>OY987222.1:19755977-20448035 GCA_963920805.1 Primula vulgaris
AGTACATTGTATCAAATGCTGATTACCTTCAAAAATAAAGATGTTAGCAAGTTAAGAAGACAAATGTCCGAGTTGTTAAATGAGTATATGATAAAATAATACCTACAAAAGCAGACTTCGAAAACATCTGAAATCTACTCAAGTTTTGGTGTTTAAAAAGCCATTATTATGCCCTATTAAAACGACTGTTTTACTTTATGCTCAGGCTTAAAGACTTAAACAGCTTAGAAATTTGATCAGACCGATTCATCATTCAATCTGTGTGTACTTAAATGCAAAAAATGTGTATTTTGTTGCTGCCAATATAATAACTGCACCATGTCACATATCCACGTGTACTGAAAGTCTGAAACAAATGGACGGTATCAGAACAAAGTGGGAATCAGCAAGTGTAACTTCTACCAGTCGAATATGTCCCAAGGCAGATGCCATAAAGCATGTTAACAAAAGAAAAACTATGACTTTAACAAAAACTTGTTGGAAAACCATAATGTATTTGATGTCGATGTACCCAACAAAACTAACATTTCGTACTTTTCAGATAGTCGCCTAGATTTTAGAAAAGAGTTTATTTTGCAAAAACAAGTTGCAACTGTTTCATGCAGAGTAAAAAGAGTAGGAAAACTACTTTCATTCAGATTAAGATTTAAAGTCTCTTTTAAGGTCGAAACCTAAATAATACACTACAGCTTAGCTAAATAACTAAATAAGCCGAGGTTTTAATTCATGCAAAGTAATCAACTACACATACATACTTTGATACTCAATGAAGTAAAAAAAACAATTGGAGCACCAAATAAACAAAGCTTGCCATCAATTGAAAGCAAATAGAAGCAAATCAAAAGCAGATCATAAACATGGTTAATCAAAAGATTGTTAACTAAAAGTCTAAATTATGTACCTTTGACAAAAACACATATTTGTATTTCTCAGACAGCCAACAAAAATATAAGATTGAACGAACATAGAAGCAAATCAAAAGCTTAAGGTTGAAAAAAAAAAAACAATGCTAGACAACTTATAAGCTAAAAAAGACGAATGATCAACTAAATATTCATAAAAATCGAATCAAATAAGCCAAAACATCAATTACAGTACAAAATTAGCAAAACCCATATTAGTAAAACAACTTATAAGCTAAAAAATGTCGAAAGATCAACTTTTTATTCATGAAAATTGTGTTAAATAAGCCAAAACACTCATTACAGTACCAAATTAGCAAAACCCACATAAATAAACACCACATAGAAGCAAATCAAAAGCTTAAGGTCTTTAAAAAACAATGCTAAACAACTTATAAGCTAACAAAGAAATCGAATGATCAACTACTTATT
Source organism: Primula vulgaris (assembly GCA_963920805.1). Classification (NCBI taxonomy): domain Eukaryota; kingdom Viridiplantae; phylum Streptophyta; class Magnoliopsida; order Ericales; family Primulaceae; genus Primula; species Primula vulgaris. The sequence goes on from OY987222.1 coordinate 19,757,312, forward strand.
CATAAAAACAACATAGCAGCAAATTAGAAGCCTAAGTAAACATGTTAAACAACTTATAAGCTAAAAAAAGTCGAATGATCAACTAATTATTCATAACAATTAAGTTAAATAAGCCAAAACATCAATTACAGTACCAAATTAGCAAAACCCACATCAATAAACACAACATAGAAGCGAATCAACAGCAGAAACAAAACATTATTAATTAACATTAAATTAGGAACATATATACATATATATATACATATATATATATATAGAGAGAGAGAGAGAGAAAGGGTTTAACATTTAATCAGATAGAAGCAAATCAGAAGCATAAACAAAACATTGTTAACTAACATCAAATTAATAATATATACATATATATAAGTAGAGAGAGAGAGAGGTAGGGTTTAATACCAACGGCAGCGTCGATAGCACCTCCGAGGGTTTATTCATACAAATTAAATCAACTAAGCCAAAACATCAATTACACTAACAAATTAGCAAAAACCACATAGAAGCAAATTAAAAGCTTAAGGTCATAGAAAAAAAACAACGCTAGACAACTTAGAAGCTAAAAAAAAGTCGAATGATCAACTAAATATTCTTAATAATTGAGTTAATTAAGCCAAAACATCAATTACAGTACCAAATTAGCAATACCCACATCAATGCACCACATAGAAGCAAATCAAAAGCTTAAGGTCTTATAAAAAAAATGCTAAACAGCTTATAAGCTAAAAAAAAGTCGAATGATCAACTGATTATTCATAAAAGTTGAGTTAAATAAGCCAAATCATAAATTACAGTATAGAAGCAAATCAAAAGCTTAAGGTATGCTAAACTACTTATAAGCTAACAAAAGCCGATTGATCAACGTTTTATTCATAAAGATCGAGTTAAATAAGCCAAAACATCAATTACAGTACAAAACTAGCAAAAACCACATAGAAGCAAATCAAAAGCTTAAGGTATGCTAAACAACTTATAAGCTAACCAAAGACGAATGATCAACTTTTTATTCATAAAGATTGAGTTAAATAAGCCAAAATATCAATTACAGTACAAAACTAGCAAAAACCACATAGAAGCAAATCAAAAGCTTAAGGTATGCTAAACAACTTATAAGCTAACCAAAGCCGAATGATCAACTTTTTATTCATAAAGATTGAGTTAAATAAGCCAAAATATCAATTACAGTACAAAACTAGCAAAAACCACATAGAAGCAAATCAAAAGCTTAAGGTCTTAAAAAAAACAATGCTAAACTACTTATAAGCTAAAAAACCCGAATAATCAACTAATTATTCATAAAAATTGAGTTAAATAAGCCAAAATATCAATTACACTACCAAATTAGCAAAAACCACATAGAAGCAAATCAAAAGCTTAAGGTCTTAAAAAAACAATGCCAGACAACTTATAAGCTAAAAAAAGAGAGTAGAATCATCAACTAATAATTGATAACAATTAAATAAAAACTAACATCAATATAAACCACATAGAAGCAAATCAACAGCAGTAACAAAACATTGTTAATTAACATAAAATTAGGACTATATAAATATACATATACACACACACACACATATATATATATAAAGAGAGATATAGGGTTAAATACCAACGGCGGCACCAATAGCACCTCCGAGGGCTACTCCGGCGGTGACACGTGTCAAACAACTGTCTCTCCTCATTGGCCCAACTCTCTCTCTCTAGAATCTCTCTCTCTATATATCTATATCTATATCTATATATATATATATATGTATATATATGTATATTATATGTGTAAATGTATTGGTGAAGAGTTTTGAGCAACAAGCCAAAGAAGCACCGTTTTAAGCCGCTAGCCGACTTTCTTTTTTATTAATTTTATCTTATAATTTCTCGAAATAAAAATAATGGGATAATTGGATAAGGGTTTTTACTGGTTTTCGAACCGCATCGGTTTTCTTACACCTTTTTATCATATTTAAAGATAATTAGCATTGTTGTGTGACATATTAGCTCGTTATAGATATATATAGAGATATGTATAGATATAGAGAGAGGTATGAGAGACAACAATAAGGGAGACTTTATTAATCATAATGTATGAATGAATCATCAAATAGAAGACCCCTAACCCTCTTTATATAGATAGAGGGGTAGGGTTACAAGCTCACTTGGGCCCATAAAGTACAAGCCCAATAGTCCAATAATATCTTACAACACTCCCCCTTTGGACGTCTTGAATTCTTCGTCTTCATGCAGTCGATCTGAGTCGAGTTCATTCGCAGTGCTAAACACATAAAAACCTTAGGGCCGAAAAACCCAGTGTGGGACAAAACCGGTACCTAGGAGAAACTGTGTAGCCGAATGATATAGGCCGAAATATCATGTAAGTAACTAACCACAAAACAGTGTGCCTCATCAAAACCTTGTCAGAGCAAACCCAATGGGAAAATATCTGATCGAAGGAAAAAGAGTGCAACAATGGTAGTAGTAGGGATCAACCACAAAACAGGTGCCTCATCAAAACCTTGCTAGAGTAAACCCAGTGGGAAAAAAACCTCTAGTCGAAGGACAAAAGAGTACACAGTGGTAAGAAGTATACAACAGGATACTCCCCCTAATTTCGGCAATCTTAAGTGAGATATGATAGGAACGTGTCTCGCTAAAAACCTTGCCAAGGAAAACCCAGTGGGAAAAAACCTTGGTCTAAGGACAAAAAGAGTACACGAGCATGCGACTGGATGCTCCCCCTCACTTGCACACGACAGGGTGCGAAGATTTCGACTAAGTAGTAATTAGTGCAATAAGCATTCACCTGGATGCTCCCCCTCACTTGCACACGACTGGGTGCAAAGATTTCATATTCCAAGAAAGAGAACGAACATTCGACTGGATGCCTCATTTACTTGCACACGACTGTATGCAAGAAAATATAACGTGGAATAAAACGAGCATTCGACAGGATGCTCTTAAACTTCATATGTGAAGATTTATTTCGACGATAAATGCTAAATAGCATAATGTAGTCATGTTTCTCTTGATCGATAACAACAAGTTGTCTTCTATGACAAGTGTTTTATCTGGATCGTGAGACAGAGCATATGTAATCCAAATATGACTAATACTAGCTCGAAGCCATATACACTCTCTAGTCGTCTCATAGAGCACGAGCAGATCATAGTGATTCGTTTGGAGTCATTCCAAGACCTCCAAGATATCGCCTTATTCCTAATGGTAAAGACATGCCATGTTAGGAATATCCCTTATGCGGGTCTGATAAGTAACCAGCATCGGTATAACCGAAAAAGGGTTGCGTTAATTCGAGTACCGAAAGGGGTAGGTACACTCGATGACGCAAATGGGATAAGACAAGCCCTCATCCACAGTTACCTTAAGGTAATGGGAAAATGTCTTTTATGCCATTTCGATGGCAGCGTGTTAGCGCGATGCTGTGTCGAGCTATACCATTCACAGTAGACGAGATGTTCGTCCTAGCACATTAGACCAAGTACAATAATGCGCTTATTGTACTTAGATAAGAACATCATGGTTCAATATCTCTTCATTGTCACATCAAGGACGGAATGGGTCTATATCAATGTCTAGTGATCGAACGATCATGGGAGAATCTGACGACTTAGCGTCATGATGAATACAACGTCATAACACCTTCTGGGTGTAGTCTGAATCATGGACTTAGATTCAATCTTTACGGGAGTCGATCATCAGGCCGAGTCACTAGCGTTTCTTCCCAAGATCCTTCATCTCGAAGGCAAATCCAAAAATGGATCGCGTAATAAAACACGCAAGGGCATAATACTTGTTCAAGTATCCCAAGCTAATCAAGTACTCACTTAGGCGGTATACCACATCCGCTCGGATTATATTAATCCATATAGTGAACGTCTCAGTTAATTGAGATCGTGTTCCGTGGTCAGGAACTACTTGATTTAAGCATATGAAGTCACACAGGGACCTTCATTTATATCTCTTTGTCTAAATCCCCATAGAGATAAAACCGTGACCACATTCATGGCTGCATACTCAGTTTTTCGAAAGCTACTAAACTGGTAAAGTAGGGGACTGTTATAATGCCCATTACGAAAAAATCAACCATCTCGTAATCAATTCCAAGGTGTGAGAGAAGCCTTGCGCTACTAGGCGAGCATTCTACAATCTCATTATTCTCATCACTCTTCCTTACGAATAACCAAATAAACGAACTCGTTTAACATTGGTGGTGTTGGAGCTACAGGTCCGAACACACTTTCGCTAAGGAGTCTACTTGGATTACAAGTTTCCATTAGTCCAGTCTATTCTACGTTGACTTCAGGCAACGGTACATGGTTCCCTGTCATAATTTGCTCATATTATCAGTCGTCACCGAATATATGAACAAGTAATCAATGACAGTCTCGTTTCGCTTCAATATCGTCTAAGATATCATGATCGACAGATATTTCGAGATTCTTAGGATGAGGAGGAAATCACACATCTCCTTACTCCTTTATAATCTCGTGCGACAAACGAGTTTCAGTTCACCACCTCTGGGGCTGAACGAATTAAGAACCGGTCAACTTCCTCGTATCTTAGGAAGGACGACAGACTGACGGCCGACGGCAGCGTCCTTTGCTTGGCGGGTTCGGCCAAAGCAACGTGTTACGACAGGAACACGGCGTCCAACAGGGACGTCTATCCTTGCAAGCATTTTGCAGCAGGTATAAATGATCTCGTGACATCTCATAAATTCATTAAATGCGTCTGGCATTTAGTTAGACTTGAGGGAGTCTATGCACTTACTTATCACTAAGTGCAGTTTTGGGGATCAAGCTAAGACTGAGAGGGTTATGCCACGTTACTTCACGTCGTTCCTTATCAACGGTAACGTGCAAATCTCCCCCTAACGACGGGGAGAACAGTCTTAGCGATATCACTTTCGCATATCATGCGGTAAAGAGATCGCTTGTCAAGGTTACTCTATCAAATGATAGGCAGGAGATTCATAATCGACTTATGTCCCCTTCAGAGGTCCATATTTTGAACGCTAGAGCGGCTCAATCAAAATATTAATTAATCACTCTAAACACGCGTTAATATGAGACTTCTGGCTCATAACCAGTAACCAACTGGTACGCATATGGTGTTTGAGTGTCTATGGGCCTCATAACGGACCAATGCAGCAAAATAGCATAACCCCACACGGAAATATAAATCTTGGTGCGCAAGACCAAGAAGTGCATGCAATCATTTGCAGTCGCATCATCAAACTTTCCGTGAGTCCATTTGGGTCTGAACATAATCGACAGGATGTTCAATTTCCAAACTCAAGTAATTCAAATAGAAATTTCGATTCTTACTCTTCGGTATTATCAAGTCGACTAGACTTTTCAGGATAATCCGGATCATGAGCCATCAACTTAATGATAGGGCTAAAAATTTGGAAAGTGCTGCATTTATGTGGACAACATTAAAATGTGACCATATTGTCGATGCATCAACCATAACCATTTATATTTATGGTCCGTCTTATGGTTGGATAAGTCCACAATAACTCCTTCAATTCTTTACAAGAATTCTACGAGTTCATTTCGTGATCTTTACACATACTAGTCTTTCAAAGTGAGCATTAGTGGCATTAATTTCGGATTAATCACGAAATATATCCTCAAAGAGAATCCAAATGCGATGCGATTATAAATCAACTATCGTCTTTTGACCCGGGAATATCTCATCCGGTCAATGCCACAATATCAAAATGCTCTAATCAATCGACGACAGGCGAATGATAGTACAGACAATCATGTCTTAGCATCTAAATCATTTATCATTCGACGACAGGCGAAATGATAAGGTAACTTTGAATGCTTTAAAGAATGTGGTAGCAACCACTTGAAAGACATTTCAACTCCTCTAAAATACGCTTTTGGTCGTATTGAATGGAGACTATGTAAAGAAATTTTAATTCTTTCATGAGCTATTACCAGATAACGCTGGTTTTCTCGAATATTTTATAACTCAACAAGGTACGGCAGGACCTACATGAGTATAAGACCTCATATTTGACAAATCAATTTGTTTTTACCAAAGATTTCGATTGGAACGACAGGTCCAGAATCGTTGTCACTGAGTACTCTTTTAGGCAAGTAGTTGGTGAAATTATGTGGTACACTGTTACCCACTATTTCCAAAAAAAACAACTACCCCACAAGTATTGCCTAAAATTTCATAATTTAAAGTTTGGTCACATTTGTCAAAGGAATTTGCTCAAAACACTTTAAATTATTTCGAGAAATTTCGTAAACAGGCAAACCATAATCCAAAAGTATGGTCCAAATGGAAAATAATAATCCAAATGGAAAACATAATCCAGATGAGCGAAAAAATGGCTCAATGATTTATCAAAATCAATAAAGAAAGGTATCAAACTCATTTGAGCCACAAAATCGGGGGTCTCAAAAGTTTCCTTTCAGTTAGCTTTAACCACATTAGCATCGGTTTTTTTTTACCTTTATAATAGTTTTGAACTATTTAAGGAGTAACCGTGCATGACCTTTGTCTTTATAGCATAGAGTTGCCTCCTTGAGCATGATCTCTTGCTTTGTGACAACGGGCCATATTGTTCCTTTCAATTACTGTCTTGAAGCCATAGGTTTTTGATTTTGACGATTGTCTAAAATCTCGCTTGGCTAGGCGATTCATCGGGATCGCGACAGTTCGAGACAAATAACACTTGTCTCGGTTCTCGATTCGTGGAAAAAAATATACACGAAGAGCATTAATATCAGGAAAACAATTCGCCATTGACCCAATAGGATTAAAACTACTCACCGGGGTAATTTTCTTCTCCAATAATAGATGGGCGATAAAGGAACATGGTGAATATAAATTCACGATACTGCTTATGGAATACAATTTCCAAGCTAGTATTTTGGTGAAGGATTGCTCCAATATGTCAATTTCAGACATTTGTTCACCATAGACGTCATCACGTCTCAAATGTGGCGGCGGAATAAAATCAACGCCTTAGCATTCATCCTGATGGTAACAACAAACTCGTGCTTTACTCATCAAAGATGGCATCCAAAAAAATTGGGCATCATATTTTCACACATCAGGGTGACTAACATGTGATGACGGAATAACATCAACGTCTAAACAGTCGCAAGTATGTTTTGCGATTTTTCTCATCATAGATGGCATCCAACATGTGTTGGGAGTTCTGGATTATTTTTCATATAAAACGACTGGTTTATATGTTTATGGTTTGCACAAGCATAAACTTTATTTCGAAACGACAGGTTCGAAAAATAGTTTTGCTTTTAATGTGAATAGGTTCTCATTGATCGAACGACAGGTCGATACAGAGACACCAATTCGGCGAAACATACATCACTATATAAACACACTCGGGGAAATTATTATTTAGTCAACCCCTTTCGGTAGCTCTACTTGAAAAACGACCAGGAAAGACGGTGAGGGTGGAGGGCACGAATGCCACTTAAAACCCGACCTCATTAGGATATCGACTTCCGCCTATATCTTTCCTAGACATCGTATCCAAATAGGTGAGCCTAGTTGGGGAAGGTTCATAATTTTTCCAACTTAAATGTGAAAATATATGATTTCGCAAATTTACATGTTGTACATATGTGTATATGGCAGTAAATAAATATCAATATGTTTCCTGTTTCCATGCTTAACAAATAATCGTAACATGGCAGTACATAGATTAAATATAGATTGTACCTCTCTATATTAACCACATATATATATAAACATGCAGTAAATATATTTTATTAATGGTAATTACAACATGCAATGGTGCAGTATATTTAATTACTAATTTACCATATCACATGCAGGGAAGGCAAATTTTAATTATTATACAGTATACATGCAAGTTCTATATATGGTAATTTTTAAAACCAATTTACCAATTACACTAGCAATATCTAAATAAATATTATACAAATCTATTGCTTTTATATGTAAATTTTATACATGGTAATTTACGCTACCAATATACATGCAAGAATCTGATTTTTCACGTAAGGAAATCAATTCTGAACTAAGAATAACTAAATATGCGTAACATGTACAAGTATGTAACGTTGGTTATAATTATAGCATATATCTATATAAGCCATGGTGTATTCAGTTGTACTATTTCTTGTTATTAACAAGTGTTGTGTATGTAGTACTATCTAATCACTTGTTGGCAGGCATGTATAAGTGTTTCTTAAGGAAAGAGGTTCTATATACCGGTTACATACACAAGGATGAACACACATGCATTATACTCTAAATCTGTAATTTTAATAGCATAGCCATGAACATGTATGTTTACTTATCAGAGAAAAACTTACCTGCAAAACCTACATGATTACATACACAGTATAATTGTTTTCTACATACCATACAACTATACAAGCACCAATATCCAGGACATAAACAAACATATTCATATGCCAGAGTTAAAAATATATGTACCGTACTCGTGGTATTTTGTAGAAGGCCGATATGACAAAAAAAACTTTAAAGTTTGGCCGCTTATTTAAAACCCAATCTTCGAGCATATAAACCCTAGTTTTCAAACAAATACCCCAATCTTCTATCTTTTACTCCAATCTTCACGAGCAAAAGTGCTGATAACGTGTTGTGTGACATATTAGCTCGTTATAGATATATATAGAGATATGTATAGATATAGAGAGAGGTATGAGAGACAACAATAAGGGAGGCTTTATTAATCATAATGTATGAATGAATCATCAAATAGAAGACCCCTAACCCTCTTTATATAGATAGAGGGGTAGGGTTACAAGCTCACTTGGGCCCATAAAGTACAAGCCCAATAGTCCAATAATATCTTACAACAAGCATCACTTTTACATTTTTAGTATAAAATTTTAAATTTATATATTTTTCAGTTTCTCTATTAAATTTATTATCGTAATTAAATATTACTATATTTTAATATACTTATATCAATTTTTTTCAACCCAAATTATTTTAATAGAGGAAACACATTAAATAACTTAAAAGTTTTCTCTTATTTAAAGTAAAAATTACAATTTTACAATTTATAAGTAAACGTTTTAGTTTATACAAATCATCAGATTTTTTTATCAATTTCTCTATCAAAACTATACAACTCATCTTTTTGTTATTTTATTAATTTATATGTGAAAAGTATAAATAAATGAGAGAGAATAAAAGAAAAATAAGAGAGAGAAATTATTATTTTAATTATAAGGCAACATCTTGATCCCTTCGAGTAAATTTAAGTTAATTATAACAATCTCCTCTAAATGAGTCATATAATGGAACTGACACGATTGCTCTTATTTGGATAATTGATAGACCAGTATGAACCCGGTCACTACGTTAAACCGGTTTTATGTGAAAATATAATCACTAAACTACTTCATTTGTTCCTTTTGAATACTTTACGCGAAATCACGTCTAATGATACGACAAATAAACTTTACTTTAAATGGACGAAAATAAAATTTTAAAAGTTAGTCATGTAGTTCATAGATTAACTTTTGAAAGTTTTTTATTTTGATAAATTTGATACAAACTATTGAGCGGTCAAAATTGCACATGATTTTTATTAAGACAATTAAATAGGAACCGATGTATGTTATGTGATGCTTAGCATAGTCGGCGGGAAGGGAAACAGATGGCGGAAAGAGAAACGGGTGTAACAGAAGACCATTTCGATGGCATGTTACGGTAATGTGCTATCATCTGGAAAAAAGTAAGTTCTGTTTTTAATTAAACAAGTAAACTAACCAAGTAACTATCTTCGAAGAGGAAGTGCTGAAACTTAGATCTGTAGCATTTGCCCGACTTGCCACTAGGACATACCATTCACAAACTTCACCGTACAATGGACTTATGGTGAGAATTAAGTTTTTTTGTTCTTGCAAATCACAGTTTTTGACAATATACCAAGAATGGCAGGAAATCAACAACACTTTTAACACTTTTCATGAATTACTCTGATTCAGTGTAAATTTGTTTATTGATCATCTGTTTCCTTCTTCATTGTGAAGTCCACAACTAAGATATTTTCATTATTCCTTGCCAATGTGTGTATCTTCACTAAATCCGCTTTGGAAAAAAAACAGTACTCACTGCTATAATAAAATGAAAGTATATTTTACCTGAGAGGCCAAAGAGTATGTTAGCATGCATACATAAAAATGACTTCGAAACGGATCTCTTTTAACAGAAAGAGACAATAGACAAGCTCAAGCAAGTTACAAACAACCCTGCTTTGTTAAAATCCAACTTATGGGAATAAGAATGTGCAAACTGTATTCACTTAGATGATCAGTTTTGGATTCCACATGATGACATGCATTGAAGCACAAAATTACCTTGAAATACTAGTAGTTATGAAGCAACCGAACGCATCTTTAATAATAAGGAACTGAATGAATAAGGTGGATAAAACGGAAACAAACACACACCAAGAAGAAGACAGCATTATTCATTTGCTTATGAAATTTACAGAGGCAACTGCTTTGCCGGAAAGCCTACTCAAGATTTACATTTTCTCACCCTCGATTTCCCCACACACAGGAAATTCCGGGGAAAAACAATGAAAATGCAAAATCACAAAAATGAAGAAGTTGCAAACTCACCAAATCCCTATTTATCTCTTTTTATAGCAATCTTGCTTTCATTGACTCAAAATAAGATGAAAGCTAATCTAACTGGACAATAAGACCTTTCCTATAATGCAAGCACGAATCAACATCATGAAATAACAGTCGGTGTATGTATAAACAACTCTACGTTTCAGTGTGCCAAGTCTTCACTCCCAACACCCACACTCGACTTGTCAACCATACGTACATTGTACTGCTCGTATACTCTTGCTCTATTCTCGGCCCACCATTGTTCTGCTTGCTTCTCGCTAAATCTCTTTCGACTGCATTCCATTATGAAAGTATTTTTTAGAAAAGCAATTATGTATCGAGCTTAAATACGAGGAAATTAGATAATGTTAAACAAACAACTAAAAGGTGTACATGCAGTAATGTTTCGGGTGATGGGAACAATGTCTTGAGTTTCTCTTTTTTCTCTCATTAAACTTGCATATGTGGTTAGGTGCTATTATTCTTTTCCAATATCCACATCACCAAAGTTGCATCTGTCCATGTCAAAATCCATTACTTTTCTGACCTAGTGGCTCATACACCTCATATGTGATTTAATTCAAAATTTCCATCGTCGGCAGAAAATAAGTCACAACTTTGTAGAAAATTATTAACCTCAGACAAATGTCAACTTCAGCTTTGGAACACATGCAGATATGTATGCACAAACCCAAACCACTACCAGGTACGTCTTAAATTTATTGAGCAATCATAAGAATGAAATCTGACAAGTTGTCTGCCAATGTTCATTAATTAATTTCATGCTCAATTATCTAAGGGTGATTTTTTTTGTTTAATCATAGTGCAAGTGATAAAACCTAAGTGCATATGTACCTGAAACGGACTCTTTTAAGGTCTTTGCCACCACCAGATAAGGATGTAAGTGTTATATAAACACCTGGTTCATCTTGTTCAACCCATTCACTGTCACTTTTAGGATCACCTTCTTTTGTCTTATTCCCATTTCTGGTGGCTATTTCTGTCGGGTTTTGCTTGTTGGTCCCTGAAATTCGATTAGCGGCAATACTGAACCCATTCGAAAGTGAATGGCCATTCGATCCATTAGATTCTAATTCTGGATTTGTTATTGGACCATTGAAACGGTCAATAAGAGCAGTTGAAACCTCACTAGGGACAGGACTGGAAGTAAAGGATAAGGTAGGTGACTTCACATTTCGGCCGGCTCCTACGGGCAACCTTTCAGCCATCTCTTTCAACTATATTTCATTAAAAACCGAAATAAAAATTGCAACTCTAGTGAACAATCAACAATAGAAGGCAATGGAAATTTGGAACGGAAATAACTATACAGATAATACTTAAGACCATATCACTAGTAATATTGAGATACAAGATAGTACTTCAAAGAGTGAAATGCAAATAACACCCATGTACTGTGGGCGTTTCGTAGATAACCTCATGTACTCTGATTACTGCACTTAAACCTCACATCATATTATAGTTTTTTAAAAAAACAAGCCCCATGACCACCTTTTAAATGGCATAATTTGGGGTTCAGTGCCATGTTCTAAAATTATTGTTGTTTCCACTGAATGTATTTCTCAATTTCTATGCTTGCAAAATAGCTATTGACAAAAACAAAGTTCATCTGGAGCAACTTTACGTAAAAATACCCATTAAAGCGGAAACTGCAGTTCTTTTAACAATAAATTGGTTACAATCAGCATTTGCCTGCTTCATATGCGTACATATCAAAAGAGTAAATGATTATCCAAAACGATCGAGCGCAAAGTTATGCCATTTCAAAGATGGATACTAGTGTGTGGGGGTTCTACTGCAAAATTTATAAAAATACATTGGGGTTAAATGAAAGTTACAAAAACACAAGGTTGTTTGCAAAAAACCCCATAGTACATGGGAATTATTTGCAATTTATCCTTGGTACCACTAAATGCAAAAACTACTCTAACTTCAAGCCAGTTGATGAACTGCTTTTCATTAGGACAACCACTTATATAGCAAATAAGTCGATGTACAAACTAATTACAAAAGTTATTTACCTGCGAGGTAAGTGATTTGATCACTTCTTTTGCTGCTTTACATTTTGCAGTTTCTTCACCAGCAATTGTTATTGCCTCCTTCAGTTGTTTATTAGTTCTTTCCAGCTCTACTTCTTGAAGTTTCGCTTTCCGAGTAAGATTTTCTACCTGAGATCAGACAAGTATCCATGAGATCAAATTCACATGTGGTTTATCTATAAGGAAACTACCTTGGCTACTGATCAAGTCCAGCTTCCATCATATATACATTGGTAGTTTTAAAACTTGAGGAGCTACAAGCCGTTTCTTACACTGAATCTTTATACCATGCATTACTAGAAAACCCAAATCTTTAAGGATCTTAAAACTAGCTCAAATAAAAGGTTCGTAGATTTCAAACTTGAAGTCAAAATGATAGTCTTTATTGACAGATGTCATTGCCATTAATTACTAATTGGGAAATAGAAAAATAAGAGAATGGCAAACAAAGTCAGGTTAACCAATTATTATTTTTACTAATATCATTACAGTTAACTGATTTTCAAGAATCAATTACAAAAAAAAATATGGTTTTCAAGAACGAAGTGCAACTGGTTCAATATGACATCAATGATGCAAGCATATATGAGACCCTTAATGCAATTTGTCTGCCATATTGTTTCGTTTCGACATTTCACAGAAGAGAAAGTGTCTAAAAGGCAACAGCAATCAAGTGTTTAATCACTTTATTAGTCTAAATATCAAACTCAAAGTACCATTCAGTGGCTAAACGAGAAATGTAAATATATATATATATATATATATATATATATATATATATATATATATATATATATTAGAACTACAAATAAGAATCAAGATAGCGTGTATACCTGCGATCTTAATTTGGTAACTTCTTGGCTAAGACTATCATTTGTCATGTTAATATCATCCACTCCTATTTTCGAAGAGGCGAGTCCACCTAATGTAGGGGTTGGTGTGGTGGATCGAGGTGGACTAGGCCGTCTTGATATAGGCGAAGTTGCTCGAGAAACAATTCTTGATCCAGGTACAGAAGCTGAGAAAAACTTTTTCGATGACCCAAATACCGGATTAAATGATTTAGATATATTATTAAGTGCTCCCCACTGAGAACCCCCATTTGGAATAGGCGATACACGACTGCTACTAAACTCTAATTTCTTGTTCTTCTTTGAAGAACGATCAACTTGTTTCATGGTTTCCATCGAAGAAAATCTAGCAAGATGTGGACGAGACCTTGTGTCGAAATTATCATCTTTATCTGTTAATTCATTTACTCCATTTGTTATGCTACCTCTTCTACTAACTGAAGTTTGCGAGGAAACATCAGTTTCAATGACTTTTCTCAGTTTACTAAAACAATTATCGCAAACTCGATAAGGTTTGTGAGGGTTTGGCGCCATTGAAGCTTTGAGTGATTTCTTACTGCTACACGAGTGACAAAATACAAGCCCGCAATTATAACAATTATGGCGTTTTCTTTTGAAATTAAACGGCTGTCGACAACCAGAACACATAGACTGGTCAATGCCCGAGACCCACTTATGAAGGCAAATAGCAGCTGTGAAATGGGTACCACAAGCTACGCTTTTGACTTGCTTGTCTTTAAGAGCTTCGACTAAAGTTGGTGTGCTTCTATCGTTTGTATCACCGTGACCTAATCTGCCATTTGCCCCTTTTCCCCAAGTATAAACTTCAGTTCTCGAGGTTAAAACCGCTACATGATAAGCACCACAAGAAATCTCCTCTACGAAACACTTCGATAATCGCCCGTCAACACGAGTAGGAAATTTACCATCAGAGTTAGGGATTCCAAGCTGGCCATAAACAGGACTCCCCATTGTATACACATGGCCAGTGGTTGTCAGCGCGATCGTAAGGCTATGACCACATGCCACCTGGCAAAAGTTGGGATCGACAAGGGCAGCTACGCAAGTAGGCACAAGTTTTGCTTCCTTATCACCATGCCCTAATCGACCTTTGTCACCATCTCCCCACGTAAACAACTTCCCTGAGGAACAGCGTGAGGGATTTAAAAATTCATTTAAAATCAACAAATAATACAAGGTATAAAAAAAATAGCGGTGTTAAATCACCATTTCAATAAATTATACCAACAATAGGAGGAAATATAACTTTTCTACACCGATCTGTCAGCTTTTACAATTAAACAACTTTCTTTTTAATATTCTCAACTTAAGCACCACTCTACGGAAAAGGAAGAGTTACCATACCAGCATTCACATTTCAACTCAAAAGCATTAGTATATAGTACTAATTATTTGATCACACGTGTGCACTAAACACCAGCTTACACAACTCAAAAAATTAGTTCAACAGCGTTCTAACTTTAGCTTTTAAGTTAATCATTTTAATGAATGTCTGATCATGTTGGTGCACTAATTAAATTTTTTTATATAGATCTGTATCGAAACTGTGAAACTTAATAGTATGGAGAACTAACTGTTTAATTTTATTCAACATGGTGTCTGAATTTGTAAATTTAAAAATTAGAGTGAACTGATTGTTTAAAGTTGATAGCTTAGTCTTGCAAAGATACATTTTCCCCCATTTTTTAACAAAAGATGAATTTCAAAAAATTATAAGGGGTTCCATGGCACCTGAGGAACAATTGCTGGAACTTGAATTCCCCACCATGACTTCCACAACCGCAGCAGTATGCCAAACTCCACAAGCCGCTCGTACAGTCCTTAAACCCTTTAATGAATCTACTTCTCTCGGCTTAACCACACTTATACGATCTCCATGGCCCAAAGCGCCAAAAGTCCCATCACCGAATGTAAACAGTTGGCCCGATGAGGTCACAACAGCTGTATGCCATGGCCCACAGGAAATGGACGATACATGGATACCCTCCAATGGCCCACTAACCCGTTTAGGAACCCAGTGACTAACCTCATTGCCATGTCCAACAAGCCCAAAATGTCCATCTCCCCACGTGTATAAATCGCCAGAGAGAGAAACAGCGCATGAGTGATTCTCGCCACATGCTACAAGTTCGATATTTGTATGGCTGAGAGTCTCTATAAGCTTTGGATGTAAAACGTCCGAATCGACCCCGTGTCCAAGCCTACCACCATTTTCCTCACCCCATGAGAAAATCTCTCCTTGTTTTGTAACTAAAGCTGCATGTTGTCCCCCGCAAGCTATATTTTGAACATCCAATACAACTGCAGATTCCAATGCTTTAGGCAATAAAGAATCCATTTTTTGAGCATTAAAACTATTACCAACTTTATGAGTTCCACCACCGATAACCCCATCTCCGGTACCTTCTCCCCAAATAAAAACGTCCCCTAAAGCGTCACCATCATCGTGACCAGATCCTTGGCTTGAGGAACTAACAGCACTTGATAAACTAACTCTAAAAGCGTCCATTCCCATTCCTTTCATGTGACCGTGCATGCTATCTGACCCGCCTGATGAGAACGAATTTGCAGAGGCGCTAGCAGAGTCTAGAGGGAGGAAATGCTTAGGTGGCACAGCATACAATATAACGTCCGAAAATGTCTTATCCATACCGTTTTTGGGAGGACTCGCGTATGGACTATGTAGGCGTGGCTGTTCTCCTCCATCCTGAATTTAGCAAATATTATATTATTCATTTTTGTAAATAAAAAACAATGTAAGTGCACGAGGAATCAACTCTCACCTTCTGCAAGACATCGCCACTTTCAAAAGGAGAATGCAAAGGAGAACTTCTTCTTGTGTATGTTCGGGGACTATTAGCTTCTGATGGGATCCCATCACTCCTTGATTCTGTTCTCCATTTCCGCTGATGGCTACGTGAAATTAATGCTTTTAGGCCACTAAACCACACTTCAGCTTCGTCTTTATCCTTACAAATCTGGAACATATAAATCATAAATTTTAATAACTTATCATGTGCAAGTAAATGATGTAAAGGAGTAAACGAAGCACGTAAATATTCAAATTGAATACAGAAAAGGGATAGCTAAGAAGCAAGATATTCTTACCAAATCCAATGACCTGTCACTGTACATGAGAGAAAAAGACTGGTACTCTTTCTCAGGCCGCGGATACCTCTGAAAAATAGGCTGAAAGATACAGGGAACATAAATCAATTCTGGGACTGTTTTTGGTTGTAGGATTTATAAATTACAATCAACAAATTTCTGAAAAGCTACATAAAAAAAAACAGAACACTCACAGTGCGCTGGCCTGAGATAATTCTGGTTACATGACTTAGTTTTAGGTGTTTCTCTTCTTTCCCCGAGAACCATATAAGTACAGTTTCATCCTGAAAGAGAAACAAATTCAAGCATCACTACTATGCATTCTCAGAACACCTATAGCATCAAGTTGTCTATCAAATACAGATGCTGGAAGCAGAATAAAGTATTTGTCGCAAAACAAGTGCTTTGGGCAAACTAACAATTCACGCTGAGCAACTACCAGATATACAGCACTTTTTAAGAATGAGTGCTGGCATTAATTTACTGGCATGAATAGTAATATTATTATGAAAGAAAATCGGAAGCCAAGTACAGATTACTATATGTTATACAGAAATGGAAAACAAAAATATTCCTAACAAGAATCAGTGTCTAGTATATACAACAAAAATATAGTAGTCAATAGCAACCACAAAATGTATCTGCTTTAATACGTGTAAAACAAACAATCACGAAATAGAGCAGAAGAAAGAACATACCAAGACAAATTTACAACACTAAACTTACATTTGCTAGCCGAAAGGGACAAAACTTTGGCTTTCCTCTTCTTCCATACTTGAGTAAATATGCTCCTTTCTTAAGAGCAGTGATTGCCTGTCATTAAAATCAGCAAATACTAAAGTCAATCAACAACTTCAGGGCATTCGCTAGCATAAAGAGATTACTACAAAGATCAAGACTGGGTAGCATTTACAAAAATAATGGAACATCTAAAAAACGGCATAAAGTCGAATATTAGGAATTATATATATATATTGGGAGTATCTTGATCCTTAGATCACTTGACGGGTGCCTATTTTGAGACGTACAATGTGGATTGCTGGGCAAAACAGATAATCAGAAACAGCAAGCACTCATGTGAAAAGACCACTGTAGAAGTCATATGAATCTGGCTATTCCACCGGTCGAGAAGGAAATGAAGGACTGTGACCTAAAACTAAAAAAGAGCAGTCTAAAATATCAAAATATCTATCATTTCTTCAAGAAACCCCAATTAAAAAGATACGGATGCATGCCTACAATCTACCTGGTCTACCTAAGCAACCCCATCCTTGAAAGAGAAGACAAATTTTAAGACTTCTAAATTGTTTTAACTATCGCAAAAAGTTATTGCAGGAAATTAGTTTGTGGGTCTCCATCGACTTTGAACAGAATCAATAAGTCAGTTAAATGGGGAAAAACCTAAATTGTCGCCAAATATATACACCATTCATAATTCATGTCCATCATATCTTCTGTTTTCCACTGTGAGAATCCTAACCCAAGTTAGTGTTCAGTACGAACAAATAAGATACCCCAGAGGTGCCCATATCTCAAGATGCCTTCCTGAGAGAAGAGACAGCAACTACTAAAAAAAACTACAGCTACTAAGAAGTAAGAGCCACAACATTTGAACTCAAACTGGTTATCTGAGGAATAACTCCAAATCCCAAGCATAAAAACTGCTATGGAGACAATTATCTAATTCTGAAATTTGTACTAAATAGTGATTGTTTTCAAAGGGGAGGGGGGACGTTAACTTCAAGATATACGTGTATACTTGATCATTACAGAACTTACTTAGACTGCTATATAAAACAGGAAGAGACAAATTAACAAAAACAAATTAACAACCAGTAAATACAATACAAAAAGATTTTAAGGTTGGGTTGTTACAATGGCAATAGAAATCTCTACATCATAAAGGCCAATAGAGATCATCCCCAAAATTCAGTATCCGATCCTCTACCCTCCGTGGGACCAGAATATTTATGCAACGACACGAGCAACATAATACCAATGGAATAATGCAAATGGTTAAGCATCAAATCAGGCAAATAAGAGATAAATGAGCTGATCAAAGAATGTAAGATACCGATAGACTTCGGAAATCTAATTTCTACTGGTATTTGAAGTTCATAAGCTAATTCTTGGGATTAAGGCGCAGCTTGATGACAACGACGATTACTATATCTTGAGGCTAAATTGGCAGTAAAACTTTCATATTAATAAGCACGAAAATATGTCAAATACTACGATAGTTGGAACATGAACTTTCAGTCTATTTCTAGCTGAGACAAATAACATTTTAAACTTCCTATTTACATTGTATCCGCTCAACTAAACCTTCAGAAAAACTTCCATTTCACATTAATTTAGAGTAAACAGTTGGCGTTTCCTAAAAGCTACGATAATTGCAAAATGAACTTTCAGTCTATTTGTATCTGAGACGCATTGACTACCATGTTTGATTTGAAGAAAAATAAGAAGAAAAAAAAAAATCTGAGACACTAACATTTCAAACCACTTCTTTACATTATATCAGCTTACGTAAATCTTCAACAAATCTTCCGTTTCACAGTAATTTAGAGTAAGCAGTTGGCATTTCCTAAAAGCTACAATAGTTGCAACATGAACTTTCAATCTATTTGTATCTGAGACCAATAACATGTTAAAGTACTTCTTTACATTGTATCAGCTCAAGTAAAACTTCAACAAATCTTCTGTTTCACAGTAATTTAGAGTAAGCAGTTGGCGTTTCCTAAAAGCTACGATAGTTGCAACATGAATTTTTAGTCTATTTGTATCTGAGACAAATAACATTTTAAACTTCTTCTTTACATTGTATCCGCTTAACTAAACCTTCAGCAAAACTTCCATTTCACATTAATTTAGAGTAAGCAGCTGGCGTTTCCTAAAAGCTATAATAGTTGCAACATCTCATTCAGTCTATTTGTATCTGAGACAAACAACATTTGAATCTACTTCTTTACACTGCATGTTCTTACGTAAATCTTCAACAAATCTTCCGTTTCACAGTAATTTAGAGTAAGCAGTTGGCATTTCCTAAAAGCTATGATAGTTACAGTCTATTTGTATCCGCACAATTTAACTCTCAAATCTACTTTTTTTAATCTTATTAAGGAGGATCAAAACTATCACACCAACCCCCTTTATAAGACTTGAACTCTGCATCTCCTATAAAAGAGTGCCGGTTTCGGCCCACTAGGCTAGCTTTTATGGGTTTCAAAACTATTTATTTCTGTAGTATTCGCATTAAGTTAAGTCCCTGAAACCCGCTATTTCACAATAATTTACAGTAAGCAATTGGCATTTCCTAAAAGCTACGATAGCTGCAACATGAACTTTCAGTCTATTTGTATCCGCGCCATTTAACTCTCAACAGTGTTTTAAAAATCGGCCTAGGCGCTAGGCGCCAGCCTGCCGCCAGGCCTAATTGAATTCGTTTTCAAGCTGGTCAACGCATGTATAAAGTATAAAAAAAAATCAAAAAATTATTTTTTTAAATACTCAAAACCCTCAATTAGACTAACTTTACTCTCTCACCTAGAAATAACAAAAGAAATAATAAAAGTTTGTGATTTTTATATATTTTTTTATCATTTTGTTTTCAGCAATACTTTAAAAAATGGATTTTAATAGTATAACTATAGGCTAATAGACTTGAAATGTCAATTTAACTTGGTAAATTTATTTATAACACATTTATTGTATGCATGTCTAAGAAAATTGTGAAAAATTATGAAGAATTGTGAAAAATGGTCTTGCCGCCTAGGCCCCACCTAGGCGCCAGGCGCCCCCTCACCGCCTAGCACCATTTGAAACCTTGACTCTGAAAACTACTTTTTTATTTAAATCTTATTATCAAACAGGATCATAGACTGTCACACCAACCCCTTTACAAGATTCAAACTCTGCACCTCCTATTTTACAGTGCCGGTTTCAGCCTACTAGGCTAGTCCTAATGGGTTTCGGAACTAATACTTTCTGTAGTATACCCATTAAGTTAAGTCCCCGAAAAACCGCTATTTCACAATAAATCACAGTGAGCAGTTGGCATTTCCTAAAAGTTACGATAGTTGCAACATGAATTTTCAGTCTAATTTGTATCCGCGCCATTTAACTCTCAGAACTACCTTTTTTTATAATCTTATTAAGGAGGATAAAAAACTATCACACCTACCCCCTTTACAGGACTCAATCTCTGCACCTCCTATTTTAGTGTGCGGGTTTCGGCCCACTAACCTAGCCCTAATGTGTTTCGAAACTATTTCTTTCCGTAGTATTCCCATTAAGTTAAAACCCCCAAAAATCCGCTATTTTACAATAATTCATAAAGATTCCGAACCATTTTAATCATTAATCTCTTGGTAACTGCACATTCATTTCATTAGCCTCCTCAAAACCCAATACCCTAAACAAACCTGTCATATTATAATTATATTTCAACACCTTCAATTCTCTCTTAACTAATTTCCACACTCTATTCCCACACTAAACCATACATACATACATACATACTTACATATATATATACATATACATATATATATATATATATATCATTGAAGCAGATATTTCCAAAATAATCAAATAAGTAAATAATTTTCACAAACAAACAAATATACAAATATATATATATATATATATTAAAAAAAACACAAAATATACGGGAACATTTCTAATAATTATGTCCTCTTTCATTCCACACTAAATCATACATACATACATACCATCAAATCAAGCATCACTAAAGCAAATACTATTTATAACCTATTTAAACACATTTTTCTTTCTTTAATTTCCCCCCAAAAAATAAAATAAAAATAACTCCTCTCATTCCACACATATCATCATATCAAACATCACTAAATCAAATACTATTTATAACCTATTTAAACACATTTTTCCCAACTCCTTAATTTCTCTACAAAACATATGTAAAAACTCTCATTCACACTAAATCATACATATTTATCATCAAATCAAACATTTCCAAAAAAATTAAACATTTCTAAAATAATCAAATAAGTAAATAATTTACACAAATTTATATTTAAAAAAAAATACACAAAATATACCTGCTCAATGTCCCGTTCGGCTGGTCCCGCACTCCGATTACTCTCCGCCGCCATTTAATTAATCGAAAACTTTAATTCCAATTCATCAAATCACTAAACTGATTTACTAAACTGATTATATTAGTTTCACTTATAAAATCCAAATTTATTTATTAGGTAACGAATGTACCTAACTTTCAGCTTTTTAGGTCGAATATATAATAAAACGAAAAAAGCAGCTTAATTGAGTGATTTAGTTGTAGAGAGAGAAAGAGAGTGATCGGAGAAAAGATGAATCTAATTTGATTGGTTCGATCTATTAGGAGAAAATTATTATATATATATATATATATATATATATATATTATATATTTATATATAGATATATAGAGAGAGAGAGAGAGATATATAGAGTGAGAAAGAGGAGTCTAGGCTGGGTGGACTCAAGTGAGTATTATTATTATTATTATTATTACTATTAAAAAGAGATTTATTACTATTATAAACAAATAATCAAATTGGCTGTATTTTTAGGCGAAATTATAGTAACTTGGACTCGACTGATGTACTGTACTAAATAACGATAAATTAGTTTTTAAATGATGGAGTATTATTAAGGGTTTGTTACAAACTTACAATAATGGTCCATAACTTCGATAAATTTCGTTTCGGTACCTGTTTTTATATACTTTTACTTATTGCTCCACCTGAACTGATCCTAGTTTAAACTTTACTGGTATTTGAAAACGTTTTTTTTTTTTGCTTAGGTGCAGATGGAACGAAAGGTGTCCGAAAAAAATATAAATGAATAAATTCAAACTAAAGGTATTTCTTTTGATAAATTGTTTTGTTTTGATTGTTTTGATAAGGTAAATAATTCTCAAATATGTTGAGTTTGTTTTCATGTTATGTTTCAATATAGTTATTGTAATTACATTAAAAAATTATGTCTTTTTTGGAAAAAAAATTATTGATATTGCGGTATTTTTTTTCTAGATGAGATAAATAGGTGACGATTTGTTTATTTTGAATTGAGGAGTTTGTCTTTGTGTTGTCTCTTTGCTCAAACTAACTGCAAAAGGACAAACATAAGAACCGTTCTAGTTAATTTTGTCAAACACGCTACAAAGCTATATATAAGCTCACTTTACTATACTATATAATCGTAATTAAATTGCTTGAACCAATCGTGTCGTGTCATATACTCAAATAGCCACCGTTATGCATGCATTTGTTTGGAACAAAATATTTTATTCTTACAGAAAATACTTCTTTTTTAAAAAATAGCGCACGAGGTTAAATAATTTTGTTTTTTCAAATTGCAATTAAAAATAAGTGACATTTTTTATCTTGATTTTGAACGAAATGTCAATTAAAATTAAAATTAAAAAACGTAAGATTTTTCTAAGTTAATGTTCTATCCACATTGTGATGTAGACTTGGTTTTTGACGATGATAACAGTTTCGAAATTTAAAAAGGTTGAGATTAGTCACATTTAACTCATAATAGGACATAGTTCGTCTCTATACAAAATATAAGGGTTATTAGTGGTTCAAATTAACAAACCTAACTGCATTGTGGTCTAAACTAGTGAGACATTAGCTTAATTCATTTATAATTATATTAGTATACTTTTCAGTGAGGTGTCGTTTTATTATATTTTCCAAACTTTCATGAGGTTCGGTTTATCTGCAAAACAGTGTACTTTCATTCTGTATTTCTTTTTCTTCTATTATTTTGTCTATTTGAAAAGAGCAGTTTTCCTTTTTCTTTTTTCAGTATCTTTGAGAATCTCTTTATATATTGGAAATGATAATGTTCCTTATATAATACAATTCATATTGGTGATAAACTAAAGAAAAATGTACTATATTTGAAAATAAATCACTTTTACATACCCTGTTAACTTTAGTCACCTGATGCGCAGGTTTTATGTCACACCTTTAATCCAATCATTTATTATTCTTCAATCAAAATAATTTTGAAGAAAATTAATCGCAGTTTCTTTTTCTTTCATCCAGAGCTTCAGGAGACACGAGGGTCCATATTAATTATTATAACTTTTTTGAAGTAAATACCAAGGGCCAATAATAGTAGAGATTAACTTTAATATTGAAGTAAAAATTTGTCCTTCCTCTTTTTGTTTACTCACTTTTATTGACGAAAAGAATTAATTATCCATTTAATTTGTATGTAAAAAGAAAATTTATTTTCAGTCGGTCACGTGAACCGAGCAGATGGTGTGGCTGACAAAAGGCCGGGCTCTCGTTTTAACTTTTAAGTCATATTCGGTGTGTTAAAAAAGTTTAAACTTTAAAGTGTCAATTACAATCGCCAATAACTTATTTTATTACACCTTGTATATTTTAGAAGTAAACACAATCGGACACTGTCACATAAATGACAAAACACTCACAACTGTTTATGTATAGTATAGATGGGGTATTGGCATTTGCATGCAAATATATATGCATGGTGTATGTTGAGCTTCAAATGGACAGAGGCAATCATGAACATGTTCGTGTCTGCATCTTGTTAAAGGCTAGGAAATTCTGTGGTGTGATATTGTGCGTCAGTCTCATATCGCCCAGATATGAGAGTACTCATATGGTATATGAGCTTAAAGATTCATTTGCTATCAACAAGGCCTTTTAAAACCGTGTGATACAATAGCGAGAACGAAACTCCATAGTTAAGCGTGCTTAACTTGGAGTAGTATCAGGATGGGTGACCCCACTGAGAAGTTGTGCCAAAGCGGACAATATTATTGATACGGGCGTGACGGTTCGGTCCGTGGGGCCGGGTCGTTACAGATGGTATCAGAGCCTCCATCTGGCCGGAAATATGGAGACTAGCATGCGTGTGTGGACCCCTGAAGTACGTCGTGCCTAAAGGAAGGGTGATTGTGACGACCCAGATTTCCAGGTAGGAAATTATGTGGTGCGGTGTTGTGCGTTAGTCCCACATCGCCCAGATATAAGAGTACCCATGTGGTATATGAGGTTAAAGATTCATTTACTATCAATAAGTCATTTTAAAACCGTGCGACACAATAGCGAGGACGAAACTCCATAGTTAAGCGTGCTTAACTTGGAGTAGTACCAGGATAGGTGACCCCCATGAGAAGTTGTGCCAAAACGGACAATATTGTTGATACGGACGTGACGGTTCGGTCCGTGGGGCCGGATCGTTACAATAGCGTAAGTAATAATAAAATATAATGCATAAAATAAAAAAACACATTCTTCTTTTTAATAATAAATCCGTAGTTCTAAACTAAATAAGTTTATTATAAACTCAGATATTTTGTTTATCTTTGTATATTCTAATTAATTTAAAAAATGGTTTTTTTTTTCCGAGCAAAACTCGTGAACATGCTCGGCTCGTAAAACATTTATAAACGAACCAAGTATGAAAAGAAATTTGGGGTTAGATTAATAAATGAGCCGAGGTTAAACGAAGTTTTATTAGCCTCATTTGCAGCCTAGCTATATGGAGTGTTGGCATACAATTGTAAATTAAATTTAGCATATACTAATATTCATTTTGAGCATCTTAAATTATTTATCCAAACTTACAAGGAGTATTTCTTACCAAGTGATATAAAACGATAATTAATTAATGACATTTGAATAAAAGACAATTTAACTATGACAACTTTTTTTCCCGCAACAATTCGTATTAATATTTAGGTATATATAGCTATTCTTTATTTTCCAACGAATTCGATAAATGTAACATGATGTCACATTGTAGCATTTTTTTATAAATTTTCTTATAATTATGTGGGATCCAAACAGGCATAAACTGGTTTAACTATAGTTACTTTCGGAGACCGGAAAATCTCATCGAAAATGCTTGATCGGTCAGTATAGTTATCCCTCGGGTGTTTTGAACTTTTGTAACATAAAGTATAATCATTTTGCAATTTTGTAATCCAAACTACGTGTTTCTCTTTTTAAGTACCCAAATTAAGTTTTTCTCTCTAAATCAGTACCTTCCGTTAATGGTTTTGATGGAAAATTACGTTTTATCAAATTACCCTTATTTAAATTCCTTTATTACATGTATATACACACAATATCATACAGACAAATACATACATATGCATACATACAAATAGAAACATATATACATACATAGACATGCACTTTCATCGCTTACACAAGTACACCGTCATAGACAACCACCACCCCCGCTGCAGTGGAGTCCATACGCACCACCTCCGTCCAATTTCCCTTATTTACAAATGTATAATCGACTGATCGTAAATATATATATATATATATACATACATATATATATATATGTATATACTTATATATGTAAATATATATATACATACATGTATCTATATATATATATGTAAAATTACACCCTAATTAGCCCATTCTTTTAATACAAACTATAAATCAGATCGTCTTAATTTCTTTAAAAAAATTATACGTTAATAGGATGACGATGATATCATATATGTATTTATATACCTTTTGTTTTTAACTTTTTCCTTTTTATTAGCCATTCGATCAAATACAATGGATTTAGATCGAAAAAAGAGTAAAATGAACATTTTGTCTCTGAATCTGGATGAAAAATGTTTGATGACACCAGCTTTTTCCGTTAATTTGGATGGAATGTATTGATTTAGAAGAAAACACTTAGTTTAAGTATTTAAAAAGAGAAACTCATAGTTTATGTTACAAAATCACATAATGACTATATTTTAGGTTAAAAAACTAGGAAAAAAAAAACGTTATCCCTCATACTTGAAGTTTTTTGTTTGGAAAACAAATCGTCCTACACGGAATGAAAAGCTAACTAACAAAATATAAAAGAAATGAAAGAATATTCATTATAAATGTTTCACGTATTATTTGTTGTGGCCCTTAATGCACGTGCATGGGAAATAAAAGTAGGGCTCTAAACTGGACAATAATTTTTTATACTGAATGAGTGACTTATGGATAGTTATCAAATTGGGTTTACGATAGAAATATATAATATTGTCACGTGTTCGAACTTGTATGCATTCAAAAAAGATAAAATAATTTGGCTACGATGTCGAATTAAAAGGATCCACAAATTTTATGCTTAGGATCCACCTTATTCTCACGAAATAAGATTTATATAGTAAATTGGAGGAAGATAAATATAATAGAAATGAGTATTGAGTATTGATAATAATAATAATATAATATGCTTTATGACAGCCAGAGAGCAAAAATTTAATATATCTTTTTTTAAATGAAGAAGAAATTTAATATGTTCGTTTGTTTATAAGGAAAAAATAGAAATTAGTCATCTTTTATGTCTTGTGCCATTATGCCTTATAAAATACAAATTTAAAATTTTAAAGACAACAACAATAAACTAGGTGGGTATAGTCCAGGGCAAAATACCCTCCTCCTATCTATCCATTCTCATAAATTTTAAGAAAAAAAAATAAAAATAAAAAATGTATCTCAACCAAAACTTTCAAAAATTATCATTTTAATCCATTCCATTTAAAGTTAGTGGATCCGTCCTTGACTAGAGGCTTATTTGATTGCAGACTCCAAATAAACAAGCTGGTTAAAAGTTGCAGATGGGATAAATTATATTCTTGGATTCATCAACTTATACTTTCTAGCTACATTTTCATACTAAAAAAAAGGACAAATGTTTATAAGCCGGTGAGCTAAATGCTGTTAAAAAATATACAAGGACAAACTATAAGTCTCACTACAAAATAATATTTGATTTAGTGAGAGTCAAAAGCTGTCACAAGCCTGTCGCAAATTGACTAAACCGTCACAAAACCGTCACAAATTGACTAAACTGTCACAAAGCCGTCACAAAAACCGTCGTTAATAAGCTCGTAACAAAAAATACCGTCACTAATCCCGTCGCTATTTGAGTATTTTTTTGTAGTGTCTATAACCAAGGTTGAGCAAACTAGTTTATCCAAGTAATTGTAACCCTAATATATATATCATGTTAATTAATCATCAGGGTTCGATTCCTGGCGCCGGCGAACCAGTTTACCTCCAAAATGAGGTAATTAATTAGAGTAGAGTATAGAGAGACTCGTCTCATTAGCTCATGCGATCCGTCAAGAAAAAGAATAAATAAGGGTCCTATATATATATATATATATAGGAGCAAGAGAATATGGTAGAAAATTTTTATTCCCTTACAGATTTCATTGGAAAGGTATTATAATTATTTGCTGAAGTTGAAAAAAAACTTCAGCCGCTAAAGTTTCATCCCCGACCGTTAGTTTGAAATTAACAGTTAATTAAGATTATTAAAAACTAACCAAAAAGTTTGAGACAAACTTAAACAGTCAAATTGTAATAGACAATCGGGTTGTAACAGTTAATTAAGATTAAGATCTTTCCGATTACGCTCTTATACTTTCTTTTGCCCTCGAGTGGGGGTTCTCCCCTTTATTAATCGGGTGGTCCATGTAGCAACTTAAGCTGTGGTGGAGTTGCTTATTAACTTTAATAGCTCTGTAAGACATGTATATGACTTCAGATTGATCATTTTTATGATTTATACTAATTTTATTGAACTATATAAATATCTTCCTACATTAATAAATTTAAAATAGTGATATAATTAATATTGTTTTCACCTATTTCACTGAAACGAGTTAGGCTCAGTTAAATGTGTCTTAAAATAGTTAGCAGATCTAGATTTTCTTGACAAAATTAAAATTATCACACAGCAAATGAGAAATTTGCAAGTTACGTATTAAGAGATTTCTAAACCAAAAAGAAACATATACGTACTCCGTTTTATTGCTATAGTATTAGCTTAATTTCTAGCTAAGTAGCTACTATAATTTATCGATAATACATCCTTGTGGAGTACGTAAAATACATTTGTGACATTGGCCTAAAATTTAAATGAAAGAAGTGAATGAACCATGTGGAAATGAATTGAGGTAAAGATGACCATCTTTTTCTATAAGTGGTCCAAAAAGGCCTTTAACAAAAGCACTCACTAACTATTTTTTAGTTTCTATTATTAAATGTTCATGAACCTTTAAAAAAAAAGTAGAATGTCCACAAATCAGAATTTGGACTTGCATCTCTTTTCTGCTTTTCTCCTTTTATATCTTTGGTTTGGTTAGATTCTTTGCTCATATGATCATATCCTTTTATTTTTGCATAAAAAGAAAATTTTCTTAAATGAATGTGATCATCAAACTAGCTAGTAGAAAAATTAAAGAACCATACTAGATATTAAAAATCTTTAAAAAAAAACAAAAAAACGTTGTGGTAAAGTAGATCCAGTGTTTTTGGCAACATTTTTGCCAATTCATTATACTAGAAAATGAGTGGATCGTTTTATATTGAATAAAAACTAGGTTCACTACTTAAAACTTCTAACATTTTGAGCAAACGCACAATCACAATGAGAAATAAAACCCTAAAAGAACGACAAAATAGGAATGAAAATGCAAAAAAAGCAATTATCAAAAAACAGAATCGACTATAAAACAAGGTTGACTAATTAACCAACTGTAAACTAATGGAGTACTATACAAAGCAAAGTTGAATCAATTAAAAAAAAGGTGCAATAAAACAAGTCTAATATCATTTCCTGAGCAGTCTTTATGCAAAATTTTATCTTATTAGGTTTCTTATTGAGCCCGTATATATATCAAACTTAATTAGAATGAAGACAATATTGTCACGCCCCAAAATCCAAAAGACACGGATATCGAGACATGACCTTTTTTTTAAAACAAAAGCAAATAGAACCTGTTGGTACAAAATTAAAAAAAAAATTTTTTAAAGAAAACACAAGCGAGCTAAAGGAACTATTAAACAATAAATAAAAGTATGCCAAACGCGGCTACACGACCAAAAGGTTTTGACAAAATTATAAAAGAAAAGAAACGAATGTAAATCGCCCGTAGGCTACAACCTCAAAATGAACTAACTAAAAAGAAAGTGACTAAAGAAGCCCCGAACCCATGCAATACCGCGCTAATGCACCTAGCCAACGCCTCAAGCTAATTTGTACCTGAAAGACAAAAATTGTAACGGTGAGTCCCACGCACATAACTAGACGGGACGGCACCACAGACACCGTCACTCCATCCCATAAATGCAAGAACTCACAAATTCTACAACTACGATAAACGACGTATAAAACGAAATATAATGACATTCTACAACTACGATAATCTACGAATAAAAAGAATATAACGACATTCTGCAACTACGATAAATTAAATAAATTAACTAACATCAACACACATCTAAAGCATACATGGACCTCTCACGCCACCTACCCCGGTCCGTAAGGTAGGTCATTCCCTATCCCTTCGGCCGTCATATGTCCCCGGAATTAGGGAGAGACATAGACCATTGCAACATAAAAGTAGATTTATAGTGCGCACTTGGACCTCTCACGCCACTCGCCCCAGTCCGTAAGACGAGTCATTCCCTATCCCTTCGGCCGTCATATGTCCCCGGAATTAGGGAGAGACATAGACCATTGCAACATAAAAGTAAATAGTGCACACTGGGACCTTTAACGCCACTCGCCCCGGTCCGTAAGACGAGTCATTCCCTATCCCCTCGGCCGTCTTCTGTCCCCGGAATTAGGAAGAGACAGAGACCATTGCCACTACAGCTAAATCACAAGGGCTCGACCAATAATATAAATCCATGCAAATAACACATTCTCATACGGCCTCGGCCAATAATATAAATCCACGCAAATAACACATTCTCATAATACCAACATTCTCATAATACCAACATTCTCAAACGTCACTATAACGTCAATCAACATAACACATAACCATATGTACTAAATTCGCAACTAGCCAAACAACTCCAATAACGTAAAATCCCATTCGAGCATTTTAACAAACACCTTGTATGCACAATCTAAAACTCATCTCTTTTCAACAATATTTTACTCAATTCTATCAACAACCATCATAACATATATTTAACGCATAAAACACGCAAACCCATCAATATTCTCATCAATCCAAAATTTATATATCTAAGGTCTCAACATCTACCATTCAAATAAATGGAATTAAAAGTGTAGCAACTAACCCCAATTAACAATATAATAACATAATTAATATAAAAGGCAAAAACCCCCAATTTATAATAAACGTAAAACCTAATCATAACATACACTCTCGTCTAGTCGCTATGGATAACCCCCGTTACCTTAGCACGTAGAGGAGATGCTTCCGGTATAAGCCCGCTAACGGTGGTTTCCTTTTCGTCTTCTTCTTCTTCTTCTTTTTCTCTCTTTCTCTCTCTTCTTCTCTTTTCTGTATTTTGCTGGTTTATGTTATGAAAGAGGCTGAAAAATAGGTTTAGAAAAGCTGTTTTTTGATAGTTTGTGGTAATGAACTATTTGGTCCCAAAAGTTCTAAAAGTTAACTCTAAATCCAAAAATAAAGTTTTACTACTCAAAATAACAAATCTTTAAAAACAAATCTATTGGGTCTTTTTTATTAGTAAAATTAGTAACAGGTTTTTAAAATAAAGTTTTTCGGAAGAGTTTCGGTTTTTGGCTAAAAATTAGTCGAGTGACCGGTTTTTGGTAAAATTTTGAATAAAACGCTTTTGGATAAATTAAATCATAATAAAAACCATTTTTAAAAATACGGGATGTTACAAATATATACAACCCCATTAACTACACTAATAAAAAGTACAAAGAAAATGAGACTCGGTCTTATATATGTACAGATGCAGGCTCATTAAATTGGATACTGGCCCGTAATACTCAATCCAATTGGATATCAGGATATATATGGTGTGAATTGAGAAAATTGAAAAATGGGAATTAGATAGGTACATAATTAGTTTATTTGATAAATTCAATACACTAAAAATAAATAATACTGTATTTTGAAACCTCATTACATTAAAAAGAAATTTTGTGCAAACACAAGGGATTCAAGTGTTACCTAAAAATAATAAGAGCACGCGGCGGTTAGATGTTTTATTCTTGTTACGTGATTACCCGCATGTCTATTTGCATGACTGATATTATTTAATTTATGTTGGGGCTCTTGTGTTAGTTATTTGATAACTTAAATCCTTAGGTTATTTGGTTAGCTATTTTGTACCATAATTATTATTTCTTATTTATTTTTAAGTAAGCTCTACAGTAGAGACCTGATTATTATGTTAATTACCTGATTATTCATTATGCTAATTGTAGAAAATAAGAAGAGCCTTTTGGTTTTCTCTCATATGTTCCTGTTTTTCTTTTTCTAGAAGAGTTTCAACATACTAACCGACATGTGTCATTTATACCCACATCATAGGCAGTCAGAGAAGTGATCATAGTCGGGACTCCAGCTTGTTATTTTGAAAAAAATTGATAAAAACATATATTTATCCTATATATTTTGATCAAAAATATTTAAATTTAAATTTTTCATCCCCTTCATTCCGCATTCCGTAAAATAACTTCATATACAATATAATTTTTTAATAGAAAATCAACCCCTCTTTCATAATCATGTTTCACTCACTCTATATATTGTTATTATATTTAATGTTAATATTGTTGGGGGTGTCATACTTCTTTTGAGTTACCATGAACACAAGGCAACATATGAATTATAAGTTTGATCAACTTCTCTTAAATTAAAGGTCACACATCATTTAGTCAATAGTTTTGTTGGCCGCTTAATTAAGCGTGTATATCTTAAATGGAGTTGTGTAATGAATTGATGTTTCAGATGACAAATATACATCTACGTTGAACTACGAAGCACTTTAATGTGTATATATATATATACATATATATTATGTACTCTGAGAATTTTTGTTAATTTGCTAGGTCAACTAGTAAGATTAACACGTACTCCTTAACACTTAAACATAGTATATACTATATTTTTTTGACTTTTGAGTTATCATGACTAGATGAATTAGCCAAGGAGAGTAAGTTAATGAAGTAATATTAAACTTCCAGTTGTTAAAGTTATACACCTACATTTTTGCGATACAAACACATTGTGTAAAACAAAAAGTTCATGTTTTTTGTACCGTTTTTGAAAAAGTCAATTTCTAAAGTTAGTGTTTTAGTTTTGTTTTTTTTGTAATAAATTTCTAAAGGTAGTGTTTCAGTTGGTTGTTGATTAATTAAAAATTAAAACAAACTCTCCAGAAGACTTATAAATAATTATGTTATTAGGTTTTGTCACCCATTTACGTTTTGAAGTCGACTAATTAAATTCAGATTGATACACGAAATCATATGAATGTGTATGTGATCAACCAAGTATAATTGCTTTCGAATGCATGTACGTACTTGCCCAGTCACGTATGTCATTTTTGACCAATTTGGTAAATTGTAGCTAATTACAATAATCCAATATACAGAAATTACATGCCTTGAAAGAGTTGCACAATATATATACTACTCCATCACCTTACAATTTAGAATTTCTTAACACATTGGTTGCTTGACCAGCTGTGGCCGTTCCTTTCTGTTTCGGCTTAATCAAGATTAATGTCTCAAAAAGAATTAAAAAAACTAGTATTCGTGATCGAATTGAGCCCGAATTAATTAGTCATAAATAGAAATCTCATGAAAATAATTAAGACAATTTGTGCTTATTAATTTGATTTTGTTCACGTTAGCTTTTGCCTTCAAGATATACTATTATATATATAAACTACATTGCACGCTTATATATATTATACAACTGTTTGTCAATTTGTGAATTTGAAAGAAAAAATATGAAAAAGTACATACTACTGATATCTAATTAAAGAAAACTCACACTCTAAAACACATTTAAAAATTAGTATATATATTACATGATACTGTTACACGATGCTACTTTTTTTAATCTTTGTTTTAACTTTAATGTTACATGATGTTATATTATATGTACCAAATTTTAAACAAGAATTGAGAATCCGGGTATTTAAAACATTAAGTTTGTTTTCATGGGAACAGATTTCCTGCTGTTCGTCGCTATCCTTACAAAGTCTAAAGATTAAATACTACTATAATTATTTATACAAGTAATCGTGAATCAATAGAGCCAAAAGTCTAATACTGGTATACTACCATTTGTATTTTATGTAAAATGGGCAGAAACGTGCCTTATAATACAATTCAAGTTACAGTTGTGGCTACCATGACCACCGACCTATTCAAAACAATCAAAACAACCACAAAATTAAGAAATTGTTATCATTTGACTTTTTGAGCGCTAACAGGTCAAAATTTCCCTTCATTATAAATAAACCAACTCCTTCAACTTTCTTGTACCAAAAAAGAAAGAAGCAAAACAAGAATATTAACCAACATCTCTCTCTATTATATATATGGGTAATACTCCTTGTTACAAACCATGTTCGAATTCCACAGTGAAAGTTATATTATGGGAAGGGACAACTAGGGTTTTAAAAGGTAAGAAAAATTTAGCGGGAGAAGTCATGTTCGAATTTCCCGACCGAATCATTTGTCACGCCGACTCGTTCTTTATAGGCCGTCCGATCCCTTCCCTCTCTATTGATGACAAGCTAATTTCCGGAGAAACCTATTTTGTTCTCCCTATAGATTGTTTTCCATTTAATGTCTTAACCGCTTCTTCGCTTGCCTTACTAGGATCCAACCCGAAACGCTCTCCTATGAATTTCCAAGAATGCCCTTTTGAGTACATTAAAGGGTCCGATGGGAGGGTTTCGATCAAGGTGTCTCCCGCATTCTTAATGAAATTAATTATTCGTGATATTAGTAATTCGACTGCTGAGCTTAGTGGCTCAGAAAGTAGTTTTCTTTGTACCACGCCGGAGTTGAAGAAACAGTATGATATGTTGGTTGGTTCGAGAGAACATGTCTGGTCACCTAAGCTTGAGACCATTTCGGAGTACAAGATTAGGTTTTCACCGTGTAGGTTTATAGGTCTGGAATGGAAAGAAAAAGAAAAAGAAAACAAATTGTAGGTATATATAATACATGTATGTTAACTATTCATAAGATTATAGATGAATTATCTGAATCCATGATGTTTTGAAAAGATTCACCAATTGTATAAAGATGTTCGAAAGGTAAATTTCGTGCTCTAGTTCTTTTTTCTAATTGTTAACCACTTAATTAAGTTCAATCCGATGAAAAATTAGCAATATTACATATCTTCAAGAAATGTATGTCAATTAGGTGGCTAGGGCAGCAACCGGTACAATACAAGTTTGTGTTTAAATCGTTAATGCCTTGCTTGTATTTGCCTATTTATCATGGGAAATTTATGACTAATGAATGGCTAGCTAGTACTTAAGAAAATGAGCCTACAAAAATAAGCTGCATGCTTGCCTTGCTAAAGACTCGTCTCATTTGATTAACTTGATTAACTTAATTTAATACAGTAAAGATTTATCTTATCAATTTATGGAAATTTAGATATTCCAGTGTGTTTATATATATCTTCGAGGATAGGGCTAAAGTAACAGTTTAGCAGTTCATCGAAGTTTATGCAGTTTGAGTTATCAGGAAATAGAATTCGACCTCTAAGCTCGAAACGATCCTCTAACAATTCACACAATAAAAAATTACTTGTAAGGCGGAATAATGAGAGCTTTCGTCTGTCAACGCCCGGTTGTTAGCTCACTCAATAACACCATTTTATAAATTCATCAAATTACCATTGTTTTGTTTGAATAGTTAACTTATGTCATTTACTGTTAAAGAAACTACCATGCGTTTTAATAGAAGATAAGAAAAGTTATAACCTGCAATCTTGCTTTTCCTTATTAAGGAAATTCCGCATAATTCAGATCATTTTCCAGATAGGGGGAAAATCAACATTATATCAGT
This sequence comes from Primula vulgaris, assembly GCA_963920805.1. NCBI lineage: Eukaryota > Viridiplantae > Streptophyta > Magnoliopsida > Ericales > Primulaceae > Primula > Primula vulgaris. The sequence goes on from OY987222.1 coordinate 19,792,862, forward strand.
AATAATGTAATTTATACGAGTATATATATATAATGTCTACGTTTATTTAATTTCACGACTAATGCTCACCTAATTACAAAGAGTAAAACGGGTAGGTTTTATGTTATACATTGTTTCAGTTTCTTCATCATGGATAATAGTCCCTTTTTTTTGGCAAATTTTAAAATTTATTTACCCAAGTGGGTTTACAATATAGTGCAAATACAAGAATGAGAAAGCAGGTGGCTATGTCTCAGACAAATAGAGATGTCACAAATCGACAGTCAATATTCACAGAAAAAGCAAACTAAAAACTTCCTAGAGAGAGAACCTAGGGTACTTCATCTACTCCAATCCGAATCTTCACAGAAAAAGCAAACTAATAAGTAGAGATTTGCTATGCAAAATCAAGTAAAACACCATTTTCTGAAAAGAGATCATATGATTAATTAAGGGACAATTCCCTATAAGTCCCTTTTACCAAATTATATTCCTCCTAAGTCACCTTCATAATTTCACATTCCTCATAGGTACCACTTTTTATACTATATGAGTTTTATTAGTAATTGATTTTTTAAAAAAATGAAAAAAATCATAAAAAAATTATAAAAATCACAAAAAATCACAAAAAAATTATTAAAAAAAATACAAAAATCATAAAAAAATTACAAAAAAATTACAAAAAGTTACAAAAAATCACAAAAAATCACAAAAAATCACAAAAAATCACAAAAAATCACAAAAATTCACAAAAAAATTAAAAAATCATAAAATTTTCAAAAATTTCAAAAAATATTTTTTTTGTCAATATAACACTTTTTATACCGAAAAGTGATTTTTTTATACAAAAAAAATGGGTTTTCCATGATAAATGTGCCTTTTTTAATCTAAATGAGCTGAAAGTGCATCTAGTTCAGTCAAAAATACGTATAATTCAGTCAAAAGCGTATATAGTTCAATAAAAGTGCATATAGTTAGTCGAAAGTGTATATAGTTAGTCAAAAATGCATAAAATTGAGTCGAAATTGCATTCAATTCAGCTGAAAGTACATATAGTTCCGTTGAAAGTGCATACAATTCAGTCGAAAGTAAATATAGTTCAATAAAAGTGAGTATGCATATAGTTCAGCTAAAAGTGCATCTGGTGCAGCTGAAAGTGCATCTGGTTCAGCTGAAAGTGCATCTGGTTCAGTTTAAAGTGCATCTAATTGAGTGGAAAGTAAATATAGTTAAGTCAAAAATGCATATAGTGTAGTCGAAAATGAATATAGTACAGTCGAAAATGCATATAGTTCTGTTAAAAATGCATCTGATTCAACTAAAAGTGTATCTGGTACAACTGAAAGTGCATATGGTTCAGCTAAAAGTGTATCTGGTTCAGCTAAAAGTGCATATGGTTCAGACAAAAGTGCATCTAGTTCAATAAAAGTGCATATCGTTCTGTAAAAACTGCATCTGGTTCACCTAAAAGTGCATATGGTTCAGCTGAAAGTGCATATGGTTCAGCTGAAAGTGCATATGGTTCAGCTGAAAGTGCATATGGTTCAGCTGAAAGTGCATCTGGTTAAGCTGAAAGTGCATATGGTTCAGCTAAAAGTGTATCTGGTTCAGCTGAAAGTGCATATGGTTCAGCTAAAAGTGCATCTAGTTCAATAAAAGTGCATATGGTTCAGCTGAAAGTGCATCTAGTTCAATAAAAGTGCATATGGTTCAGCTGAAAGTGCATATGGTTCAGCTGAAAGTGCATCTGGTTCAGCTAAAAGTGTATCTGGTTCAGCTGAAAGTGCATATGGTTCAGCTGAAAGTGCATCTAATTCAATAAAAGTGCATATGGTTCAGCTGAAAGTGCATCTAGTTCAATAAAAGTGCATATGGTTCAGCTGAAAGTGCATCTGGTTCAGCTGAAAGTGCATCTGGTTCAGCTAAAAGTGCATATAGTTCAGCTGAAAGTGCATCTACTACAGTCGAAAGTGCATAAAGTTCAATAAAAGTGATTTTTTTTAATGATTTTTTGTGTGATTTTTTTCAATTTTTTTTTATAATTTTGTGATTTTTTGTGATTTTTTCATTTTTTTTATAATTTCTTGTGATTTTTTTCATTTTTTATAAATTTTTCATTTTTTTTATTTTTTTATAATTTTTTGTGATTTTTTGTGATTTTTTTTATTTTTTTTTATAATTTTTTTATAATTTTGTGATTTTTTGTGATTTTTTTATTTTTTTTTCATTTTTTTTATTTTTTATTATTTTTTTTTTATTTTTTTATAATATTTTGTGATTTTTTTTCATTTTTTATTTTTATTTTTTTTGTAATTTTTTTAAAATTTTGTGATTTTTTTTTAATTTTTCATTTTTTATAATTTTTTTAGGATTTTTTTATTTTCTTTGTTATTTTTTTTAATTTTTACAATTTTTTGTGATTTTTTTCATTTATTTTGAGATTTTTTTCATTTTAAATAATTTTATGTGTTTTTTTTTCATTTTTTATGAAATATGTGTATGGCGTTTTGGTAAATAAATTAAATAATTAAAAAGTGGTACCTATAGGGAATGTGAAATTATGGAGGTACCTAGGAGGAATATAATTTCAAAAGTGGTACCTATGGGGCATTAGTTGATTAATTAATACTATTTCTTTGAGACAAACATTTACGAAAGAAATGTTGGTTTCCGTGTATGAAATAACAATTAAACAATAATAAATGACTAAAAAAGAAATAATTAAAACCAGTGTAATATTTATTAATTCAGAATTGAAACTGAAACTACAGATTACAACATGTATGCACTGAATAGAAATTAAAGCAAACGTTATTCAGATTATTATCAATTAATAATCTGATATACTGAATTGCAATAAATAGAAACTATCGGACTGAAAAGTATAAATTTAACAGTCGGACCGTTCTGATTGAAATTGAAATTACATAACTGAAATGAAACTATTCTAATTACAGAATAGAAACAGTACTTTAAAGAAATTACAGAAAGGTAAAGACAGAATATAAATATTACAGCTAAGTATAGTAAATTAAAATACTGAAATAAAATTGCAGAAATATAAATGAAATAAAATGACAGAATAAAATAGACGAGGCGACTGTTTAACAGTCTGCTCTTAACCGATATTCGCGCAACCACCTTAATGTTTCTGGTTGCGTTGGCACTTCGATCCCAAGGTACAACGTCTCGTATGACTCGCCGAAAACTTACGACGAGTCAAGGTCGAGCTGTTGGTGAGTGGTTCTCTCTCTTTCTAAAATGTTATGGAAAAAATTATGCAGTATTTTCAGAATGTAAAAGTGTGTTTAGAGAGTGGTAAAGCTGAAATCTCAGCCGATGCAATTATTCTCATTTAATTGCATAAGTTACAAGCTTGCTGTAATTTTTAGGACTGTTTTGTTATTATCCAAAACTTTCAAACTTTCTTGGAACCAAAACCGGAACCGGAACATTCCCCAAGTCCCGAGACCCGTGCCCGTACCCGAGATCGAGCGAGCACGCACGTGTGTGGTGCACTTGCCTACACACACCTATGAGACTATACATTATTACCATTCTCTAGTGGTGAATATGTATATAAACTATTCAAAATAATTTTTTCCTCTTTGATGTGGGATAAACATTTGAATGGCTTCCCCATCCCTTTCTTTTTCCCACTTTCTTTTTTCAAATTCCAGATTTCATCTCTCCATGGTCCAACTTCGGAGCCAATTTCCATTCACACTCATTCACGGAATAGATCATGCGATATAACGTTTCGAAACTTGTCACACAAGCTACTCAAACCATTTGAGTACGGAGTCTAAACTTTATATTTTTCGCATGGAATTTGACTAACCTTTTGGACTCGTGACCAATTCGAAAAACAACATGAAACATGATTTTTCCAACAAGAAAATAGTATTCTCATCAGCATTTTTCACCCAATTAACTCTGCTTTTTTCTTTAAAGAACTAGCTTCCAACATTATAAGTTGAAAATAATCTTCTTTATTTTCTTGCAGTTGTTGAAGAAAATTATTACCAGCAGCCAAAACCACAATATCTTTACTCAATGAGTCCATTCTCTCTTGAGCCTTAAGCACATGGTCAGAAATATTCATACCTTTTAGCTTAGAAAAACTTTTTAGATCTAATTTTGTTTCTCTTAATTTAGAATAAATAATAAACATCTTGCAACCATGCACTTGTTTCTCCCAAGATCCTTTAATAACCTCACAAAAACCCTTCAACTTAGCCTAATAATTATAATATTTAAACGGACAATCCCAAGCTTTGTAAGCCACACCCAAATCCACCACTATATCTAGGGCTGAGCGAAAAAACGGAAAAAGCGAACCGGACCGATAATCAAAGCGAAAAAGACCGAAACCGAAAAATCAATAAAAATTTCGGGTCGGTTTCGGTTTCAATAAAACCGAACCGAAAATAACCGAAAAACCAAAAAAAAACGAAACTGGACAAAAAAAACCCGGTCCGGTTCGGTCCAAAAAATAAAAAAACCAAAACCGAAAAATATGCTCGGTTTCCGTTTTGCTAAAAACTGAACCGAACCGGACCGAACCCAACCCTAACTATAACTGAGTGATCAGAGATATGAACAGGGTGGAAATAAGCTTCTGAAAATGGGTAAAAATTAAGCCGTTTATCATTTATAATTGCTCTATCTAATTTCCTTTGAATAAAGTAAGAGCAACAATTGTTTTGCCATGAAAATATATTGCCAATATATTTCAAATCTCTGTTTTAAAATTCGCGCTACATAGCGCTACGTAGCGCGAAATAGCGTTTTTTTGGTAAAAAACACAACGAAAAATCACGATTTTGGGTGGAATTGCGCTAAAATCGCGCTATAGGGGACCAAAAGCGCAAAAAGCGCGAAATTCTGGACCAAAAGCGTAAATAGCGAGTTCGAAAAAAAAACAGCGGATCTAAATAATTAATATATATTGTGTAATTTTCATAAAAGTGTCTGCAGTCCAGATGGTTTAGACAGTGCTGTAATTTCCAGCAGACCCAAGTTCAAAACTCACCAACAAAAAAAAAATAGTGCTTTTAGCGTTTCTCTCGAAAAAACGCTATTTAAAACACTGTTTCAAATCATATAAATTTGACTTTATAATGCTGTCAGTTAAGTCCTCACAAGAGCGATACCACTTTAAATTACCGCCCTGTCTTTCTGAGGGATATCTAACAGCATTAAAATCCCCAAAAGACAACCAATAGGCATCCACACCCTTCTCAAAATCCAACAAATTTGCCCATAGTTCTCTTCTTTTTTGAGCAAAATTTGAGCCATAAATAACTTATACATAGTATGTTATATCAGTGTTTATCCCTCTGCCTTTGCAGTGCACAACCTGATCAGTGCAAGAAATAATATTTACCACCCAAAAGAGAGGATTCCAACCCACTAGTTTTCTACCATTATGCGCAGTGTTGAAATTATCAACAAATTTTCATTTTGGCCAAATAGTTTTAGATACCTTATCTTTATTTAGGTCTTTGCAATTAGTTTCCACAAGACCCATAAAAGAAATACCATTATTCTTAATAAACAAATTAACTGATTCTTGTTTTGAGGAGCTACAAAGACCCCTCACATTCTAGCAAGAAATTTTCATTATTAAGAAACGGTAGATTGTTTAGTGCCACCAGCAAAAGAATTTTATCTCTTTTTGCTAGAATCAAACTTCCCCTTAATATTCTTCTTATGTTTCAGGCTATTACTTGAGTAAGGGACACTAACAGCTGGAATATCTTCAGAAGAAATACCACAAATTTCTCCTTCTTCAGGAGTAATATTCAACAGTGTAAGAAAATTATTATTTACTAATAATTTACTTTATTTTGGTGAAGAGATAGCATGAGAAATTTTCTTACTATTTACTTCAGTTCAAGGATCTTCAGAGTTTTCAGGTAATAGCACTTTAACCTTTCCAATTCCTTTCATTAACTTGTGAAGACACCAATGTTTTAAATAGCGTTATCGCTACCGTAGTGTTTTTTCGAGATAAACACTAAAAGCGCAAATAGCGTTGCTACATTGCGCTTTGCGGTGTATTTTTTTTTTACCTAAATACATATAAATATAGCATTAAATTCAAAACATCTAATAAAAATTAACAAAATATATATAAAAAGATGTAACTAATAATCACAAAATGATTATACTTGAGATGGCAGAGTATTTACTTTGTTTGCAAGAGTTTTGAGGTTTGATTCTTTTTAACCTCCAATAATTTCATTAAAATTTTGACCAAAAATAAAAAAAAAATAAAAAAAAAATAAAAAAAAATTATTTTTTTTGACTGCATCCGCTATAGCGTAAATAGCGTTCCTATAGCGCGAATTTAGCATTTTTCCATCCAAATAGTGGTTTATCATAGCGTTTTTCGGCCGAAAAACGCTATTTCGCGAACTATAGCGCAATATAGCACGATTTTTAAAACAATGGAAGAGACAGAGGTGTTAACCTTAATCTCCACTATAGTAGGTACTTTTTTCTTTTGAAAGACCGATATTGGCTTAATTAAGTTCTTCATACACACATTAGCAGTATTCCCCAAAAATTTGCAGGTTCCAAACTATACTCAACAAAATTTTCAAAAAAATTCCCATTACTAGCCTCAATTTTTAAGCTTTTAGGAAGCTAACTTTCAATACTAACTTCAATCAAGATCCTTGCAAAAGAATGTCTTTTTTTTTAAAGAAGTCACTTCATTGGTACAGATAGGTTTACCAATCAAACTAGCTATATGGCTTAAACCCAAATCAGTCCACTATTTGAGAGGAACTTGACTGAATTTTACCCAAATTGGTACAGTTTTAAACTCCTCCTTACTAAAATCCATCTCACTAGACCATTTTTTAAATAAAAATAGGCCTATTATAGAAGTGACAGGAACCAAGTTCAAGAACTTTATCTCTACCATTATTGGAAGAAAAATTAAATAGATAGAAACCCTTACCACATGGTACAGTTTCTATATAGCTATGTTTGGTTCATGATTTTTTTGCTAAATCACTGATGACATTAAAAGAGAACTTATTATCAATGAAATAGCCCTCTAAAGAGTTCTCCCAATCATAGGTTTTAATATCTTCAACCTCAGCAGGCATCTTATAAGGTGCATTTTTATCTTTTTTAAAGGAAATATATTGCAGACTCATATTGCTAGGAGATGGGGCTTGTTTTTAACTCCTTTGAAATTGGAGAAATAGTTCCTGAACTTGTGGGGGATTTTTGAACTATAATTTCCTGGGTAACTCTTATCATAACCCTCTAGGCTATCCTTATCCATCACATTAGATTTTTCAAAATTTTGACTGCTCCTCCAAATTTGAATTGTTAGGTGGCATAGAATCAATCTTAGCAGTATTGGCCGGACCTTCGTAAGTGGTCGGAGAACCTGTAACCATTCCAGCATTCACAAGATTACTGAAATCAATCACAACATTGCAGTCAGATCTCTTGCTAATCAACTTTTCAACATTTGTAACAGTTGCAGGCTTTTTAGAATTTCTGGCGCGATATGTAATAATGTAAAAGGACTATAGACTGTTAATAATATATATTATGTTAAAGGAAAATATAGTAAGCTAGCACTTAATGATCTAGTTTGTTAAGAAAGGTGAAGGGCGGAACCATGATCATTTTCTTCGGTGGACCGTGCTGTAAAAAAATATGTTGAATAAAAAAAAGGTCTAATACAAAATTTATTTATTTTTCTATATTCAATATAATATAAAATAAATACGAAGTAAAAACAAAGGATATTGGACAATAAAATAAGTTTTTATGTAATTTTGTTTGGGAAAATACAATGACTATTTAGAAAATTTGGTAATTTTAAAATAAAAAACAGAAAATTTTAGAAAAAAAATAAGCTAAAATGATTTGAACTCCTAACTATCTACTGTCTTATAGTCCAATTTTACAATTAGACCAGCAACTCTTTTGTTAACTAGTGGAGACTATCAATGTATATATCTCATAATTTATTTAATTACATGTATAAAAAAATAATAATAAATTTGAAATTCGTTCCCGGATACATGGTGACGGCCACCCCCAGCCCCCTTCGGTCCGTCCCTGGAAAGGTGTATGGGGATGAGAAGAGTGTTTAGAGAAAGATTTAGCAAATGATGAAAATGCTAAATCTGAATTAAAAAGGAGCTCAGAAAAGAAAAGAGAAATTAGAGAAATTCGCCATGTCTCTCTTTTAAACGTAGTTATAAGATAATAGTCAGTTTACTTTTAATAGTTACAAAATTTAAACCAAAGCTACATATTCTTCTAAAAGAAAAGAAAAATACCATAGCTTGGTCATTTTCATGGTTGCTAAAGTCGATACGCATAACTTATACATAGTATACAAGTATTAAAATGCATAAAGATTGGAGTATTTAAAAAACAATTGGCTAGCACATTGGATTATATTCGGAGTTTTTTTTCCCTTGATAAATAAGAGTATTAGAGCATATTAAGGACTATTGACCTTTGACTATATAATCGTACTAAATGTCTAAATCAAAGTTACAGTGCCCGTTTTGAGAAGAATATATACTAGAATGAATGACTTTTGAGTCTTTACTAACAAATAATATATATATATAATACATTTGTCTAGAAGGCCTGTTTCAGTCTATTTGTATAGGAGATATGATAACATTTTAAACTACTTCTTTACATTGTATCCTCTTAAGTAAATGTTCAAAAAACCTTCCATTTTACAATTATTCAGAGTAAGAAGTTGGCATTTCTTAAAAGCTAGAGTTTAATAAGGTTTAATCTAACTAATTTTGTTTTCAATTCAGGTTTGGTGTACTGAACTTTAAGTTTTTCTAATTAATTTAATTAAATATGCTTCAATTTTGATTTATTGTGCTAATCTTCAAGTTTTTCCAATTAATGTAATTAATTTTGCTCCAATTCCGATTTAGTATACTAGCTTTTAAGTTTTCCTAATCTTGGTTATATGTATAATACTTTTAAATTGAAACGAAATTGTATGAAATTAGCAAGAAACAAAAGTTCAATCCATTAATTAGTAAAACATAGAGATCAACACACTAAATCATAATTGGAGCAAATTTAGTTACATTAATTAGTAAAAGTTAGAGTTCAACATACTAAATGCAAATTACAGCAAATTTAATTACATTAAACTTTTTATTAAACTCCTAAAAAGCTATGCAACATGAACTTTCAGTCTATTTGTATATGAGGCAAATAACATTTTAATTTAAGCTACTTCTTCACATTGTATCCACTCAAGTGAAACTTCAACAAATCTTCCATTTCACAAAAAAAATAAAAATAGATTAAGCAGTTGGCATTTTCTAAAAGCTACGATAGTTGCAACAAACCAAAGAGGCAAAGATGGTTGCACATCTTACAAATTACAGGACAAATTAAATAATATTAAAAATTTATAATTAGGCAAGTAATCCTGAATCATTAATAGAGCTAAAAGTCTTATAATTACTAGATTTTATCAACTGTAATACAATTCAAGTTGCAGTTGTGGCTACCATGACCACCGACCTATATTCAAAACAACCACAAAATTAAGGAATTGTTATCGATTGACTTTTTGAGAGCTAACAAGTCAAAATTTCCCTTCAATATAAATAAACCAACTCGTTCAACTTTCTTGTACAAAAAAAAATTATATATTAACCAACATCTCTCTCTATTACTATATGGGTAATTCTATTGCTCCTTGTTACAAACCATGTTCAAATTCCACAGTGAAAGTTATATTATGGGAAGGGACAACTAGGGTTTTAAAAGGTAAAAACAAATTAGCGGGAGAAGTCATGTCCGAATTCCCAGACCGAATCATTTGTCACGCCGACTCGTTCTTTATAGGCCGTCCGATCCCTTCCCTCTCTATTGATGACAAGCTAATTTCCGGAGAAACCTATTTTGTTCTCCCTATAGATTGTTTTCCATTTAATATCTTAACCGCTTCTTCGCTTGCCTTACTAGGATCTAACCCGAAACGTTCTCCTATGAATTTTCAAGAATGTCCTTTTGAGTACATTAAAGGATCCGATGGGAGGGTTTCGATCAAGGTGTCTCCCGCATTCTTAATGAAATTAATTATTCGTGATATCAGTAAGTCGACTGCTGAGCTTAGTGGCTCAGAAAGTAGTTTTCTTTGTAGCACGCCGGAGTTGAAGAAACAGTATGATATGTTGGTTGGTTCGAGAGAACATGTTTGGTCACCTAAGCTTGAGACCATTTCGGAGTACAAGATTAGGTTTTCACTGTGTAGGTTTATAGGTCTGGAATGGAAAGAAAAAGAAAACAAATTGTAGGTATATATAATACATGTATGATAACTATTCATAAGAGTATAGATGAATTGTTTGAATCCATGATGTTTTGAAAAGATTCACCAATTGTATAAAGATGTTCGAAAGGTAAATTTCGTGCTCTAGTTCTTTTTCTAATTGTTAACCACTTAATTAAGTTCAATCCGATGAAAAATTAGCAATATTACATATCTTCAAGAAATGTATGTCAATTAGGTGGCTAGGGCAGCAACCGGTACAATACAAGTTCGTGTTTAAATCGTTAATGCCTTGCTTGTATTTACCTATTTATCATGGGAAATTTATGACTAATAAATAGCTAGCTAGTACTTAAGAAAATGAGCCTACAAAAATAAGCTGTTCTTGCACAAAAGTCATGCTTGCCTTGCTAAAGACTCGTCTCATTTGATTAACTTGATTAACTTAATTTAATACAGTAAATATTTATCTTACTAATTTATGGAAATTTAGATATTCCAGTGTGTTTGTATATATCTTCGAGGATAGGGCTAAAGTAACAGTTTAGCAGTTCATGGGAAGTTTATGCAGTTTGAGTTATCAGTAAATAGAACTCGACATCTAAGCTCGAAACGATCCTCTAACAATTCAAACAATAAAAAATTACTTGTAAGGCGGAATAATGAGAGCTTTCGTCTGTCAACGATGCCCGGTTGTTAGCTCACTCAATAACACCATTTTATAAATTCATCAAATCACCGTTCTTTTGTTTGAATAGTTAACTTTTGTCATTTACTGTTAAAGAAACTTCCATGCGTTTTGATTGAAAGTAAGAAAAGTTGTAATCTTGATTTTCCTTATGAAGGAAATTCCGCATAATTCAGAAAATGTTTCAGATAGAAGAAAAATCAACATTATATGAGTAATATATAATGTTTACAATTCAATTTCACGACTAATGCTCACCTTATTACAAAGACCAAAACGGAAAGGTTTGATGCTATATTGTTTCACTTCTTCATCATGGATAATCTTAGTTTAAAATCTAAACTAAAGCTACATTCTTCTAAAAGAAAGAAAAACACCATAGCTTGGTCATTTTGGTGGTTGCTAAAGTCAATACGCATAACTTATACAGTACAACATCCATATAGGAATAAACTCTATATAAGAATAAAAAAATTCGGTCTTAAGTCGGAAACAGTTATAAATAGGAATAACCTCCACATAGTAATAATTCATAATTTTGTAAGGTCCCGCCTTAAGAAAATGTACATTTATATAGTGATAAATAACATAAAACTGTAAAATTATATATATGTAATTTTTTTAAGGCAGTTTTCTATATATGCTAAATTATACATCGTGTTTATACACGTAAAGAAAATATTAAATAAAATTTAGATGAATTTCCACTTTTCTAGATAAATATACTCGTTTTTTCTAAATAATTATGTACTTAATTATTTTTTAAAAAAATTTACGAGTTTAATATCATAATTTTCCACCTTCTTAAATTCATATCATCATGTGTTTACCTAGTTAAAGTACAAATATGTATTTGTCTCTTAAATATTTGTGCTAATTAGTGAAACAATATATACATTTATGTTGTATTATACAAAATATATATTTAAATAAAATTATATTTTTTATTTATAAACCTCCACTTAAAAATAACCTCTATACAGTAATATTTTTTCCTCATTCCACTGTATAGAGCTTCTAATGTACCAAAGTATTTTCCAGATACTCCAATCTTTATGTATTTTAAAACATGAATATAGACAACTTCTGCCTATCGACTTTAGCCACCACGAGAATGGTCAAGCTAGTTATAGTATTTTAATGTTCTATTAGAAGAATATAGCCTTAGTTCTTTAAACTTTAAATTAACTACTACAAGTAAACAGACCATGCATTATCAATTAATGCTGAAGAAACTGAAACAGTATAGCATTAAGTTTTCCCGTTTTAGTCTTCGTGATTAGGTGAACATTAATTTGTCGTGAAATTGAAATATAAACATTATATAATATTAGTGATACAATGTTGATTTTTTTCTACTAGCTAGAACATTTTTTGAATCTTAGAAGTTCCAGCAGAAGGGAAGGAAAAGCAAGGTTAACAACTTTTCTTACCTTCAATCAATGTACCGAAGTTTCTTTAAAAGTAAATGACATAAGTTAACTATATTCAAACAAAACAATGGTAATTTTATAAATTAATAAAAACGGTGTTATTGAGTGAGCTGATAATCGGAGGCATCCTTTACGGAAAGCTCTTATTATTCTGCGTTACACGTAATTTTTGTTACACATCCCAAATTCAATACATACAGATTTTGTGTGTGTGAATTGTTAGAGCTTAGAGGTCGAGTTCGATTTGTTGATATTTAACTCAAACTGTTTCAAAATTTCCCATGAACTGTTAAAAGTGTTACTCTTAGCCTTAATCTCAAAGATATACTCTAAATAATTCTATAAACACACAATATCTATAAATACTTCAATAAATTGTTAAGATAAATCTTTACTATATGTATGGGGTTTTATAGGTTTAGTACACCAAACTATCTGTTTTTAACGATATGGGTACCAATTTTTCAAAATTTCAATTTAGGTACCACACTATAATAACTTTTCAATTTAGGTATCACCGTCTAAATAAATCACGGAATCATGTCACGTGACATTTGACAAAAAATTAATTTGAGAGGCTAATTTGACAATTTTGCATAAAAGTATATCATCCTATAAAAACGTTTCTCCCAATTTCACACATAACAAAAATTTGTATTATATGCTTCTTCTTTTTTGTGTGAAATTGGGGGGAAAATTTTTCTAATATGATATATTTTTGTGCAAAATTGTTAAATTAGTCGCTCAAATTAATTTTTGTCAAATGTCACGTGACATAATTCCGTAATTTATTTAGACGGTGGTACCTAAATTGAAAATTTATTATAGTGTGATAGCTAAATTAAAAAATTTGAAAGATAAATATTCAAATCGTTAACAATATTATAGTTTGGTATAATAAATGTATTTTTTTCCCTATATCAAATTAATCAAACTAGGCGAGTCTTTAGCAAGACAAGCTAGTATGATCACTTTTGTTCAAGAAGGGCTCGTTTTCGCAATTACTAGCTAGCTATTCATCAGTCATAAATTTCCCATGATAAATAAGCGAATACGTACAAGCAAACCATTAACGATTTAAACACGAGCTTGTAACCACCTAATTGACATATATTTCCGAGGATATGTAATATTGCTATACTTTTTCATCGAATTGAACTTAAGAGGTTAATTAGTTATTAGGAAAAGAACCATAGCAAGAAATTTACCTTTGGAATGCATCTTTATACAATTGGTGAATATCTTTCAAAACATGAATTCATACAATTCATCGATAACCTTATGAATATTTTCATTCAAACACATACATATATTATATTTACCTACAATTTGTTTTATTTTTCTTTCCATTCCAGACCTATAAACCTACACGGTGAAAACCTAGTCTTGTACTCCGAAATGGTCCCAAGCTTAGGTGACCAAACTTATTCTCTCGAACCAACCAACCAAACTTATTCAACTCGGGCGTGGTACAAAGAAAACTACTTTCTGAGTCACTAAACCTAGCAGTCTGTTAGAAATTTAGGGTATGATAATCCTGGATAACTTCGAAGAATCATGTTCGTACACTTTCCGAACAAAGTATTTCGATCCTATTATTGCCTGAGTTCACGAAATCTTTGTGGGGATAATTCTTGAAGAACAATCTGTTTCTGGCAAGGAGAATAGATTAGGAAATGTAGAGAGAATTTTCTTATCTGTTTATGTCTTTGAAATCGAGGCCAAATGACTTCTTATATAGGAGATCAATAACTGAAACTGAAAGCAAGCAACTGTTCGGAAAGGAAGCAACTGTTCGGAAATGAAGCAAGCAACTGTTCAGAAAGGAAGCAAGCAACTGTTCGGAAAGGAAGCAAGCAACTGTTCGGAAAGGAAGCAAGCAACTGTTCGGAAAGGAAGCAATAGTTCGGAAAGGAAGCAAGCAACTTTTCGCTCGGGGCGCTGCCCCGCACCCCGCCCGCTGTCCTGGCAGCGGGACCCCAGCCAGGGGCTCTCGCACCTTGGACCCCGCCAGGGGCTCTGCCCCTTGGAACCCCGTTTCAATTATTCATATTCAATTATACGTTGGCTCGACGAGCGTGCACTCCGCACTTCCCTAACTCGTTTCCGAGTTTAACGCATTATTGCATCGGCCTATAATAAATCACATTACTACTAAAATACATTGATGATACTAAAATCACCAACACAGTCAACTCACTAACTCAAGCAATTAAATTAATCAAGAATCCGGGAGACACCTTAATCGAAACACTCCCATCGGATCCTTTAATATACTCAAAAGGGCATTCTTGAAAATTCATAGGAGACCGTTTCGGGTTCGATCCTAGTAAGGCAAGCGAACAAGCGGTTAAGATGTTAAATGGAAAACAATCTATAGGGAGAACAAAAGGAAAAATATATTCACACAGTTTAATTCCACTAACTTGCACACTATGTTACATGTATTCCACACTTAATTACATGTATAATAATATACTTTTATTAAAAAATACATTTTTATCCCTTCAAATATATATGTATAGAGTGTGTAAGGTATATATATATATTAGTAATGCGTCTGAGGGGTAGTTATTTTAAGATGTAGAAGGGTATGACCAAAGAAGCTTCTATTGAACTTGGATAAAGATCAGATTATCTTTATATCTGGTACATATGATAAAATAGATCTTTAAAACTTATGAGGATTTATTTCTGAGCCTTTTTGTGCTCTAAAGGCAACTTTTCAAGTGAGAAAATGTTGTGCTTTGTTATGCTAACTAGCTTTATATTAGATTCAGGTTTATATTATGACTAGATGAGCTGCTGAGTCAAATTTTGCAAAAAAATGTACAAGGTTTTTCTAACTTGCTGTTTGGATCACTACATGCTATATTTGAATTACTGCATTATTTTCCCTAATAGCTTTTTTGAGACATTTTGCTGTTTTTCAATAGCCAGATTCCACTGTATTAGGATTACGAGGAGTTGATTATAAATATATCGCTTTTGATCATATTGATCGTGGTTATAAGGGGAGAGATAAGGATATGGGGTATAAGGAGAAAAGCTGAGATTTTGTAATCAATTTCTTTGGTTTTAGGCTTTAGGATTTGGTTTCTTGATTTACGGCTTTTTATTCCCAAAATGATGCATATAGACTCTTGTATTGTTCTATGTAATTTGTATGTTTTGCTATTAGTAGACTACTATGGGGGTTTGTCCCATGGTAAACATTACTATGGGGGTTTGTCACAGGTAAAAATGTTTAGATCGATATAAATTTTTTGAAGTTTATTAAAAAAAAAATATATATATATATATATATATATATATTAGTAATGCTACATTTAATAAGTTTTCTTATTTTTAATTAATATTTAAATTTAGAGTAGCGTCAAGTAGGATTATACTATATTTTTATTTGACTTTTTAGTAGGTTGAGTTTTTATTATGTTGAATATTTATATTTTGTTTTGTCAAATTATAGATTATATTTTATGTATATTTATGTTTTTCATTAACTAAACAGGATGGGAGTTGTGTGTATAGTATCACCCAAAACAAAATATATAGGTTTCTCCAGAAATTAGTTTGTCATCAATAGAGAGGGAAGGGATCGGACGGCCTATAAAGAACGAGTCGGCGTGACAAATGATTCGGTCGGGAAGTTCGAACATGACTTCTCTGGCTAAATTTTTCTTGCCTTTTAAAACCCTAGTTGTCCCTTCCCATAATATAACTTTCACTGTGGAATTCGAACATGGTTTGTAACAATGAGCAATATTATTTTACCCATATAATAGAGAGAGATGTTGGTTAATATTCTTATTTTATTTTTTTTTGGTACAAGAAAGTTGAAGGAGTTGATTTATTTATAATTGAAGTGAAATTTTGACTTGTTAGCTCTGAAAAAGTCAATTGATAACAATTTCTTAATTTTGTGGTTTATTTTGGTAGCCACAACCGTAACTTGAATTGTATTGTGTAAAGGCACATTTCTGATCATTTATAGTTGATAAAATATAGTAATTATAAGACTTTTAGCTCTATTATCACGATTACTTGTATAATTATAAATTTTTAATAGTATTTACTTTGTCCTGTAATTTGTAAAATGTATGCAATTATCTTTGCCTCTTTGGTTTGTTGCATATATGAAATATATACCTACATTTTTCATTCAACGACCTATCTATATACATCCTCCGTCCCAAATTGTTGGTGATATACGAAATTACGTGAAATTTTGACCGATAAATAACTTATATGAAAGTTGTCGAAATTGAAATTTTTAAAAGTTAACAAGATAGTTCAAATCTTGAACTATAGAACAAGTTTTAAAATTTACATTTCAACAACTTAAATACGAGATATTTATCAGTTTTTTTACATATAGATTCATATGACTCTAATATTTTAGGACCAGAGAATTAATATATATGTGTTATATTTGTTAGTAAAGACTCAAAAGTCATTCTAGTATTCTCCTCGAAACGAGCACCGTAACTTTGATTTAGACATTTAGTACGATTACATAGTCAAAGGTCAATGTTTGTTTGTTTATTTTTCTTAATCACCAACATGCTCATTATTATTTATGACAGTAACGTGCATTACTGCAAACAAATTAGATTGTCATTCGTAACAAGTTTAAAAAGTTAAACATAATTGAAAATACATAGCCACAATTGTCCACCACTCTAAAAGGACAACTTAAATCTCACCCATGAAAAATTAAAGAAAAGAAACCAAATAGATCGTAAGTAAAAATAAAACATATTTTAACAATCTATAAAAAGAAGTGAAATGTCATCAAGAAACCTATTTGAATAACTAGAACTTGATTCGGCATGGTTCCATAAGGTAACTGGTGGGGGAGTCTCTTTTGAGCTGTTAAATCACTCATCTGAGACTCTAAATTACTCATTTGAGGAGCTGTTAAATCACTCATCTGAGACTCTAAATTACTCATTTGAGGACCTGGTTAAAAACCAGGTCCACGTCACATCTTATTTTTATTTATTTTTTTAATTTATTTCACTCAATTTTATTACAAAATAAATAACTCTAGCACCACTTCATTACATCTCATTACACTTCATTTATTTACAAAATAAATAAATTTACCCACTCTATCACACTATTAATTAATACATTCATCTGTTTTTTTTTCCACTCAAACTAAATACAAAATTAAAATATTTTATAATCATAATATTATATCAAGTTAACACTTTCAATTAATTTATATTTTACACTTTTTTATTTATTAATTTTGTTACTTCCGAGTAAATAATTAAATCAAATAATGTCCAATATGTAACACTTTTGAAATTATATTACTCATAGCTACCTCCATAATTTTATATTTACTATAGCTACCACTTTTTAATTATTTACTTTATTTACCAAAACGCCATACACATATTTCATAAAAAATGGAAAAAAAACACATAAAATTATATAAAATGCAAAAAATATCAAAATAAATGAAAAAAAATCACAAAAAATGAAAAATAAAAATCACAAAATCACAAAATTTTAAAAAAATTACAAAAAAAAATAAAAAAAATTATAAAAAATCACAAAAATCACAAAATATTATAAAAATAAAAAATTTATAAAAACTGAAAAAAATCACAAAAATGAAAAAAAAATAACAAAAAAAATAAAAAAAATTATAAAAGATGAAAAAAATCACAAAAAATGAAAAAAAATGAAAAAAAATGAAAAAAAATCACATAAAATTATAAAAAATAAAAAAATATTATAAAAATAATAAAAATTTTATAAAAAATGAAAAAAATCACAAAAAATTATTAAAAAAATCACAAAAATCACAAAAATCACAAAATTATATATTTTTTGTAATTTTTTAAAAAATTTATGATTTTTTAATTTTTTTATAATTGTTTTTTTTGTGATTTTTGTTATTTTTTTATAATTTTTTGTGAATTTTTGTGAATTTTGTGATTTTTTTTAATTTTTTTATGATTTTTTATATAATTTTTTCGTTTTTTTTCGTTTTTTTGATTTTTTGATTTTTTGTGATTTTTTTCATTTTTATAAATTTTTTGTAATGAAAACCTTACACATTATTATTTTATTCCACTTTTACAAGTTAACCGGGTTAACTTGAAAGTGGTTAAATGTGGGTAGATAAAGGTGGAAGAAAATAATGATGTGTAGGGTTTTTAGGGACAATTTAATTATTTACTCGGAATTAACAAAATTAATAAATAAAAAAGTGCAAAATATAAATTAATTGAAAGTGTTAACTTGATATAATATTATGATTATAAAATATTTTAATTTTATATTTAGTTTGAGTGGAAAAAAAGAAGAGGAATACATTAATTAATAGTGTGATAGAGTTAATTAATAGTGTGATAGAGTGGGTAAATTTATTTATTTTGTAAATAAATAAAGTGTAATGAGATGTAATTAAGTGGCGTTAGAGTTATTTATTTTGTAATAAAATTTAGTGGAATGAATTGAAAAAATAAATAAAAATAAGATGTGACGTGGACCTGGTTTTTAACCAGGTCCTCATTTGAGTAATTTGGAGCCTCAGATGAATGATTTAACAGCTCAAAAGAGACTCCCCCGTCACTGGTCCTTAATATACTCTAATAGTCTTATTTATCAAGTGAGAGAAACTCCAAATAATCCAATGTGCTAGCAAATTGTTTTTAAATACTCCAATATTTATGCATTTTAAAATTTGTATACTATATACAGTAGAACTTTTACACACTAATAAGTTCGGCATGAGAAAAAAATATTAATTTATAGAAGTTATTTTTAAATAGAGGTTCATATATAAAAAATATAATTTTATTTAAATATATATTTTCTATAATACAAAATAAATGTATACTTTGTTTCACGAACTAATATAAATATTTAAGAGACAATTACATATTTTTACTTTAACTATGTAACTTTAATAAGATTTAAAAAAATTTAACTAGGTAAACACATGATGACATGAATTCAAGGAAGTGGAAAATCATGATATAATAAACTCATAAATTTTAAAAAATATTATTTAGATTATCGAGTATATATATCTAAAAAAGTAAAAATGCATCTAAATTTTATGTAATGTTTTTTTTACATGAATAAACACTATAATTTAGCATAGAACGGTATTGAAATTTATGAATATACATTAAGGAGTGATCTTAAAAAATTATGAATTATTACAATGTGAATGTTATTCCTATTTATAACTGGTCCCGAATTGGTACCGATAATTTTGTTTCCTATATATATAGAGTTTATTCCTACATGAAGAATTCTTATATAGACGTTATATTGTAATATATATAACTACAATTATAATTTTAAAAAAAATACAATTATAAATTTTGGCCTCTTTTTTTATCTGGCCCGGTGCACGTGCAGTGCTGACACATGCTCAAAACCGCCTCTGAAAGGCATCTTTACTACTTTTAATAACAAATAAACAGTTTTATCTCATATCGCTTTGTGTTCAATCCTCTCACAAAGATTGTATAGAGGAATGTAACAGATTTACATAACCCATTAAATAGTAATAATACATTTTTTTCCCGAGGATATGGTGTCGTCGATCAGTTTTTTTACCCCCGAGGCCATCACAAAAGGGAGTATGTTAATTTTCTTGGGAAGTTTACGTTTGTTTGTGTTTCCAAATACAATGTGGCATGGCCTTACGACAATTCATCCTCGTTTTGGTTTCTCTATTTTCCCGATTTTTTAGACCTCTTAATAAAGAGCTTAAGAATATGTGATTAAAAGACCAAATGGGTTTGTCTTCAACCACCTCTTACCTTATGCAAGAAATCCTTAGATTTATAGAAAAGGAACTAAATTTTCAAAAGTAGTTCCAACTAAAAGTAATGTTTGAAATGCAGAAACTTTAAATAAATCCTGTGTGGGTAGCAAATTGTAGACTTTGTCTAATCTCAAAATTGAATATGTACTTTCTATTGTGTTCTACAAACAGAGTCAACAATACAGTATATTATCAACAAAGATACTGCATCAACTACTATAAACCAACTTGAAATTAGAGTTTTCATAGGCTTAAACCAATCCAATTTGAAAAGATATTGCTACAGGCTACAGCACAATACATGCCAAACAAAGATGGGAAAAAAAAAACAATGCAAAATAAATTACAAGCATAAAAGGGCAAACAGACTTCCATTATATAAGAAACTAAGCATAAAAAACAACAAATATTAAGATGAGCCAAACTGAACAATTTTCATTTAACACATACCTCAAACTATCTCATTAAACATAAAACTTCCTAAGCTTTATTGTTCATTCACTTTGACAAGCTTGCGCAAAATGCCACTAAGTCTAAGAAAATGTAACCTGAGAAACCCAAATATGTGAAGAGAAAAAAAAATGACATCCACCAAAATAGGGCAGTGATGGTAGTATTAATTTCAGAAAAAAAGGGGTTTTCAGAACCCTTCTCTAGTTTAGAATGACAAACTGTATTTCATCGGTTCTGAAACAAATATTCGTTTTATTCTACTCTACAGCTTACAGTTCGTTTGAACTTTATACTAGAAAGAATTTTTTTTTGTAAAATATCACAATCCAGCGAAATCTAGCACAAACTAGGGATAAGCCATATGGGAGTATGCTTCAAGATTGATGAGGTTGATGAATCTCTGATAAAATGGGGCTCGATTGTCCCATCTTTTAAGTAGAAAACACCCATATCACTGCTCCCCGAATATCTCCCGTATCTATCCCAATGCTTCTCAACAAAATAGATACAATTACTTTTACAATTGTATATCTCAGACGCCTTCAAAGCAAATGCATTATCATCACCATCAACAAACAAAGCACAATCACCCAAATCAGTAGTCGCAACCCACTCCCTTTTTTCGAAATCCATTTTATGAACGACAAACAAACACGTCCTATCCCAATGTTTGAGATCACCATAGGATCGTGTCACCTTCAAAAGATTACCACAAGATTCCACTAAACCAATATTGTCCCAGATTTTGTCAACACCTACTTCCCAGATAAATCTGTTCACTTCGAAAAAATCACTTTCATTTTTTTCAAAACACATAATTGCCCCCGACCCAAGCATAAAAAATAATCGGTCCTTACACCAAACTGCCGATATTATTCGGCCGAATGGGGTCTTAACATGAATCCAATGCTTTGCTCCAGGTCTAGCAAAAGCTAAATTACCCGAAACACTGCCTATAGCAACAACTACGTACTTATCTTCATTTTCACCTTCTCTAAACACAAGAGCCTTTCGGACAAAACCAGGAATCGAGTTTGCATGGTTGTCTCTATCATCATGAGCAATCTCACCCTTAAAGATAGGTTTTGGTGGTAACTCGAGTCGATTTCCAGTGACAGGGTTAAAAAGGTAAAACTGACGGTCGAAAGTAAGGACCACTAACCACCCAAATTTAGATCCCCAGTAACGACTATGACACAAGTTTGGGAACATTATGCTGTAAAGCTTTGATCTATCCATGCTAAAGAACCCTCTAGTCTCGAGAATATGTTTAGGAGATATCATTAACCACGGTAACTGAACTCTTTTGGTCGAGTAATCTTTAACAGTGACTAATCGCCAAGAACGACAAACCGAGGACATAGTCGCTAAATCTTCAACGGATTTCATCCGACTAACAATGAGGTGGATCACATCATCAGGTAGTAAAGACCAGTCCCTTAGTGAAAGTCTAAACCAACAGCACATTTTCACCCTTGGATACGCACCTCGCTTTGCTATCAAAAAAGAAAAAGAAAAAGAAAAAGAAAAAACCCATCAACAAAGAATTGCAAATTATACAACCGATATCAATGCCTAATCACAAGGAAGGGTAAAATGAAGTTCAATAGACATTTAAGGCAACTTTAGTAACATGACTGACAAAACTTTACTCTGTTATAGCTACTAGTAATCTTTTACAGTCATAAAACGGTAACGGATTAAACTCATCATTAAACTACAAGATGAGATGGTGGCTTACAGGTTTCTTTTATTAAAATTTTATTAAGGAGGAACAAGGTATTTAATACCTACGCACCTTAACAAGACTCGAACCCTGAACCTCCTATTGATAGTGCGGACTCTAGCTCACTAGGCTATTCCTAGTGAGTTTTGGTGGCTTACAGGTTAACATGGTACCTGATCAAAAATAAGAATTAGTTCAAGTCTTCTTTTACTCTGTAACATAATAACATGACTGACAAAAATTTACTTTGTAATAGCTAGTAGTAATACTTGTTAAGAGTCATAAGACATTAAGGTATTAAGTCACTAAACTACAAGATGAGATGGTGGCTTACAAGTTTACATGGTACCTGAGCAAAAAATAAGATTTAGTTCAAGACTTCAAGTCTTCTATTCACCCAAATTAAGAATTTGTTGAATACATATCACTAAAAATGATTCTTTGCCCTGATAATTTGCACAGAAGGTATCCCAGAATGACTGATTTGTACCTTCAAAATAGCACTTCGGTGATGGAGAGACCGAAGTGCAATTTTAAAAATTACACAACTAGTCCATACGGAGTAACCCCGTGCAAATTGAGTGAGGGTACATATCAGAGCACTCTTTCTTTTTTCCTTTCAAATAGTTGATGGCTTACTACTAAACCACATGCAATATAAAAGCTTATATAAGATGCTTTCCCAATCTGAAGTTTGTAATGGATACAAACAAGAAAAACACATTACTTCGCAGTCGCAAACAAATTTTAAACAAGTATTTAAAACTAATATTGCAGCTTTCCCTTTTGAGTTCTATAATCAACTCCTTGCCATGTGATAAGGTTAAAAACAAGAGACTATTTTTTTTTTATGAACATTGACATATGTAAGCCCGAGAGACAACTACATGTTAGTTTTAGTTAAAATATATTCTTGATGTGCTATCTATGATCCACTGGTGTAATAAAATCTCTACTCTGTATAAAAAAACAAAATAACTGATACTAGTAATATTGCTTTATTTTTTAGAATAAAAGTAGATTTCATTTTAATAGACTCCAGTATGATCTTGAATCACCAAATAAAGAAACTCATTTCTTCTATTTTGTAACCACTCCCTAGTTGTACCGTATATATATATATATAAATAAATTAGATCTATATATATTTATAATTTATTTACAAAAATATACATAGATAGGTAGATAGATATAGATACATGTGTATGTGTCTTTGTGTGTAGATGTGTACAAAGTAGATATCCATACATATCCATAGATGCTTCAATTTTGTTCATGTGAAAACAAATTGAACAATTTTTTATTCATCATTTCCTTTCCAAGAAAGAAGTCAAACAGTATATATATTATAAATATAAATTATATTTAAGAAAACTAAAACAATATCAGAAGATCAAATATGTAAAGTTAATTGTTTATTCATCATTTCCTCTCCAAGAAAGAAGTCAAACAATATATATAAGAAAATTAAAAAATTATCACAAGATCAAAAGTATAATATTTCTCTCACTAAGAAAAAGGCCAATCAATTTATTATTTATATTAAGAGCTAAATCAATTTCATACCCAGTAAACACTACATTTTACATTCATAAAAAAAAACTATAATAGCACAACTAATTGAACATCAATTAATAAATCAACCAATTTCAGTTGATTGACTAAATTGAATAAATTAACATACAATTGATATACCTAATTACACATCAATTTAAAATTTAGAGCAAAAATAAAATTCACATCCAGCAAGCATTACAATGCATACATACAAAACTTTCAACTGGGTAATTGATTAAAAATCATGTGATAGCAAAAATTTAAGCAATTTCAGTAAATAAACTTAATTTAATTGAACAAATTTACACACAATTGATAGACTTAATTACACATCAGTTTAATATTTAGAGCTAAAATAAACTGACATCCAACAAACAATACAATATATTCAATGAAAAACTATAACTGGGTAATTAATTAAACATAAAAAATAGAAGAAAAAATTCAACCAATTTCAGCTAATTAACTAAATTGAACAAATTAACATACAATTAATATACCTAATCACACGTAAATTAAATTTAAACCTTAAAAAAATTCACATTTACAACTGGGTGATCAATTAAAAATTAAAGCAAGAAACAATATAAAATAAATTCATAAAAAACTAAAACTGGGTAATTAATTAAACATCAAATCACAGCATGAATTCAACTAATTTCAGCTAATTAACTAAATTAAACAAAACAACAATTGAAAATTACTTGATTACACATCAATTCAGAATTAAGAGCTAAGATAACATAAAATAAATCCATAAAAAAAAAAACTAAAACTGGGTAATTAATTAAACATCAAATCACAACACGAATTCAACTAATTTCAGCTAATTAACTAAATTAAACAATACAACATACAATTAACATACCAAATCACACTACATTTCATACATAATAAAAACCATAACTCCTCAACTAATTAAACATCATGAAAAAAAAAAGAATTCAAAAAAAAAAACAGTAAATTACAAACTATAACTGGGTAATTAATTAAACATCAAATTGTAGTATTAAATTCAACCAATTTCAGCTAATTAACTAAATTAAACAAAACAACAATTGAAAATTACTTGATTACACATCAATTCAGAATTAAGAGCTAAGATAACATAAAATAAATCCATAAAAAAAAAAACTAAAACTGGGTAATTAATTAAACATCAAATCACAACACGAATTCAACTAATTTCAGCTAATTAACTAAATTAAACAATACAACATACAATTAACATACCAAATCACACTACATTTCATACATAATAAAAACCATAACTCCTCAACTAATTAAACATCATGAAAAAAAAAAAGAATTCAAAAAAAAAACAGTAAATTACAAACTATAACTGGGTAATTAATTAAACATCAAATTGTAGTATTAAATTCAACCAATTTCAGCTAATTAACTAAATTGAAATAAAATTCACATACATACATACATACAAAATTACAACTGGGTAATCAATTAAAAATCAAGTCACAGAAAAACAAAAATCAACCAATTTAAGCTGATTAACCAAATTAAACAAATCAACATACAATTGACATAATTGAATAAATAACTAAATAATTGAGTAAACAACACACAACCTAATCAGACTACATTACAACCATAAAATCAATACAAAAAAAGAAGAAAGAATTCAGTTAAAATAACTTAATTGAATAAAAAAAAACATAAAATCAATATACCTAATCACACATGCAAGTGATAATCACAACCCAAATGGAGAGAAAAGCCCTAGAAATTGGGGGAAATGAGAATAAAGGATAAAATATAGTTTATTTGTTTTTTGTTGAGAGAGATAAAGAGAGAGAATATTAGAGTTATGGTTTTTTAAACTAAACACAAAAAAAAGAAGTAATAATAATATTGAAGAAAATAAAAAGAGAGAGAGAAAGAGAGAGAGAGAGAGAAACAAATATGCGGAGCTGAATGGTTTATTTTACCACGGCCTTGTTTTTTAATATTTTTATTCTATTTTATATAATCGACTCGTTTAATGGTATCTTTTAAATATAAAAGTATATTTTTATATTATATGTAAAAAAATTATACTTATTGGTTTACTTATAATAAATAAACAAAAGTGTATTGTTTTGAAAAATATACTTATTTGGAAAAAGCATGAAACTTTTTGCTCAAAATTAAGTATATTTTTCAGCCTCGAAAACATCAATAAGTATACTTTTCGGGTCTCAAACAAACACCATTTTTAATTTTTGTACTTATAAGTAAAAAGTAAAATTAAGTAGGGGTTGCCAAACACGGCCTTATAATACTTTTTTTTTTAAATGAACAAAACCACGATTGTGGGTTGCTTTAGCTTTGTTTTAGGGGTGGGCACGAGGCGTATTGGGGCGGATTGTTCTCAATCCTAACCCGTCCCGTAAAATAAATGGCGGGACGGATTGGAACGGATTAGTGAAATTCAAATACCAAACCAACTCAAATCAACCCATTATAATTAAAACCCCAACCCAACTCAACCCAACCCATTATCAAACGGGACGGATTGGGTGCGGGTTGTTTCTTGAATTTTCATTTTAGTCATTAATTTTTTATTATTTCGCATAATTTACCTAAATATTTTAAAAAAAAATCTTTCAAATAGAAATATAAACTAAAAACCAACCAAAATACGTTTAGAATGTTCGGAACAAGTAACAAAACTAAGTCTTTCGTGATGAATATATCAATCAAATTATTAACCTTAAGTCACTTCACATACATATGGTGTACACATAAAACATATAAGATGATGTTGTTAAGTTTTTCGTGATGAATATTTAATTTGGGAATAACATGAATTTGTCAGACGATAAAAGAAAGTGAGAGAATGTTTTATATTTATTTAAAAAAAAAATATTGTTTTATATTTTTTAATTAATTGATTTGATCACAACCATTGAAAACCAAATAATATGAAGAATGAAACTTACCATTTTCAGAGAGAGAGACGAGGACAGAACTGGAGAGATGAGAAAGAATGGAAAGTGAAGAGATGAGGAAGAATGGAAAGTGAATAGCTTATTTGAAACTGGAGAGTTTATTTTGAACATTGGAAAACGAAAAGTTGGACACTGGACAGCTTATTAAAAAAAATCTTGAGAAAATTTATATTTATATATATATACTAGTAATCGTGCCCCACGCTTTGCGTGCCAGACGCGTAATGCGATAAAATTTAGAAAATAAGTGTAGTTATGATACAAATATTTGGAGAATAAAAAAAAACTCAAAAGAATTTTGAGAGGTTAAATAGAGATAAAAAGTGTTATTAGTTATTACTTTTTCTCTATTTTTTATGATAATATGGTATTGTGATAATTAATAAAAAAGTGTAAGGGTATTTTTGGAAAAAATTGGTAAAATTTGGCAGACTCAAAAAATATTGGGTTGACTTATTATAATAGTATATATATATATATATATATATATATATATATATATATATATATATGCGGATTGAAACGGGTTGGGGTGTATTAACCCGCGGTTTGGAAACTCCAACCCTAACCTAACCCACGAATTTTTTTACGGATTGGGGCGGGGCGGATTTAACTTTTTTTGACACTCAACCCGCTCCAATCCGCACGGATTGGGTTACGAAACGGGTTTGCGGATTTTTTGCCCACGGCTACTTTGTTTCATGACCTTTTTGCCTTTTTACATTGGTTTCTTAAATTTTATTTTTTCTATCTTGGTTACAATTTTTTTTTTCTTTTTATATCTTGATTTTTTAATTTTTCTTTTTATATATTGGTTTTCTATTTTTGTTAATTTTTTGGTCAATTTCTAAACGTTAAAACTTGGACACGTGGCTAAATTAAGACTTGTTTTTTTTAGAGTTTGGAAAAAAAAGAAAAATTAACAAACTAAGGTACAAAACGGGAAAAAGTGAGGTACAAAAATATATAAAACTCAATACTTTGCAATAGTAACCCACAATCTTGTAAAATGGGAGGCTCGGGTTTTAGACGGAAATAAAGATT
The DNA here is from genome assembly GCA_963920805.1 of Primula vulgaris. Classification (NCBI taxonomy): domain Eukaryota; kingdom Viridiplantae; phylum Streptophyta; class Magnoliopsida; order Ericales; family Primulaceae; genus Primula; species Primula vulgaris. Next base: position 19,820,800 of record OY987222.1, read on the forward strand.
AATCATGTCTAGTTATGTAATCATTATTTAATCTGTCTAGTTTCGGCTAATTAGCATCTAAATATTTCAGTCCAGACTTGTTTTTTTAACACTTGTAACACATATTTTTATCTTTTTTCCAGCAATAAAATGGGTTAAGTCAATATTCTGATGAACGTGATCATGGATAAAGTTTGAAAGAAATGATATGATTTTTTGAAAAAATAAAGGTATGAAATACAAAGTGTATGATGTCTGAAAATGTGTGGACTCCAAAAAAAAGAGTATGCAGTACAAAAATATGGTACGTATTAAGTTAAAAAAAAAATGGTATAATGTAAAAAAAGGCATGGACTAAAAACACACCGTGAAATCTTTTTTTTTAAAACTATGAAGTGTGACAAAATGGGTAATTTTCGATGAAAATAAATCATTCTCGGTTAAAAAAAGGTTTATTTGGAAACTATTTTTTTTCTTTTTTTTCTTTTTAAGAAAATTTGTTTTTTTTTGGGTTTTTAATTTTTTCCTTAATTTTACGTATTTTTATTTTTTTTATATATATTTTATTATGAATTTTAAAATATTTTTATTATATTTAATATTTTTTTTGGTTTATAAAGAGAAAGTATTTATTTTAAGTTTTGTGAACATTATAAAAAGTGATAGTTTTGGGGAATAAACAGTTTGCACACATGTTTTTGATATAAAATTTATAGAATAGTAATTTTTATCATTGTATTTTAATATTTTGTTTACTTTTGCAAACTATATATATAAGACGAAAAGTTATACAAAGTTTACCGTGATATGTTTTCTTAAAAAATATGTATATGCAAGTAAACTTTGTTGGAGACTATTAGAGTCCAGGCAAATTAGGTATTTATAAACTACTCCTATTACAAAAAGATGGAAAATTTACCTCTGATACATACAACAAAGAGATATAATAGTATTATTGAATTCAGTACGGAAAAAAAAAAAGAATTACCGTCAATCAACTTTCCGAGCCAATCGGTGTCGAACGCTGCATTTTTCTCTTATGCTCTCTATTTTTTTTTTTTGTATCATGAAATAATAAATATCTATTTTCTATTTATATACAAGGCTCTCTGCACATTTGAATTTTTTTTCAAATATCAATATTCACTACCCGTTACATTTGGAAAATGGTGAATACATAGGGAAAAAAATACGTAATAGTTAATATTTCAATACTTGGCTTTTTTGAAATGGATAAAAATGTTAAATATGGAAAGATAACACGATTATCAATTGCAATAACCCGAAATACATGGGTGCATTGCAAAAGTCTCGTCTACAATTTTTTGTCTAGGTTAGCAGTTCATAATTAATCGTATTTACATCCGCTTTAAATCTCATTTGATTCGAGGAATTTGTTTTGGCAAATAAGATTCCAAATTTTCTAATTGCACTGTATAATAGTATTTATTTATTATTTCTAAAATCGAAAATGCATTGGACGTGTACGTTGTGTGGTCCGAAAACTTAAATATTCCATTCTCCGGTTTTAGAATTATTATATATGGATTGGTTTTATAAAGCCCAATTTAAATGTAAATATGTACATGTAGTTCATGTCCACAATCTTTATAATTCTATTGTAATTTATCATTATAATTGCATATAGTGCAATTGCATGGAATGATGTACATATATTTCCATCAAGTGGGTATACGATTTAGCCTAAAATGCATATAGTTTGATCTAAAGTACTAAAATTTATATTAAATTGTATGTAGCTCACGAGAAGTACCCTAAAATTCTTATAATATGGATACGACTCGATCAAAATTCATAAAATTTCACTAACCATCTAAAAATACAAAACATCAACACACAGAACCTAAAAGTTTAAAACATCCACACCTAGCAAAAACATGATATTCAAGTTATATATTATGTATCAAATATAGAAATAACTCTCCCAAAATAACTCTTTTCCACCATTAATAACAACAAAAAAAAGTCAAAATGGTGGTGGTAAAGTACAAGTTTCTTAAAAATGCCGAATTGAAGTAAAACAAAAGTGCATGTAAATTATGACCTGCCTATTAAAACGATAATAAATCGAAATCTCATCGTAACAATAAGACTAGTCGTTTTTTTTAAATACATCTTGATTCTTGAGGACAAAGTAAAGTCAACAACATGTCGATATTTTCCTCAGAGAGGCACCAATACAAAACAAATGTTTGGGGAACGGCCAAATCTGTAGCTAAATTATCATATCTGTCAGTAAAATTGAAATTCGTCGTCATGTCGTTCCTGATTCGGACATTGGAAAGTAAAATATGTGACTAATTTCGTCTGCGATCTAACTTTTTTTTAGTGCCCAGAAACAAACATGAGACGTTTTCTACATGCAACTTAAACCAGTGAGGGAACTAAAATTCATGTATGGGTGGAGCCGAATTATATGTATATACTATTTTGTATTTGTTGTGTACTGAAATACTATAATCGTCAAATTTTCAGTAAATACATTTAAAAAAAATCATGTTTTTTCGTAATATGAAAATACGTTAGTCTAATTTAGCTCGTAATTCGTTCCTCCCAAATGCTAATTTTTATTTTGTACAACTGTCCAAATATTGAAAGTGGTCGCCAGAGCAATATAGGCTGCACAGGAATTTGTTACGAAATATTCTATATACAAAAATAAAATCTTTTTCTGTATCAAGAGAGGACATGATCCACAAATAGTACATACTTGTGCATAATTCATAAAACTGTGAATGATATTGATTCAGTTTTCCAACCTTTTTCTCACAATATCTATGTAATTATGTGCGAAATAACAACACGTCCTAAAAGTTAAAACTAAGTACAATAAGACTACAATATCAATATTACAGGATATATTATGGTAATATATTTTTTTACCTGTCTCATAATAAAATTGTAGCATTAATTATCTATTTAGCATTTTGGTTTTCCGACCAAGGAAAATAACTCAATTTTTAAGTACCGGATTAGATTCAACCAAACAAGAACTACGTGACATTATGATACCCACCACACAACCCAACTTGATATTAGAATAATTATTTGCACATACCTGTTACACTATGTGACTACAACGTAGACAATACAAGAACAATTATGTTCAATAGCGTTTTTCGTTCTCACTACTCTCATAATGAATGTATGGAGAAATGTAACTGGTGTGATGGTGTAAGTATATACTATATCATTACCGAGACATTATAAGTCCGGTCCTAAGATAAAAAAAAAATCCTTATATCACTGGAATTTTCTCAAGGAAATTTAACACAAATGGAAATGAAACATACAACTTCATATGGTAGTTTTCGAAACTCTTCTAAGGAGAATAATCCAACAAAGAACTCGATAGAACACAATGAACCCAAACATTACCCAAGCATTAAACCATCTAGTGTCTTTATCAAGCCCTTTGCTCTTCAAAATATCATTCCCACTTAGCAAACAATTTGACCCTTCAATTATATTTTGTGAGAAACATTTTCCTCTCATGCTCCAATACTCATTTATAAGAAGTGAGTCTAAAGGGTACCTATAAATCGATACATAGTACATGAACATCCAATAGTTTGGTATATTCTCCTTCGGAATAAAATATCCCGAGAAAAGAAAGAATGCCCCGAGAACTGTGCAGATGAGCGAGTTACCGGATATGAAATCCGGAGAAACCGCACTCAAAAAGAGGACTAATGAACTTGCCATTAGAACAATCAACCAAACCACAAACACAAAGAAGGCGAAGGCGGAAAACGAAGGATTTAGCCCCACTAGCCAATACACAGGGATAGCGAAAAGGACAGATACTATGAACAGAAACGGGAGGAAAACTATGGTATTCGCGATCATATACGATGATATTCTGTATATTCCTCTCGAGGCTTCTTTCATTAGGACCCTTCTTTCTTGAAGATATATAGGCAGTGCCTCAACTGTTGAAGATAAGAGAAAACTGAGACTAAAAGCAAATAGACCTAACTTTTCGGCTACTCCACCTTCGTCATTTTTCACCTTTATATATACGCTCCCTAAACCTAAACCACCCACAATAGCTTGCATAGTTCGTGCCAAGAATAATTGTTTTGTTCGGTAAATGATTTTCCAGAACCTAGCGCAAAGAACCATAGTTTCAAATATATAACTACCCCCATTGTGTTTTATTGTCGCGTTATCTGTCCACATTGGGTAAGGTTGTGGGTATTCTTCTTGGGTGTTGGATATAAAATGTTTAGAATACGCCTCCTCGAGTGTTGATATAATTTCCATGGAAAATTCTAAGGGATTAATTTGATCCGGGATTATGAAACCAAGTCTGTTTATGGTATCCTCTAGAGATTTGAGGCTACCGTTGTGGACAACAGAACCATGAGAGAGAATCAAGAAACTGGAAATATAGTGGAGGATTCTATAGCTAGGTTGGTGAATGGATAAAATAACGGTTCTGCCTTTTGTTTTCGCCATAGACGAAAGCATATCTATGACTTGAAGCGCTGAGGTGCTATCAAGGCCTGAGGTTGGCTCATCAAGTAGTAAAATTGGTGGGTCATGAATCATCTCTACTCCAATCGATACCCTCTTTCTTTCTCCTCCTGATATCCCTCTATTCTCGCCATCCCCGACAAAGCTATCACCTACATGAGCAAGACCAAGCTCATCCATCAAGCTATCTACCCTCTCTTCTCTCTCTCTAGAACTTGTGTCTCCAAGCCTAAATTTTGCACTAAACATAAGTGTTTCCTTCACTGTCAACAAAGGGAGCAAATCATCCTCTTGTGCTACAAAGCCACATATTTTTCGTAACATAGATGGACTATAGATTTCACATCCATTAATAGCTACACTTTTTGGATCGAAATGCCTATTTTTCCCTCTTCCGGAGATTATCCGTAAGAGGCTAGATTTTCCTGTCCCGCTCGGCCCAACAATGGCTAGAATCTCTGAGCTTCGTGCGACAAAAGAGATCGATTTGAGTATGTTAATGGGATTAGGCTTGTTACTGAAAAGATAAAAGAAATTTGAAAAGGACCGGTTTTGGTGGATGGTATATGAGAGGTTTCTCACAGTTAGTTTGTAGTATGTTTCGGGGAGAAGTTGCGACTGTGGAGGAGAGTGTTGGGAAGAAGAGGAAGGGCTAGTGGATTGTCGAGGCGAAGTGGTGATAGAGAGAAAAGAGTGGTGGTAAGGGGACGAGAAGAGAACCACCGAGTCATCTTCGATGTTTGGTTGACGAAAACAAGATGACATTTTTACTTGGGAAATTATTTTTTGGAGTGAGGAATAGTATGGAAGGGAAAATGGGCTTCAAGAAGAAATGGAGGTTGGAACAACCAAATAGAAAATGAGAGATATAATGGTTTCCTTTGTTATAGGTAAAGGTTGAAGGATTAGGCAGTAATTTGGTGATCTATATTTTAATTTGAACCATCTTACATAACTGCAAGTCTGCTTGGTTGATGGAATTTTGGATATACCCAACATTGACTTTTCTGGAATAATTAAAGAGCTAAAGGCAATCTTTGGATGTTTGTCACGTTTAATCTCTACAAATGATGATCCAAAGACTGACAATTACAAGTACTTGGCAGAATGGATAAATTAAATTAGAACTTAAACAGTCTCTAAAACTCTAAGATGAGCTGAGAAAAAAAATACCAAGGATGTGTTTGGATACGTGGATTTCGACAGAGAAAGTACCAAAGGATGCTATATCGATATGTGACGGAAATGTATAGCTTTTGCATCAACAGAGACTAAGTTTTTTTTTTTTGAAATCGAGAAGTTTCACAAGTGACTAGAAATGACCTACTGTGTTGTGTTCATTACATATCCAATTTCCACGCTAGTCATTTAAAATCCATGCAGATCTCAAATCATATCACTCATGGATTACTGTCAACAACTGAATTTTTTTCCAAATCACTTCAAATCTTGCTACAAAAATTCTCTATTAAAATCCACGCATCCAAAACGAAAACAAAAAACTGGCAGATGATCACCAGAATACTTTTGAAGTATCTATCCTTCAAAGTAGTAATATGATAAATAAATATATGACGGCTACGACCCAACCCTGGAAGAAAATAATCCAAATTGCAAAAAAGAGTTATTCATATACTAACCCTAAGAATATGGATACAGGATCTATACTCGCAAAAATAGGTTGACAAATTGAATGGCGGAGTTGGTTACTGAAGGTTTGAGGAAGGAAACAAAAATCCCGATTTTGTCAAAATCCAAACCAGTTTAGTCCTGTCGCAGTTTGTGCATTGAAATACTCGAGCACTTCTTGATTTAAAACTCATGCTTAACGGAACATGCAATGAAATTCAAGATAGAACAGTAAGTCGACAAGTAAAGAGCACTAGGCAAATTCACCAGTTTCCTTGGCATCTTTCTCCATTGTTGAATAGGTGATCAACACTATACAAAGCCGACTTAGAGATACATCCGCCTTCATTTTCGCAAAATAGAATATACAAGTTCTTGTTTCTCCCACAACAATTAAAGTAAGTTGAATCCATGATAAAAGGAAGGACTTCACATCTAGGGACAACCAAACGGCATAAACGCATAAATGATTTGGAAAAGATCTCTGAACAATATTGTTGAAAAGGGCTATCTTTTACAGGATAACTCATTTTGTCAGAAAGTAACAGTAAGGACTTTTACTTTATGTAATAATCATCTTAGTGTTTTAAAAAACACAATATACCTGGTTGATGTTACAGCTACAGCATCAATAAACCAGATCCAATAATTTTCCAGCCAGATAATAGCAAACAACATAATCTTGCAAACCATTCAAATAAAAACAACATACAACTCGGAGTTCCAACCACGAATCCTTCAAACAGAATGCAACTTAACAAACCGATTCATTTGACAAGTCATCGGTTCAAAAAAAGAAAAGCATTACGACAACTAAAATAGTTTGCAGATGATTAGTAACAATCTGGATACTATTAATCAACAGCCATGACTTCTGAGCCCCCACTAGTATCGTCTACACCATTTTTTTGATCAATATCAACTGCCATTCTCATATCCTCAACCATATTCTTTTGCTCCTCTTCTATAGTAGTCTGCAACTCATCCACCTGTATAACGACATAGTATATATGTTAATCAGGTCAGAGTAGAGAAAATCTATTCCAATCTTTATTTCACTAAAGTGTAGAATAACAAGAAAAGATCAGGCACAATATTAGGGAAAACATACGTCTGTGGTTTCCATACAACATAGTTTGTCATAAATTTATCTTTCTTTCCTCTCTACTTTCGGAATTCTCTCAGAATAAATGCCTAAATCAAATACTCATAACCGGCTTTCTGGATTCCTTTAACCCCTGACTTAAATTAAAGCATGCATTCCCGAGCTTTGTACTAAGCATCTATAAGTCTCGACGCTAACATGTATTAGCAAGTGATACCAAAATCAGAGGATGTGACCGAGAAAAGCAATCTTCTTCGTCAAGAATTAAGTAAGCACTTGATGGGAAGCATATCTGGAATAATATTTCATAAGTCTTTTTGTTTCTGACAAGTCTAAAAGCATATTAATCAAGAACATATCCAAGCAAATTTAATTTTTGCCAATGAAAATAGGTTATGTTGGCTCTATCTTTATAACCTCTAGTGTATACATTGCTTGAACATAAACTTCTTATAATAGCAAAAGTAAGCAAGGCAAGCCAGGGAACATGTCCTCGAAATTTCACTTGCATAATCATTAAGCAAATAAAAAGAAATGAAACAATTTTCACAACCAGTACTGAACCTCTTCCTTTTAAAAAGACATGACTAGTATAGTCCTAACTCCTAAGTTAAGCTAAAATCATAAGATTACTGTCTTCATTAACGGTATTCTCCTTAATTTTCATAGTTAGAATTTAGAAAGACACAGCATCACTTATTATATATTTTGTACCCCAAACTTACCACTTCCTGTAATCTTGTACCACAAAGTCCAAACTCCAAGCTACCAACTTTTCTACATCTCTAATTACCTCTTTTCATCACTTTAGTAATCTTCCATAAATATGATGTCATCATACATTTTCCATCCAAAACAAAGGGGAAAATGGCCATTTGACTCTTTACTTCAATTTAAACCGTTGGATATTATCCAAATAGCTAGAAGAAATAAAGAAAATATATTAAAACAAATCTATAACAACTTAATTAAATATATATTATTAAATACATATAATATAAACACAGAATACAGTAACACAACACATATAATACACACACAAACATCCCACAAGAACCTCTGGAATCCCCTGACGAGATGCCGACGTCTATAGTAAAAACAGCCACCGCCAGGGAACTTTCAGAATCCAATAACCCTAACCCCACCCTCTAATTAACCAAATGACCCTAAATCAACCTCCCAACTTCATCATCTCACGAAATACCTTTATGGCCATTGATGGCGAGTTTGATTTCCGGCCCCCTTCAATTATTTTCAACCCTCATATCACCTCAAAGACACCTTCAACATCTGTTTTCGATCAAACTATAGCTCCGAAACGGGTTTGGATGCGGAATCACATCAAACCCAACTCAAACTAAAAGTTATAGTAAAGATTGAGCACCCTAACTCCTCTGTCACTTCTTCAGACCGATTGATAGGGTAGATCACTCTCCTAACTCGGGTGAACAAGGATCTACAAAGGAAATAGATAAAAAATCTACGAGTGAAAAAAACCCAAATTCTAAGGTTCCTCAAATTCGAACAGGAACTATTTGTTTTGAGAAAGGTGGTACAAGGGTAGTGCTACTGACTTCTTATTGATGAAGAACGAGACAGATCCCCTCAGGAATTTATTAGCAATTTATTGGATTTCGTAAATGATAACAAATGTAAGATGCTAGTTTTTAGTTTCTAATTTATTTATTTATTTTGATTACTAGGACCAACTTATATATAATTAAAGTGAAAATACTAATGGGTTTGAAACTAGCCTGAACCAACTTTGTAATAAATAGATAATGGAGTGGTGACTAATTAACCAATTTGAATGAGGTTATTTGTGTAAAACAGTATTTCTAATCCAAAAAAAGTAACAGAAGGTTAGAAAAGTGATGAAAAACAGTAGTATGTGGGTACAGTTGGAGAAGTTGGTCGTTCAAGGCACAAAACTGCAGTAAATGGTTATTTAGGGGTACAAAACAGCAAAGAAAAACTTATCTAATGTATATACAATGATCACTTTACAAAGCAAAATCTCTTGTAAGTATTGAAGTGCTAGCTAACTTGATATGAGCTTAATTAAAAGAAATTGTATTTCTATACATTTCTATTGTAGGATATGCAGATAACTGCACAATGAGGGAAAACAAAAGATGCTTAATCTTGACCACAAGGTCACGCCCAAATATTTGGGAAAATATATGTCCTCATAAAGTTGTTTATGCATATAACTAACTTACAACATTCTACTCTCAAGTCTCAAGCACTTAATTTGTTCATGGACAGAACCTCAATAAAAGATATGACACCACATCAAACTAAGTAACATATCCAGATTGATATCTTTTCTGTGTGAAATAAAGTTTCCAATTCGGATTGATGCATAACATTTATTCAGAGATTTTTTTTTGCTATTTACGGAAATATAATTTCCCCGACTTCAACTACACACACACATATATATATTCACAACGGGTCAACTTGTAGCAACGCATTGTACAATAAGAAAGGATATAATGTCACACCTATTACCTAAAGATAAAACAGTCAGAAATCTAGCAATGCCAAGACACTGTTTTATTACTTCTTACTCTAGATTATGAAAATTTAAAATCTAAGAGAAATTAGCATCTATGAACTGGAATGCAACAGGTTTTGGAAAAGTACATATACATAAGCAATTATCATCAAATAAGGGAACAAAAGGAAAGAAAACCACTATATTGCTTTCAAAAAAATCACATCTTAATTGCGCACGTTTAATACCAGGCATCTGAAGCAGGAGTGACGTTCAGAGCTCCAAAAAACAAATGAGAAAAAGCACCGGAACACTTTGTCACAGAAAGAAAACCAACATGCACAAATAATTCTATTTGTAGCAAAGTGCCTAATTACGCCATTCTAGATGAAATTTTCATGATTTTGAGCCCTCAAAAACTTAATATATATTAAAAACCAAAGGATGTACCCTATGCTTATCAAACTTAATACAAATAATAACTGAATACCTTGTCTAATAAAAAGAAGGAAAATGAATGGTGCTCCCCATATTTACCCGAAAAAATTAACATGCCGATGTGGACACCTGCCAATCCAGGTTCTGTTATAAAATGTAATAAACTATAGAGATCAAAGTAAAAATGAAAAATGATTTGCTATTACACTATTCGCAGTTAGTTGAGGGGGAATATATAAGTGCTCTAAAAAGAAAGCATTAATTAAAACAGCCGATGGTTTAATCAGAACCTGAATTAGAAGCAAAGATTAACAATTGGTCTAATCATCATTATCGGAACTGATGTCAATAACTTCAGCAGGTGGGGGCATGTTAAGATCAAGAACGGGCCTCGGAGATTGAGCAACATTCATATCAACCCTGGAAGATGAAGCATCTGAATCAACGCTGGAAGATGAAGCATCCAAATCAACGCTGGAAGATGAAGAATCCGAATCAACGCTGGAAGATGAAGCATCCGAATCAACCCTCAAAGATGAAGCATCCAAATCAACCCTCGAAGATGAAGCATTCGAATCAGCGGCCATTGCGCAGAGAGTCCATGCAGCCTCGATTACTTCATCAGTATAATGCATACGTGAGTATGGCAACCCTGCCAGTTCGCCTCGAAGATTTTTCGAAAGTTGACCACGCGTCATGATTGTTGTTCAAGTTTAGGATGTGAATGGGCAAACGAGGGTACTCGTCTTATTTATAGATTGTGAGAGAAGGAAGGTGTGAGAAAAGTAGGAATAAAGATATCTAAAATCACTTACGAAAGTAATGAAAGCCGACAAAAAGGTTGAACATTTGAATGATGTTCAAAGAATTGATTCAAAAATTTATAAATTCATTCATATTGCTCTCTAATCTAGACTAGTGTTTTGTTTCGAGCGGGGTGCACTAAGAAATTTGGGGTGGATATTCCAATGGGATGCATATATATATATATATATATATATATATATATATATTATGATATTGACCGGACATTAAGTGACAGTCAATAATCCTGCACTAATCAACTAAAAGTTCTATGTGATTTTCATTTATTCCTAAATTAATGCTAACGGTTTTAAAGTCTTGGACCGAATGTGTCGTGTTGCCCTTATCAACTATATATGAGGTTGTTAGAGCATTAAGTCGCAATAAATTCGTAGTCAACGGCAACTTTCATGAAATCTTATTTTACCCCAAACTAATCAACCACAAGGTTGACACCTTATTTAAGTGGACAAAAGAAGAAGGCTTAATATTAAGCCACAATGTCAGTCAGCTTATCCTCACACCAAAAGCAATTTTCGTGTACTCATTTTTTCCTTCCTAATAGCTCGTTGTGCTCTTTACCCGTTTTTATTAAAAGAGTTGAGATATAAGATAACTTTGTGTCACTAGTCTACATGTATATTCAGGCTGTTTGTGAGTGTGTTTATTTGCTACTTCCAGAAAGAAAAAAATGCAAATGCGAAAAATGCATGGATTAAAGTGATGAGATCTAAATTCTTACCCACCTGGTATTTTAAAACAAAAACCTCTCTTTCCGGTAATTAAAGGAAGTCTAACTTCGTTAGCATTTATGTGCAATGTAAAACACGTAATATTAATAGACTATGTTCTAAGATTACAAAGCTCAAAACTGACAAAAGCTATAATAGTAAAAAGCATTTTGACTTCAACTAAGAATATGCACAGTTACACTGCCATGAACTATATCTACTTTAAAGACAATCTTAAAATAAAGGCAATTGAATATAAAATTAGAGTAAGGCTAAAAGTAAAAGTAACTACTACAGTAGAACCTCTCTATAGTAATACTCTATATAGGAATAAACTCTCTATAGGAATAAAAATGCTCGGTCCCAACTCGGGTCAGTTCAAATTAAGAATAACCTCCATATTGTAATATTTCATGATTTTTTACGATCTCGCCTTAACAAATTTGCCTACATATTGGAATAAATTACATAAAAGTGTAAAATTATATATATGTCGTTACATTAAAGTTAAGACAATTTAAAATATTTATCTAATGTAGTATGTGATATTGTCTTAATTTTTTGGGTTGTCACCATATCCTTTAACTTGCGGGGACGTAATAGCTCTTTCACGTGAACACTTTCGTGTTGAAACCAAAATAATTCCAACTTGTCAAGCATGGTTAACGCTTCTTGACATAAAACTTTTTGTATTTCCGAACTATCATCATCCGGATTATCTCCCTCCGCCTCTTGTCTAATTTCAGCAACAATTTCTTCGTCCGTCAATGCATACACAACTTGTTGCTCATTTTTTTTTTTATATATCAACCTCTACTCAGCAATAACCTCCTTATAAGAATATTTTCTCCCGGTGCCGAGGTTATTCCTATATAGAGGTTCTATTGTACAGAGAAAAATATTTCTAGCATTCCACGTACAATCAAACCCAAGGATGAGAGACACCATTCCGCAAGTGCATTAATTTTCAAAAGACTAAGTGCATTAATGTTTCAAAAGACAAACTATACCCCCAAATTTATCAACCACCAAATAGTTGAGGTACAACATACACTTGTAGCTAAAATAGCAAGCTAAGAGCATGTTTTATAAATCTATAGCCTATAATAATCCATAACCCGTGAGGGACAATCAGAACTCTATTACTCCTCGTTTGTGGGACGGCCCAACATAAAGAGCCAACAAGTGAATATACATGGATAGAGGTAAAAATAAAACTTAGAACATCAACAATTGGGAAAGCTTATCTCTTGTATCCATACTACACAAACTTCTACTAACATTACTTATTAGAGATACAAGGGGAACAACTTAATTTATATAGAGAATAGGCTATAAACTCCAAAAGAAATCTGGGATAAATAACAGTCTATTAGGTGCACTTTTAAAGTTGTCTGCCTAAGTGAAAAAATAAATAGTTCTGTACTTAGACTACAGTCATTACAGCTATCAAGAACTTAACTACCCATGGGAAAAATGGACCACAAATGTGCTTTTTAAATTGTTAGATCGTTTTTCATTATTTTGGTGTCTTACACAACAAGCCCAAACAATCGATAGATAAAATAAAAGGAGAAAGGATATTAGTGCTAACATATATATATCCACATACCACATGTAACAGTAGAGCAAATTGCTTTTTACGAAGCTCCAAAGTCCTCGAAGCTGCAGTGTTCTCTATCTCGAGCATTGAAATCTCATTTTCTAATTTCGTTAAACTTCTCTGCGTCTCGGATCTTGGTGGTTGCATAGCAATTAACTTCCTAATAGCCTCACACTCTTCTTTATGCTGCCTTTCTATCTTACTCTCCTCCAATTGTTTCTTTAAATCCTCGATATCAGCCTGTGCTTGCACTATTTGCCGGTTTATGTCACCATTTAGCTCGTAAAAGTTTTCTTTCTCTCTCAGGTTCGCTTCTATAACCGACTTACTCTTAAGGAGTGGAATCTCGAAAGTAGTCAACTCTTGTAAAAATGTTTTGGCTAGTCTTTCACATTCACTGTAGTTATCTACATCTTTTTCGATTTCGAGGGCGAAAGAGGTAAATTTCTTTTGAAGTTTTTTTAGTGGAGGTTCCCCTCTCGTAGTTGTCGTGCGAGTTAAAAGTCTGTGTTTTATGATAATGTCATCTTCAAGTGGGCCAAAGGCATAATGTGCAGCCACAGTATCTCCTCTGCCTACAACTTTTCTGCCTTTAGCCAACATTTAGATAGTTGTTTTGTTCAAAATTTCAAATCCTGAAAAAAAATTGTAAAATATTGAAGAAGTATGTAATAAAATACCAAGTAGTTTTCAAACAACTCCAATAAGGAAGGCAAATTGTAATCCACTCAATATCACACCAATGCCTTAACTTTCAGCGGTATGGATAAGTTCTTTCCTTCTAATACCACAGAAACCCGGATTATTTACTTCATTATCCAAAAGAAAAGCAATGAAGTTTCTATTTATTTTCTCCTTTTATTTCTGGAAAAAGACTAAAGTGAAAGTCCACTCATCCCTCACAGAATATAACTCAAAGACTTTTTTTCTTTCTTTTACAAGAAATATACCCGGAAAAAAAATTACAAGTTAATAATAGGGCATGTACAGGTACCAAAAGAAAAAGGAAAGTGACAGCAATGCCTCAAACCCTACCAGTATATCTACAGAGCTTAATAAGCGCTCGTTTGGTATGCAGTTTTTTTTTTTGTAAAAATGCTGCTTAAAATAAGCAGTGGAAATTTTTTGCTAAAAATAGCTGCAGGGTAGTGTTTTGCACCACCTTAGCTTTATTTGACTTTATAACTTGTTTTTACTAATTTGATATTTTTTTACTTGTTTCATCATATAAGCGACTTTTAACTGTACAAACAACTTTTAAGTTTTAATAGAAAACTTTATTGCATCGAGTTCCTCGATTCTCTGCCTTTATTTCATTTTTATTTTTACTGGTTAAAAAAGCACGCTTCGTAGTAAAAAAGCTCAATAAAAGCTCGATTTATAACTTAAAAGAGCTTTAAAGAAACTCGTTTTTTCCGTTTTTTAGGCCACTAAAAGCTTAAGCTTTTAGCATAGCTCTTGCAAAAACAGTTTTACCATGATTTCGCTTTTATTTTTTATTTATTTTTTTACCTTTGTTGACTCAAAAGATAGCTTTTTTAAAAGCTAAAAAAGTTTAGGAAACCATACCCATAGTTTTTTTTGGGGGCAAAAACTACAAAACCTAACAGCTTCCACCAAGTCTAATACTACTATTCTGCTAAATCTGCTAAAATTATAAAATGCAACTACAATATTCACATCCTGCTATTATATTTGGGTCCAGAAGCCTAAATCTGTGCAAAAACTAAGAAGGTAACAAAGATGGAAACTTGCACTGAGAGTCTAACATTGTACTGCTAAAACTGCTAATATAATCAAATACTACTAAAATATTCACATCATGCTATTATATTTTGATAAAACAATAAAATCAGAAACAAAACTACTGCTAAAATTAGAAACAATTACAACCAAAATTAATACAAGGATATATACATATACACACACACAGGTGAATCGTAAATAAATATGCATATGAACTTATTATACAGACAAACTTTCTTCTTCTTTTTTACCTATTTTGATCCAAAAGCTAGCTTTTTTAAAAACTAAAAAAGACTAGGAAACCAAATACCTATAACTTTTTTAAAGCAAAAACTAAAAAGCTACTGTATCAAAGATGGCAACTTACACTAAGTCTAACATTGTACTGCTAAATCTGCTAAAATTATCAAATAGTACTACTAAAATATTCACATTATGCTATTATTTTGACAGAACGTGTACTGTGTGAGGTTCAACAAAGTCACTGCTAAAACTAGAAACATTTACATCCAAAATCAATACAAGGAAATACACATATACACACGCACACGCACACAGGTGAATTGTAAATAAATATGCATATGAACTTACTATAATTTTTTTTACCTTTTTTGATACAAAAGCTAAAAAAGACTAGGAAACCAAACACCCATAGCTTTTCTTTTTAAGTAAAAACTAAAATTTAACAATGTAGTGCTAAAATAATCAAATACTATTAAAGTATTCACATCCTACTATTTTATTTGACAGAACATAAACTGTGAAATTCACCAAAACCACGGCTAAAATCACAAACAATTACAGCCAAAATCAATACAAATATATATATATATATATATGTGTGTGTGTGTGTGAACAATCACATTCTGCTATTATATTTTGACAAAACATGTATTGTGAAATTCAACAAAACCACTGCTTAAATAGAAAACAAATAAACCCAAAATCAATACAAGGAGACATTTATGTGTGTATATATATATAGAGAGAAAGAGATATACATAAATACATGTAAGTATATATACACACATGTGAATCGTAAATAAATATGCATATGAACTTACTTACTATAAAAAAAAGCATACCTATAGATACAAAAATAAATATACACATTTGGGTACGAGATAACTCGTCGGAAATCTCACCGGAGCTCCGGCGAAGAGGAGAGAGAATCACCGTTGATTTTGGGGTTTCTCTGTTTACAGATGGTAAGAGAGAGAGAGAGAAAGACGAATTGTAAATAATTAGTCAATTGCAAATAAGTTTTAAATGTTTTTTTGTTATTCCTAAATAAGTTGGTCTATTTTTTTTTTTTTAGCTCATCTTGGTTTATCTAAATGAAGTCGAAATAGTTAAAAGCTAATTATATAGTTTATAATTTAAGCTTTAAACTTTAAACTATGTGATTATATTTTAAAAAAAAATTGATTTCGATAACTTAGATACTATATTTTTGTTTGTCAATGTTGTACATTGTTTAGTAATATAGGGTTGTTTAGGGATGGAGTGGGTGCTATAATAGAATTGTGTAGCGTCGAGAAAAAATACATTTAGTGTAGTGCACTATTTGTTTTTTAACGATTTAGGTATCAGACTACCAAAATTAACAATTGACGTACTGAACTATCATAATATTCACAATTCAGGTGCTGACGTTAATTTAGTTACATAAAATTTAGTTTCACTTTTCATTTTGGTCATATTCTTTGTAATTTGTATAAATTTAATCATATTTTTTCGAAAGATTACAATTTACAATGTTTTTAGTAAAAAACATGTATATACATACATAATAAGTATGTCAGTTTAAAACACATATTATTTGACTAGATTTTCTTTGATTTTTTTTTCTAAAATAAAAAAAAATTACAATTTTTTTTTACACTTTTTCTAAAACGAAAATAAAGTAAGCTTTAGATTTATGACATTCGAGCAAAAATTATTTGAGACCACGTCATTATTTGAATACTTTCATAGAAAAAGGCTAGAAATTGTTGTTTTTTTCAAAAAAGTATTCATTTTTTTTAAATATAATATATTTGTTAAGTAATTATAATTTCTTGTTATACACAAACATCATCTAAAATTTACATTATTTGCAATAATATGTATACATGCATTATATTATATATATTTTTATACATACATTAATATATATATATATATATATATATATATGCGTGTGTGTGTTTTTGTGTATTATATATATATATACATATAGGGAAATGTTATTTGATATAATTATATATTTTTGAATTTATACTAAAATTTAACATTTTAAAAAATTAAGTGTTAGATTTATACAACTTACAAAAAATAGTACCAAAATGAAAATTGAAACTAATTTACATTCAACTAATTTAACGGTGATACATGAATTGTGAACATTATGATAGTGCAGTATGTCAAATGTTAATTTTGATAATATGTTAATTAAATCGTTAAAAACAAATAGTACACTAGACTAAATGTATTTTTTTTCCCTAACCCAATTGCTCATTATATTATCTGTATTTCTATTTCATCTTTTGCAAAGTCGTCTTTCATTAGATAGATGTCACATTGAAGTGCAATTTTAGTCGTGTTTTATTTTTCCAAAAAATTGGGTGCTAGACTTTATAAAGAAATAAATATTATATACAACAGTCTAATTGCTTTAATTTAAACCTAGATTTAATATGTTAAGTTTTTAAACCATTCAGCCCAATTAAAAACTCTTACAAACTAACGTGTCTCCTATATTTAGAATAACAAATCGTATATTTAAACCAATCAGCCCAATTAAAAATCGTATATTTTCACATTTAAGTTGAAAAAAGTATGAACCTTCCCCAACCAGGCTCACCTATTTGGATACGATGTTTAGGAAAGATATAGGCGGAAGTCGATATCCTAATGAGGTCGGGTTTTAAGTGGCATTCGTGCCCTCCACCCTCACCGTCTTTCCCGGTCGTTTTTCAAGTAGAGCTACCGAAAGGGGTTGACTAAATAATAATTTCCCCGAATGTGTTTATATAGTGATGTATGTTTCGCCGAATTGGTGTTTCAGTATCGACCTGTCGTTCGATCAATGAGAACCGATTCACATGAGAAGCAAAACTAATGTTTTCGAACCTGTCGTTTCGAAAAAACGTTTGTGCTTGTGCAAACCATAAACATATAAACCAGTCGTTTTATATGATAAATAATCCAGAACTCCCAACACATGTTGGATGCCATATATGATGAGAAAAATCGTAAAACATACTTGCGAAATGACTGTTTAAACGTTGATTTTAATCCGTCACCACATGTTACTCACCCTGATGTGTGAAAATGTGATGCCCAAATTTTTTTTGGATGCCATCTTTGATGAGTAAAACACGAGTTTGTTGTTACCATCAGGATGAATGCTAAGACGTTGATTTTATTCCGCCGCCACATTTGAGACGTGATGACGTCTATGGTGAACAAATGTCTGAAATTGACATATTGGAGCAATCCTTCACCAAAATACTAGCTTGGAAATTGTATTCCATAAGCAGTATCGTGAATTTATATTCACCATGTTCCTTTATCACCCATGTGTTATTGGATAAGAAAATTACCCCGGTGAGTAGTTTTAATCCTATTGGGTCAATGGCGAATTGTTTGCGTGATATTCATGCTCTTCGTGTACATTTTTTTCCACGAATCGAGAACCGAGACAAGTGTTATTTGTCTCGAACTGTCGCGATCCCGATGAATCGCCTAGCCAAGCGAGATTTTAGACAATCGTCAAAATCGAAAACCTGTGGCTCCAAGACAGTAATTGAAAGGAACAATATGGCCCGTTGTCACAAAGTAAGAGATAATGCTCAATGAGGCAACTCTATGCTATAAAGACAAAGGTCATGCACGGTTACCCCTTAAATAGTTCAAAACTATTACAAAGGTAAAAAAAACCCGATGCTAATATTGTTAAAGCTAACTGAAATGAAACTCTTGAGACCCCCGGTTTTGTGGCTCAAATGAGTTTGTGACCTTTCTTTATTGATTTTGATTGAGCCATTCTTTTTCGCTCATCTGGATTATGTTTTTCCATTTGGATTATGATTTTTCCATTTGGACCATACTTTTGGATTATGGTTTGACTCTTTACAAAATTTCTCGAAATAATTTAAAGTGTTTTGAGAAAATTCCTTTGAC
This sequence comes from Primula vulgaris, assembly GCA_963920805.1. Classification (NCBI taxonomy): domain Eukaryota; kingdom Viridiplantae; phylum Streptophyta; class Magnoliopsida; order Ericales; family Primulaceae; genus Primula; species Primula vulgaris. The sequence goes on from OY987222.1 coordinate 19,840,002, forward strand.
AAATGTGACCAAACTTTAAATTATGAAATTTTAGGCAATACTTGTGGGATAGTTGATTTTTTTGGAAATAATGGGTAACAGTGTACCACATAATTTCACCAACTACTTGCCTAAAAGAGTACTCAGTGACAAGATTCTGGACATGTCGTTCCAAATCAAAATCTTTGGTAAAACCAAATTGATTTTTCAAATATGAGGTCTTATACTCATGTAAGTCCTGCCGTACCTTGTTGAGTTATAAAATATTCGAGAAAACCAGTGTTATCTGGTAATAGCTCATGAAAGAATTAAAATTTCTTTACATAGTCTCCATTCAATACGACCAAAAGCGTATTTTAGAGGAGTTGAAATGTCTTTCAAGTGGTTGCTACCACATTCTTTAAAGCATTTAAAGTTACCTTATCATTTCGCCTGTCGTCGAAATGATAAATGATTTAGATGCTAAGACATGATTGTCTGTACTATCATTCACTTGTCGTCGATTGATAAGAGCATTTTGATATTGTGGCATTGACCAGATGAGATATTTCTGGGTCAAAAGACGATGCTTGATTTATAATCGCATCACATTTGGATTGTCTCTGAGAATATATTTCACGATTAATCCGAAATTCATGCCATTAATGCTCACTTTGAAAGACTAGTATGTGTAAAGATCAAGAAATGAACTCGTAGAATTCTTGTAAAGAATTGAAGGAGTTATTGTGGACTTATCCAACCATAAGACGGACCATAAATATAAATGGTTATGGTTGATGCATCGACAATATGGTCACATTTTACTGTTATCCACACAAATGCAGCACTTTCCAAACTTTTAGCCCTATCATTAAGTTGATGGCTCATGATCCGGATTATCCTGAAAAGTCTAGTCGACTTGATAATACCGAAGAGTAATAATCGAAATTTCGATTTGAATTACTTGAGTTTGGAAATTGAAATTGAACATCCTGTCGATTATGTTCAGACCCAAATGGACTCACGGAAAGTTTGATGATGCGACTGCAAATGATTGCACGCACTTCTTGGTCTTGCGCACCAAGATTTATATTTCCGTGTGGGGTTATGCTATTTTGCTGCATTGGTCCGTTATGAGGCCCATAGACACTCAGACACCATATACGTACTAGCTGGTTACTGGTTATGAGCCAGAAGTCTCATATTAACGCGTGTTTGGAGTGCTTAATTAATATTTTGATTGAGCCGCTATAGCGTTCAAAATATGGACCTCTGAAGGGGACATAAGTCGATTATGAATCTCCTGCCTATCATTTGATAGATTAACCTTGGCAAGCGATCTCTTTACCGCATGATATGCGAAAGTCACATCGCTAAGACTGTTCTCCCCGTCGTTAGGGGGAGATTTGCACGTTACCGTTGATAAGGAACGACGTGAAGTAACGTGGCATAACCCACTCAGTCTTAGCTTGATCCCCAAAACTGCACTTAGTCATAAGTAAGTGCATAGACTCCCTCAAGTCTAACTAAATGCCAGACGCATTTAATGACTTTATGAGATGTCACGAGATCATTTATACCTGCTGCAAAATGCTTGCAAGGATAGACGTCCCTGTCGGACGCCGTGTTCCTGTCGTAACACGTTGCTTTGGCCGAACCCGCCAAGCAAAGGACGCTGCCGTCGGTCGTCAGTCTGTCATCCTTCCTAAGATATGAGGAAGTTGACCGGTTCTTAATTCGTTCAGCCCCAGAGGTGGTGAACTGAAACTCGTTCGTCGTACGAGATTATAAAGGATCTAGGAGATGTGTGATTCCTCTTCATCCTAAGAATCTCGAAATATCTGTCGATCATGATATCTTAGACGATATTGAAGCGAAACGAGACTGTCATTGATTACTTGTTCATATATTCGGTGACGACTGATAATATGAGCAAATTATGATAGGAAGCCATGAATCGTTGCCTGAAGTCAACGTAGAATAGACTGGACTAATGGAAACTTGCAATCCAAGTAGACTCCTTAGCGAAAGTGTGTTCGGACCTGTAGCTCCAACACCACCAATGTTAAACGAGTTCGTTTATTTGGTTATTCGTAAGGAAAAGTGATGAGAATAATGAGATTGTAGAATGCTCGCCTAGTAGCGCAAGGCTTCTCTCACATCTTGGAATTGATTACGAGATGGTTGATTTCCTCGTAATGGACGTTATAACGGTCCCCTACTTTATCAGTTTAGTAGTTTCCCAAAAACTGATTATGCAGTATGTGATTGTGGTCACTGTTTTTATCTCTATGGGGATTTAGACAAAGAGATATAGATGAAGGTCCCTGTGTGACTTCATAATGGTTAAATCAAGTAGTTCCTGACCACGGAACATGATCTCAATTGACTGAGACGTTCACTATATGGATTAATATAATCCGAGCGGATGTGGTATACCGCCTAAGTGAGTACTTGATCAGCTTGGGATACTTGAACAAGTATTATGCCCTTGCGTGTTTTATTATGCGATCCATTTTTGGATTTGCCTTCGAGATGAAGGATCTTGGGAAGAAACGGTAGTGACTCGGCCTGATGATCGAGTCCCGTAAAGATTGAATCTAAGTTCATGATTCAGACTGCACCAAGAAAGTGTTATGACGTTTTAGTCATCATGATGCTAAGTCGTCAGATTCTCCCATGATCGTTCGATCATTAGACATTGATATAGACCCAGTCCGTCCCTGATGAGACGATGAAGAGTGTTGAACATAGAGTTCAATAATGATTTTGATTATTATTTTGATTATGCGTTTAATGATTTTACGATTTCGATGATATAATGCTTGTCTTGTCCAAAAATAGAAAACGTATATTTCAGGTCTTTAAATGATAGAGCATTCGATAACGAAGCCATAGGTTCAAGCGGAACCAAAATCGGAGCTAAAACGAAGGAGTTATGAGCATTCGAAGATTTACGGGACCAGGATTACAGTCGACCGATCGACTGGACAAAAACGACCGATCGTTTTTGATCCAATTTCTTCCAGTGAGTCCATTATAAAAACGACCGATCGTTTTCAGAAAACGACCGATCGTTTTCTGTAAAACGACCGATCGACTGTAGAAAACGACCGATCGTTTTCTGCAGTTTTCGAAAACAGCTTTTCAGCTTATTCTGGAAAATAGCTGTTAAAACCTATCAACGGTCATAACCCAGAAAAACAGACTTTGCTGTTATTTAAACCAGTCCAATCTCTCTCCCAAACCACCAATGATCATACATAATATCATCCTTCAACCTCTCTCATAAAAACCCTAAAAATCACTATTTTGGTGAATATATTCGAGAAAGAAGGAAATCAAAGAGAAAGAGATTCAAGCTCGATCATCATCAACAACTCACCAATTAGCTTTTTAAGAAGCAATTAGAATAGTGAGTGTAGTTACATGTTTGTAACAAAAATTGTATCAAGTGTTTTATAAACTCAATTGTGAGCGAGTGAACGGGTAGAGGCTTTGTAAGCAAGTGAAGCTTAAAAGCTCTAGGTTTTTCATTCGGGTACTCATAAATTGAGGGGGAGTCCTTGACTCATAGTCGTGTTCTCTTGCACTTGTATCAAGAGTAGGAACCTCGGGTAGAGGGTGAGCCAATCGGTCGATTGAGCTCGATAGGGTTTGTAAAATCCGGAAGAAACATTTTAGTGAAATACTCGGTAGTACCGAGGAGAGGGCGTAGGCGCGTTTGCCGAACCTCTATAAATCACGGTGTCAATTCCTTTCCCTTACTTTTACTTTACGCAAGTTATTTTATTGCTTATTTTCTTGTTTGCGTTAAGTAATTCTAGCAATTCTTTAACTCTTGTTATAACGCTTAAGCTTAGAATTGCATTAGTTGGGTGGTTAGTTGCTTAGAATTTTAATTAGGCGAAAATCGCCAAAACCTTATTCACCCCCCCCCCCCCCCTCTAAGGTTAGCCGCACACGGGCCAACAAAGAGATATTGAACCATGATGTTCATATCTATGTACAATAAGCGCATCATTGTACTTGGTCTAATGTACTAGGACGAACATCTCGTATGCTGTGAATGGTATAGCTCGACACAGCATCGCGCTAACACGCTGCCATCGAAATGGCACTAAAGACACATTCCCTTACCTTATGGTAATTTTGGAATGAGGGCTTGTCTTATCCCATTTTGCGTCATCGAGTGTACCTACCCCATTTGGTACTCGAATTAACGCAACCCTTTTTCGGTTATACCGATGCTGGTTACTTATCAAACCCGCATAAGAGATATTCCTTACATGGTCTGTCTTTACCATTAGGAATAAGGCGATATCTTGGAGGTCTTGGAATGACTCCAAACGAATCACTCTGATTTCGTGCTCTATGAGACGACTAGAGAGTGTATATGGCTTCGAGCTCGTATTAGCCATATTTGAATTACATATGCTCTGTCTCACGATCCAGATAAAACACTTGTCTTATTTGAGGACAACTTGTTATTATCAATCAAGAGAGACATGACTAGATTATGCTATTTAGCATTTCTTGCCGAAATGCTGTCGAATGCTCGTTTAAGAGCATCCTGTCGAATGCTCGTTTTATTCCACGTTATATTTTCTTGCATACCGTCATGTGCAAGTAAATGAGACATCCAGTCGAATGCTCGTACTCTTTCTTGGAATATGAAATCTTTGCACCCAGTCGTGTGCAAGTGAGGGGGAGCATCCAGGTGAATGCTTATTGCACTAATTACTATTTAGTCGAAATCCTCGCACCCTGTCGTGTGCAAGTGAGGGGAGCATCCAGTCGCATGCTCGTGTACTCTTTTTGTCCTTAGACCAAGGTTTTTCCCACTGGGTTTTCCTTGGCAAAGTTTTTAGCGAGACACGTTCCCATCTTATCTCACTTAAGATTGCCGAATTAGGGGGAGTATCCTGTTGTATACTTCTTACCACTGTGTACTCTTTTGTCCTTCGACTAGAGGTTTTTCCCACTGGGTTTACTCTAGCAAGTTTTTTGATGAGACACCTGTTTTGTGGTTGATCCCCTACTACTACCACTGTTGCACTCTTTTTCCTTCGATCAGAGATTTTCCCATTGGGTTTGCTCTGTCAAGGTTTTGATGAGGCACACTGTTTTTTGTGGTTAGTTACTTACATGATATTTCGGCCTATATCATTCGGCTACACAGTTTCTCTTAGGTACCGGTTTTGTCCCACACTGGGTTTTCCGGCCCTAAGGTTTTTATGTGTTTAGCACTGCGAATGAACTCGACTTAGATCGACTGCATGAAGACGAAGAATTCAAGACGTCCAAAGGGGGAGTGTTGTAAGATTATTGGACCCTTGGACTTTTTACTTATTGGGCCTAAGTGGGCTTGTAACCCTAACCCTCTATCTATATAAAGAGGTCTAGGGATCTTGTATTTATTCATGCATTCATATTCATTCATTAATAAAGACGATACTGTTCTCCCCTCTCTCTACTTCTGTCTCCCTAAATATATAGCTAATAGTTGTATTACAACGGTATTCATTTATACTAAATGTTTAAGTATTTTTACTCTCTTATGAGAATATAATTCACTTTTAAATTATTTTTAAAATTAAATGATACGATTATAATCCGTAGATATAAATACCCTACATTGTTTAGTCTAACCGGTTAAATCGCGTTGGAGGGCTAAAAAGATGATACATATTGTTATGTAGAGCTAGTACCGAATATAAATATATATGAACCATCTTATAATACTCTCCCAAATATATAGATTCCACAAAAATAAATTGAAAATAGTTAAACTTTTTATATTTTCAGAGATATACAATAGCTAATCATTTGATAATTTATAAAAACACCATATATAATATGCCCATTACGAAACTTGATTTTCCATATTTTAAATGAAATTTTATAATTTTTTTTTTAAATAAGAGCATCCATAATAGTTGTGTTAATTTTAACAATATTAACTCTGACACATCATGATTTAATTGCATGTTAAATGACACATATGTAACTTAAATTTAACATTCACATTAGTGTATTAATTTAACAAAGTTATATAATTTTAATTAAAATTAATTATCAATTGAAATCTATTAATTAGTCATTTTGTAAACCCCCATTAATATAGGAACTAAACTAGGAGTATTTGGAATATAGTTCATGTTTTAATTAATTATATTTTGCCAAATAATTCATTAACAACGTTAAAAACATTGTTATATTTAACAAATTTTTTAAATCTATAAAGATAACACATGATTTAACATAACTAATGAAGACAAAAAAATACATTGTTAGCTAAGTATTTTAGTTAACAATAGAAATAACAACACTATTGATGCTCAAAGGTTATTACAAGTTTTCTAAATGTTTCATTGATGTTTTTGAGAAGTATTGTTAAAAAAAATTATAGGTTTCACTTGAGTTACTTAAACGTTCTGGATATGTTTCTCCTAAAATACTAAAACGCATTCCAACGAAAACACGATACCGCCGAGCTTCTACTCAAGTATGAATCCAACACAAGATTTATAACGAAAGTACTGTTGCCAATAACTAGGCAACTTCAGATCCTCAAGTACCAATCACCAAGCAGACAAAAAAAACACAAAAAAAACAAAACTGAAACAGTATCAAAGGGACTTTAAATCTTGTTGAATGCTACAATGTCGCAGCTCTGGACGAACTCGTTAATGGGCTCAACAGTGAGCCTCTCTTCAATAAGATCATCAACTGAAACAAGATCGTCAACGATAGTCATCATGATCTGCAACTTCTTTATTCCGTACCCGACAGCAACAAGTTTTGCTGTAATAAAAAAGTGCATAATTAGTATCATGAAAATCAACCGATCGTAAAAAAACAACTGATAAATGATAAATTCAACATGGCCGATTCATTGAAGGTTAACAGAAGGAAAAAAACAGTTAGTTTGAGTGATAATAAGAAACTTGTATCTTGGTGTAAACAAAATCATCTTATCAAATAGACAACCCAGGTGCAATAGGAGTGTGATTTGAGAACCAAAATTTATACAAGTGCTGCAGATATTATGCCAAAAATGCTAGATCGATCATCAATGTTACGCTTACACTATTTTGTAAAGGTTTTAGACTTGTAGGTGAAATTATTATTTGTCAATGGAAGACTTTCGCAGTATATGAATCTTTTAGTGCTTTAGGAGGGCATATAGTACTGGATGTTGAGAAGGGAGTTTAAGGAGAAATGAAGGCAAAAGGAAAACATACATGCTCCCCATAAAAGACCCTCCAATTCAACGCTGCGAACAGCTTCTTCAAGCTTTTTCATGTCCGTCTCATCATCCCAAGGCTTAACATCCAGCAGGACTGATGACTTCCCACCTGAACAATAAAAACAACCATAATTTATGGAGGTTCTAGGTCAGAAAGGTAAAATGCAAAATACTTCACCTCAAAAGTTGTTAAAGTTGGCAAATTAAGAGGGAAAATGACAGCCCATCAGGAACATACAAACAGAAAACAGAATGAGCTTTTCATTAAAAAGAACTTCCCAATTCTGACTCCGGCTCATACCCTTCTCTATCTCTCTGAACAAACAAAATGAAGGCTACAATCTCTGGAATCGGCTTAACCATCAGAAAAACAAAAAATGTTTCTAACGGCATAAGAGAAGAAAAGGGGCCATAACATATCACCGTAATCAGTCTCACTACGATATCGTGTTTCAAACCTACAATGATTATAGAACAGAATGAATATCTGTCACTATTAAATACATCTATCTCCAATGCCAAGCATACAGGTCCAAATTGCGCTTTGGCAACCACCATAAGTAATGGATAGAGTACTAATTTTCTAGTGGGAATGTTGGCTCCTATGATCACTTTAACCCAACAGATGGGATTTCTTCTAAATAGGACTTCAGTAGTTCTGTTAGAAGTTTTGTGAGGGTTTAAGGTATGGATAGTGGCTGCTCTTAATAGGAGGTGAACTTCTATCAAACAAACATGCATGACTATATTGAAAACATAAACCAAATAATTTAAAAGTTGATTAATAAATTATATCTGATTGCAAAAGTCACATAGCTACCAATAAGTGAATTCCTTAGGTGGACAACTTAACTCGATTGAACTTGAACCACTCGTTTGCCTCTATTGCCAATAGGCCAATACTATAAATATCATAGCTTAATTTCCTTAAACTCAATGTCTAAGATATGCTCAACAATTTGGTGAGGACTCTTTATTACCACCTACCACTTCAAATCATCAAATTAACACAAGTAGATCTAATAGGTCATTCTACAATTGAAACCCCACACCGAAATATATTCAAGTGGCAACGAACATGTCATATTTAACTATTTGCATATACCAAACATGTCAACTGAACAAAATGCTCATAGAAGCTTACTCTCTTTCTTCTTAGGTTTTGATTTAGCAGCTGCCTCCCTTGCTTCTGATGCTGCCTTCTCTTCCTCTGTCTCATCAGCGAAGAGATCTAGGTCATCATCATCGGCAGCTTCCTGCATAAAAAAAATATTCAGCACAGAAAATCGTACTATGGATTATAATAAATTTAAAGCATCAAAATGTTTCGGAGCCTTATGGAACATAGAAATCATCAGTAGTCAAGATTACATTGTTGTTGATATTAATATAAATACCTAGTGGAACTAACAATTGGCAACACCAATATACAAATGATACAAAATTGACCAGAAATATCAAGAGACGTGAACTGACAAGAATATTGCAAGTTGCAACGTAAATCAGAAGGTTTGGTAAAATAGAAAATCATGAGTTGACCTGAACACAAACCTCTTTAGCTGGGGCCGCTTCTACTGAACCAGCTTGGCTACCAACTCTCACACCTATAGCCTTTCCAGGAAAGCTGCCACACACAAAGACCAAGTATGAGATGTTAACACATGTTTAAACTATGGATCTCGTGCTAGGTAAAGGGAGATAGATTTTTGAAACAATATGTATTCGCTGTTCCTCCGTTTTCAAATGCAAGTCCTAAAAATGGAAATAACTTAACAACCAAGTACTTGAAGCAGAATCAACCGAAACAAGACTCTCTATTAATAAAGATAATATAATGTGAATAGTAGGTAGAGTATATACTTCATAAAATTATCCATTTTCTTAAGATGGTCTCTATTCTGTTATATAGGATCTCATGTTTTATGGTGGAACCACAAAGGACTATACTTGTAGATTAGTTGAAGCGTATGCAACTTCTGTTTTCTCTTTCTTGTTTCTTTAAAGTTAATAATTTCTCCGATTGATTTTTCTCCATACCTATCTAACCTGTTCTTTGGGCAGGGATGACTCCCTTGAACGGGATCCATCCCTGTAATGGCTAAAGGACTAAAAGTCTAAAACCACCCACATTAGAAATCAACCAAGAGAATCCAATACGAACAGGTGACCTTTGATTCAAGAATAATTGGAAAATCAGCATTGCTTATTATAATTTTACTTCCACAAAGCATTACAGCAAAACTAGAATATGAATTCAAATTTTGAAGTCCTAAACTCTTTTGGAATCTAACTACCAATTACGAGAAGCATACTAGAGACAATCGTATTCAAACAAATCCTTAGTTGCAATCACATATAAGGAATCGATATCAACAAAATAACATCTTCAAAACAATTAAACTAATAAGACCGAAGTGCTCGAATTTGTATTGATTTATTGGTAGTATCCATTACGCAGAAACCGCCCTAACCCTGCTCCCTTTTCACAACCACCGCTACTTTTGGAATTTTGGTGCAACAGTAAATCAAATTTATTAATACGAAAAAAAGTTACTATTTTCAACCTTGTCTGATAGGTGGAAGCCTAAATTTTTACTCATCTGGTTTGATGGTAAAACGGAAAAATCAGTGAAAAATTAAGAACAGTCATAATTTGAAGTTCTATCATCATATGCATAATTAAAAGGAGATATAAGAAAACCAAATATATCGATACAATAAAAAAATAAAAAGCACGTTTGGTGCTTATGTAGAAGTCTAAAAGATTACATCTTGTTTAATGGGTAAATCGAAAAACACAATCAAATATGAAGTTCTATCACAATAATATACATAACTAAAAAGGAACCAATCATTAAGGATAATGCAGATCATACAGAGTTAATACCAATTGATACAGAGTTTAAGAGTTATACATACTCCTTACCTACCATAAAGGCAGTCCAATTTGAGTTTTCACACATAACCGCCAGGAACTTTAAATGAGAGGGCCTAAATTCTATTTGATTTTTTTTTTCCGACTCAATACGAGTTTTTATCATAATACGTGACGGGCTGAAATGCTGTTTATTGGAGAATTAAATAAAAAACGTATAATCTTTTTACTTTTTTATCAATTTTAATCATAATGGACACCTCCAACTCCACCTAGTTCTTACCCTGATTGGTTGGAGTAATATAATAAATACGTGTATCAATTGATTTGCAAAGAACAATACTACTAAATTTTTTAGATACAAATTGGAATATTCACTTGAGTACGTACAGTCACAAATAACTAAACCTGAACTATTTTAATACCGAGACGAATGGAGTATCAATTAAACAACAAATATTATAAATTTGCTTGCTCAGTAAATACCTTGAGGAGAGTGCAGATGACACATTATTATACCAAGTGCTAGCATTCAGATAAACATCAGCACTCGGAGCATCCAAAACGGCAGCATACACCTTCACATCATCTTGAGAAATCACATCCCTATGTATACATAAACATACATATCCAAGTTACATATAATGATATAAGGCCTGTTTGGCATCAAATTCTTTGATCAAAAAGAGCCTTTTAAAAAAACAACGATAAAAAACTTGCTTAAAAAAGCTACCACTGTAAATTTATTTACTTATAAAGTTATAACTTATTTTTATTGATAAGTCAATGGTCACCTATTTTAGCTTATAAGTGAGTTTAGATATACAAACACATTCTATTAGAAAGTTTTTATTTTTGGAAATTTTAATGTCAAAAGGCTAAAAAAGAACAAATTGCTGCTTCTCCGCTTTTGGGATTTTTTTTTAGATTTTTAAGATCTAAAAAAGCTGACATACCAAACACTCATGGATATTTTTAATTACATCCCAATTATACGAAATAAGAGTAATCACATACCTATATGTACTTATACATATCAAAATTACATATAATGATGTAGGTCTCATTTGGCATCATTTTTTTTGGTCAAAAAGCAATGATAAAAAAGCTTGCTTAAAATAAGTGGTTTTAACGTTGACCTATTTTAACTTATAAGTGAGTTGTAGATACACAAACACATTCTATTAGAAAAGTTTTATTATTTAGTAAGAAAAAGCTAAAAGGTTCCGCAGATTCCTAGCTTCTCTGCTTTTGAGCTTTTTTTGACCCAAGAAGCTATCTATACAAACACATTTTTATTACTTCCTACGTTCCAAAATGTTTGTCCATCACGAAACTATGTGCAACTTTGACCGGCAAAAAACTCATGTAAATTGTCGATAAAAAGTTATTTACATAGTTTAACATTTAAACTTTGAGAGAGTATTAAGTTATTATTTTGCTAAATTTAAACTGAAAAAAGCTATAAAAAAATCCGCAAATTCCTAGCTTTTCCGCTTTGAGTTTTTTTTTTAGCTTTACAAACCAACTAAAAGCTAGCTATTTTTAGATCTAAAAAAGCTAACATACCAAACACTCATGGGTATTTTTTTAATCACAACCCTATGTATACATATACAATACAAATCTAAATTACATATAATGATAAAATTGAAAAATATTTCAAGAAAAAGAATTAAATGAATAGTGAGATTACCCAGATTAAGTCTGTTTTTCCCCCTAATACAATACAAACAACCCTGATATATTTTGTGTAATATAAAAGAAAGTATTTCGTTTTATTATGATATAATTCAGATGCGGCATATAATGAAAAAAAAGGTTAAACAAAAATTTAAAAAAAAGGGGTGATAAAATAGCTGACCCAGAGATGAAGGTTTTTCCAGAGAGAAAGTGGTCAAGGGTTTTGAGACCTGAATCTGTGTGGAGATCTGTGAAGGTGACGGCCATTGCTTAGAGAGATTGTGGGAGAGAGATAAAAGAGAGAGGAGAGAGATTTATAAACTGAGGAACCCTAACCCAACATTTTTAACCTTAAACTTTATATTAATTACAATAATACCAAACATTTTTTTATATATTATAACTATTGCATTACGCGCCGCACACGATATTAATTACACTAATACCAAACATTTTTTTATATATTATAACTATTTGTATTGCATTACGCGCCGCACACGCAACGCGTGAGACACGATTACTAGTATATATATATATATATATACGTATTATATGGTAAAATATGGTTTATTCTTTTGGTTAAACTATTACCGTTAATACTTTTCATAGCAATGCATATTTAACTTTAAGAATTTATATATTAATTTAACAATAATTGATCGATCATTATATTTTTGCTGACACGACGTCGTGTCACAAATTAATAAAACAGATGTCAAATGATGTGGCAACATCTTATAATTTGAGTTTTTTTTTTGAAAAATTGCTAAAAAATCAGAAAAAATCGTAAATGTTTAAAACTTGATTACACTCGTCAAAATCTGAGTTTATAAATTTATAAATTAAATTTTCTAAATTTTCTAAAATTTTTTATTATTTTTTGACTATTTTTGCTTTTTTTTAAATTTTTTTTACAAAAAATGTAAAATTAGTACAAAATGGTTAGATAAGTTAGAAAATGAGTTTTGAAATTTATAGAATCCTATTTTGATTTTTTCAATGATTTTTTTTTCTTTTTTTCTAAAAAACCTCCAAAACAAATAAAAAAAATCAAAGAATGTTTTTTTATATTATAATTTGTACCTTTGTAACTTTAAAAGTTCAATCATATTTTTATTCTTTTAAAAAAAATTAAATAAAGGACAAAAAAATCAATAAAAACCAATGCGAATTTTGGAGAATAAAGTGTTGTCATGTCATTTGACATCTGTTTGTTTAATTTGTGACACGTTATGCCATGTCAGCAAAAGTATACCGATTGATCAATTATTGTATCTAATTGTTAAATATCGTAGTTGAGTATGGAAATTGTTATCAGCGTATACAAAACATGAATCAACCCTATTCTTTTCTTTTTTTCCATGAAAATAAATCGATAATATTAGTCATATTTTTTAAGTTCCAGTCATCCGGCTCAATAAAAAAGAAGTTAAAAATTATTTTTAAGCTTAAAAAATAACTTATAATCTATACATGAAAGATATTAAAATATAAAAAAGAGGTTAAAAGTTGTTTTTAAGCTTAAAAAAGATATTATAATCTACATGAGAAAGATATCAAAGTGTAAAAAATAACTTAAAAGTTGCTTTTTTTTATAGTTTTTTTTAGTGTTTGTTTGAATTATTAAGTAAAAAAAAAGATACCAAAAAACTACGAAATTAATATCTTTTTTATCACATGTAGAGTGATTTACACTTAAAAATCTTATGAGAGTAGTGACATATGAATAAAAAATTTATTGTGACCTCCCACCAATGAGCTCAAATAAATCTAATTAAAAAACAATAAACTATATTTTTTTTTTGTAAAACTATACTTTTTTTTCCATTAATAAAAGTTATTAAATTTCTTTTTCTGAGAAAATAATATCTAATCTAATTGAAAAAAAATGTTGTGTAATAATGTAAGAATTAGAAGAAATAAGGGGAAATTAATAGATTAGATCTGGAGTTCGTTTGACATCAACTTTTTGTTCTCGTATTTTTTCACCAATTAGGTTAAAGTTTTCATAATAATGAATAAAAGTAGAATTTTCCGATTAATTATTTTGTATATTCACAAGTTAATTAACGAGGTGAGGAACCCTAGTTCTATATATGGACTAATTTGGTATATTCTTTCTTTTAGATAAAATAACAATAATTAATCTAATTAAGAAAAAGGTTGTGTAATAGTGTAAGTAATTAAAAGAAATTATAATAAATTAGATGTGTTTGGCAACAACTTTTTCTTATCAGATTTATCACCATGGGTGTCTGGTATATTTGGTATGTTAGATGGGAATTTACGAAAAAAATTAAAGCGTTTTCACGTAAAAATGATTAAAAGTAGAATTGTTCAGTTAATTATTTTGTATATTTACAAGTTAATTATTATAGCCATGTAAGTAAAATTGCGTGTTTGGTTGACATTGAAAGTATATACAAATTCGGTATTTCAAGAAATAAAACATATTCAGTGTCTTAACAAAAATCATTATTTTTTCTAAGAAAAGGTAAATTATCTAACAATGTTACTCTACCATTATTTTTCAGTATTATCATAGAGTACTTTAAAAAAATGTAAAAGACGTACAAGAATTATTAAATTTCAAGCAGCCCAATAGTCGATAGAAAGATATAATCCTCCTGATTAAGTGTCATGATTTGAAAACTATGATATGTAAGGGTTTTGTATAAAATTTCACTTGTATTTAAATATAAAAACATCAAAAAAATTAAATTTGAAACAAATAGTATTTCTTGATTGACATGTGAGGTTAAAAGGGTAGATTTGATATATTTAACTGTTAATTAAAATATATATTTCAAAAAATATAAAAGGAATTTTTTTACTAAAAAGTTAAAATGTTCAATTAGTTTTGACGTCTTTGAAACACGAGACGGTGGAAAGCACAACACGGGACGGAGAGAGTATACTAATTTAAATGGGTATATCGGGTCTAGTGGGATACAATAACCCAACCGAAAGCGATCAAATCGACCATACCAAATGAAACATTTCAAAAACTTAACCTATATAACCAACTATGATGTGTTTGGTTCGGTTTGAAAATCGATAAACCACTATAATCAATTTCTTTTGATTGTGGTTGCGGTTTTTATTGTTTCAAACAGAACTAATCTGATCAAAAATCAAATCGAGCCGAATAATCGATCTCTCTCACACACACGCGTGCGCACACACATATATATATATATAATATTAAGGTGCAATATTATGATGTTTACTTAATCATGTTATATACAAATAGTATACTACATTTATTACGTTCAAACTAGTGTTAATTCATTGCCTTTGGGTTTTTTGTTTCTAAGTTCTAATCAAAATAATCCACCAACTTGCATCCAGCATCCACTTCCCATGCATTGAGAAATTTCTAAATTATTTTTCTTCAAGACAAACCTAGCTTAACATTTTTTGATGAAAAGCTGCTGCAAAAGGATCCATTTGAGGAAAAAAAAAGAAGACATTGATGATTCCTATAAATTTACTCTAAACAATTTGTAATTTCTATAGTTGCATAATGCATTGTGTCCCTTCAGAAATTACAAAAGGAGTCGAATTGGTAATGTGTAGAATATTCGACATGAAATGAATTCATTCTTCTTACACACTGTATATTAGTTTCTTGTTCACTTTCTTTTGTTCGAATATTGTCCTCTTCTATTGGCTCTCAACTAACTCAATTCTCAATTAACTTGCCTTTTCATATAATTTGATTTTTACACATCTACATTTGTTTTTTGGTTATGGTTCTCTAATTTTGACCGCTGAAGCTCGTAGACGGGAAGATTAATTGTTTTGAAAATTAACCTTTAGTCATGAGACATTTACGTACTTTGTTATACCTGCCTATTTATTTGCCTATGCCAGCTTTCAAGAGAAGCAACATGATCATGGATTCGTGGTTAAGGAGTCCACCGTGACGAAGCTGATCGATAATAGAGTTGCTCGATAAACAACAATGATGATTAATCAATGACAAAATTGGTCAATTATCGACAGAATACGTGCAAGAAAGAGAACACCTGACCTTCAGCTTCAGTCATTCAAACTCTCTCCCTACGGTAGCACATTATGCTTCAAGAACGAAATTCCATTGACATGGTGGATTCATTGAATAAACTTGGACACAGCTAATAGCAAAAAAAGATTTTACATAAGTGTCTATGGTTTCGGATAGGAACACCAGGCCAGACCCTCGGACTCTCAAACCATGATATCATAATAGGAAAAAAGAAACCGATTAAGTGTTGCGAACCCAAAACATAGAGGTGCCTTACCAGGTTTTTCTGTCAGATACCATATGATTCACCAAACTACATTTTAGATCTAGAATTGCTTTGTAGTTTAGATCTAGAATTGCTTTGTATAATATATGATATGCGTGGAAAAAAAATCAATGAAATACCAACAAGTTCATGTCCCTGACAGAATTGAAAATGTTTAGTAGAAAATTGCGATTCTTAAGGCGCTAGGCGAATCTCAGACATCTGATGACCACCTTCCAATTTTTATATCATTGTTTCTATCACGGTACTCTCATGTGTTTCTCCGGAATGCTTTTTGACATTAATTCCGAAAACTAACATAAAATAAAATATTAACACGTACTGGTTCGGCTTGCCTTGGCACATCAGGGGGAACGGTTTTGGTTCCCAGCCAGTTTGTGTACGGAATAGTTGGATGACCAACTCCAATTTTTTCATATTGAAGCCGGCGACTAAAGAAAAGATTCTAAAACTACAAGAAGCACATGACTTTTATAAAACCTAGAAATTTGTAAGCACCAGAAAAGACCCGTAATGTATAATAGAGTGAGATCGTGAAACCAAAATGGTAAGAAACGAAGCTAACTAGTTTGTTATAATTAAGCACTTGCTTCAAGGATATCACCAATTGCATCATCCAGGTATAACCCATGCAAACCTTATGTCCTTTTTCATAAAAGCAGGTATCACTTATGTGTTACTAGTTACTACTGTAATATGAAGCTCTTTGTTGTTTATTTGAAGCTAAACCACATATAATCCAGTGACAGAATTGGCGATTACTTATTCAAGAACATAACAAATGGACTGCAAAATTAATGAATGGTAATTGTAAAAAACAGACGGGGGAGTGCATTACTAAGCAAACGATTTGATGAATAAATGAACATATATAGGACAACGTCATGAGGGTAGCGAACACGGGGTAGCTCTAAACCACATCATTTTTTCCTTCAAGCAAATCTACCTATTAATAAATTTTAGTAATCAAATACAATTATACAAAAAGAGAAATTCAAAAGAGAATACTGGCTCAATGGCGCTATCAAGTAATCACTAACAACTTCGTATGTTTCATAGATCAACCAACAAAAATATTACATCGGTTATCATTCATGGTCACCAAAAACATATACTACAATTTAATCGAGCTCATGGCTTGAAGTACAAAATTGAAGACATACTATGTTCTCCATTCCTTTTCAATAGTCAAGACTTAACCCTTTATTCTCCTGCAGCACAATCGGAGTCGAGGATAATCTGACAGTTCATCGAGAATTTTGGGAAAGTCAATAGTTTCTTGCTAAACTCAAACTGCTTTTTCCAACCCATAGACGATTGAATTTTGATATTGTCCAGAGCTTTAGCACTTTTCAAAAAACATTTCACTAACTTGCATTCATTTTCCTGCATTGAGAATGTTGGTTTTGGTACTATATCGAAAAACAATAAAGTAAAGAACAAAGGACTGTAATGGAAATAAACAATTTTATTTCTCATAATTGGAATATAAATTACAATTCCTGACTCGTACAGAATTTAAATTACGCTAATTAAAATTCCAGACAGATTAATATAAATTATTAAACTGCTGGACTGAATTAACAAAAACAAACTGCCGGACTGGTTTGTAATAAAACAAACTGCCGGACTGGTTTTGACAAATAAACAAACTGTCGGACTGTTTTGTAGTAAAACAAACTGCCGGACTGGTTTTAACAAAAAACAAACTGCCGGACTGGTTTTGTAATAAAACAAACTGTCGGACTGTTTTTAACAAATAAAAAACTGCCGGACTGGTTTTTGACAAATAAAAAATTGCCGGACTGGTTTTGTAATAAAACAAACTGCCATACTGGTTTTGTAATAAAACAAACTGCCGGACTGGTTTTAACAAATAAAAAACTGCCGGACTGGTTTTTGACAAATAAAAAACTGTCAGACTGGTTTTTTGTAAATACTGGAAATTACAGAATAGAAAGACTGAAAGTAAACAGTACTGAAATGTAAGTACAGAAAAGTAAATTACAGAATGTAAAAGACTGAAATGTAAATACAGAATTTAAAGGTACTGAAATGAAAGAACAGAATTAAAAAGAGAGGCAACTGCTGGACAGTTTCCCTTAAACAATATTTCCCGAACCACCTTTAAAGGTTTCTGGTTTCGGGACTTTGTTCCCAAGGTACAACTCTTGTCACTGAGTGGCTCGTATGGAAACCGGGACCGAACCACAGGTCAAGCTGTTGGTGGTGCGGTTCTCTCTCTCTCTATTTTTATGCTTATGCTGTGAGGTTGTGTGTATATTGGTGTGTTGAAATGAGAGGGGGAGCGCTGCCTTTTATAGCCTCTAATGAAACCGCAGCCATTAATGTTGGTCATCAATTCTGGGAGTTACACCCGCAGAATCCGCTCAATCAAATTCTGAAACTGCAGCATTTAATCTCATTCATTGCTGGCGTTTCTGTTGCTGGAAACTCTAGGGACTGCTTTTGTATTTTATACAAAACTCCCTATTCGGGTTTGGACCCAAGACCCGAGACATTCCCCAAGACACGAGACATTCCCCATTCCCCAAATCCCAAATCCCAAATCCCAATCTCAAGCCCGCGCCCGCGACCCGAGACACGAGCGAGCGCGCGTGTGTGGTACACACTAATACTCTTAGGTGTATGTGGACTTTGTTTGTTTAATAACTACATGGGTTGGCCTTCTATATATATTCTAAAATTGACCCTCAATCTTCCAATATGGGATTATTCTAAATGGTTTTCTCATTAACCATTTCGTTTTCCAGATTTGAGCTTTCGATAGCCCAACTTTGAAGCCACTTTGTATTCACACCCATTCTCCGAATAGGTCATGCGATATACCGTTACGAATCTCGTCACACGGGCTACTCAAATACGTTGAGTACGGTATAAACAACTCAGCGCTGTCACATGAAAAAATGACTCGAAGTTGGTCCAGGGACCATTCGGAAACACCCATGTTTTAACATGTTTTTCCAACAATCCCCCACATGAATGCAATTGGCTGAAAATAAAATGCTCCTAAATGCATACGAGAGAACCGCAAGAGTTCACTGCATAAGGACAGGTACCGCGCGCACCTTGAACCTGCCGTAGTGACGTAAGATCTGATATGCTACTATTGGGTAGCCTTTAAGCCTTGAACCCTTTAGTGTTTGTGCATACCAGGGTAATGCGTACACATTGTCCTCTCTACACCACTTACTAAGCCCTTTGGTTGTTGTCCATATTTGGCCGTGGACTGCCTTGACAAAATTCAACCGAGTGCTTTAGTGATTTAGCCCATGGCTCATCACATAGTATCGGCCATACACACTCGTCATAGGTGATTTCAAGTCAAGGGTGTCCTGACTCACCCCTCTCGACCTTCGAGATACTTGTTTTCATTAAGAGCCTCATGCTCACCCTTAAGATGGTCTAGATCTATCACTCTTTCATCCTAGAAATGGGTTGGGAACTTAAGTTCCCGAGTGCTTTGTTCGGTCACCCCCACAGTTCGGTTTTCCCATTGAACCCGACGCTAGAGAATCCAGTTCGGGTTGGGTTGCCTCTGAGGAGGTTTCCAGTTTGATGGCTTCAACCCCATTCCCCTCGATGAAACTTCAACTCCTACCTGAGTCAAGCCTTTTGTAAATGGGTCCGCTATATTGTCTTTAGATCTCACAAAATCTAATGACACCACACCGTTAGCTAACAATTCTCTTACGGATTTATGTCTCCGACGAATATGTGGGGACTTTCCATTATACATATGATCCTGCGCCCGTCCAATAGCCGACTGACTATCGCAGTGCATGCTTATTGCTGGGACAGGTTTCGGCCACATTGGAATTCCTTCCAGAAAGCTTCTTAGCCAGTCAGCCTCTTCTGTTGCTAGATCCAATGCTATGAACTCGGATTCCATAGTTGATCTAGCTATGCAGGTCTGCTTGGATGATCTCCATGAGACAGCTGCTCCTCCCATCACGAACACATATCCGCTAGTGGATCGTGTACTGTTGGAATCCGAGATCCAATTTGCATCAGAATACCCTTACAGTACAGCTGGATATCTGGTATAATGCAACCCTCGGTCGGCTGTGTATCTCATGTATCTGAGAAGTCTCATGATCTTCCAGTGTTCCTCATTGGGATTACTGGTGTACCTACTCAGTCTACTTACTGAGTTGGCTATGTCTGGTCTAGTACAATTCATGACGTACATCAGACTACCTATTATTCGAGAGTATTCCAACTGTCTCACACTCTCCCCAAAATTCTTTTTCAGGGTGGTTGAGATCTCTATCGGAGTTCTGGATGTAGCTCTACTATCTTTATCAAATTTGTCAAGCATCTGCCTGACATAGTGAGTTTGAGATAGCGCATATCCGTCTGATGTCTTGGTAATTTTCATACCAAATATAACATCAGCGACACCCAAGTCTTTCATCTCGAATTTTTGTGATAACATTTTCTTAGTGGAGTTGATGTTATCAATACTCCCTATTATAATCATGTCGTCTACGTAGAGGCAGACTACCACGTAGTCCTTTTCATTACCTTTCACGTAGACGCATTTTTCACATTCATTTATTCGAAAACCGTTTGATAGCATCACTCTATCAAATTTTTCGTGCCATTGTTTAGGCGATTGTTTAAGTCCATATAAGGACTTCACAAGTTTACACACCTTATGCGCTTTACCTGGAACTACAAACCCATCCGGTTGTTCCATGTAAATCTCCTCTTCTAGTTCACCGTTCAAGAACGCCGTTTTAACATCCATTTGATGTATTTCCAGATCGAACAGTGTTGCGAGAGCAATGACTATCCGGATTGACGTCTTCCTGGAGACAGGAGCATAGGTGTCGAAATAGTCGACACCTTCGGTTTGTCTAAAACCTTTCACTACAAGCCTTGCCTTGTATTTCTCGATTGTTCCATCGAGCTTTCTCTTCCTCTTGAAGATCCACTTGTGTCCTAGTGGCTTACACCCGGGTGGTAGATCTACTAGTTCCCAAGTATGATTTTGTAATATCGATTCAACCTCATTGTTGATCGCTTTCTCCCAATATTGGGCTTCCGGGGATGACATTGCTTGTTTGAATGTCGCCGGTTCGCCTTCTATCATGAAGGTTACAAAATCTGGACCGAAAGTCGTTTCCTTTCTAGCCCTTTTACTACGCTGAGGCTCTTCTTCTTCTTCCTCCAACGATTCACTTGCCCCCACATTTTCCTCACTGTTTGACTCATCAGTCTCTACAGTTATGGAAGACTTGCGGGAAAAGATCTCCTCGAAGAAAGAAGTTTCTCGAGCTTCGATGATAGTATCTACATGCACATCGGGATTATCCGACTTGTGTACGAGAAAACGATAAGCACTACTGTTGTGTGCATATCCTATGAACACACAGTCTACCGTCTTTGGCCCTATTCTCGTTCTTTTCGGAAGCGATACTAGTACCTTCGCAAGACAACCCAAACCCTTAAGAATTTATAGCTCGGCCGATGGCTTTTCCATAGTTCATAAGGTGGTTTATCACGCTTCTTATGCGGTAGCTTGTTCAATACATAGTTGGCGGAAAGCAGCGCTTCCCCCCACATGTTCTGGGGTAACCCAGAACTTATTAACATAGCATTCATCATTTCCTTGAGCGTCCTATTCTTACGCTCGGCAACCCCATTCTGCTCCGGATAGTATGGGGCTGTGGTTTGATGTATAATACCATTTTCTGCGCATATCTGCGCAAACGGTGCCTCGTATTCACCGCCTCTATCACTCCTCAACATTTTAATCTTTTTGTTGAGTTGATTTTCTACTTCGGTCTTATAAAGAGCGAATTTCTCTACCGCTTTGTCTTTACTTCTCATTAAGTAGACGTAGCAGTATCTAGTACAGTCATCTATAAACGTGATGAAATACTTTTTCCCTCCTCGCGTTTGTATAAACTTTAAGTCGCATACATCTGTGTGTATTAGACCGAGAGGTTCAGTACTTCGTTCAACATGTTGATACGAAGACTTGGTTAATTTTGCTTCAACACAAACCTCACATTTATGTTGTTTATCAAATACAAAATTAGGTAGTAGATTCAGTGATATTAATTTCTTCATAGAATTAGAATTCACATGACCTAATCTACCATGCCATAAATTAAATGAATCACAAGAATAAGCAAAAGAAGTTTTATTAGCCACTTGGGCAACATTAACGATTACATTATTTTTGGTACTGGCCTCAGCCTTAGTACCCTCAATAGCTAACTCGGCTTTAGGAGCCGGAGTACCAACATTTAATTTAAACATGCCGTTGGTTATATAGCCACGACCTACATACATTCCATTTAAGGTGATTACAATTTTAGCAGATTCAAATACAAGTTTAAATCCTTTGTTCACCATAACAGACCCGGAAACCAGATTCTTGCGAATTTCCGGCACGTGGAGCACGCCATTCAGTGTGAGCTCCTTTCCAGATGTCATCTTCAGCAGCACGGTTCCTTTTCCTTCCACCCTGGAAGTAGCCGAGTTTCCCATGAAGCAGCTCTCATTGTCCACGGCCGTATAGGTCTTGAACATCCACTTGCTGGCACAGATGTGACTAGTGGCGCCTGTGTCCAGCCACCATTCCTTTGAGTTGCTCCCCACCAGGTTCACTTCCGAGACCACAACACTCAGGTGCATATAGTCCTGTCCAGTATCATCTCCTCCCTCAGCCACATTAGCCTGAGCAGGTGCCCTCTTCCTCCCTTTTCCTTGGAACTTCCTCTTTGGGGTGGGGTGGGGGGTGGGGTGGGATTGTCGATGCGCATCTTACAAACCGCGGCACGATGGCCTGGTTTGTTGCACACAAAGCAATCTCCCATGAATTTTTTTCTTGAGAGAAGCACCGACACCGCTGTCAAAGCGTTTCCGCTTAGACACAGCGTCCTCAACCACATGGGCCTTGGCAACCGCGTTGCCTGCTCCGCCACAGCCTTTCCTTCCGGATCAGCGGTTGCTTTGCTCAACATTGAGCCTCTCAATGAGCCCCTCCAAGGTCATAGCCTTTCTCTTGTGTTTCAGGTAGTTTTGAAACTCTTTCCAAAAAGGTGGCAGTTTCTCAATCATTAATGCCACTTGGAAAGGTTCGTTGATAACTAGCCCTTCAACCTCAAGCCTATGGTATATGAGTTGGAGTTCCTCAACCTGCTCGATAACACTCTTCCCATCAGTCATCATATACTCGTGAAAGTCCGTGACGACAAATTTCTTTGCGCCAGCGTTATTCACTTTGTACTTTCTTTCGAGAGACTCCCAAAACTCCTTTGCAGAAGCCTTGGGCTCGAATACACTAAACAGAGTGTCATCCAGAGCACACAGGATGTAGTTCCGGCATAGGTAGTCGCCGTGTTTCCACGCTTCCACCGCCGAAACTGTCTGCACGTCCTCATCGTCCTCGCTTATGACGGGTGCAGACTCCTTATGAAACCGGGTCAGATTAAGGGCAGTTAAATAAAACAGCATCTTTTGCTGCCAACGTTTGAAGTTGTTGCCCCTAAACTTTTCCGGTCTCTCTAGTTGAGAGGTTGGCAACATTGGCATCGCCGGCGTTGCCGGAGCCTTGCCCTTTGCCCTGGCCGCAGCCACAAGCGCTGCCTTGGCCGCAGCCTTAGCAGCAGTCTGTGCTGCGGCCGCAGCCATAGCATCGGCCTCTGTCGCAGCGGCGTCGGCCGCAGCCTTTGCCGCAGCAGCTTCGGCCTCAGCCTGAGCCCCCCCCACTCACAGCGCTCGCATTGTTATGGCTACTGTCAATCACAAGTGCGCCCTGCACGTCGGGAACGGTGGGTGTTTGATCCCCATTAGTCATCTGAAATGACAAATTAAAACCTTTTAGTTTCTTGGAAGAAAACTAAAATTCTTAATCGCAAATACTAATTATAACGTAATTAGATTGCTTCAAAAGAATAAAAACCAATGAAAGAGATTCTAGCGTGAAAATCAAATTACTTTTGATTTCACTAAAAAACTCTTTATTATATTCTAGAATTAAAAGATTAAAACCAATTCGGATTTTATTCTATTTGCAAATTTCAATTTCTAGTAAACTAGCAATGATTTTGCAAGAATAAAACCGAGACGTCAACAACAATAAAATATAAAAGAAAAGTTCTTTTTCTTTTCGAAAATAGTAAAACCAAAAAAAATATTGTTTAAGATTGTTGGTTTGGTACTATATCGAAAAGAAATAAAGTAAAGAACAAAGGACTGTAATGGAAATAAACAATTTTATTTCTCACAATTGGAATATAAATTACAATTCCTGACTCGTACAGAATTTAAATTACGCTAATTAAAATTCCAGACAGATTAATATAAATTATTAAACTGCTGGACTGAATTAACAAAAACAAACGGCGGGACTGTTTTGTAATAAAACAAACTGCCGGACTGGTTTTGACAAATAAACAAACTGTCGGACTGTTTTGTAGTAAAACAAACTGTCGGACTGGTTTTAACAAAAAACAAACTGCCGGACTGGTTTTGTAATAAAACAAACTGTCGGACTGGTTTTAACAAATAAAAAACTGCCGGACTGGTTTTTGACAAATAAAAAATTGCCGGACTGGTTTTGTAATAAAACAAACAGCCGGACTGGTTTTAACAAATAAAAAACTGCCGGACTGGTTTTTGACAAATAAAAAACTGCCAGACTGGTTTTTTGTAAATACTGGAAATTACAGAATAGAAAGACTGAAAGTAAACAGTACTGAAATGTAAGTACAGAAAAGTAAATTACAGAATGTAAAAGACTGAAATGTAAATACAGAATTTAAAGGTACTGAAATGAAAGAACATAATTAAAAAGAGAGGCAACTGCTGGACAGTTTCCCTTAAACAATATTTCCCGAACCACCTTTAAAGGTTTCTGGTTTCGGGACTTTGTTCCCAAGGTACAACTCTTGTCACTGAGTGGCTCTTATGGAAACCGGGACCGAACCACAGGTCGAGCTGTTGGTGGTCCGGTTCTCTCTCTCTATTTTTATGCTTATGATGTGAGGTTGTGTGTATATTGGTGTGTTGAAATGAGAGGGGGAGGGCTGCCTTTTATAGCCTCTAATGAAACCGCAGCCATTAATATTGGTCATCAATTCTGGGAGTTACACCCCCAGAATCCGCTCAATCAAATTCTGAAACCGCAGCATTTAATCTCATTCATTGCTGGCGTTTCTGTTGCTGGAAACTCTAGGGACTGCTTTTGTATTTTATACAAAACTCCATATTCGGGTTTGGACCCAAGACCCGAGACATTCCCCAAATCACAAATCCCGCGCCCGCGCCCGAGACACGAGCGAGCGCGCGTGTGTGGTACACACTAATACTCTTAGGTGTATGTGGACTTTGTTTGTTTAATAACTACATGGATTGGCCTTCTATATATATTGTAAAATTGACCCTCAATCTTCCAATATGTGATTATTTTAAATGGTTTTCTCATTAACCATTTCGTTTTTCAGATTTGAGCTTTCGATAGCCCAACTTTGAAGCCACTTTGTATTCACACCCATTCTCTGAATATGTCATGCGATATACCGTTACGAAGCTCGTCACACGGGCTACTCAAATACGTTGAGTACGGTATAAATAACTCAGCGCTGTCACATGAAAAAATGACTCGAAGTTGGTCCAGCGACCATTCGGAAACACCCATGTTTTAACATGTTTTTCCAACAGAGAATGCCCTAAATTCTATTTCTTTAAGATGACTTGACACACATGCCGGCACATCTTTATAGCAGAGTGGAAGATCAGTGTCATCGGGCCCTTCGTCGGTAAACCCTGCCAACAAACAAATCAATATGCAATTAGAATGAATAAAATATCACCGACAAAGACATACGGCTCATTAAAAGTTGGAACTATCATTTACGAAGTTGGAATTTTCATTAACTTACTTTATCAAAGATGAGAACTTTCAGATGGCGCGACCTTATGAAAAGGTCTGGTAATAATCCTAAAACAACTTTCGAAACCTCACCAACCTCCAAGCGAGTAAGCATAGTGAATGTGGGTAGTTTATCGGAATCATTTTCAAAACCCTACAAATCAAAGGTAGAAAAAACCATTACAAAATTTTCTACATCAGCTGCTCCACATAGTTGGTCCAAAGAAATATTTCACAATGTTTGTCCCTTACAAATTGAATAATTTTTTTTTTACTCACACTCAATGTTTTAAAAATCGCGCTATATAGCGCGAAATAGCGCGTTTTTGGGAAAAAACGGAACGAAAAACCACTATTTGGCTGAAATTGCGCTAAAATCGCGTTATAGTGGAACAAAAGCGCAAAAATCATGAAATTCTGGACCAAAAGCGTAAATAGCGAGTTAGGAAAAAAAACAGCGGATCTAAATAATTAATATATATTGTGTAATTTTCATAAAAGTGTGTGCAGTCCAGATGGTTGAGACAGTGCTGAAATTCCCGACAGACTCAAGTTCAAAACTCACCTACAACAATTTTTTTTTATTGTAATATATTCTAAAATTTAGTGTATATTTAGTCCAAAAAAAATACACCGCAAAACGCTATATAGCAACGCTATTAGCGCTTTTAGCGTTTCTCTCGAAAAAACGCTACAATAGCGATAACGCTATTTACAACATTGCTCACCCTTCATGTTTCTCAACCATCGAATATTCTCAGTACTAGTCACCTAAAAGCTTGTTTTTGAATTGGTCATGATCAATAAGCAATTTGGAACATTGATTAAAAGAAGTATAAAGAAAATAATATTCAAATTAAACTTTGTGCTGTTTGAGTACCTATGGCAGGGTACATCGCTACAGGTACCAGGTGCAACTTTTGGTGTACCGTTGGATTTTTCCTTCTAATCGGGTACAATTACGGTACAAGACGGCTACAACGCCAATAATTTTTTGGTACGGCAGGAAAACTAAATAATAATTCATACACTCCTTCATACACTCATGTGAGAGGAGTGAAGTAAAAAAACGCTAGTGAACAAAATAACATTTTTGTCCTGAATCATCTAGCCGGGACTGTATGGAGGAGAGCAAGATATGTGTGCAAATAATGATTCATTAAATACTTGCGTAATGTTGTTATTTATCTCTGTCTATAGTTACCAAAATCGTAGTAGAATACCTTGTAATATACAAGACATTTTCATAATCAAGACTATACTTTTGTCCGGGAGTGGGTCTACATAATTAGTAATTGTATATATTTCTGACAATATAACTTAAGTTGAGTAACGGTATATGAAAAATATAGCAACAACATATGATCGATAATGAGAAAGGCAAGAAAGACAATTGCCTCAACTGAAGCTCTAGACAGATAGAGAAGTCGAGTATGAGAGACAACCCTAAAAAGCTGACTAAGACAATCAACAGAAGGGGTTTCAGATTGAGGACAAATACGAGCCTTAACCAACGATGTCGACACAGATTTCCCAATAATGTTTATTGTTCCAGAGCTCAAATAGTCAAAATAAAAAAGGCTAGGAAAATTGAGCACGAGATTATGCCCATGATGAGAATCCTCAACCCAAAGTTTCTTTACGTTGGGATGAGATACATCATACACATCTGAATATTGAGAGACATACTTGTATAGCAGTAAATCCTCGAGCATAGGGAACACCGAAAAAATCCATTTAACCGAAGAACTGAAAAATACACGTCAAATATAAAAAATCTTTAAAGACGGGAGGCACGCAGAAGGTGGAAGTTCAACTACGAAATAGCCCTCAAGTTTGATAATGGAAAGCACTCTGCTACAGAAAATGTCATCAGGGAGCACTTGAAAAAAACAACCATACACACAAATGTCAAGTTCCTGGACGTTGTGGCATATGGCGGAAGAAATCCAGAAACTGAGATTTTCTATTTTTACAAGAAGCGAGTAGCTATCGCGAAGGCGAAATTTACTCATTTGAGAAACTGCGTACATCATAAAGACCTTATTGACAAAATTTATGCTAGGAATACAACCATTTTCTTCATTAGAAGTACCCAAATAGAAATCGAGAGCAGGAACATAAGTGAAGAGGTATGTCCACCTAGATGATAGAACTCTGGTGCGGACCGAGTAAATAGTTGGGAGAAATGATAGTATGTGGCACAGAATTACATCGTTCGGCAAAGAGCTTATTCGATCACCATTATGTCTCGTTTTGACAACCCTAGCTGCATCCATTGAGGATAGAGGAGTACCTTGATAATCAAACAGATACAAACATGTATAAAGCAAGAGACAGATGAAAGAGATGCCCTGGAAATATAACCTTATCTCAGCACCTGTGTTGCACGGATGCGGATTTTTTTATAGAAAATTTAGGATACGGTCCGGCTAGGACACGTTAATTATTTTTGATATTAAACATTTTTTTATGAATACTAAGATTTACATTACATATCAGAAATACAAATGCAAAAATAATTAAGTCAAAGTGTTTATCTGGTGCATGCTTGAGGGTAAATCTGAAGCACAAAAAGCATTATTCCGTGAAGAAATAAAGTATGGTCTACATAGCATTATTTCATACAATTAGGTTTATTTGTAGAATACTAGTGAAGTCTTTTGCAAGTTTTTTTTTTTTTACCTAAATAACAGTATTGACCAAACTAAGTCCCTTGCTCCAACAAAACTTATTCCAAAAATATATGCTAATTTACCCACATAATCACCAACTCGGATAGAGAAATATCACATGTAAGCACAACACTTTCTCATTTAATTTTATTTAGTTAAGATTAATACAATTATGAATCAAGAACCAACATAGAGTAAAAACAATGTAAACATCAAAAGATAACAACAAAAAATGTCATGCAAACCTCAAAAACGACGATTCTGTACAAAAACAACTTAAATATAATAAAATATAATTCTGAAAAATAGGTCAATAAACAGCAAAAGCTACGGAGAATCCGGACCGGGTAAAAAGTAACTTATTCACAAAAGTTACATCCCTAAATCGCAGCTACTGATATTTTCTTATTAGTTGATTAGCATTAAACTAAACTATTCTACAGATAACCCTTATCACCATAAACTTTTAGTATTTTTTCAATGTATTATTCCCCTGTAACCATAAAACGGGAAAAAATACGATTAGTGTAATGTACTACATGTGTTTAACGATTTATGTACCATACTATCACTATCTTACAATTGAGGTACTGAACTATCATAATATTCACAATTCAGGTACCGGCATTAAATTAATTGCATGAAAATTAGTATCATTTTTCATTTTGGTCATATTCTTTGTAATTTGTATAAATTTAACCCTTAATTTTATGAAATGTCTCATTTTAGTATAAATTCAAAAAAATCAGATATTTTTAAAAAAAAAAAAAAAAAACCAAAAAAAAATTGAAAAAACCTTTTAAAAAAGTAGGAAACCCGAAAAAACCACGAAAAAATGGTAAAAAAACCAAGAAAAATCTAAAAAGTTCAAAAAAACCGGGAACCCAAAAAAACTCAAAATCGGTAAAAAATAAAAAATAAACTCTAAAAATCATAAATCACAAAACAATGAAAAAATGTTCAAAAAAGTCGGAAACCCGTAAAAAATCCGAAAAACAGTAAAAAAAATTATTAAAAAACCAAGAAAAATCAAAAAATCCAATATCACAAAAAAATAAAAAAAAAGTTCGAAAAAGTCGAGAAAAGCCGGAAAGTCAAAAAAATATAAAAAAAAACTTTTAAATAACTTGCAATTATTTTCAAATGACTAAAAACAACTTCAAATGACTTAAAAATGACTAAAAATGATTTCAAATGACTTAAAAATGGCAGTAAATAATTGCAAGTTTTTTTAAAGTTTTTTACATTTTTTTTGACTTTCGCGCTTTTTTTGACTTTTTCGAACTTTTTTTTTTTATTTTTTTGTAATTTTTGATTTTTGATTTTTCTTGGGTTTTTAATATTTTTTTTTACTGTTTTTCGGGTTTTTTTACGATTCCCAACTTTTTTGAACGTTTTTTCATTGTTTTGTGATTTTTTATTTTTTTTATTTTTAGGGTTTATTTTTTTACCGATTTTGGGTTTTTCCGGGTTCCCGGTTTTTTTGAACTTTTTTTTAATTTTTTGTTTTTTTTTTGTTTTTTAGATTTTTCTTGGTTTTTTTACCATTTTTTCATGGTTTTTTCGGGTTTCCTAGTTTTTTAAAGGTTTTTTCAAATTTTTTTGGTATTTTTGGTATTTTTAGTTTTTTTTAAAAAAATTCTGAATTTTTTGAATTTATACTAAAATGAGACATTTCCAAAAATTAAGGGTTAGATTTATACAAATTACAAAGAATAAGACCAAAATGAAAAATAAAACTAATTTTTCATCCAATTAATTTAATATCGGTATCTGAATTGTGAACATTATGATAACAGAGTGATAGTGTGGTATATAAATTGTTAAACACAGGTGGTACATTACACTAATTCTATTTTTTTTCCCATAAAACTGAAACTAGCATTCCATGGCGCTACTTATGTGCATATCTAATTCTTAGTCAACTCATCATACAAATAAAAAAAATAGCAATTAAATTTAACATGTTTATTTGGTATTTTAAAAAGATATAAATCAAAATAAATATACATGTTTACTTTTTTCAAAAACAAATTTGGTTTCAAGTTATAAATAAATACAATCAGTGATTTGTAGTTTTTTTTTTATTTATATAAATATAGTTTGGCAAAGGCGCAAAGCATTTAAATCCTAACTTATTTTGTAACAACATAAAACAGTCAAAATCTTAATGCAGTTTTTAAAATGTTTTATGTTTTGTAATCTTGGTAAATATGATGGGATTATATGTTTTAGAAATGTAACAACATAAAACAGTCAAAATCTTAATGCAGAAGCCACTCACTCCATCATTCTGGAACATATAATCCCATCATATTTACCAAGATTACAAAAAACGAAACCTTCCAAATCAAGTTTAGATTATCTACAGTCTTTTTCGAAAGCGAAAAAAAAACTCTGAATTAAAACTCAACACAATAGAAGTAGGCTGTAGTTGTTCGTGAAATTGTTGGTGTTAGGCTCATTTAATGTTCGGTACATGTTCGATATAAATGAACACGATAATAAACAATAATATAGTGTTCGTCTATTAAAGTAGTCATACATATTAAAAGAAAAATTATACAATATATAAACTTAAAGTTATATGTGATCGAACTAGTTTATCCTATTTAACAATATATTCATATATGATAAAATTAAAATATATTTTAAAAATAAAGATTTTTTTTCTTTCAATTATTGAATTTTTTGAAAGAAAATAGATGTTCACGAACAACTCGTGTTCGGCTCGTCAAATGTTCGGTTCATGTTTGTTAAATGTTCGTTCCTATTTAAATGAACATGAATGGAACATGAACAAGCGTTTTAGTTCATGAATTGAAAATGAACAGAGTATGGTTCGGTTCGTTTTGTTTCGTTTCGTTTACAGCCCTAAATAGAACTCTCTACAGTAATAACATCGGGAACGGGAGAAAATATTCTTATCAGAGGTTATTGGTAAATAGAGTTTGATATATAAAAAAATAGTTAAATAAACGTTTCGTATAATAAAAGGTATATGTGTACATAATTTAACTAATTAGCACAAATATTCAACAAACAAATACATGTATCTTGTAACAAGTAAAACACATAAATCCAAAATAGTTGAAAAGTCACGAAACTAGCATATTCACCAATTTAATAAAATTTAACTAAGTACATATGTATTTGGAAAATTAAGTATATGTATTTAAAATTGTGAAAAGTCGTCTAAAATTTTATCTAATTTTTTTTACATGTATAAATACTAGATATCATTTTACATGTATTTTAAATCGTCTTAAATTTAATGTAAATACATATATATAATTTTACACTTTTATATAATTTATTCCTATATGTAGGCAAATTTGTTAAGACGGGACCTAAAAAATCATGAAATATTATAATATGAAGTTATTCTTATTTTGAACTGGTACGAGTTGAGACCGACCATTTTTATTGAATTTATTCATATATATATATATAGAGAGAGAGAGACAGAATATTAAAGGAGGCTGAATTTTTCCACTGCAATTTATCTGTTTATACGCTCAAGCCGTAATTTTTTTTTACGAAGCGTAAGTCAAATTTACGGGTTTGACCGTAAAATTATCAAATTGCCCCCGTATTGAAAATCTGAAAAAATTTCAGAGGGCTTGCCCGATCGATCGGAGTTGACAGCCGATCGATCGGCCAACCCTTTTGAAAAAAAATTCAGAGGCCTAATTAACTAAAAAAACATTTACGGACCGTAATCGTGACTTACGGTTTGACTTATTCATATTTTTTTTTGACTTAAAAAATTCGATTTAAAACTCAATATAAAATTTTATAAGCTTAAGAAAGCTGAAAACGTGGAATTTGTAAGTTTAATGTTAGATAAAGTTTGCTCATTTGAACGAAACTGTTAAAAAGACGTTTTGGACAACAAAACTGAGTAACCACTACTAGTCAAAGTTGGAATAATTCTAATAGTCAAGATGAAGAAATGAATAACACAAAGAAATTGATGTCTAATCCAGAATTAATTTGTTAAATTTTCAAAGCATATGATTAATTTTAATTTGATAAAAGTTGACTAAGCATTAACGCTGGTATCCGAGACTTTTTCTTAAAAGGCTAAATTTTTAATATAAGATTGTTGCAACTTTGTTTACCATTTCTCATTCATGCACGGTGTCTTATGTAATATCTATCTACCCAAAGAGAAAATACATAACTTTGGAAAAACAACAGCAAAATGTGGCAATGCTTTGGAAAAACAACAGCAAAATGCGGTCATGTCTCTTCTGGCATCATGTCTTCTGGTAAACTTTGTATTTTTTCCGTTTTGTGTAATTTCAGTTTGTTTTTTTTGTAAGTTTGATGGTAACGGAATTTGTGCCGGTGAAGCTTCGATATGCACATGATATAACACCTACACGCACAGAAGACGAAGCTTCAATCTTGTTAAAAAGTTGAATTAATGAGTTTCAAAGCTAGTACATCTTCAACAGTTCAAGTAGTTTAGTTCATATACACTAGTAATAAAATTTACTATAACTAATAGTATATTTTAATGGCCGTATTTCGTGTTTAAGTATCCTTGTATTGTATTGTATATGTGTAACCGTATACATATCCATATAGGTGTATGTACTGTATAAGTTCCACGGATTTTATTGGGGCAAAAATTGTTATAACCCGTATTTTTAATTTATATTTATTTTGAGTTTATCGAGGCGAATATTATTTTCTTTCTAATGTTTAGTTAGAGTACTTTTCTAGATGGGTAGTTAAAAGTAAAATCCTATATTTTATATAAACTGAGACTAAATATAAGAAATTGAAGGACCGGTTATATAGTTCTTCCAATTATATTTATGTATAGGAATAAATAGAAAAGAGAAAACTGAAAACTCTGCCTTAAATTCTTATAAGTTATAACGCACAGAGAGTTACAGCTTTTAAGCTTAGGTGAACATACCATGTGCAGATTGTTAGTAAAAAATGTGATACCAAATTGATGGTCTGTACATGCCTTAATTCCAAAGACAAGTTACTAAATATATAGAACATATGTTACTAATAGGATATGAATATATAGGATCATTAAACCTAGATTTATAATATAGATGCAGGTTTTGTAATTGTTGTGGATATCGTAAATCGAGTAAAAATACCAACGAAAGTTTTGTTAAACCAACTTCCATTCTATTATATAAACTTATACATGTTAGGATGCTTTCAAATTTTCAAACCAAAATAAAGCCTTGTTTGACAATATAAGCTATTTCTAAAGTATCGTCGATGGCCGTAATAGAGAACAAATTGTAAATTCCTAAAGCATGTGAACCGTGATAAATGTTTATATAAATATGTAGATCATTAGTTCGATTGATGTCTATTTATTATAGCAATAACTTGTATGTGTAGTTAGATTTCACTTGATAAAAGTTGATCAAATAAAGGTGAGTAAACACATGGATATAATCAATTTAATTAAGATGATGTGGTCATATGAATATATAGTATGATAGCATGTGTATTTCTTTCTAGTTGTGCTAATTGTTAAAAACTTTGAAACTATGATTACATGTTTAATTTTGTCAAGCATTTACTTATGACGATATGAATCTGTAACTGTAAAGTTTTTCCTTATTATCATACTCTGAGTTGTGATTTCAGTAGAACGTTCAGGGTAGCTAAGTTAAGTATTGATTAGATTGTTTAATTTGAAACTGAACCTATCTTGTTCACTAAACATTGGGTGTAATTTGTATAGTGTATATAAAATGGGTTGAGTTATCATGTTAACAACTGGTTTTTTTATTAGGTGTAGTTTGCTTTTATATTACATCAAAACTTGATTGCATTGTAAATTGTATAAGTGTGTCAGTCTGTTCATATTATCGTTAGGTGTTAAAAAATAGTTGATATCATATAGAGTTTAAGTGAAACAATAAGTAGGTCGGTACAATATATTGACAAGTAGTTGGTAATTATATTTTCAGGTTTCGGTGTCTCGAGCTATTTTCAATCTGTTACCTGAGTGAGTGGTTTTTCTTATTTGCTATTATAGAATCTCATTCCATTTTCTAATAAGTGTTGCAAGATCAATTTATATTTTGAAAGTATCAAAATTATATATGAATATATCATTGCAAAGTTACAGGTTTCAAAACAGAAAAGATTATTTGTGTACGTTGATGAACGTAAAGAAAGTAAAATGTTTATATGCGTTGATAAACGCATAAGATTTTCAAGAAACTTTATTTTATTTTGGTGATCTCTATGTTTTATATTTGGATTTAACTTTATAGAATAAAAGAGATTTGGGAAGTCCAAATCCAATGAATAAAAAGAAATTCAGGAAGGCTGAATCCAACGAATAAAAAGAGATTTAGGAAGTCTGGGTCCAACGAAGAAAAAGAGATTCAGGAGTCTGAATCCACCTAGGAGATTGGTAGATCCAATCGACTTAATATTCAATTTATATTATCGTATTGATCACACCAAAAATTACAATTTTGTTATATTTGTGTTTTGGGAATTTTATTAAATAAAAGTAATGCTTTTGAAAGAAAATGATAACATGATTAAAACCTACTTTCGACCATATTATATAATGCAAGTTTTATCACTCACTAATCTCGTTTAGCTTATCAGTTTCTTTTGAAACTTTTTCAGGTTTATAAGTTCTAAAAAGTCATAGTTAAGTTAGTTGGGGGCCATCTAGACCATCTAAGATTTCTTTTATTTCCGCTGCTAATAAATTCTAAAATTATGATTTCGATCCCTGTTTCTTAGTATACAAGACCTTTTTGAATAAGTTGCTATCGAGGGTTGAGTTTCATTTTAAGTTGTTAGTTGATATATTTATAAATAAGAACGAATGTTTGAATTTATTATTTTAGAGTCTAAATTATTTATTTAATTACTTTTAAGTTTAGACATTCGTCTAGCACGTATCAAGGCACGTGTTAGCTGGCCGTTTGACTCCCTATTGGGTTAGGGATGTTACAAAAATTGTTAGATAACAAAACGTTTATAAAGATGACATATGCAAAAACCGGGTAAATTTTACATTGTTACCTTATCTACAACTTAATTAATCATTGGTCCATGAAACTGAAATTAATTAAGGATTGGTCATTTCCCCTAACAAACCAATAAAAGTGCAAAAAACAAGTAAAAATTGAAAAAATCCAGGAAAAAAATGGAAAAATGAAAGGAAAAAAAACTTTAAAGAGGCAAAACCCCGAAAAACATGAATAAAATTTTAAAAATCAAAAAAAATCTAAAATCAAAAAAAATGCAAAAAATCTAAATTCAACAAAAAGCAAAAAAAAAAACAGTCTCAAAACATATTAATTCAATTGAGAAACAGTCTGAGTCATTTTAAATCATTTTGAAAATTGTCTCAGTCATTTTAAGTCATTTTAAAAACAATCTTAGTCGTTT
Source organism: Primula vulgaris (assembly GCA_963920805.1). Taxonomy (NCBI): domain Eukaryota; kingdom Viridiplantae; phylum Streptophyta; class Magnoliopsida; order Ericales; family Primulaceae; genus Primula; species Primula vulgaris. The sequence continues at coordinate 19,876,063 of OY987222.1, forward strand.
TAAGTCATTTTAAAAACAGTATGAATAATTTTAAAAGTAGTCCGAGTCGTTTTAAGTAATTTTAAAAACAATCCGAGTCGTTTTAAGTCATTTTAAAAACAGTCCGAGTCGTTTCAAGTCATTTAAAAACTGTCTAAGTCGTTTTGACTCATTTTAAAAACAGTTTGAGTCGTTTTGAGTCATTTTAAAAACAGTTTGAATAATTTTAAAAACAGTCCGAGTCTTTTTAAGTCATTTTAAAAACAGTCTGACTAATTTTAAAAACAGTCTGAGTTATTTTAAGTCATTTTAAAAACAATCTGAGTCGTTTTAAGTCATTTTAAAAATAGTCTGGGTTTTTTAAGTTATTTTAAAAATAATCTGGGTCGTTTTAAGTCATTTTAAAAACAGTTTGGGTTATTTTAAATCATTTTAAAAATAGTATGGGTCGTTTTAAGTCATTTTAAAAATAGTCTGGGTCGTTTTAAGTCATTTTAAAAGCAGTCTGAGTCGTTTTAAGTCATTTTAAAAATAGTCTGAGTAATTTTAAAAATAATTTGAGCCGTTTTAAATCCTTTTAAAAACACTCCGAGTCATTTTAAAAAACAGTCTGAGTCGTTTTAAATAATTTTTAAAACAGTCTGAGTCATTTTAAGTTATTTTAAAAACAGTATGAGTAATTTTTTTTACTTTTTAAATTTTTTATTTTTTTTTTTTGGAATTTTCTTATTTTTTTTTAGCTTTTTTTCGGGTTTCCGACTTTTTTAATTTTTTTTTTGGGTTTTTTCATTTTTTTTTTAGTTTTTAAATTTTTTTTCTGATTTTATTTTTGATTTTTTGATTTTTTCCTATTTTTTCCATTTTATTTTTATTGGGTAATTAGATGGGTGAACAATACTTAATTAGTTTTACAAATAATGAAGCAATACTTAATTAAATTTTATAGAGTGACCAATTTTTAAATAGTTTTGTTTTCATCCATAATTTCCCGTTAAAATACATCATCCCCGAAATCATAGTAGCGTACTTGTACTTTCTAAAAATGTCCTCCTGGCAATTAATGTTTGCATGGACCAATATTATATAGGGGAGAGGTGTTTTACACGGTCAGTAAAATTGTGTTTAGGTTTGTACCGTCTGATCTTTTAATCGGACGGTCCAGAGTAAAACACAGTTTTCCTGACCGTGTAAAACACAGTCAGATACCCTTTTCCATTATATAATCTTCCAATTAACTTCAGGTACTAAATGGAGGAATAGTATTATTTGGACTTCGTTTTAGGCTTACAAGGGGTATAACTCAAAACTATCCTGGGAACAATATTGTATATTAGTTCCAATAACATGCTAAAGGAATCACCCTTTTGTTCCTAAGTCCCATTACTATTTTTGTTGTTTCATTGCTTGAACTCTTAGTACTGATTTAGTATTTGTTTGGTGCTACATTATAAGTTCTAAGACGTTATGCTACTTCGGCTAATAGTAGATAGCTTTTTTGGTTAAACGGTCTGATGTTTTGTTCATTTAGCCTTGAGAAGACTTGTTTGTTTGGTTAGTAGAAACTGAGGAAAGACGCACACACTTGTTCAGACTCTTGCTCGGGTTTCTTATTCTTTTCGTCTTTCATCTTTTTCTAGAATCCACAGCATCTCCAATAAAGTCAAAGCAGTATCAATCGACTGGACAAGAAAATTTGAACATACAATCGAAAGAACAAACATCTATTTCGAAAAACCTCAAGGTGTTTACTTTAAACGATCTCAAAACCGCCACAAAAAACTTCCGTTCAGATACCATTCTTGGTGAAGGAGGCTTTGGATGCGTTTTCAAAGGTTTTATCAACGAAAATCCAAATGAACCTGGGTCCCGCATTGTGGTTGCCGTTAAAAAGCTCAATCTCGACAGTTTGCAAGGTCACAGAGAATGGCTTGTATGTACACCCAAACCAACTAAAAGTTTGATCTTTTTTGTTATGCTTAAAAGCTAGACTGTATTAGTTTTATCGCTTGAAAGTTTAGACATTTTGTTTTTTGGGCTGCAAGAGCTATAAGCTTAAAGCTAAAAGAACTCAACTTTTCTGAGCATCATAAAATACATCTTAATTACTTAAAAGAAAAGTTTGCATCCAAACAATCCTTTGTTTGCATTGGATACTGTTTTTTCTTCGATTTGTCTGCTATTATTGTTACATGTAGTTAAATGCTTCGCGTCGCTTAACTACATCTAGAAAAAAAACAATAACATTGTGTAAATAAACAAGGTCGAATACCCTATTTTATGCGTTAGCCTCCTTTGATTGCTACAAAAATTTGCAGACAGAGGTTGACTATTTGGGACAGTTTCACCATGAAAATCTGGTGAAACTCATCGGTTATTGCTCGGAGTTTGAACATAAACTTCTAGTCTATGAATTCATGTCCAGAGGAAGCTTAGCGAACCATCTATTCAGAAGTATGTTGAGCTTTCCCATCCTGTCATTATTTTTTTAGGCAACACAAATTTAAGTTAGTACTCCACTTGTTTGTGATCCTGAATGGTTTTCTTCCTATAACTATCGAACAGTTAGCGACATCATGTAGATATGAAAAGATAATAAGGACTTCAGCAAATAGTTACATTTGTTTAAGTCTTGAATTTTGCCCCAATATAGAAGTGTACCAATGACACCATGTGGAGCTTATACGAGATGCGCTAACACATGGTATATTGGTAACAAATGACCAAAACTCTTGAACGATAAGCTTTAGTTATTCATTCTTGTGTTGAATGAGTAGGAAAGGGATGCCTTTCTTTCTTAAATGTGCAAAAATAGATACAAAAACACCTATATACAGTAAGCACACGGGCTACCAGCTCACCATATCTACTATCATTTTATGATCCATTCTTTTGTTACTACTCTATGTTTCTCAGAATCATTTTTGGCACCTCTGCAGAAGGTATTCAGCCTATTAATTGGGGAACACGGGTACGTATTGCTATAGACGTAGCACGTGGACTGTCCTTTTTACACAGTATAAACGCCAATATCATTTACCGTGATTTGAAGGCTGCAAACATTCTACTTGATGCGGTAAACTACACATTCCTCTTTTCCAGATCTTTGAGTCAGTTGAAAAATACGAAATGGTTTCCTTATCCATTCATGAAATCAGTTTCTATTGAATGAGCTTATTGATAAAATGTTGTAGGAATACAATGCAAAACTTTCAGACTTTGGTTTAGCTAGAGCTGGGCCCACAGGTGACAAAACTCATGTTACGACCCGAGTTGTTGGAACTCAGGGTTATGCTGCACCGGAATATGTTCTAACAGGTCCAATTTTATCTTAAAATTGCTTCTCAATTATAAACTTGATTTTCTATCAATACACACTATAATAACTTAAGTATTTTTTTCCAATTGAAATAAGGTAAGTGGTCGTTTTCAAATAGTATCAAGTAACAGTCTGCTTCGAGCTCCATGTCTTGCGACACAAATACAATCATACAATATACTTTGTTTTAAAGAGAGTGATTACTTCAACCTTTGCTGGTGTGAGATTTGATAGTGAACATCTCACTCAGGAAAATTTAAAAATTTCTGATCGTTTTAGTTCATACAGCTGGCTAAGTTATTCGCGAAAACTTAGAGGAGAAGCAATTCTATCGCTTGTTTCCATAAGATTTGATTATTATTACTTACAATTTACTGATCATCCGCAACAAAAATCTATAACTATGTTTGCAACCATTAGAAATCCCATATTAACATTGTTTTTCTGCATATTTCCGTTCCTGTTTTTTCTTACTAGGCAGTTGCCAAAGTAGAATTGCACTAGCAACTTTTCGTTTTTAGTTTGCTTAAAAGTTGTACTATATTTGGTTGAGCAACTTAAAAGTTGAGTATGTATGGGTCATCAACCTGAAAAATCTAGACGACTTAAGTTGGATGAACATGTTTTTTTCTCCTGAACCTCAAATCCAGCTAATATGCTTAAAAATCATAACTAAATTAGACCTTAATTATCGAGAGTACAAGCATGATTTCATATAATTTAAACATAGTGCAACTCTTATTTTAGGACATTTAACACCCAAGAGCGACGTATACAGCTTCGGGGTCGTATTATTAGAGTTACTCTCAGGGAGACGGGCCTTAGGCCATGAGTCCAATGGGCATTCAGAAGAGACCTTAGTGAACTGGGCCATGCCCTTTTTAGTCGACAGTAGACGTGTTTATAGAATAATGGACACTAGGCTCGGGGGGCGGTACTCTAAGAGAGGCTCCCAATCTGTTGCTTTGTTAGCTCTCGAGTGCCTGCATGAGGACCCAAAACTCAGGCCCGATATGACCCAAGCCCTGGCCCAACTCGAACAGATTCAGAATCCGTCCAGGGATGGAACGAGGGTGCCACATCAGCTTAGGACGACTGGTAGTCCTAGACCGACACCAGATCAAAGTACTGGAAAATAATTCCAAAATACACGATCTATCAAAATAAATTGATTCTTTCAAAATTTGTTTTAAGAAAGGAGCAAAATTGTTTCAAGAGGGGGGGTTTATATGTTTGATTTATGTGTATCAAGATTATATTTGCATTTTTTTTGTAAAGCTGATGTATATCTGAATATACTACGGACATTTTTTTATTGTAGACTTAAATACACATGAATATTGCTTGAAGAATTACTTCTTTATATAGCTATTAGTGTAATTTCATTTTCATCCTTAATTACAGGTATGTTGTTGCAGTTAATGTCTCATATCGACTATATAATGAATTAATGATCACGCTTGTGGTTTAAATATGAGTTTCTCTCCGTTTTATCTGATTCATTAAAAAAAAAAAAGGGTTGCGATTTGAGATTGTGCACGCAAACTTTTCCCAAATAATCTCTATGATTGTTTCCACGTACTCATTTTGGAGTTGTGGTGATGATTTTTAAAGTTGTGGTTTTGATTGATCTTAACATGTTTTAGGAAATTTCCTGGTAAGCTCAAAAAGGGGCCTACAAAAGGGACTTATTATTAATCATGTAACTGCAACATATATATCTGTGGATGGAAAGTATGTTGTTTCTTTGTTTGAAATGGATGTTAGCCTAACCTTTCCATATTTTTTCCTAGCTACATATTTCCATAAATGTTAATTGGGAATATACTTTCGGGCTAATTATAGGCCATAGGATAATTCTTATGGATTACATAACACCTTGAAAGTTATTGATCATTTGATTGTATCTGTATGTGATCTTTCTTTTGTTTGATATCTGATTGCTTTTGTGCCTAGCTTAAAAGAAAAAGAAAAAGGGGGTAAAGCAAAATATATATATAGTACTAACATGTAATAAGTTCAAATCTTTACTTCTTTGGCTCTTTCCGTATCCTTTTATTTATTTTCATTCAAATTTTAAATTTTCACAACTTGTTCCGTAAATTTATAAGACTTTATATTATATTGTATTCAAATTTTAAAAAAATTGGACATAATATTGTTTTAGACAATTTTTTTAATATTTAATGTTTAATTTACACTAATTTATACATTTATTTCAAAATAAATTGCGTATGGATTTTCTTTTAAAAATAATTATTGTAATGTATTTATACATGTGTTATAGTAATTGTACAATTTTTTAAAGTTTAAAAAAAAAATTGAATAAAATAAACAAGTGAACACGAAAAATGATAGAGAACAGAGTGATAGAAGATTTGTAATCACTTGTAAGTAGTAAAATCAAAGTATTCAACCATGCTGACCACATACTTAGGGGTGGCCTGATCTATAAGCCATATGAGGCATTTAACTTAGCTGTCGACGGACTGTCGCGTTGTCGATAGATGATTTTTTTTTAAAACGATCTTTTGGATAAGAAAATAGGTCACAAAAATTTAACGAGGTCTGAGGTGCTAAAATAATTGGGCAGCATAATTTCAAATGTTTTCCCACAATAGAGTTAATGTTTTTGGAAATAGTACCCCTATTACATTTTTTTCACTGTACAAGAGAAATGATAAGTTGCCAACTCAACACACTATAAAACCATCATTTCCATGTTATTAATACTTCGTTTGTTTCATAGTAAAAGTTTTGTTTCATAGTAAAAGTTTTACATAAATAAAATATTTACATGGAAAAGTTTTACACTGAAAATTTTTGTTTGTCTTTCATTTACGTGTGGTTGGTGCATAAAAAGTTTTTCACCGAAAATTTTATATAAACTAAACTTTTTGTTTACAAATTGTTTTTTTAACAAATAATTGGTAAAAATCTCAACATGTACATAAAATATTAGCTAAACACATATTTTCTTTCGTATACATCACTTATAATAACTTATAAAAAAATTAGCATTTTCAAATTTTCTTGGAACTTTTTAGATTTTTCAGAATTTTTTTATTTTATTTTTCAGTTTTTGTTATTTTTAGAAGATTTCCAATTTTCTCCTTTTTTTATTGATTAATTAGATGAAATTAGACTAATTATTAAATAATTTTGAAAGAGTAGACCTATAATTAATATTAGTTATAATACTAGTATTATAAAGAATATGGAGAGAGTCTTCGTAAATCGTTTACAACTTTATTTGCGGGGTAATCGTTTCCCCCACTGTTACTAGATATGTGGAGAAAGTTTTCAGTTTTTGTTATTTTTTTTACTAGATATGTGGTAAAAGTTTCAAAAAAAAAATGTTTTACGATAAACCAATCACCCGAAAAATCTATTTTACCCGTAAATATTTGTTTACGGGCATTTTACATCAAAACAAACAGAGCCAAATGTATTTGGCAGGATCAAAACAAACTTACGAGCAAACATATTCTGATTTTTATTTTTTTATTTTTTTGAAAGGGAACGTATTCTGATATTTAAATATTACTTTAATTTCGTTTCAAGCCCTTAGAATGTGCATGGTCAATAATGTCGCATTTGTAAATAGTGACCAAATGAATAGATAAACTGAGGAAAAACAGAAGAGAGTAGAGTAGATAAATGAATATGTGTAAGGTTTATTAATTTGAGATTTGTTGTGAGCACTTTTATTTCAAGCTTTTAGACTACATGCAACATTTACATTACCAAAGTCTGTTGTAATTAATCTAACAGTTCTGATGACAACTATGGTTCTTATTAAAGTTGTTTGGATCATAAAAGATTATTACAAACCGGGTACTCCACCGAGTACTCATTTGTTTGGTTACATGATTAGTAGTATTGTGATTAGCAACACGATCCGGATTGTGAGCGCGACTTGAAATGAAGATTGAATTAACTGTACGGACGGAATTTGACTAATCTAATATCACACTCTAAGGCCTCATTTGTTAAGGGTGTTACTTAGATGAGATTGGACTATTAGTCCACTTGACCCCACGTATACACCGTTTGGTAGTTAAAATGATACTTGTACTACAAATGAAATGGGATTCTAAACGATGATATAGTACAGTATTTCTTGTACCGGGAGGGTGTGATATTGAAAAAATAATGCATACCCACCAATAAAAACCAAAATATCCTCTCAATTATCTTAATTTACTTATTATACATACATATATGCATTGTTACATAGTACATATCATTTCCTTTACTCACCAGAAACTTTATACCTTTCATATTTTAGGTTGCAACAATAATAAAATTATAAGCAATTTAAGAGTGTTTCAATTTATTGTTGCAACTAATAAAACTAAGTTTAATTCTTCGAGTTTCATGAAAAAAATCTGGGATTTTTACATACACAAAGGCTGTTGTATAATCTATAATTTGGTTGTTAAAAATTTAGTTTGTTTTCATTCGATTATTACATACACAAAGGCTGTTGTATAATCTATAATTTGGTTGTTAAAAAGTTAGTTTGTTTTCATTAGATTATATGAGCCGATAATTAGAAAAAGTTAAGAGGATACAATTGTAATTTATTAAGAATTAGGCAAGGGACTATTAATCCGCAGCCAAACGAGACATAAGGGTAAAAAGTTAAATTTGTAAAATAGTTCAACCCGAATAAAAAAGCAAACAAACACTTCATTGATATTTCATGTATGTAGTATCAATCACGCCTTCATTTGTTATCCCGTCATAGTCCGAATGTATTGATAGTCACAGTATTACTAATACTGCAACCAAACGAGCCCTAATAGTATTGCATATACATCAAAACTGCATCATTGGTAGTGCGGTTCGTACTAATGGTCCAATTTTACTTTACACAACCAAACATGCAAAAACGATTTTAGGGTATCGATATGACTTCCAGTCCAATCCCACCTTAAAATAATGCGAGCAAACATGAACTAAATTTCCCGTTAGGTTGTCACTTTTATGGTTCCGGGATTAGACACCCGGATAACATAATTAAGAGTAGGACAAACATAAGGTAGAATTACTTCATTTCATTATGAGTGGTGTCACTATACCTTGCGATGAAAGCACTCAAACCACCAAAAGATTAGTTAAGCAGTACACATTAATTTATCATTAAACAAAAGAAATCTAACCCCAATGTTCTGGCAAATTCCATCTTTAGGAAAAGCGAACTTAGAATTTGGTAAGAAATAAGGAACGTTTATTATAAATAAATCCGGGGCGGATGCAGGTAGAGTATTAAGTATAAAGGACTGATTTGTAATCTTTTATAAAGTATAAGAGTTTATATGTAAATTGGTTTGTTTGTAACATTTGTATGATTAAAGGACTGATTTGTAAACTATGTAAATTGGGCTTTGACAGACCAATTGGGTAAAGTTTGTAACTTGAATAGCCACTTTGTAATTTAGAGAAACTATATATATATATATATATATATATATATATATATATATATATATATATATATATATATATATAGTTTCTCAGATCAGTTTTTTAATATATATGAAAATCATTTTATTTTTACTCTCTCTATCTATAATAGCCCTAAATATACGTATATATAATATATATATATATATATATATATATATATCAATCAATATTTTTCAGTGAAATCTTGTTTTCTACATGGTATCAGAGCAGTTTTAAGTAGTATTTCGCTGATCAAACCCACAAAATTGGGTTTATTTTCTTTTCTCCGCTGTGTTACTTTCGAGAGGTTAAGAAAAAAATTGGGGTTAATCGGATAAAAGGGGGGATTTCTCTGATTATTGCTCTCTCGCATCAATTGGTTCTTCTATTGGTATATTCTAAACCACTATCTACTTAATTTGTTGATTAATTTGGAATTCTAGAATTTCTCTGGAAATTAGGGTTCTTGAATTTTAAAATTGGGGGTTTCTGGTTTCTCTTGTGTGTTCTTCTTCTCTTGGTTTAGCAATTGATTAATTGTTTTGTATAATAAAGGTTTCTCTTCTTCTTTCTTGGAATTATGTCTGAAGATTTGAACAACAATGATAGGGATAACAATCCACATATACCTATTCAACATATAACCACCATGAGTCCTTATTATATAGATACCAATGAAAATACTAGTAATAGCTTAGTTAATCCTTTGTTAACAGGACCTAATTACCATTCTTGGAAAAGGTCCATGGAAATTTCTATAGGTGCTAAATCAAAACTTGGGTTTGTTACTGGTAGTTTAGTATGTCCTCCTGTTGATGATTCAATGCATGGTGCATGGTTACAGTGCAATTTAATTGTGATGTCATGGATTATTAATTCTGTAAATGGTGAGATTGGGCAGTCTATTTTATATGTGGATAGTGCTGCTAAGATGTGGAGAGAATTAACAGAGAGATTTGGACAGGGTAATGAGGCTAGGATATATGAGTTAGATCAAGATATTCATAGTATGGTACAGAATGATCTTACAGTTTCAGCTTATTTTACCAAGTTAGAAACATTATGGAATCAATTAAGTATTCTTAGTCCTCTTCCTAGGTGTACATGTGGGGTAACAGGAGGTTGTACTTGTAATTTCATGGGGGCTATAATTGCTAGAGAACACAGGGTTTTTAAGATGATTTTCTTGATGGGTTTGAACACTAAGTATGCTCATGTAAGAAGTCAGATTCTTTTAATAAAGCCTCTTCCTTTTTTAAATGATATATATCAATTGGTTAATCAAGATGAGAAACAACAAAATTTAGGGGTACATAGTGTAAATCTGGGTAATAATATGGTTCTTGCAACACAACATAATCAGACTTTTAGGCCATCACAGAATCAAAACTTCAGACCACCTAGTAACCCAGTTTTTAGACATTTTAGGCCTTCTTTTGGCAGAGGAAACTCAATGAAATGTTCTCATTGTGGGTCTAGTAGGCATACAAAGGAAAGATGTTACAAGTTGCATGGGTATCCACCTAATTGGGTTCCTAGGCCAAGGGGTTTTAACTCTAATCTTGGGGGGAATAATATGGTGCATCAAGTTTCTTATCAAGGGGAAGGAAATTATGGGGAAAATTAGTATAGTATGGGTAATGGTAAAATTGGGTGTCAGGTAGGTATGGGAAATCATTTGGAACAGACTCCTTTTCATTCACCTTATTCTATAGTGCAGCAGGGTTACAATGAGATTATTGGTCCAGAACAGCAGAAGAGTTCCTTGGATGATCAAAATCAGGCTGCTGCTGCTGTTAATAATCAAACTCAGGCTGCTGCTGCTGCTAACATGGTGTATACAGGCATGACAGGTATACATGAATTCTTTCCTTTTTCTAATGCATGTCAAAATAGTTATCAGAATTCTTTATTAGATAATAATGATACATGGGTTATTGATAGTGGTGCTAATGAGCATATGGTAAATTCATTAGTGCATTTTGATAATTTTAAGAAGGTAGTGTCTCATGTTAATTTACCTAATGGACAAATTGCTAATGTCACACATATAGGTACTGTAATTTGTAGGAATGGAATTACTTTATATAATGCTTTGTGTGTACCTTCTTTTGGGTTTAATTTAGTATCTGTTAATAAAATAACCAAAGATTCTTCTTTGTCTGTTATTTTTAATTCACAATCATGTTATATTCAGGACCAGGCCTCTTTGAGGATGATTGGTAGGGCTGAGGCAAAAAATGGTTTATATGTTTTCAAGAGAGTTGGAACTGTCAGTTGTAATAGTAGTAGTTTTTTACAGAATAAGCCTAATATCTGGCATTTTAGGTTAGGTCATCCTTCTGTTCAAGTATTAGGTTTGATTTCTAATGATGTAAAAGTCAAGTTTAGTACTCAGAATTGTATTCCTTGTAATGTTTGCCATATGGCAAAACAACATAGATTGAGTTTTCCTTTAAGAAACAATAGTGCTGTTCATATGTTTGAGCTAATACATTGTGATATCTGGGGTCCTTATGCTACTGCTACTTATGATGATTTTCATTATTTTCTTACTATTGTAGATGATTTTACAAGGTGTACATGGGTTTTTTTATTAAAACATAAATCTGAAACTGTTACAATATTACCAAATTTCTGTAAAATGGTTGAAAATCAGTTTCAGTATAGAATTAAAATATTAAGGAGTGATAATGGTACTGAGTTTAATTTGCTTGATTTTTATGCTAAAAATGGTATTATTCATCAAACAAGTTGTGTTGAAACACCACAACAGAATGGAATAGTAGAAAGAAAGCATCAACATCTTTTAAACATGGCTAGAGCTCTTAGATTTCAGTCTTTTTTGCCTTTAAAGTTTTGGGGTGATTGTGTTTTAACAGCAGCTTATTTAATAAATAGAACACCATCTCCTTTGCTGAACAATAAAAGTCCATATGAAATGCTTTACAATAAGAAACCTGCTTATAATCATTTGAAAGTTTTTGGTTGCCTAAGCTATGCTACTACTTTGGTTAGAAATAGGAATAAATTTGATGCTAAGGGAAGAAAATGTGTGTTTATTGGTTATGGAACTAGTACTAAAGGTTATAAACTTATTGATATTATCACTAATGATATTTTTTTGTCAAGAGATGTGTCTTTTTATGAGGAATATTTTCCTTTTCAAAAGAATGAAAGTATCACTACTACAGATTCTGATGATATAAATGAATCTGATAATACTAATACCAATACACATCTTATAAGGAATAATGATATTTCAAGTACTAATACATCTTGTTTAGGTAGAAAGTCAGTCAGGAAGGTTTCTGCACCACAGTATTTAAAAGATTTTCATTGTAATGTTAATACTGTTTTATCTATTAATAAGAAAAGAATACCTTATGATATATCCTCTTACATTACTTATGATAAAATATCAGAAAAACACAGGAATTTTTGTTTATCTGTTTCTTCTATTATTGAACCTACCACTTATAAACAGGCTAGTAGTGACCCTTTATGGGTACATGCTATGGAAGAAGAGGTTAAGGCTTTAGAACTTAATAAAACATGGTTTTTAACAGAATTACCTTTAGGAAAACAACCAATTGGTTGTAAGTGGGTTTATAGGGTTAAGTACAAAGCTGATGGTAAAATAGAAAGGTATAAAGCTAGGTTGGTTGCTAAAGGCTATAATCAATTAGAAGGTATTGATTTTGAAGCTACTTTTTCCCCTGTAGCTAAAATGACAACAGTTAGGTGTCTTTTAGCAATAGCAGCATCTCAGAATTGGTTTTTAACACAAGTAGATGTTAATAATGCTTTTTTACATGGAAATCTTGATGAAGAAGTTTATATGATACACCCACCTGGATTTGTACAAAAGGATAGTAGTTTAGTTTGTAAGTTGCAAAAATCATTATATGGTTTGAAACAAGCATCAAGGCAATGGTTTTCAAAGTTGAGCACTTCATTAATTTCTTTTGGGTTTATTCAATCTTCTGCAGATTATTCTTTGTTTACTATTAATAAAAATGATAAGTTTCTGGCCTTATTGGTTTATGTAGATGATATTGTTTTAGGTAGTTCTTGTTCAAACTTGATCAATGAGGTAAAAAGTTTCCTTAACACACAGTTTAAATTAAAGTATTTGGGTCCTTTAAAAATTTTTCTGGGATTAGAAGTAGCCAGGAATAGAGATGGGATTCACATTAATCAAAGAAAATATGCTTTAGAAATACTGGCTGAGACAGGTCTTTTAGCTTCTAAACCTAGTAATTTTCCAATGGACACTAAACAGAAATTTAGTTGTAGTGATGATGATAAATTTCATGATATTACTTTATATAGAAAATTAATTTGAAAATTGTTATATTTAACAATAACTAGACCAGACATTAGTTTTTCAGTGCATGTTTTAAGTCAATTCTTAACATCTCCCAGTAAGTCTCATTATGCAGCAGCTCTAAGGGTATTAAAATACATCAAAAAGGATCCATCACAAGGTATTTTGTTTTCCTCGAATTCTTCTGTTATTTTAAAGGCATATAGTGATTCTGATTGGGCTGGTTGTGTAGATACAAGAAGGTCTGTAACTGGTTTTAGTATTTTTCTGGGTGATTCATTGATTTCTTGGAAAAGTAAAAAACAAAGTGTTGTATCAAGAAGCAGTGCTGAAGCTGAATATAGAGCTTTAGCCATTACATGTTCTGAAATCATTTGGTTAAAACAGTTGGTTAAATATTTAGGTTTTAAAGTTGAAAAATCAGTGGCTTTATTCACAGATAGTAAGAGTGCTATAGCTTTAGCTTATAATCCTGTTTTTCATGAAAGAACTAAACATATTGAGGTGGATTGTCATTTTATTAGGGATTTGATAATTCAGAAAGTAATACATCCATTACATGTTCATACTAATGATAATGTGGCAGATTTGTTCACTAAAGCTGTTGGTGAAGCTTGTTTTAAGCATTTACTTGTCAAGATGGGTATTTTGTCAATTCATTCTCCATCTTGAGGGAGGCGTATTAAGTATAAATGACTGATTTGTAATCTTTTATAAAGTATAAGAGTTTATATGTAAATTGGTTTGTTTGTAACATTTGTATGATTAAAGGACTGATTTGTAAACTATGTAAATTGGGCTTTGACAGACCAATTGGGTAAAGTTTGTAACTTGAATAGCCACTTTGTAATTTAGAGAAACTATATATATATATATATAGTTTTTCAGATCAGTTTTTTAATATATATGAAAATCATTTTATTTTTACTCTCTCTCTCTATAATAGCCCTAAATATACGTATATATAAATATATATATATATATATATATATATATATCAATCAATATTTTTCAGTGAAATCTTGTTTTCTACATAGAGACATGGGGTTCCATGCCTCTTAAAATTTTCACCAAATGTAATTATGAAAATGTCGTTAAAATTTATATTAATCCATAATATCTATGTTTTTTTGGTACATATACCATACTTTTAATTAACTTTTATTTATTTGGTAATATGACTTTCTTTTCTACAAGGTTACAACAATACTCATATTCTAATTAAGAATTTTCGTACAAGTTTACAACAATACTAGTATCATAAACAAAAAACAATAAAGTTTTTTCCAGAACATACTTATAACTGATATATAACTTAGCTGTACTTGAATCGTGAACTGAACTGCTTATAATTAACGTTTATTCATTTGATAAGATGACTTGAAGGCATTGGAGGTTTTTCCTACATAAATTAATCTGTTTATTCTAGAATTTGATAATATTTTATAGTTTGTTTTGTTTTTTTATTTTCTATTATATCTTGACGGTTTTTATTGTACTCTTATAACATTCAATGTTCGTTATGTCTATTTTGTTTGTAAGCAAATCGACCAAACTGGACAAACCGAACAACAAACGTCGAATGAATTATTAATTTGTTTGTTTTTTGGGGAAACTAGCTATGTAAACCAATTACATTAGTTTTGTTTTCAATTTAAATCAAACCAAATCGATTCTTCTAATTTATATACAATATTATATGCATATATATATATATATATATATATATATATATATATATATATTGATTTTAAATAGTCTATCCAAACTTACTTATTCAAATATTATAACACATTATTCTAACTTCACATGAACTTATAAATTTTTCGACACTGGTCACCGTTATTATTATAAAAAATTATGCCTAAAATGATGGATCAGTCCTGCATGGATATTCTGTCAGAAATTCTTGGAACGTTAATACTTTTTGATAGTTTTTGCACACTTTTGATTTTTTTCCAATTTCGTTTTAGTTACGTTTATTTTTCTTTTGAAATTACAAGCTATAATGTAACAACTCAGTTATGGATAAGCTACAAAACCAAATATAGAAAAGCAAGGAAAAGAAAAAGAAAAAGAAGGGCATGTGACGAATGATTAAATGGTTGTCAGAATGACGTGATAGGGACATGTGAAATTCCCATTATGTGACATCCACGAGTTTTGTGTCTGAGCATTAGTCTTAATAAAAAAAGTATTAAGAAAAACAGTTTTCTCTTTATATAGAACAAATATGTCTTTTTTTTTTATACAATTTATCATTCCATCCTTTCCTTTTACACTTAAAAAAAAAAAAAAATGCGGGCGTAAAAAAAAATTATAGTTATTTTACGGAATTGGTGCGCTGAAACAGTAAAATTTAAATGTTTTGATCAAAATACATAGAAAAATCTATTTTTTCATTTTTTTTTCTTCAAAATATAGCCCTCAACATAGAAAAATCTATTTTTTTCCTACCTAGTTACTTCCCTGATAACAACAAACACACTTTTGAAAAATGTTCGTAAAGAGTGGCTGAGCCAGAACAATAATTTTGGAATTGTCAAAAAAAAAACGTCAATCCAAATTTTCTCAAATTAGGGTTGGTTGAAAATTCTCACTCTTACAAAAACGAAATCACCATTTTTTGTAGTGTTTTTTTTCAAAATAAATATATTTTTAGACCGTTACATATATGACCGAGTTTTTTGGTTAGCTAACGAGTCGGTTCCGTAAAAAATAATAGCCTATTTTCTTTGTTTATACTAGAAAAAAAACGAGCACAAAAATATAATTAGTAAAAAAAAATGTTAAGAGTCAAACTTATTAGTATTTAATTCGTAATTTTTAAAATACCGTGTACATAAAGTTACAATATTATTATTACTTGTCTATATTCTCTCAAATTGTAAAGATTTTAAACAAATGTTTACGGAATTTTATCAATTATTCTTGACAAATTTCATAGTTTATGAACAACGTACTGATCAAAATTAGTTTTTTTAATATTCTTTTAACTTTATCATTTTCTCTAAATTAAATGATTTTGTTACATAAATAATTGTTGGAATAAATACAAAAATACTTAATCTTAATTTTGAGAGTTTTATTTTCTTTTGTAAATTTTGTAACAATAATTTGACTAATTTTTGTAACAATGATTTGACTAATTTAGAAAATAATGCTTTGATATTGATTTATAATTGTTATTTTTTATATAGTGATCTGTACGAAATATAGTAGTATGTAATTACAAAAATAATATATAATTTTGAAAGGGATTGCTGAAAATAAAATTTAAGAGGTTGCCGGAATGCTCTATCTACAAATTACTCGGAAAAACACTATAGAAAAAAATCAAATTATTGAAAATTGTGAGATTGCGATGGCAACCCTGGATATATTATGATTCCGCTACTATTTAGTAAAGTGAGTGTCGCTAACAAATCATTATGTTGCTAAATTATTAATAAAATTTAGCGACATTCACCTATCAAAAGTTTTCAAAAATATGTATGGTGCTCTTAAAAAATTCCTTGTAGTGTTATCGTGTTCAACTATCATAAACATTAATCTAAAATCTTATATCTATTTATATATTTCATATCATTTATCTTTGTGTTTTGCCTTAATATCATCCCAGACCTAGTACAAGGAAAAATTCATTTAACATCATAAATTTTTTTGAGTTATTTTGATAAAATGGTTGTGGCTAAATTTTAGTAACAGTTTAGCAACAAATAGCAACATAATTTGTTGCTAAACTGTTGTTAAAATTTAGCCACAACCACATTAACAACATAACCGAATTTTTTTTATAATGTTAAATGAACTTTTTCGTATAGTGACGTATCTGCTCTTAAATCTGATGGGTCATTTATATACATATTTAAACTTCCATTATGTCTAATGTTTACATTTCGAGTTAAATCTATGGATCACAATATTCATTCAAATACATCATTTGATGCAAAACATTGAATTTCATCTCTAATAGAACGATTTAGTGAATTATAACTCTATAGTGGTTTGATTTTTCTTAAAATTTAAATTCAGTTGAATTTCATCTCTAATTTTTCTAATTGAATCAAAAAGATCTAATATAGTCTATTCAAACTATAACAAAAAAAGTTATAGACGCAATACTGTAAATGTTTAATTTTGCATGACTAGTTACAAAGGTATATGCTGAATTTCAAGTAGATTAAATTCAGCATATACATTTAGGGACAACATATTCAAATATCACATTCAACTTCATACTTTTTATTGTTAACAAATACGGTATCCATAATTTAAGCTATGACCTCTGAACATGTATCATTTTCGTCAGGGTAATCCAACAACCCATTTGACATCCGTTTTATTGCGATAAACGAAACCATCAATAATTTTTTCAAATTCGTAAATATCTTCCTCAATAGTGGTTTCTTCTATTAATTGAAACTTCATTGATCGGACGAATTTTCCAGTGTCGAAAACAATTTGATATTGTTGCTTGGTGAACATTAATCGTCAAATCAATAAAAACTCTTTAAAATAATAATTATTAGTTTATTGATTAATTCTCTAAATTAATAAATTTCTATGGTACCGACATTATTAATTTATAGATGTTTTACTGTATAACACACAAATCACTTATGAAAATCATGAAAAAAAAAAAGCAAAAAGAAGATAGACAAAAAATAGAGAATCAAATCTAAACATTTAATTATTAATACAATTATAAATAAATCATCAATTACCTTGTTCATTAATTAATAAGTTTCATTGAATTAATTAGATATTTATATTTGAGTGATTAATGTCTCATTAGATAGCCAACATATATGGAATAATGTAATCCTAAATTACCTTATGCATGAGCAAGGGAAGCGGAGAAAATAAATAATTGGATGTACAAAAGATACAGCACACACATAAAATAAAAGTGAAAAACATAGATATATAATAACGTGAAGATAGATGATAGTAGATGTAAAAATAAGCAGTAACAGAGCCAAAATTATGAAATGTGGTTGAATTTCTATTAAAAATGTATGAAGTTATTTTACGAAACAGGAGTTGAAACACTAAATTTTAAAGGTTTTGATAAAAATACATACCGAAAATGTTTTTTTTAATCAATTTTTTTAAAAATATATAGGAGGTTACAGCGCCGACTATCTGTAGATAGGATCTTTACCTAATTAATTCCCTTCACATTTACATCATGATATTGTGTTGTCGGTTTTAAAATTTAGTGGTTAAAAAAGTGTACTTTTTAAATACTATATTATAAAGGGTAAAAGTAATATGAAAAAAGGACTAGCTGACAATTGAAATTTAAAGAAAAACTTAATAAAGAATAAAAAATAACAGACCCGTACACAATCAATTACTCCGATAATGAATCATCAACGACAAAATTAAATACGTGGACGAGGACCACTTTGTACCACTACGTATGGGTTAATTATACTAATGGTCACAATAGTTTAGATTAAATTCTACATGTATTTGAAAGGTTCTAACTTTACTTATTAATATTACTAAAATTCTGGAAGACTAAGAGACAATATCTCAAATTTTGGAATAAGTGATGGATTTGGTCTTGGAATTAATCAGATCCATCACCCTTTTAGTTTGTGATCATGACATGATACAGTAACGAACTAATATGATTATAAACACCGTAACTTATACTTAATAAATCCATCAATACACCTGCAAACTGGTAAATTTTTATTGTTTAAAACAAATTCTATCCATAAAAAAAACTTACTTTTTGAGAGATCGTAATTGAGTGGGTAGATTACCACTCAACTTGTTATAATATAAACTGTGTAAAATTACACAATGGAAAAACATTTTTTTTCATCAACGCTTTGAAGTGGGCTGACAGGGTTATAACTACCCCCATATTATAAAGCACGCTACCAATTAGTGTATATTTTACTTATTATTTTATAAAAAATTCCAGCATGTTATATTTGAACCCTCGCTCTTGACACTATATGCGGTTTGATAAATTACGAGCTATTTCTATAATTAATAAAAGCGTAATTCTTTCTATCACAAACCGAAAGAACTAAATTTCACCACCGAAAAAACATTACTGCTTCTCTAGCTACGTCAAGCAAAGTTAACTAACGAACGACAAAAAATAAAAAATTCCTCAAGGAATGTGGATTTGATAGTGAAAGTTGAAAACTATGAGATCAAATAATATTTTACAAGACCAGTTATGTGAAAAAAAACTAGTATTTATCTACTCTGATGTTACATACTTGTATTACATTGTCTGTACTTATCATTTCGAACAATCTATAGCAGTCATTTCAAAAAAAAAAAATTATAGCAGAAAAGATATCACCTCATTATCTCTCTATACATACAAATATACATACTTTATATATATACCTTGCACCCTTTGGAACTTGCAAGAGTTGGAATTGTTCATTTTTTTCATTACTGTTTCATTCAAGTTTTTTCTAGTAGAATTGAGGTACTTGATATAAGCAGTTTTGATCAAGCATGTATATATAAACACTTATTATTTATATCTTATGTGTACTTACAGTTAAATATGCTTGCTTAAGAATATTGTTGTACAAGTTGTTGTTTATTTATCTAATTATCTACTGTTAAATATTAATAGAGTTGTGGTATTTTGTTGAGATTTGGTCAGGACTCAGGACATTGGTTTATTAGTATTTACCTGTATTAATAATTATATTGCAGTGTTATAAAATTTGGTGTTTTTTGTTTGGCCTTTTCACTTATATAGTATACCTATAATTAACAATATAGTTGTTGGAAAATTAGTTGGTTGGCTTGTATTTATTACTTATATAGTATATCTATAATTAACATAGTTTTTGGACAGTTTGGTGAAATTTGGTCATGTTATTGGTTAACCAGTTTGTTTGCAGTGCTACTACACGGCGAATTATGTATTCAGAGGTGGTTGTGGCCCTTGTGGGCTTTATTAGTTTTATATGAAAATAAATTATGACATATGTAAATCAAGACAAGATTTTGAAATAATGGTTAAAGGTTAATAATGATGGCTATTTGAGCTTCTAGCTGAATTATGTATCTAAATCTTCCAGAGTCTAAGGGAATAGCACATTAGAAAACTTTAGATTCGCAAGCTGAGAGAAAAAGAAGTTTATTCGTAGTGTTTTTGCTTTGAACTCGAGTTTGTCTTTCTTCTTCGCAGCATCATTGGTTTAAGGCATGTCATTTAGGTCTTGTTTGATTGTATTTGTTGATCAAATAAGCTGTTGTGCTACAGAAAAAAGGCAGGTCACATTCAAATAAACATTTCCAGCTTTTTAAGCCAAAAAAACAAAGACTTTTAGTTGGCCAAACAAAAAACAAAGACTTTTAGTTGGCCAAACCAAAAACAAAAGCTGGCTACACACACACGCCGATACATATTATCAACATACTCTCCTCAACCAGAAGGCATAGTTTTTGCCTTTTTGGAACCGACTCTTTCTTCTTATATCTCGATCCAGAGCATGTTGGCGCTACATTTGGGTTAATAGTGTTCATTTATTGTTATTGGTGAATTAATGCAAATTGTATTATGTCTTTTTCAGGTTGAGTTTAAAGGTGTCCAAAATTATAACAGAATCACGTTCAAAAGTTAAGAATGAGTCAACCTAAAATTAAGCGTAAAGTAGGAAAGTACGAAGTGGGAAGGACGATAGGCGAAGGAACATTTGCTAAAGTTAAATTTGCAAGAAATTCTGAAACCGGGGAGCCAGTAGCTCTGAAGATTCTTGACAAGGAAAAGGTCCTTAAGCACAAAATGGCTGAACAGGTTCTCATTTTCCCTTCTACAATTAGCCTAATTTTAAATTATTTTAACACTTCTGTTTAGAGTCTGCGATTCGAGATCAAGATTACTTCCACTTGTTGATATTGTATCTTTGCAGAGATGTACTTATGTAATTATGTTTCTAGTGTTATTTAAAGTACTAGCTTTTCGGCATTTCTGTGCAGATTAAACGGGAAGTGGCAACAATGAAGTTGGTAAAACATCCTCACGTTGTTAGCTTATATGAGGTCTGCCGTCTATCCACCCTCCAAATCTCTCTTCCTCCCTGTCTTCCGTTATATCTCTTCAAATTTTCTTTTTTAAAAGAAATTTGTTATCGCTGATTAATTTGAAACTTCTCTGTATGTCGAGCAAATAGAATTTATACTTTAGTCATCGACGATTCTGCATACATACTAACAGTTTTTTTTCATGCTCTTTTTAATGAGTATTTGTTTTTGTAAAAAATGTATCTCTTTTGCTCGTGTACTGAATGTATCTAATCTGTTATCATTTTGAATGTCTTCAGGTAATGGGGAGCAAGACTAAGATATTTATTGTTTTGGAGTTTGTAACGGGGGGAGAGCTCTTTGACAAAATTGTAAGTCAGTTTTCATACGCTTTTCTTTCTCAATGTCGATATCTGGATTTCTAGTGTTGAAATAGTCACATGAATAACAATGTCTAAACTTAACACAAAAACGGCTATTATATTATGAGCACGTTGATGATCGATCCAAGGTTAAAACTTAAAACTACCTATCTAAATTCTAAAAGGTGTAGCTGACCAGAGAATATGTAAAGTCGCTAATTTGTTAGTGTGCTAATACACCCGGCAAGTCGGAAATTATAGCACATTATGACGTAGTGGAATTGACTTTTTAATTATGAAGGTTAACCATGGACGTATGCATGAAGATGAGGCACGGAGATACTTCCAACAGCTTATAAATGCTGTTGACTATTGCCATAGCAGGGGTGTGTACCACAGAGACTTGAAGGTTCCTAATTATTTTCGCATTTTGAAACAATTGGTTTTTATTATATATGTCCGATTTGATTATTTCTTACCTTGATTTTGGTTTTTGGTACAGCCTGAAAATCTACTGTTGGATACATATGGAAATCTTAAAGTTTCTGATTTTGGATTAAGCGCTCTGTCCCAGCAAGTTAGGGTAACTGTTTCTATACTTCTTACTTTTTAGGCGATAACTTACTGGTTCATTTCATCCTCGCTATTTGAAGGTGAAATAAATTGTTAGCATCAACATTAGCTAGGTCGAAGAATACATGTTTGGCATAAAAGATAGTACTTTATAAGCATATGTGGATCATATGTAATTAGATGAAAGCTGTTAACAGAAGAAGTAATGTGTCATTATGTATCCGTAGAAGTGAAAACACCTTCTGCTAAATGTTTCATACACATGTCATGGACTCACAGTTATGTGGCTCGTGACAGTTTGTCATCTATAATAAATGCAATTTCCGTAAATGGAAATTTACTAATCTTTTCTTTTACGGAATCAATATGTCAAACAGCGCTTACCAAGTTAATGGGTTTAAGTGGAGGTAATTGAGACTGTATATATGCTTACACGACGATCATGCATTTGTAAAGTTTTTAGATGCTAATGAATTCTGCTCTCTGGGATATAGCTGTATGCTTGTATCTCACATCTTCGGATAAAGCTGACCATATTTATATTAGACCTATCAAGAATAATATTAATAATATTTCCCCTTTGAATGAAGATTTTGTTCAATTTTGTGTTGGTTTGATTGCAGTCTTCCATAGAAATTGATTAATTCTAATATACGGTTGGTTAACTTGTTTGATAGGACGATGGGCTTCTCCATACTACTTGTGGAACACCAAATTATGTGGCTCCTGAGGTAAAGATCTAAATATTTGATTGTACAAGCTTTAAGCCCCTAATATTCCAATCTCCCAAACTTTGCGCCTGGTTTTCTTGAAATTAAGGAATTTAGTTCCACCGTAATAAAAAAAAGGGTGTAAATGGCATTAATTTCTACATGATACCGTAGTTGGACATTAGGACCTACTTCATGATAATATTTCTACTTTAGCTCAATGGATATAATAAAGTACGTCGCTACTTATTGATTGGAAACAAGTAAGACATTACTGAATAAGCAATGATGTGATTGTGCGTTGGTTTCTTTTCAGGTACTTAATGACCGAGGGTATGATGGGGCAACTGCGGACTTATGGTCATGCGGTGTCATACTCTTCGTGCTGCTTGCAGGTTACTTGCCTTTTGATGATTCTAATCTTATGAATCTCTATAAAAAAGTGAGAATTTTATTACATTTGTGACACTAATAAACCTTCCTTTTCCCTGTTATCTATTTCATTATTCTGTGGGTTTAATTGCAGATTTCAGCTGCTGAGTTTACTTGTCCGCCGTGGCTCTCATTTGGTGCCATGAAACTAATAACGCGAATCCTAAATCCCAACCCTATAAAGGTATGTCTTATCATAGATAATTCCAATCTTTTTTATTTTATAGAAAAATATTTGGTGTTTATTTATATATAAAGTTTTGATCACCTGGCCAAGAAAAAAAGAATTTGGTTTCCACAACTTGTGTTTGGTTGTGCCTATTGCTAATAGCTTTTATCCGGCTAGATTGGTCTCAATTTAAATTCTATTACTTTTCCGTAAAAAAAAGAGCAAGTTAGACGAGTCCTACAATGATTACATTTTTTTTGTGAGAGTTGTAATTAGGGGTTTGTATTCTTCAACTTTTACACCTCTTGTTGATCTATTTTTCTTATTTGATCATGTACCATGTGCCAGCGCATTACTATTGCTGAAATTCTGGAAGATGGTTGGTTTAAGAAAGATTATAAGCCGCCTGTATTTGAAGAGAAAGAAGATACAAACTTGGATGATGTTGAAGCTGTTTTCAAGGATTCAGAAGTAAGTTACTTTCTCATGGAATAAATCAAAATACTGTTTACGTATATGAAAATCTGTAATGTTGTTATCTCGATAAAGAGTCATAATAAAACATCTTTATTTTCTAACAGGAGCACCATGTAACAGAACGAATGGAAGAAAAGCCTGTAGTCATGAATGCGTTTGAATTGATTTCAATGTCAAAAGGGCTCAACCTCGGGAACTTGTTCGAAGTAGAGCAGGTAAGCATACTCTGCATGATCATTTTTTGTTTAAATTTTCTATATGTTCTATGCTGGAAGTAGAAACAGCTAGTCCAATACTTTGTCCAAGGAACTAATGCCGCCTTTCTAGTTCTCCTGTATTTGTATCTCGTGATCATCAATTCATCATCAGTCTATTTTCTGTTCAGGGATTTAAGAGGGAAACAAGGTTCACGTCAAGGTCCCCAGCTAGTGAAATTATGAGCAAAATTGAACAAGCTGCTGGACCACTGGGGTTTGATGTTCACAAAAAGAACTATAAGGTGATGATTTAACCTAGATTTATGGCTTCTTTTTCTTATCTGAGTGACCGAGTCTATGTTTGGTTTTCAATATGGTTGCTTATCTTCCCATGTTTGCTGAAAAAAACAAGCAACATTTTTGCAAATTTGTTGATAATGAGGAAAATGACACGATTTCATGTACTGCAGCTGAGGCTTGAAAATGCAAAAGCTGGGAGAAAAGGAAACCTCAATGTTGCAACTGAGGTATGTACAGTTTAAGTCGAATAACTAATTATGAAAAATTTGATTTTACTTCTCTTTAGGTAAGTGAGGTGAATTATATATAAATGAAGTTGGTGTCATTATTTTCCCTTGTTTGTTTAGGTTTTTCAAGTGGCGCCGTCCCTTCATATGGTTGAAATACGAAAAGCGAAGGGCGACACTCTAGAATTTCATAAGGTACAACTTGAGCTTTTGCAGTTTCTTTATCTGCATAGCAAAAACATCGGTTTACATCAAGAATCTGGTTCCCTGCGGTTTTATAATAAATACTCCATTTTAGTATGGGTTTGTATAATGGTTTTTCTATATTTATCAGCATTCTTTTAGATCTGACAACCACATCTAGGGAATTAGATTTTACATTGTTGTTGCCTTGTAGTAATAAAAGATATTTAGGCTAGTGAAAAATATCTTGCTCAAGAGCTGATTCGGGCATAAGTTCAGTGTCATTAAGGGCATTTTTTAACTATTCAAGTCTAGTAATATGAATATCGTCTATATATAGGCAAGCAGACAACATTTGTAATCACTAAAATAATAAAGGGGAGATAACATGATGAACGTATACCAAGGTTAACTCTTGACTGTTACAGGCTTTTCTCCCAGCCGTTAACATAAAAACACCACTGATACTCTCGATTTGTCTAACTAACACTAATTTAGGAAGAAATATTATTCAAATAGTAACTAAATAAGTGTAACTATTCTCTATGAATCCCATCTTAATTTTTCATGCCATTGATGACGAATAGTATTCTGACTTTTAATTGTTTCTGAATGACTGAATTTTACTTGTTTCTGATAGTTTCATTTCCGTTCTACAGTTTTACAAGAAACTCTCCACCTGCCTAGAGGATGTTGTTTGGAAAACCGTAGAGGACATGGAGAAGATAAAATGAGTTACGGGTTGAAGGCTGAATGGATATTGTTCTTATGAAGCTTTATTTTGTATTTCAACTGTTCCAACTCTCATTTCTTGCATCTTTACGGGACTATTTTTCCGTACATGAAGAGTCGGTCTATGTTTCACCAATCGGTTGTAGATTTAAGCATGTTATCCTGCAGTTCAGAAACCTATTTTCCTTGTGTGTTGAAGGGGACCATTCGTTTGTATCATAACTTTATTTCATTTGTTTGATCAATTACAGATTGTTTTCCTTTTCATTCATCTTCTAGTCTGATCTTTTAAATAATTATGTTAGGTCCTAGTTGCTAGGTCACAAGGACCTCACCTTATTGTCATTATATTGGCAAAATAAACATCGACTTTTTTATAGTTGAAGTGTTTATACGTGAGTTTGTTATTGAGTTGTCGGACAATACAGGTTGCTGGGAGTTTCAATTACAACTGAGAAGTGCGACCAAAACGAATAAGATTTTGTTGCAACTGATTTTGCTAATATATATTTCGTATCTTTATATCTTATTTGTTCAGATTTGATGGACATGTAATAAGTACGTGCTATAAAAAAAGATACTGAAAAGTATATTGCATAAAGGTCAAAGTAAGACAAAGAAGAATAAGCAAAGAAAATCGATCAAGTTAAAGAAGAAAAATAAAACAAGTATAATGCTTATCTTGGAAAGAATATTGAAGATATAACTTGATTGACAATAAACAAAATTAAAGACTAAAAATAAGATATTATTCAGTTATATCTCTATTATATGGTTAGAGATAATCCGTTATGCGAATACAGATATTATGAACGTGCATATATGTTGGTACATGTTCATTGTAATAGATGTGTAAAATATATTTTCTATAATATATATATAGTGAGACACACATGTTCTGAAAAATAATATATTTGGTGAGGGAATATCAATGGTGGTATGTCATTAGATTTATCTTGAGATGTATGAACAGTGAGAGATATGCTTATACGCTTAGGTATTATAAATTTTGAGTCGAACATTGTAAGTTTTCTCAATATCATTAAGCTGAGCAAGAGCTCCGGAGAGTAGACTCGGTCGAACTCCGCTATCAAACGTGTTGTGTTCAATCTCTTATTCAGTACGTTTGATCATCTTTACGCTTTATTTATCAACTCCGCCATATACTTTCAGTTACAACTGAAGCATATTTCAGTTATAAATGAAACTGCGTAACAGCACTCGGAATTCCGGATAAACGTTATTTTAAAGTGGAATGAACAGTTTTAGAAAATAACTTCAAATAATAATTGTTAGTGTGTATGAATCGACAGCTTTCTCCTGTTCTCCATATGTTATGCCTTAGCTATATACAATACAAGTCTCGATGAAAGCGGGACCTTAAATTATCATTGGTGTAGCCTATGAGCCTACAGTTTGTGTACATAGTCTTTCGCATTAACTGTGGATTGATGACAAAGTCTCAGGCCTTTTCTGGCTTAAATATCGGAATCTTGAATATAAGAGTTTTTTACTTACGAAATAGATCGAACATGGAATGTAACTTTATTTTATTTAATCCGTCGACCAGATTGTTAGTTAACTTCTTACACGTTTTAAGAGTATTCCTCTTCTAGACAAGAGAGCATCCATCATCTGCCAATGTCTTTATATCTCTTTGGGATTCTGAATGAAATTTATTAGACTAACATTCTACAAAAGTCAGACAACCAGATGAACTCAAAAGGTGTTTATTCAATTTGTATTTCTCACAGTTCTCTTCCCTTCTTTTTTTCTTCCTTTTTCGTCTTCCCTACTCGAATTCCGTAGTCCAAAACCGATACTGACCTAACTACAAAACTAATAGTTCTGGAATCACTGTTCTGAAATCAATCTATCAGTAATAGAATACAGAAGTATATCCGTAATACTCCTATAATAAAAGATATTCGTGACTCGTAGTAAATTGTCGCAGAACACCCCCACAAAGAGTTGTATCACGGGGCCTTTCCCTATTTTTGTCACGCCTATAGAATGCCCATTAACTTCATTATAGCAATCGATTGTTCTGTTGTTCTAAGTTTAAATCAATCACAATGGTAAATATATACAATTAATATGTGTATATCGATTCTCGAGTAGCATATATTTACTTGCATAAATAATGACGTAAAGAGAAAAGAAAAGAAAGCAAACAATAATTTTGATAAGAGCATCAATAATAGTGTTGTTATCTTTATTGTTAATTAAAATAGTTACCTAACAATGCATTTTTTTGTCTTCATTAGTTATGTTAAATCATGTGTTATCTTTATAAATATTAAAAAAGTTGTTAAAAAGAACAATATTTAGGGAATATCTCACATTTGTAAAGAAACCAATCATCCCTATTAAAATTTCAAGCACTAGAAGAATTTCAATCTCTCTGAGATGATGTTTATGCCAAAAGCCATCTACATGGAAGGAATATTTATAATTATTATAATTATTCAATTAATATGTAATATTTATTCACTTGCATTTTAATAAATATATATGCATGTGGGTAAATATACCAAATATTGATTTTTATAACAAATATATACTGTTTTTATACATATAATATACTACATGGACTCTCCATGTAATTTCAGCAAACTATATATCTATTTACAACTTTATTACATCTTCAGTCCATAATTTCAAACAAGTTTCATTTTAGTCCTTTAGTAATTAACATGCACAGTCAATAGTTTCAGCGAATTACAAAACAGTCCTACTATTTTCAGTTTATTACAGATTTAATCCCACAGATTAATACATGTATTTACAATTACATGATTTCCGATTTACAACCCGATTATATGTCTTTTACTGATTTTGTTTGTATGAAAATAAAATTTTACAGTACACGATACATATTACATATCAATAGGTTTTTATATACAGGTTGATCATGTTAGACAGTAAAAATTAAAAAAAATCTATCACGCATAAGTTTTTTTTCCAACAAATACATGCGGTTTGGGTTACTGTGTATGGTATTATCAACAAATATGATTTTATAATCAACAATATGTGTGTTACGATCATCTTTTAGTTATCCATACAAGTAACAAACTCTAATACACATGGATTATATACTCCGGTATATTTATCATGCTTTAGTTATCCATAAAACATGCGATCACATATATGGAATAAATTAAGTTTTGAATTCGGCACCTTACGTATGGTATGTTGGTGAAGGTCGATATAGCAAAATCCTAAAAAACCGGATAAACCTCAAGATTTATAAATACTCAACATCCGTGCGTTTACCCAAAATCTCCAATATCCGCGAGCGTATATCCTATTCTCCGCGAGTAAAGTGCTGATAACGTGTTGTGAGTCTTATTAGCTAAGTATATATATATTATAGAGAATACATAGACAGAGACAAGAAGACGGTTATTTATTCATTCATATGTGTAGAGAGTCATTAATCAAGATACTCATGACCCTCTTTATATAATTAAGGATAGAGTTACATATGCTAGGAAAGCTGAAGATAGGCTCAATAAATAGAGTAAGGCTCAATAGAGTAAGACTCAAGATGACCAATAATATACTACAACAGATTCGATTTTATGTAATATTTGAATCGAAAAACCAATACGAATAATATGCCGATCAATAATTCACACCTCATATAACAATCCACACTCATAAGTCATAACTATTTAGTCAACAATAGATAGTTGTCTTCACATGTACATTGATTCGTCCGACTATCGACGAATGGATCTTATCGTCGAGATTTTATAAAAACATATACGAAATCGTAAAAAATAGTGCTACTACATCATGTGCACGAGGATATTCGATCAAATGACATAATTTTCCCTTTATTTGAGGGGAAACTCGTATATAATTGAGTCACTTCACTTTGATTTTCATTATAATTAAAGAAAATACTATCCTTCCGTACAAATAATGAAACAATTTGATTACTTATATATATATATTTATGTTATATAACCCTTTGATCTTTTTATTGGGTATGTGTAGTGTAAAAGAAATGTTAAAATACGATTATGTTGCAGAAAATTCTAGAAGACTCTAAAATGTTCTAATGGATGTCTTATGGGCTTTTAGTTGGATTTAAGTCGGGTCTTTTCTAGGTCTTGTAACCCTACATTTTATCTATATAAAGAGGGTTACGAGTCTTTTATTCTTACACATTCATTTATACCGATCTCACTCCCTAAATACCTATAGATGATAGTTGTATTTACAATAGATTCACAGTAGTAGATAGTAATAACTAGTAATTTTAGAAAAAATAATAAGAAAAATGATGTAAAAAAAATTTGTTTATAAATATAAATTTGGGTAGAATGGTAATAAAGCTATGTGTATGTCGTTAAGACATTAACCATGAATTAAATAAAGTACTTTAACAGGAAATTAGAAACCCCACATTTCACATAGTCGCATATTTATCAAATCAATACATACATAATAATCGTGTTGATTATTATGATAAAAATACAATTGATGGGTACGTTGTTCCGTGTTATAGGGGGCTTGGCGAATCTTGATTTTTTAAAATTTTGATAAACATACATACAAAAATTTAATTTTTCAGTATTTTTTTATAAAATGAGAGGTTTGTGACCTCCTTATTGCCCCCGGCTAACTAGTTCACTATAGGGAACCATGAACATATAAGCATCCATTTTGGTCAAAAAAATATATTGCTGGAATCACATCATACAGTAATACAAGATACCAAAAGTTTTATTAAGTCACAAACCCATAAATTAATTAAAGTATCCCTTATTAGTAGAAAATCAGAAACTCCATATTTTGGAGAGTCGCATATATATCAATCAATGCATACATGATTATTATTAGAAACCTTACATGTTTCGGTTGAACAACAAAGTCAAGATTGAAGAGCAGAGAGAAGAATAACAAAGAAAAAGCACTTATGTCTAATTATTTCACAGTTAAGTTAATATGTTTATACATCTAACTTATGTAGTGATAGTATTTACATTAGAAGCCCATATAGTATCCAACTAATGCATATGAACCTAAAGATATATAAACTAGTATACATCATTCAAAAATATAAATATAAATGATAATAGCCCCCTCAAGATGGAGAATGAAGAGTCTGAATTCCCATCTTGTCTGATATGGAATATAGCAAAGGAAAACTGAGGGTTTTGGTGAATATGTCCGCGAGTTGGTACCGTGAGTAAACATGTAAAATGTGTATTTTTTCTTCAAGAATCTTATCTCTGACGAAGTGACAGTCGATTTCGTGTTTAGTTCGTTCATGTTGTACGGGATTGTGAGCTAACGCAATTGCAGACTTGCTATCGGTAAAGATAGCAATCGGGCCCGAAAAGGGAACTGTCAAATCAGCAAGCAATTGTGAAAACCAGACGGTCTCAGCAGTTGTCTGAGCAAGAGCTCTATATTCGGCTTCTGTAGAACTTCTCGATACGACGTTTTGCTTCTTACTTTTCCATGACACAAGAGATTCACCCCTTTCTCTAATATGGCTTTTACAGGTAGCAATCTATTAAAGTCTTACACTGATAATTCAGAATATGCGTTGGTCTATCAAATTTAAATTCTTTTCAAAACATTAAGACCCCATGGTTAGTTGACACCGGTGCGAGTGAACATATGGTTAGTTCCCTAACGCTTCTCACTAATGTCATTGGAACCATGAACACTTTTGTTTATTTACCGAATGGGGGTAAAGTGCAAGTAACTCATGTAGGGAACGTAGTATTCAAGTCCGGTTTGATATTGAATCATGTTTTGTGTGTTCCCGCTTTTGGGTTCAATTTAATATCAGCTAGTAAATTAACAAGAGATCGGAATTGTTGTCTTATCTTCTATTATCAATGTTGCACTATCCAGGACTTACAAACCAAGCTAATGTCTGGGATTGCTAGAGAGGCGAACGTGCCCTATTTTTTGGAAGATACCGACTTAGTTTCTAAAGATTTTGGAGTCGTTTCTGAAACGGTACCTACCGCCTCCCAGGTCACTTGTTCTCCTACTATTTGACATCATAGGTTGGGCCATGCATCTCCGACTAATATGCAATTGTTAGCTAAATATGTACCTGGTCTTAAACCTTTAACTAGTACACCATGTGATGTTTGCCATTTATCAAGACAACATAAACTTCCTTTTTCTATTAGCACTATTCGTACAAGTTTTGCTTTTGAGATGATTCATTGTGATCTTTGGGGTTCTTATAATGTTGCTTCAATTGGTGGTTATCATTTTTTTCTTACGATAGTTGACGATTATACCAGAACGACATGGGTTTATTTGCTTAAGCACAAATCAGAAACCAGTGTAATTATCTCTACTTTTTATCAAATGGTACTAACCCAATTTGAACAAAGAATTAAAGTGTTGAGGTCAGATAACGGAACCGAGTTCATATTACTTCCCTTTTATCAGGAAAATGACATAATTCACCAGATGAGTTGTGTCGAAACACCACAACAAAATGGTGTTGTGGAAAGAAAACATCAACATTTGTCAAATGTTGCTAGGGCTTTAAAGTTCCAAGCTAATTTGCCTGAACACATTTGGGGGAATGTGTGTTAGCGGCTGCTTATCTTATAAACAGATTACAACACCGGTACTTCATAATAAATCTCCTTTCGAAATGTTGTTTAATAAACAACTTTCTCTCCGCCATCTCCGAGTTTTTGGATGTTTGGCCTATACTTGCACACTTTCCAGACAAATATCAAAATTTGATCCCATATGAGAAACCTTACATGTTTCGGTTGAACACAAAAGCCAAGATTGAAGACTAGAGAGAAGAAAGAAGAATAACAAAGAAAAAGCACTTATGTCTAATTATTTCACAGTTAAGTTAATATGTTTATACATCTAACTTGTGATAGTATTTACATTAGAAGTCCATGTAGTATCCAACTAATGCATATGAACCTAAAGATATATAAACCAGTATACATCATTCAAAAAGATAAATATAAATGATAATAATTATCAATCAATGCATACATAATTATCGCGTTGACGTTACAATATTAATAAGTTATCATATTGGCCATTTGAAAACAAAATTTAAACATCGTTAACCAGTCATGATCATATTTTCTATTACACTAATAAAAAAATGTATATCAATCATAATTGCCCGTATGGGAAATAAAGACCGAAAACGAAACATGAAAAATGAAATAAAATAAAAAATAAAAATTTACACGTGTAATATCATGAAGCGGGAAGAATAAAACGAAAAACGAAAAACAGAAATAAAATGAGTTTACCGGTAAAATGGTATCCGATTACACTTGAAAAATAGAAACCCACCTCACATTTATCAGAGTCGCATATATATATATATATAATTATAAATCAATCAATACAAATACATAATAATCGCGTTGACCAGAAAGACAACAAAACAGAACCTTTTTATTTTTCTCTCTCTAGAAAATAAGAAAAAATGGCGGATCAGCTCACCGATGATCAGATCTCTGAGTTTAAAGAGGCTTTTAGCCTCTTCGATAAGGACGGAGATGGTATTTTTTTTCATTTATCTCTATATATATATATATATTTATTTATGTATATGTGTTTATGTATGAGTTGAGATCTATATGTTTTTCTTTTTGAAAAATCATTATTTGATTTCGGTTTCTTTTGATTTGATTGATTTGTTTACTTTTGTTCAGATCTAGATGATGATGGTGCTTTTTATTGAGATATTTATTTTATTCTTGTAATATCATTTATTATATGGTTTATATTTCTGTTGTTGATCTTGTGTGTTGGACATGTTTTTAGCTACTAAGATTGATTTTTGTGAATTGGGTTTTTGTTATTTTTGTGTTTTTTATGATGTGTTTATAGATATAGAGCATATTTTGTGAGAATCTCTGGAAATGATTTTAAAAAGTTGTTGAGTTTCGAGATTGTGATTGTGATTGTTATTATGTTTTCTATAATGGGTTTATGGATATCGGACATATTGTGTGAGTCTATGGAAATTATGTTAAATGTTTCGGTCAGGTTTCGAGTTTGTGGTTATTATTGTGTTTCAATGATGGGTTTGTAGATATAGGGCATATTGTGTGAGAATCTATGGAAATGATGTTAAATGTTTAGGTCAAGTTTCTAGTTTGTGGTCATTATTATAGTTTCTGTGTGGGTTTATCGATATAGAACATACTGTAGAATATCTGGAAATGATTTTAAATGTTTCGGTCAAGTTTCGAGTTTGTGGTTATATATGTTTGCTATGATAGGTTTGTGGATATAGGGTATATTGTGTGAGAGTCTCTGGAAATGATGTTTAATGCTTTAGTCAAGTTCGAGTCTGGTTGTTTTTATGTTTTCTATGATGGGTTATGAATATAGAGCATGTTATGTAAGTCTTTGGAAATGATGTTTAGGTCAAGTTTCGAATTTGGGATCGTGTTAAATGATCTTTGTTACGTATTGATTTCTGGTATGGATTTGTTCGTCGCGTTTTTGGCGTTTGTTTGTGTATGTATCGGTTTTGGGGTGTTAGCATATTGGTGTACAAGGGTTTGCGAATCCACATTTCTAAAACACCATATTAAAATTTTAAGAGTAGTTTGTAGTAGGACTAATTACAAAATGACTGTAATGACCTTGTAGAGTGCTTGTGTGGTTGAAGATTCCGAGCTCGGTTTTGTTTC
Organism: Primula vulgaris; assembly: GCA_963920805.1. NCBI lineage: Eukaryota > Viridiplantae > Streptophyta > Magnoliopsida > Ericales > Primulaceae > Primula > Primula vulgaris. Next base: position 19,910,207 of record OY987222.1, read on the forward strand.
TTTTCGGTTTATAAGCTTCAATAGATGCCTAGAAACTGTATTTTATCCTTTTTTATTATCAAAATCTAGAAGCTTAAACCTGATTAACCCAAATTTTTGCAACCTTAAGTTTGCCAACCTACTTTACTAAATTTGTAACCAAAACAACCCCTGAATTTTTCGGGGTATTTTAAAAACCTAATCATCCACAAAATAAACCGTTTAGGTAAATCGTACGCAGTTTGGCAACGATTCTTGCCACCTACAACCAAAGAAGCCCTTGCTATTATTATTTTCACATTGTAGTTAGATCTCGAAGATGCTAATTTTGGTAAGTTCTAGATCTGTGTAGCGAATGTGCCACTTTCATGCTTCTGATCCATTAAATGTTGCAGTTTTACCTAAAACTAATGAATAATAATACTTCTGGTATTCATGCTACATCGTCTTCTTCATTTATCATTCATTTTCCTAATTGAGTCATATCCTTGTTTAATATCGAAGTTGTTAATATCCTTGTTTAATATCAAGCAGTTCGGATATAGTTTTGCCACGTTGAACAAAAACACCATTGTTATTATTTTTGTTCATACAGTAATTAGATCTCGAGGATGCTGTTTTCCCAAGTTATAGATCAAAGCAATGAATGGCCGCTTTTGTAAATCAAATTGATATAAGGTTACAGTTGATTACCGCAAAGATAATGTGTACTCATTCTTATGTTTATCGAAACACCCAGCATGCTCTTTATTCATCTTCCATATTTTCTATATTGGGTATATTTTTTGTCAAATATCAAGCTAACAAGGACTCATGATTTTGTCTATCCGTAGAGTTATTAGTACATTCATTTATTGTCACAGTTTTTGGCCAAAAGTTATGTAATGCTCCTTTTATTTATCTGTATATCCTGCATTATCTTTGTTCACTAATCACCCTCTTTTCTAGTTAGTTATCTCCTTATTGTCAAGGTTGTTGAATTACATATACATGTCATTTACTTAGTAATTTACGCCATTCAATTCTTTCTTTCAGGTTGCATCACGACCAAGGAGCTCGGAACAGTGATGAGATCACTGGGTCAAAACCCAACCGAAGCTGAGCTCCAAGACATGATCAACGAGGTGGACGCTGATGGAAATGGTACCATTGATTTCCCAGAATTTCTCAACCTTATGGCTCGTAAAATGAAAGACACCGACTCTGAGGAGGAGCTAAAAGAAGCTTTCCGTGTCTTCGACAAAGACCAGAACGGCTTCATCTCTGCAGCAGAGCTTCGTCACGTCATGACCAACCTTGGCGAGAAGCTGACTGATGAGGAAGTTGATGAGATGATCCGCGAGGCTGATGTGGACGGTGATGGACAGATCAACTACGACGAGTTTGTCAAGGTTATGATGGCCAAGTGAGGATCTGTTGGGAAACCCAAGACTGAAATTTTATGAAGTTGCTAATGGAAAAGAAAAGAAAAGGGTGTGGTTTGTTTCTTTATCTGTTTTTATTCCGTCGGTATGTCTATCTGCTTTAGCTTTGGGTCTTTAGTGGTGGTTTCTCTTATCTGAAATTTGGCATTTTTCTATTTGTGTACCTTTTTAAAGAACCTAGACAAATTTGGTGAATTTCATTGTCTTTATGTTTTGGATTATTATATTATGGTTTCTTCATGGAACATGGTGATTCAAAATAGATATGCACAAGAAATAGTATATTCTGCTTGTTTGTGATTTACGAGGGATGCAATTTCGTGGGTTTCAACCCGTCACGGGTCAGGTAAGTGTAATTCTATTCGGGTCGGGTCGGGCTTAAATGAGTAAAAATGTAATTTAAAAACGTACAACTTAAGACTCTTCTCTCTCGTATATATTAAACTTTCTCTTTTATATTATTTTTATATTATAGTTCTAAATCAAATGATTTTTTGATCTAACTAACAAATTTTATTTGAAATCTTTGACATTTATGAGATTTATTTTTTAGAAGGAAAAAATATATTTTTTAAAAACGGATCAAATGAGTCGGGTCGGGTTAAATGGGTGAAAGTGTAACCAGTAACGTTATAGAGCTAGATTGGTTCAACCAAACTGAATACCAGACAGTCATTTATGTAATTTTTAGAATTTTTTTGATACCCAACCAAAACAAAAATAAAACCTCAAATATAATGTTTATGGAACCCTAGTTGAGACTACCCTAAATTTAAATATTAATTAAAAATATTTAAAATTTCAATGATTTTAATATATTTTATTTGACTATTCAACAAAATAAAACCCAAAATATAATATTTATGGAACCCTAGTTGAGACAACCATAAACTTAAATATTAATTAAAAATATTTTAGAATTTTAATATATTTTATTTGACGATTCAACAAAATAAAAACCTAAATATAATATTATAGAACCCTATTTGAGACTACCCTAAACTTAAATATTAATTAAAAATATTAAATATAAGGTCGAATAGTATATTTTTAAATTTCGGGATGAAAATAAAATTTTAAATTTACATTAAGCACTGGTGTGTTGAGAGTCTGATTGAGGTTAAGTCTATCTGGCTCATTAGCATTATTGAAATATATATAGACCAAAAGGGAAACTTTTTTCATATCCCTGTTATCTAAAGAGGTCATTTACAGTAGTTACCTGGGAGAGTGGGAGACAGACAATCTTAGATCTTGGTAAGATAAACAAGTATGTCTCATCTTTGGTTTTATAATGACCGTTATTTGTAGTATCTATAAGTAAATCATGCAATTTAAACCAAGTATAACATTGAAAACAAAACTTCAGATATATTCAATTGTTCCCAAAGTTATTCGTAATTATTATTCGAAATGCAAACAGCAGCAAGCACTCATCAATGTAGCAATTGTTTACAAAAGTTTTACTTCTTTTTTCTGCTAATCTAAATCTAAAAAACACAGTTCAACAGACAACGACAAACAAAGAGCAAGCTTTTGTGGATTCCTACATAAAACATCAGAGGCATATTCTTCATGTATCTTGGTAATGGTATCCTCAATCTTGAATTTAAGTAAACATTTAATACAACATTGACCAAATATTTAAAGAAAACCTCTTCGTCCCCATACCCATAGTATTAAGCACGGATATTCACAGCACACGCTAAAACGACAAATCGGATTTTTCATATTTCGCTCGCCAACATTAGTGGTCACCTTTTAAGCGGTTTATAGAGAACAACAGTTGTGTATTTAGTCTGGAATCTATGAGTTAAACCGAGAGCCACCACTGACTGAGCCGTCGACCCTTTTTCAATAAAGAGGTGGTTGAGCACAACGTGCTGTGGCTTAGCAGGATTCTCGTCTGCACTTGGCATGTCGAGGACGGTGAGATGGAGCTGAGGTGGCACTGCCATGGGCTCCTTTGCAAAATCTTCGGCTCCCAAAAAAGATTGGCTGTAACTCATTTCTGGTGACGGTGGAGCCTCGAATTCTGAGACACTTTCTACATTTTCTGGGACATTTTCCTGCATTCAATCACACATTCAATAAATTTAAGCGAGGGAGAGAGAAACAAAACAAACATTGTATAATTGGGAAAACTCATCCCTGAACATAAATGGCATTAATGTTTATCATACTTTTATCTTCAATCTGGTTAGAAATAGAAGGGGAAAGGATACTTCAGGTACAGAAACAGGATTATCATGCTACAAGTTGGATGCTAAGTTGTTTTGGAATCACAGCGACACGTTTAAGAGTGGTAAGATAAAAAGATGCTTGTCATGTGAAAACCAACTTTCATGAACAACGTAAACCATTTATAAAGTATGCCATTTTCTCAAAAAATACGCCACGCAAATATATACACGGAATCTCCCAATTCTCAACTATCAACAGAAACAGCAAAAGAAAACGTAATTCATACTTATTAATTATTATCATTCCAAATATAGATACGCATATGCAAATGTAAGTCAACAAAAAAAGTTATCCCGCATAATTTTCAACTGTTATGTTAGAGAGCAATATTAACTTCACATAGAGTTACAAAGTTAATAGAGTTACAAAGTTAATGAGCTACTTACATGGACATCAAGAAGGTTGCAAATATTTCCCATTTCATCAGCTACAGAAGGAAGATCTGGAATATATCTCTGTTCCCCATCCACAACAAACCTGTAATGGTACACGCCTGATGGCAAAACCAGAAGAACCGAATGATCCTTGCCTGTTCTTTGCAGCTTTTTCCTAAATATTCACAGTAATTTCATAGTATCAACCAACACGAGCTGCAAATAATCTTCAGGTGCTATGGGTGCTTTGCAAAGAACCCCGTATACTTCTGATAATTGCAATTAGCGCCCTAACTATCTCGATTTTGGCAATCAACCACAATGTCCAATATTAAATGACATAACTTATAATTGTTGGGTTTGGATAACTGTTCTCTTGATAAACGTATTTTGTCACTGTTTACTATAGTAAGTTTAAATAGCAAACGAAAAAAGCCCATTAGAACAGTTTTATGAGGGAAAATTGAATGTTACATTTCAAGACTGTGTTTTTACAAGATTTGTTGTAGAACTGTATTTGGTTGCTTACGAACCACAGATACGGACGGGTGACGAAAGGGCATTGGGAAAAAATCATCCTTTATCAAACCATTGAGCGCAAAGCTGTGTCATTACCAGACATGGGGGTTGCTTGCAGATAATTGACAGTGCATGGTGGTTAACTTCAAGGTTTCGAAGGATATGGGTTTGTTTTGAAAACAACCCACTGTACAAGAGGGTTATTTTCATTTTACCCTTTATATAATGACTAATAAAGCTCACCTTGATGACCAGTTGTCCCAAGATCCTTCCACAGTAACATCATTACCGCCATAATTCCACATAATCAAAGTGGGAATTCGGGTCTCAGCAGGTTCAAAAGTTTCCAGAGACTCATCTTTCCACATTTGATTAAAAGGAAGGACTTCATTTCTTCCCAAAGGAGCAACAGGATTCTGATAAGTCACAAATAAAATCTTTATTTGTTTTGGGTATTCTCTGAAGATATTAAGTTTCTGACAGAAATGACAAATTTCGAATCGAAACATGATTTCACTTAAAAGAAAGAAAATAACTTATATAGAACCTGAAGCTGCCAACAGACAAATAACTGTCACCTATTCTTCTTTACAACTTGACATGCTTACAACCGCACAACTTGCCAGGGATCTTAGGTTACCAACAAGGCCAATGCTAGCATTACATGTTTATACACATTTCTATATTTTACAAGATTTTGATTGGCCAAATTTGCAAAATGGAAAAAGTAAGTCACTAATGAGAGAAGAGAGTGGCAAAACATGTGCTGCAAACACTTCCACATTGACATACAATCTTGCCAAATTAGAAAGAACTAAAACAGGGCCTGTAAGCTTTGCATTACGTGATAATCTCTGAAGTACTGGGAAAATTGTTAAAATGGTACCCAACCTATTAACTTTTAGTGATTTGGTACCCAGCCTAACACACTTTCGAAATTGGTACCCAACTTATACATTTCGTTCTAATTTGGTACCCAACCTAACACTTCTTCCAATTTGGTACCCAAGCTAACATTTTTTTCTAATTTGGTACCCAACCTATTCGTTAAAAACCGATGATCGAAGACAGATTGAGTCCCTTAATTGGACTGTATACGTATAGGTTGGGTACCAAATTAGAGCGAAACGTATAGGTTGGGTACCAAATTAGAGCGAAACGTATAGGTTGGGTACCAAATTAGAAAAAGTGTTAGGTTGGGCACCAAATTAGAGCGAAATGTATAGGTTGGGTACCAAATTAGAAAGTGTGTTAGGTTGGGTACCAAATCACTAAAAGTTGATAGGTTAGGTACCATTTTAGCATTTTTCCCCTAAAATACTATTCATATAACTATTTACGGGAACTGGTAGCAGTTTCATAAAATTTGGGGTAATAACTGTGAGTCTGTGACCATAGATTTTATCATTTTGCGAATATGTATATAACAATTGCAGCACTGGCATAAGAAAATGTCGATCACCATTTAAGATTATGACTCAAATATTTTTGTGCACAATCATCTGTTTCCCCACAGTAATAAATGCCCAAACAATTTAAGGAAGAAATACTGAAACTAAACTTGAAATCTTACCCTGATTAACCGGCCTTAATAGTAAGAACAGTTAAAAGGATTAACATAATGATGTCTTGATCAACTATGTATTATATGGTCATCTATAAAGGACGAAAAGGAGTAATCACATATAGTTTTTTTTTTATATATATATAAGAATTAGATGTGTTCAAGAAGCATCAAGCCAAATAAGTCGATCATAAAGTGAGTCAACCAGCTTACATATACATAATCTACCTGTTCTCAAAGAAGCAAGATCTTGCTTTACTACAAACAAATCCTAATTAAATTATATTACAATCTTCCACGAGTTTATACAGAAATTCAAACATGATTTGCTCCTACAAAAATATGTTTGTAACAAATAAAGCAATTTGGTGGCATGTAAAAGTTATGATCTAAATGCATGGTAAATGCCATTCGGTAGAGAAAATTACACATATTTACTTCTACAAAAGACCAACTCAGATATCCAAGTTGTTTCTTTACTCTGTGACCTGTTTGTAAAGCAGGCTAATTGCCTTTGATGGTTTCTCTTTCTGATAGTATCCTTACTCGTTGAAAAGAGTAACAAGGTGAATCACATTTAACTTATAAGGCGTCAATCATTAATAGCACACTTGTTAAGATTCCAAGAGGCAAATTAATAAATGACTCATGAATTTTACATAAGCTGGTCAGGCTTGAGATAGGTTTTGGTCCATTGGACAACCTTTTCCTTTCTTTCTTCTTTGGAAGGCATCATAAATTCAAATTTCCAATCGATAAGTACTGCATCCAAAAGAGATTTTTGCTGGGTCTTCTACTTTCAAATGTTCTCTTTAACTTATGTTACAGGTGTCTAAAAACGTCTTCCAGGATTGGACAAACTAGTATATGATGAACCTACCACTTCCTTTAATCTTTCTATATTAGTGTAAATTGCTTCACGCATCTACTTTCAATGTTTTTGATAAAAGCAAAATTATAACAACTGCTTGAAACCGCTCTTAAAAGAAGTTAAGAAGTAACACAGATGCTATACTAAACCCCAGTTATATATAAGACGTCATTTGAGATAAGAGTGCTATTGGTGATAACGAAACCGACAAAGAATTTATTCATGACTTTATGTTAGGGGGAAAAAATAGAGCTGTAGAGTCTTGACTTTCCTAATGATAAATGAATCTTCATAATGACAAATGAGTTTAATAACTAAAGAAGACGAGAAATATAACTATAATGACCTGAAAAGCTAATGACAAAGTGAGTTCATAGCTTTCTACATAATAGACAAAATAGACTATGCAAAATACTTCATGAAGGAAAAACCCAAACATTCTTAAATAGTAAATTTTACAAATAACAGTTAAAGAGTCACCACAACATTTAATATCACACATCAGAAAATAAATAACAGCATTTCTGTTTTTAATTGAATTTCAGTTGTAATAATGCAATTAGAGTGTTTTCCCCTATTTAAGTAATTAGAAAGAAACAATAAATGACAACATAACTGTGAGCACAAGACATGTAAGCAGAGGATCACATCTACATAATACTACACAAAATGGATTATGCAAATTACCCCATGAAGGGAAAAAAACTTTGAATGGGAGACTATACAAATAACAGTTAAGAGTCATTACACCATACATGTAAAGCTAAAACACAAATCAAACAATAAATATTTTATTTGAATTTCAGTTGTAACAAGACACCAATTCTTTATAAAGTGCAATTATAACTCATCTACACTATTAATTTATAGAATGCAATTAGTGTGTTTTCACCCATTGTAAAAAAAAGATAACAATAAATGACAATATATCAGTTCATCTACACATTTTCTTCATAAAATGCAATTAGCCGGTTTTGCCCATATTAATTAAAACTACAACAATAACAGTCCATCTACACCATTTCTTTATAGAATGCAATTAATGGGTTCTCCCCATATTAATTAGAAATACAACAATAACAGTTCATCTACACCATTTCTTTATAAAATGCAACACTATTTCTTTATAAAATGCAAATACTGGATTTTCCCCCACATTAATTAATCTACACCATTTCTTCATAAAATGCAACACTATTTCTTCATAAAATGCAAATAGAGGATTTTCTCCACATTAATTAAAACGACAACCATAACAGTTCATCTACACCATTTCTTTATAAAATGCAACCCTATTTCTTCATAAAATGCAAATAGTAGGTTTTCCCCATATTAATTAAAAAAGACAACAGTAAAAGTTCCACCATATCTTTATAAGATGCCACAACTTTTCTTCATAAAATACAATTATAAGATTTTCCCCATATTAATTAAAAATACAACAATAACAGTTCATCTATACCATTTCTTTATAGAATGCAGTAACTGGATTTCCCCCCAAATTATTCATTAGATAAGAAACAATAAATGACAACATAACAGTGAGAAAACAAAGCTAAGTACAGAAACACAATTACATAAACACACACACACATTTAAAAAAAAATATATATATATATAACAGCTCATCTACACCATTCCTTTATAAAATGCAATTACTTGATTTTCCCCCATATAAATTACTCACTCCGTCTCAAAAAATAGTTCCATTTCATTTTTCGTTTATACCAGATTACACTAACATTTCCATCTACGGGGTTGTAGTTATACTTTAATTTCCAAATAAACTCATATCACATGATCATTGATAACAACTAATACTCCTTAATCATCCATTGCAGTAAAATTGTAATGACATTAACTAGTAATTAAAAAGAAAACAATAAATGATCACATAACAATGAAAAAACAGTAACTGCACAGTCACCTCTACATCAACACACATAATCACACACACACACACACACACACATACGGACATGCATACATACATACATATACATAAATATATATATATATATATATATACAGAATGCAATTAGTGGTTTTTCATCCATATTAATTAAAAATAAATGACTTGTGACAATATAACATTTCATTTTCACCATTTCTTCATAAAATGCAATTAGTGGTTTTTCGCCCATATTAATTTTAAAGCACCCACATTAATTAAAAAGGTAACAATAAATCACAACATAACAGTGAGTAAACAAAAAGAAACATAATTACAAACACACACACATGTATACAACAATAACAGTTCTATGCACAATTTCTTTATAGAATACTGGATTTCACCCCATATAAATTACTACTCACACCGTCTCAACATATAGCCTCCTTTCCTTTTTTTCTACCAAATAGTCCCATTTACGAGTAATTATGTTTTAATTTCTAAATAAACTCATATCAAATGATCATTGATAACAACTAATATTAATCATCCATATTAGTAAAATCGTAATAATACTGACTATTTTTTTTTTAATCTTAACAGTTAAACTATTCTAAGTAACATTTCTTAATATCGGTGAAAACCTAATGAGAGTAACTAGTTAAAAATAAAACAATAAACGATAACGTAACAGTGAGAAAACAGTAACTGCACAGTCACATCTACATAAACACACCCACACACCCACAGAATGCAATTAGTGGGTTTTCACCCATATTAATTAACAAAATAACAATAAATTACAGCATAACATCCATCTACACCGTTTCTTCATAAAATGCCAAAATATAAAATTTTCTCATTAAATTAAAAGGACAACATAACAGTTCATCTACACCATTTCTTCATAAAATGCAATTAGTAGATTTTCTCCATATTAATTAAAAGACAACAATAACCACCATTTCTGCATAAAAAGCAATTAATAGATTTTCCCAATATTAACTAAAAAGAAAACAATAAATGATAACAAAACAGTAAACCATCGCATTACATACAAAATCAGTAAATCACATCTACATACATACATATAGATATAGAGAGAATCGAATACCTGAGGAGCGAACATGAGAGGGGATCTGGTGAGAGCGGGGCTATGAGGCGGAGAATTCGCCATCAAATCCGGAGACCCCGTGCGCTCAGGCAGAGGAGGAGGAGGAGGCGCGTGGTTAGCACGGTAGTTGAAACCGCCGTTAGATCCAGATAGATCGTCGTCTGTTCCTCCTACGTTGCCGTCTTCGTTACCCCCATCTTCTCTCCCGTTTGTGTTCCCCATCTCACACACTCTCTCACACACATAATTTACAAATACGACAATAACACTTCATCTACACCATTTCTTTATAGAATGCTGAATTTCCCCCCCATATTAGTTACTCACTCGTCTCAAAAAATAGAGTCCCGTTTCCTTTTTATTCTACCGAATTATACTAACAATTCCATTGACGAGGTCGAAATTATGCCTTAATTTCTAAATAAACCTATATCAAACGATTATTAATAACAACTAATATTAAACATCCATATTAGTAAAATTGTAATAACATAAACTTGTAACTAAAAAGAAAACAATAAATGATAACATAACAAAGAGAAAACAGTAACTGCACACACATACAGAATGCAATTAATGGATTTTCACCCATATTAATTAAAAACAACAATAAATGACAATATAACATTTAATCTACACCACCATTTCATTATATAATGCAATTAGTGGAATTTCTCCCTACAGTAACTACAGAATCACATTATTAGAATCCATAACAACGGTCCTACGAGCGGACATATTAAATGGGGGAGGTGAGCCCAACATCGCTAGGCCCGCTCTACATAAACACACACACATATACATAGATATATATATATATAGAGAGAGAGAGAGAGATATGGAGACCTGAGGAGCGAACATGAGGGGGGATCTAGATAAAGCGGGACTATGAGGCGGAGAATTCGCCATCAAATCGGGAGAACCCACACGCTCCGGCAAAGGTGGATGAGGCGGCGCGTGGTGGTTAGCACGGTAGTTGAAACCGCCGTTAGATCCAGATAGATCATCGTCTGTTCCTCCTCCGTCGTCGCCGTCGTTTCCACCGTCTTCTCTCCCATTCGCGTTCCCCATCTCTCTCTACCCACACACACTAACACACACACTGATACACACACACACAAATTGAGAAATGGAAAACTAATTAAGTATTAAATTGAGTAACTCCATTTTTGTTTCTATCTTATCTCAAACTGATATCCAATTTTATTAGAAGGCCAGTAAAAATTTAAAACGTGAAATATTTTTAAATTGAAAAGTTAAAAAGATTAGTACATGGGGTAATTAATAGTATTTTTTTTTTCCACACACATGATACCAGTTTGTAAGTTTTTTTGTTATCTTTTATAGTGTAATGAAAACATGGATTTTATCGGATTTGGCGGTCGTGACGTGGATTGTCGTGTATCATTAGTTTGATGATAATCTGATTTTTGTAATATCTTAATTAATAAAAAAAAAACGTATTTTATTTGATCAGAGGTCGTGTGGATTGTCGTATAACGTTTATTTGGAGATTTAGTAGTAATAGTTAGTCTTCTAGTAAAATTAATTGTTTCTAATATAAATGAGATTCGATTTCGTGTTATCGTGATAAAAACATGGATTATATTTGATTGGGGTCGTGACGTGAATTGTCGTGTAGCGTTTACTCGAGGATTTAGTCAATACAGTACATTAATAATAGTTAGTCTACTAGGACAATTAAAGGAAAATTGGTGTTTAGTACTAATCTACCAACTTAATTAGCAATCTCTGCAATGCCTCGATTGGCATCAGCTTTTTCGGTCAAAAAACATTAGAAAAAAAAATTGTTTTCAAAAACATGTAACGAGTGTTTGGCAAAAAGTTAAAAAAGTTAACTTTCAGCATATTGATTTTTGACATTTCTTTTGATAAATTTCACAATATCTTGTCGAAAAATAACAAGTAACACGTCAATCATATGAATAAAATTTTAGTTGAAATACGATCAATATTCATTTAAATTCTGAAAATTGTGACGGAAAAGTTACCAAAATCTCCAAAATGTGTGATTTTTTTTGCTTTTAGCTTTTCTAATTATATTCCTCCAAAATATAGATTTTTAAAAGATAAAAAAAACAGTTATAACAAACACATGTGTATTTTTAAACTTAAAAGGCTAAAAAAACTAACAACAAAAAAGTTACCTACCTTAATCTTCTTTAACGATCACTAGACTTATATAACCTTTTTTTACAACATATTTTGAACATAATTTCAAATTATTCCACAAATCCCTCTCTCCTAAAATCTCCCATGGCTATCTTACTCCAATTTAAACTATTTCACAGCATAAATATACCTAAGCTTCTCGAATTATATGTATTCTATTAAAATCATTCATGCATGTATTCTCTCAAATTATATGTTTTCTAATAAAATAGGAGAGGGAAAAGATGAATTATTACTCTAATAAACGGGTGTAAAGATGAGAACAGTTGACACTATAACTTCTAAATTCTTAGATAAAAAAAAAAGGATTTGAATAAAGTGATAATAATAAGATGGATTAGTGGGAAATATTATAGGAAATAAATACGTAATTACTACCAAACGGAGAATATGGGGCATAATGAAAACATATTAAAACGTTTTGAAAAGTTAGATTAAACACAAATGAAGTTTCAAATGTGCCTTTTTCACTAAATAAGTATAAAAAGTTATACCTATAGCTAATTTTTCCGATAAGTAATTGTTTTTTAGTATTGGGTATTATTCATCTTCGATTTTACCTTGCCGTAATGAAAAATTACGGATTTTATTAGATTGGAGTTCGTTAGTTGGGTTGTCGTGTAGCGTTTATTTGAGTATTTAGTCGATATAATGTACTCAAATAAGCAGTGTAGTATGATGATTATAATTGTTTTTAGTATTGTGTATCAATGAGATTCGATTTTGTTTTATCATAATAAAGATAAGGATTTTATTTGACTAGGGTCATGACGTGGATTGTTGTGTATCGTTTATTTGAGAACTATGGTTTTTATTTGATTGGGTCATAACGTGGATCGTTGTGTAGCGATTATTTGAGTACTATAGTTTTTATTTGACTTGAGTCGTAACGTGGATTATCGTGTGGCGTTTATTTGAAAAATACAGTTTTTATTTGACGGGTGGTGTCGTGAATTGTTATGTAGCGTTCACTTGATGAATTAGTCGAGGTGTACATATTACGTAGGAAAACAAACGTTTTAAGTTTTTAACCTTCATTTTAATATTTGAGTCCATGGGTACGATTACTAAAACAAATATACGTGTTGTCCCATTTAAAAATTAACTAGATCAAAATTAAGAAATACCAATAATTTTCCATCATGGTAAACATATTGATACGGAAAATAAAAATGAGAGAAATTACGGGCACCGCAAAACGAGTATCTACATTTATAAAACCCAAAACGCGACATATAGATGGGTAAAACGAATTCACCGTGATTTACATACTAATGGCAACTCGTTATGAGACAGTACCAATGGCATTTTGAAATGAAAAAACTGCTCAATTTGTTTTAATGTACCTGTATACGATGTATATACCTACAATTTTGATTTACAAACAACTCATATATAGATTGTAAAAAATTGTAAAATTTAAAATCTAATAATATAGTTTTACCTTAAAACTAGTATGTAGCTAACATTTGAAAGTTTTTATTTTTTATATATTATGTACTTATTAATTTGTAAGAATTCAAAATTGGATGTATATTCATATTGTACAAGCAAATTGCATCGGAAGTATTATAAAAATCTACCACGAGTCACTTTTTTATAATAGTTATTGTAAACAGTATAGGCTATACCACTTATTGATATTATGGAAATAAATTGATTTAGTATTAATTGCATTATATCTGGTAACATATGGTGCACTAAGTATAATTTTTTTAATTAATATTATGTTCCACCAAATAGATGTAATATTATATTTGTTTTTTTATTGTGTTGTAATGTTTCGTCAAATATAATATATTAAAATCATTAACTTTTTAAATATTTTAAATATTTTTAATTAGTATTTAACTTTAGGGTAGTCGGGTTCTATAATATTATATTTGGTATTTTATTGTGTTGTAATTTTATTTTATTTCAAAATCATAATTACACCATTTGTTAAATTTCAGAATCTATTAGTAATAATTATGATTGTTTTCTACACATTGTTACATTTGACTCTGTTTGTTTTGAAGGAAAATAGATGCCGAAATTTTTTTTCCCGGAAAATATAAATTTCTCTGTGTTTGTTTCAATGGAAAATATGTTTTCCACGGAAATATTTTCCAGAATTGAAGGGAAATTAAGGAAAATATTTTCTTTTAAAATCATCAAGAAAATATTTTTCGGAACCATAGTGTAACCCATAACAAAAGGTAACTTATGGTGAAAAATGAAAAACAAAGTAAAATTTAACTGATAATAACGTAAAATGATTTACAAATTAAAATTTAAAAGTAATCCATAAGTTAAGAAAAAAGTAACTTAAAAATAAAAAAGTAAATTAAACTTAACGCTTATAACTTAAAAAAAAACTTATAAATAAAAACATAGTAAAAATAAGTAAAAAAAAAAAAACTTTTTTGCTAGTAAAAAGTTAACTTATTTTAAGTAAACTTCAATCACAAACAATAACTTACATAAAATATTAACTTATACTTATATTTTATTTCAAAAACAAAGTAGATTAAATATCTAATGATGTTTTATATTTGATCTCGTTAATCGTAATGACAGTTAAATGTCTTGTTGATCATTAAAAAATGTTTACATAACACTTGTACATTCAAAAAATGCGTTCAAGTTAAATTGTTATAAAAGTAACCTATTGCATATTAGTTCTAATAAGTTGAAAAATTAGTTGTATGTTTAAAGTTTTTATATGTTGACTTTGTTACTATTATGAGATTCTTATACTCATGTTTGTTAGATAAATTATAAATTATAATTCATATTTTCCATGAAATTTCTCCCTACAACCAAACAACGAGAAAATCATGAAAAATAGATTGTTTTCCGAGAAAATATTTCCCTTAAAAAATATTTTACTCGAAAATTATTTTTCGGGGAAACAAACAGAGCCTAAATGCTATTACTATGTACATACTTGTTAACATATTAGTTGTATCTTAACATGTGTCCTCGGACACATGTTAGCGGAACCGTTATTTCAACGGGGGATTTTAATCTTTTTAGTTTTTTGTTTCTAATTTTTTTCTCGGTAATATATTACCTTCAAAAATTCAAAAGCGGCGTAAATAAATTAGGACCCTTTGCCATCATACTTTTTTGCCAAAAAAGTTGCTTTTAAGAAGCAATACATCTGACTCCATTATAACTTTTTTACTTATAAGTGATTTAGAACTTATATTTATTAATAAGTCATTATCAATTATTTTAACTTATGTATATAAGTGAGTTCTATATATACTAATGTACACATCATATTAAAAAGTTTTTATTTCCGTAAATTTAAAGTGAAAAAATCTTTAAAATCCGCAAATTTCTTTAATGTATGTTTTTAAATTATTTTAAAAGTAAAAAAAAGGCAACACCCGTGGATTTTTTTAAATAAAAAAGGTAAGGTTGCCAAACAAACATACACTAATAAATACACTTTCTCTTATTTAAAAAATAAAAACAAAATACAATTTATCCTTTTTTTAAACCTCTATAAATTCAGCTCGCATCCACATCTCCCTCTCTCTCTCATCAAAACCAGCCGCAAACTCAAAATCCCAAAAAACCCAAACCCTAATTTTCTTATGGCGAAAAAACGAAAAGCCTCCGCCGCCGCCGCACCACCGCCCACCGTCACCGAACCCGAACCAATCCCCGATCCCGAACCCGTCACCCAACCCGAACCGGAACCGGAACAACAGATAGTAGACGTTCCAGTCGAAGAAGAAGTAGAAGAAGAAGAAGAGTACGAAGAAGAAAACGAACAAGACTCCGAACCCGAACCCGAATCAGAATCCGAACCGGTACAAACCCAAACCAGTCCGGTACAAGAGGACGAAAAAATGGAGGAGGAGGAGGAGGAGGAATTGGAACCGGTGGAGAAGCTTCTAGAACCCTTCGGAAAAGAGCAATTAGTGAATTTAATTAAAGAGGCGGTTGATAAGTATCCGGATCTGATTGGAAGTGTTCACAATTTAGCGGATTTGGACCCGTCACATAGGAAGATATTTGTGCACGGGTTGGGATGGGATACGACTGCCGAGACGTTGGTTTCCGAGTTTTCTAAGTACGGTGATATCGAGGATTGTAAATCCGTTGTCGATAAAATCTCAGGTAAATCGTGTTTTATTTAGGCTGAAAAGGCTTATTTTATTAAGAATTAAGCAATAAAATCTAGATTAGGATTGTAAATTGGTTGTTGATCAAATCTAGATTAGGATTGTAAATTGGTTGTTGATAAAATCTCAGGTAAATTGTAAGTTACAGTAGTTAAACTAACAAAAGCGCTAATTGAATAGGAATTGAACGATAAGATTGATTTTGTTATTGGGATTTGTGTTATTTTAAGCCCTAATTGATTAAATATTATATTGGTTTAAGTAATTAAGCCCTAATTGATTAGGAATTATGTGATTTAATAGGTGTTGTTATTGGTCTTTCTGTTGTTTTAAGTTTATATTAGTTAAATTAGAAATATCAATTAGGAAGCCGTGTTTCAAAAGGCGGCCTAGGCGGTGATTAGGCGTGAAAAAATCGGATTTCGGCCTAGGCGGGAAAAGGCGGCCAATTAGGTGCTAGGCGGGACCCTCTCTGCCTAGAAACCGCCTAGCGCCTTTTGAAACCTTGTTAGGAATTATGCGATACGATTGCTGTTGTTATTAGACTCTTGTGTTATTGAGGATTGTAAATTAGTTAAGCTAAAAAAAGTCTAATTGATCAGGAATTGTGTTGATACAATTGATGATGTTATTGTGCTTTGTGTTCTTTTAAGTTGATGTTAATTAAATTAGAAATAGAGCTAATTGATTAGGAATTATTCGATTTGCTGTTATTGGGCTCTGTGCTATCGAGGATTGCAATTTAGTCGGTCGATAAAATATCAGGTATATAATAATTTGTACTATTTGAACTAAAAAAACCGTAATTGATTAGGAATTAAGCGATAAGGTTGCTGTTGTTATTGGGATAATTTTAAATATCATATATGGATTAGGATACCACAACTGGAACCTAGTTTCTGAGATAAGGTGGCAGAGGATGGTAAGTCCTTTGTATTATTTAAACTAAAAAAGGCCTAATTGATTAGGAACATAGCGATAAGATTGCTTTTGTTATTGGGCTTTATTTTATTTAAAACCGTTTTAAGTGCTGGTTTTGTTTAATTGGTTAGGAAAAATATGATAATATTGCTGTTGTTATTGTGCTTTGCATTGTTTCAAGTACAAGCTTAGGTTAATCAAAATGCTACTTTATTTTATTTAGTGTCTGTTTGGCAGCTGCATTTTTTCTTATATTAAAAAAAAAGTAAGGGTGTTTGCCTGTTTGGTTATTTAGCTTTTTTTGCTTTTGGCTCAGAAAAGCTCAAAAAAGAGAGTTTGCGGATTTTCTTAGCTCAAAAAAGTTTTTGTCCCTGGGCACGGTGGGGATACCACAGCTGAAACGCGAATTTCTCAGTTTTCTAAATATGCAAACATTGAGGGTAAATATGTCATCAATAAAATATCTGATAAATTAAAAAGCTACACTTTTATTATGTTCAAACACTGTTAAAAAAAGCCCTGATTGACTAAGAAGAAGCAATAAGCTGCTGTTGTTACTGAGCTTTGTGCTGTTTTAGGTTTAATGCTAGGATGATATTGCAAGTTTAACATAAATATGAGCATACAAACACTAGAGTGGGCCCGTTTGACATCAGTTCTTTTAAAAAAAAGCAGTGGAATAAAAGCTTGTTTCAAAGAAGCTGTAGTGTTTGGCACCATAATAGCCTTCTACGGTATAAGTAACTTATTAGTTAAACTTGCAATATAAGCTGTAGTGTTTGACACCATAATAGCCTTCTACGTATAAGCTGTAGTATTTTATCTATTTCATCGTTCAAGTGACTTAACTGTATGCATATCTTTATTAGTTAAGGTAGTAGTATTTTGTGTAAAGATTTTTGGTGAAGAAAGCTATAAAAGCATCAAACTTCTAGCTTCCCTGCTTTTGAGTTTTTCTAGCTCATTTGACCGAAAAACTAAAAATGCCAAGGAACAAATTAGTTTCCAAACAGGCATAGTAGGTAAATGGAGCAGTATAGAGCAACGTTTCACTTTTGATGTAGATTTAATTGTGCTTCACAAGAAATAGAATTCGAAAAACAAAACTTTTTACTGGGTGTACCTGCTGAACATGCTATATTATTGTCATCATACTGATTGACTTTATTCATAACGTTTATTGTGCTTATTTCTGTGTTGCTGTGTTTTTGTGCTATTATTTGTTTATTTTTGCATTATTAGTAACCTGTCGTTAATAAAATCACAGGTAAATCTAAAGGCTACGCTTTTATTCTCTTCAAACACCGTCTCGGCGCTAAGAAAGCCCTAATTGAGCCACAAAAGAAGATCGGGAATAGGGTAACTTCTTGCCAGCTTGCAAGTGCGGGCCCTGTTCCTGCACCACCACCTGTCGCTCCACCTGTTTCGGAGTATACTCAGAGGAAGATATTTGTCAGTAACGTAGCGACGGAGTTGGATAAGGAGAAGCTGTTGGGGCTTTTTTCGCAGTTTGGAGAGATTGAAGAGGGTCCGTTGGGGCTTGATAAGGCCACTGGGAGGCCCAAAGGATTTTGTCTCTTTGTGTACAAGAGTTTGGAAGGGGCGAAAAAGGCCTTGGAGGAGCCTCATAAGGTTTTAGAAGGAGTCACCTTGCATTGCTATAAGGCGGTTGATGGGCCTAAACCGGGTCATAAGGGCCAGCAACACAGTGGGTTTCAGAGCAACTATGGTGGTGGTCATGGTTCGAAGAGGTTTAAGAGTGGGAATAACAGTAACAGTAGGTATCCGCCACGTGGCGGTGGTGGTGGTTCACATGGTCCAAGTCATATGATGGGTCCGGGCCATATGGGCCATATGAACCCTGCAGCTGCTGCACTGGCCCCTGCGCTGGGTCAGGCTTTGACTTCGTTGCTGGCTGGACAGGGAGGAGGGCTGGGGAACTTGCTTGGTGGGGGGTTTGGAGGACAGGCCAATCAGGGGGTGCCACCGCAGCAGGGGTATGGAGGGCAGCCAGGTGGCGGGTATGGGATGCAGGCGGCGTATCCTGGGCAAGGAGGTGGAAGGCCGATGGGGGGCGGTGCGCCTTATATGGGACATGGTCACTAGGTGAGGAAAAATGAAAATATTGCTGTTTGTTATTGTGTTTTGTATTGGTTTTTGTGTATGCTTAGCTTGATTTCAAAATCTACAACACCATTGGCTGCATATAAACATTAGAATATGTAATATGAACACTATAACAGGTAAAAACTAAAAAGAAGGCTAGTGAAGTAAAAGAGAGCATTAGTATCTGCATTGTCTAGAATGAATGAACTAGAGGTAGGTTAGTTTACTGTATTTTCTTCCTTCTTTATAGGTTTGTTTCGTTTATTTAAACTCATGAATATTGACGTTTTCTTTTTGCATTTATAGAGTTTGATACTTTAAAGTATGGTATATCTTAGTACATCTCATCATCTTCCAAGTCTACATAACAAAATATACTTAATCTCCATGTTGCTCCATGCATGTGCATAATGCCTGCTTCTATTCATGTGAAGATCTTTAAAAATTAAGAGCTTGTTAGGCCTTAAAATAGATTTTCTTATGTAATAAATCGATGGTAGGTCATGTAGTGTTACCAAGATTAGGTTCTTCCCACAACTTAATATGTGATATTATGTGAGAATTATGCTTAGACATGCTAGTAATATTTATGTGTATTGTGTCAGTTGTATTGCCTAATGTATGTTTTAGGAGTATGTTAAGATGACTACTGTTCTTTCTCACAAATACGGAATGAAAAGTTAGTTTGGGCTTTAGATTTTTAAGTGTTGGTGTCAATTTACTTTTGTGATGCGTTTCTTTTCTTATATAAACAATTCAGTTTTGTTTATCCGTGTTTGAGAATATTTTTTTTACGGTTGTTAAGATGCTGCTTTAAATTCACCTCAAATTTGTTTTAAATTTTCTTCTCTGCTCATGGCAAACGTCCTTGTTTTCTTTTGGTTCTTATGATAAAAGTTGATCTTAACTCTTCAAAGGTATGAGGTTTCACTTAATTAATTTTTACTCCAGAATTTTATACAAATAAGATTTTTATATTTCTATTCCTTGTGCAGATTTCTTCCTAGATGAATGAAAACTTTTTTGAAGTCTGGTGATACCTCTGAAGTTCTTGGACCTCATGCAAAAGAGTTTTTTTTATATCTAAAGCAAAAATGGCTGTTTGTCTCCAGTCCAGCATGTTAAATCTGTACTCTTTTTCTATTCAAGTACTTTGTTCCTTTAATTTTCAAACTTATTTAGTGTTTCGAACTCCGATTTCTGTTTAAGAAAAGAGTATGAGAGAGCAGAGAGGATTTCCTACAAAGAAAAATGTGGCTCTTCAGAAACTTTTAGCAGTTAATCAGCACTCTTTTTTGTATCGACTTGTGCACTTTATTTATCAGTTTTATCTTGCGATTTCAACAAAAATCTGAATGATTATGTATGTTGTTATTTCTTATTAATGTTTATTTTAAATTCGGAGCCTGATGCCTGTTCTTTCGAGGCTTGAAATATTTTTAAATCCACAGGAATTTGGATTGCATCAATAAGTGCAACTATTTATTTTGCTTAAAAATTTTGCTGTGTAGATTTTAAATGATTTAATTCTAGTTATGGTTTTGGCCTTCCGAATATGTCCATGAATTAGTAATCATTGCAAATATTTAATCTAGCTGAACTAGAGAGGATTACATTGCCCTCAGACCTATAGAAAAGTCCTATTGAGCAATGCTTATCAGTTTACTTTCCGTGGTAAATTAATATGTTACTCCCTATGTTTCTAACGTGTCTGGCGCTTCCAAACATGTATACCTCATATTTTTGTTACAGATCCAATTATTTTGGTCTCCATATGCATTGCCAGATAGGGTACACTCATATCTTGTTTATACACTCATTTCTTCCAAACATGTCGAAACTATTGACACTTGTTTATACACATTTCTTTATCATGCCCTTTCAGGCCTTCAGCTCTAGCATAAAACTACCTATTACTGCCAATAAAAACGGACCCCTATTTATTTTAAGGAGAATGATTTTCTTCCAATTTATTTTGGCTAGTAGCAGATTATTTTCTTGTTTTACCCTAGCAGAATTTTCTTAAACTTAACCAGATATTTTATATTCTAATTCAACTAATTGGTTCACAAATTAATAATTTTGATCACGTTTTCTCTTGTTTGGTTAGTTTCCTTATTCTTGTGGATGGGGGGGGGGGGGTTATTAGACAATTCCAATGTTCTCGTGAATATTAACAAGTATCGCTGTACTATGTGGGCTTCAATATCTTATAGACTTATACTAATTGTTGTATTCACTTCTCAAAATTCTTAAAACTCT
This sequence comes from Primula vulgaris, assembly GCA_963920805.1. Classification (NCBI taxonomy): domain Eukaryota; kingdom Viridiplantae; phylum Streptophyta; class Magnoliopsida; order Ericales; family Primulaceae; genus Primula; species Primula vulgaris. The sequence goes on from OY987222.1 coordinate 19,931,793, forward strand.
TCTGCTTTCAAGCTAGGTTGGTACGTACAATACTATTTATTAGTGCCAAGAAAAGCAAAATTCTTTTTCTTTGAAGCTTGTTGGCCGCTAGAAGTTTTTTTTGCAACCAGATATCTATAGTGCAAGGAAAAGGAGATTTCTGATTCTTTAAAGCTGGTTGGTTGTCCTCAAGAAATTCCTTAGCTTTTTATACGATCAGCAATTTGTTTACCTTTTTCATTTTGTAGAATCCTATCAAAAAGCTATTAAGTTTTCTCTGTATCAGTCTTGCCCTGATTGACCCTAAACTGCATTTGGAACCTGATTCTGAACCTTACTCATATATATTGTTAATTTTCCTTTTTATTCTTTATAACAGTTTGTTAGGTCTTATGTTTCAGCGAATAAAAAACATTTTTGGCTGTGCTAAGATAATAATATCGTGGTAAGTTGCCAAAACTTTTGGACTTCCTTTTTCAAGCTAATACATGGTACAACAAAATACATGACAACTGGGCATTCACAATAAAACTCTTTAAATTCGTTTCGCAGAGTTTAACTGGTTTCATGTTTCTTTTTTGAGAATTTTTGGCCATGTTCTTAATTTTTGGCCGTCTCAGATATTTTTCATATCTTAATTGATCATGGAACCCTTACAAAATTATTTGCTAACAATTTCTGGGTCGTTTCCTGCCAAAACTTTAGATGTTTTTTTTCAAGCTATTACATGGTACAACCAGATACATAAATGGAAATGTAAAACTATTTAAATTCGTTTCGCAGAGTTCAACTGGTTTCATGTTTCCTTTTTGAGAATTTTGGCCAAGTTCTTTAACCCTTCTCAGTTATTTTTCACATCTTAATTGATCCTGGAACTTTAACAAAATCATTTGCTAACATTTTTGGGTTGGATAGTTAGAATTCTGAAACTCACGCTTCCTCCGGTTATGGATTCTTTCTGCAACCATAGCTCGGCCAATTATTTAATTTTATAATCTGTCTTTTTTTTCCACCCCATTTCTTCAATCCTTTTTGTCATCTCTTTTATTTTTTATTTTATTTTGCAATCTTTAGTATCGTTATAATACCGTGATGTCATATACGAGTTGTGAGGTGGCAAGATGCTGGTGATGAACATGTACCCTTTCTCGGCTTCTAAGGTAAAGTATCTGGTGCTGTTCACTTTCTTATTCGATGGACTTGATCTTGTTCAAATGCATTTTTTTTTGTTTCTTTAAATTGCGTGTCTTGTTAATACGTTCATACACCTTTGATGGTTGCTATCGCCGCCCTCTTATATTTTCCAACCCTAGCAAATCCCATTCTTTTAAAGTTCGTTCAAGTGTCTGGGAAAAAAATCTCTGATATTCTGACTTATATGTACAAAAAATCATTTTTATTACGCCAGAGGTTGCGACATGCTTTGATTTTCAAGTTATTTCATCTGGTTTGTCGAATGATTAATCCATCTTTATATTTTAATTCCACTTAGAAAATTTATGTAGAATATCTCATTGATATATGAACGAAATATAATCAAACGATTGCAACGTTTCGTAACAATGATGGTTTTTCCAAAGCATTTGAACCTTTTTTGGGAAGAAATAAACTGTCTGGAGGGAAACAAGGTTCTGTAAGATTGCCCAAATTTGGCAGGTGAGACTCATTATATACTTTATTACCCTAGTTAAAGTTGCACACTTTTTACACTTCTCTATAGAGGCGTAAAGGGGGTGATGACACCCCACAGTTTTGCCTTTTTGAAACTTTCATAGTTAAATTAACCCATAGTCGATGTTCTGGAACTTTCAAGCCCTTTTTGTTCTTGGTTCCATTTTGTATATCCTTTTATTTTTATCCACCATAAATTTCTAAGTGTTGCGCTATCTGGTCCAAGCTGAACTTGCGTTTTGAAGTTGCAATATTTATGAAACTGAAATTTGGTAGTCGTGTTTTTTTCCTAAAATGCAGCTCACATTTTTTTAAATTTCCATTTAAAATCCCTACCCCTTGAACTATTGACTCGGTCATCTTACCATAATGTTTTGCAACACCTTCCGGATAAGGTCATTACTCTAAGCTAGCTATGGCCCCGGAATGACCCCTTCACTCTTCCCAATAAGAGCATGTTTGTCAGCATAAATAGTTCCGGAGTGGGCAAATATAACCCTTGGGTGGAGTGAAAGCAGAATCGTGGAAGTTGACAATCCTCTATGACCAGACTTGCTATCCTAGTTCGACAACTCCAGCACTCGCAAACATCAGAGGGTGTTTCTTCATCACCAATAAGAAACCTTTCATTTTGTTGTAGAAATTAGTTTGTACTGCATTCAGTTTGGAATTATGTATACTTGGTTTTGTTTGATTGTTGGATAATTGGTTTTATGTTTGCACACATTTCATTTTGATAGTTTCTGTCTTGGTTAGTTGGTAACAAATAAAAGGTATGCTATTTGGCAGAATTTTTACATGCAGTTAGATTGGTTCTGCGTTTACTAGTTTAAGGTTCAAAACATCGTGTTAGTGATTATATCTTCTCCTCTCTTCAAAATCAGATCTAGATTCATGTGTACCCTACGTTTCATTTTGAGACGGTTTGTGTACAGATATGAGTTCAAACCTATATAAAACAATTTCCTTCAAAAGAAACAGCGGCATCGTTAGAAACTCAATCTTAATAACGTTCTAGGAAATGTAGACTATAGTTTTGTTAGATTATCATTTATGTGAACTTTTGGTATGATAAATTAATAAAGTTCTCTCTCTCGAGCTTTGGTAACTTAATTAAATTGTCAGAATATCAGGCTTAAGGTTATAATGCCATCATTGACAAGAATAGCAATGTTGCAACATTTCATTGCATTAAAACGGCGTTACTACTACCGCTGATTTGAAAAGCTTGATTCAAAGTGGAAAAACTTGGTTGAAATCTTTTTAGAGCAAAAAAATTAAACCGCTGTCTTGGTTTTCACACTAATAAAGTTTACAATTTTTTTTACGCTTTTTGTGTAGCCCTTGCAGGAATGTTTCAGCCATCGCTTTTTAAACATTGCTAACTATTCCGTTTTTGGTTTAAAAAATGTACACATCGAACAAGGATCATGTTGTATAGCTTTTTATTTCAATGGACATGAAGGAATTGTAATGACTTCAAATAAAAACATCTTATTTGAACTGTAGTGACTTAATTGAGTAAATTGTTTGAACGTTAAGCAGGTCATAATGTCATCACTGAAAAGAAAATCAATGGGGTAACATTGATTCCATTGTCCTAAAACGTGTTACTAACCGCTGTTTTAAAAAGCTCGCTTTAAACGGAAATATTCGATTGAGAGCTCGATATGTAGCTTGATTTAAAGCATTAAAATGCTTTTAAAATCTCACTTTCTAGCTTTTTACACCAACAATGGTTACTTTCTTGCACGCTTTTTACGCATCACTTGCAAAAACATGCTAACTTCATTTTCGCTTTCTAAATATTTGCCAACTGCATCATTTCTAGTTTAAAAAATTTCCGCCTCTATCAAGGATAACGTTGTATAGCTTTTTTACTTCAAATTGAAATTAAATTGCAGCAAATAAAGACATATTTTGTAGGAAAAAGCAATCAAGCGCCAAACATGCCTAAAATATTTTGAAACTAGTTTATCTGTACAATCTTCATCTATATCAAAATCTCTAAATACAAAGAATTGGCCCCAGTAGATATCGTTGTCCTATACACCGGTCGAAAAAATGTACCTTGCTAACCTATACATAAGCTCAAGAGGGATAGACAGGAGAGGAGAAAGAGTCTTACGAGACCAAGATTAGGCCTTGCAAGGTCAAGAACTGAGCGAGACAGAGAATGGTTATAAGAGGAGAAGTGAAGGATAAGCTCAGGTAAGACAGCACCATCAAGTAGAAGAATTAACCAAAATTATCGAATAACCAGTGTTATATAAACTTTCTGCTTTTTGCCTGTCGTAGACCAATAGATGATTCACGTATAATGTGGTAGTTCCGGTTGAAATTTTAAGGTTTCTGCAGTCATGGAGAAGGCCTGCAAACAAAAACATGCAACTGTTAAGGAAAAGAGAAATGGAAAAAGGAAAATGTACGCATAATATCGGATTAGTAGCAAAATGGTAATAATTAAAATTGATCATGAAGTGATACTTCAGCGGTTCACCTATAACCAGGGAACCAGTATATATGAGAGTTGAAAATTCATGAGTCGGTTGTTTTTTCATTATGGAGGAAACTCGGAACGCTATATTTCGAAATTCATGACAGAGAAATCATTTACGTTGGCGATGGGGGAAGGGATGAGAGGAGTACGTTACCACCACCAACATGAAAAATGATTGCTGGCTTTCAAAACAAGTTTTATTTTCAAGTGAATTTTTCTTATAGAAAGTTGGGTTGATCATAAGTTGTAGGTACTAAAGTGAAAAAATAACAAATACACACACATTTGGAGGCAGTCTAGAGAAAGTTCCCTTTTTTGTTTCCTTCGTACCTTTCATGAGCATGAAACCATTATTAGTTTCTGAGTCACCGTCAAGTTATTTTTTGTATATTGAAAGCCTCAACTCAACGTGTGACAGGCTAACTTTTGATCCGTACACTCGTGATTCAATTGTTAAATTTTTTCCAAAATTTTAATTTTTTTTCTTTCCGACTAAAGCGGAATGAGTACTTTTATTACATAAGACACATATACTACTAAATGAACCAAACCAAGTCGAGTGACTTATTTCAAAAAGAAAAAAAAAACAAATTCGATTGATCAAAGTTGCATAATACCTGGCAAAGTATTGCTTTGAGTTGCTATTATGTCGTTCCAGCTTTTTTTTATATCTATCTCAGAAGAGTGAGGCATTTATATGCATATAAATGACAAAGTTTACAAAGAAATATGCAGTTAAAGAACCAGAGAGAATGCTGAGACTTGATGAGAAAAGTGTATGGACTGAAAGTAGCTTTATATAGAGAAGATAGGCCAAAGATGGCACAATCATTGGGCTGTTTCTCATAGTTTTGACAGCATCGTTAAACTTGCCGTTAGTGATTTCGGAGCTCAATTTGAGGCCACATTAACGATATAAACAAAACGTTTTGTGTCTCGTAGTAAAATTATCTAGTGATTCCGGAGCTCAATTTGAGGTCACTTTTGTTGCTTTACCAACCATAGTTGTAAGTCATGACAGTTGTAGAAAGTTTTACTTATTTTTGCAGCACAGACAAGTTTAAGAAATAGAGTTTTACCTTGTTTTGTTTCCTATTGCATTATTTGAGACATCGCCGTGTCCCTTTCTTGCTTCCTCTTTTTTTCCTTCGGCCATACCTCGGTTTTCTCCTGTGTAAAAGTTACAATTTAGGTCCGGCCACAAAATGAATTGTACACATGTCCTATGATGGTAATTTTGCAGGCCTTTATGTGTTCAGCACATATGGTGGATTTCGTCAAACCAGTTGAATAAAGTTATGTCATTTTCACTCGAATAATATGAATAGCTACTATGTCTATGTAAACTCTGTTATTTTAAAAAAGCCTACTAGCTGGTCGCAAGAGCGGGTCCGGGATAAAAAAATATACGAAATTTAAAGAAAAACTGATATTTGTATTGTTAGATTTAATAGAATGATCAAGATTTTTTCTTATTACTGGTTTTGTAATAACGATTTCACAATGTAGTTCAAGATTGATACATATAAAGTCTTAGTTTCGTCATTTTTATATTTCACTGCAACTATTTCGCCCCTTCTCAATAGGTTTGTTCAGCAGTAATACAATTTTTGGCTAAAGCAACCCAAGCGGTTAGGCTGCTCTGATAGTAGCATATGATTTAAGTATAACGTAAAAAAATTACGCCTACAAGTCATTTTGATATCGATAATTACCCCTAGAAAAGACTGTGTTGAGTGATTGTTTACAAACTGTTCTTGCAGGTTACAGACCATCATCCCTTTTAGTGTTTTTTTATTTATTTGACTCAACAATTATCTAGACATCTTCTAATTCATTTTAATTGATCTGAGTCTGCAACAAACTCAAACACATTAGGTATCAAACTCATTACTTCATATTTCATATTAAATCAAAGGATATCTTAATTTTTTGCCAACACTAACATGGGATAAAAAGATTGTTGTAATTAGTCCAAGCTCATTAAGTCCCATGGCGCTAACATCACAACGTTATCGTATTTTCCAAAATAATATTTTTTTAATTTTTATTTTTATAAAGCTTGGCGATCCTAACTTAGCTAGCTAGAACTCGTACAAATTCAAAAGTTACAGAATAGTTATATCGTTTTCTGGACCAAGCCCTTTTAGTAATCACTGAGGGAGTGCGCACGCGGATATATCATTTGGCATTTACTTTTTTGGACGATTATTTTGTACACACATACTTCTTATGTATGTACGCATTAGCATGTCATCTGTGTAATTCGGCAGCATTGAACTCGGCTGATATATATTTGTAAGCACATGAAACTGATCTTAACTGATAATTAACTTCGATATTGGTTTACATGCGACAGCATTAAAAAGAAAATATAAAGGTGGCAGGGCACATAAATTGATCAAACTTCCAGTTTGATAATTGATTAGCATGTTCTGAAGTACTGTAGATGAGTTACTATTAAAAACTCAAAGATTAATTTATGCTGGATGAAAATAAATTTTCAATTTTGAAGATATAAAACTTAACTTTTTATCAGTTTCTGGCTTGTAAAGATTCGAGATTTATATCTCCAACCCTCAATGTGTGAGGAAGATAGAAAAGGATTATATACCTGTCAATTTTTCTTGAATACAATGTTGCAACTTGTAACAACCTAAACATAGTAAAATTTCGATATCAAGACCTTTAATTTTATAATTAATTAGAATTTACCGTGGACAAAATAACTTCCTCGACCAAGTTAATACCAACACGAAATTTTGTTTTATCTCTAAAGCTATTCATTGGTGCCAACAAAAGCAAAGCTATGTTCGTCTGTAAAGTAAAACCGAGCATTCTCAAGAAAATCACTTCAATTTGTTCTGAAGACCAGCAAAACTGCTTTTCGCTCCATTTTTTTTAGAAAAATAAGCCTAACTCTTTGAAACTTACCCCGAAAATAAAAGTGGTCATAAAATTGTAATCTTCAAGTCCTCTGTCTATAACTGTTTGATAATTAACCAAGCAAGCTTTAGCTAATTATATTTCAAAAGTTTACATATAAAATATTGCTTCTAATCTTTTCCATTTCTTATTTTTTATTTTATATGTTCTGTGCTAGAGACAGTATTGTAACATTTCGTATCTGTATTTCTGTATTTCTGTCATTGCAAGAGTGCTTCTGTTGTGCCTTTCACGAAAAAAAGTGTGCTTCTGTTTTTACTTTCTAAAAAAAAATGTTAAACAAATAATAAGGTCGTCAAAGTTTAATAAGTATCTTGAATGTTTTGAATAGTTCAACGTAATTTGAAGCTCAAGCTTTAATTTTATCATCAAAATTCTGCCTTAAAATCTTGACTTCAAGAATCACGATTAGCACAAATTGAACTATGTTTAATGTATAATTAACAGCTTATTTTACACCAGGCTCTATTTTCTTGGTTAATTTGTTTTTCTTTCCAACGCTAATAATGAAACATTAACTTTCGCAATAAAGAAACATACTACTAATGAAAGTAGCAATTATCAGAGCTAAATATGGCTTCATAGCAAAATTATACAAAATGCATTAACAGATTAAAGTAATATAATTTATACAATCTTCATTTTTGTGAGATCTCTATATACATACATTTGCTGTGCAACATAAAAAGGGGTCCTATATCTAATGTATTGTAACCAGTCTAGCTAGCTAGCTAGCTATACAGGAAGCTCAAGAGGGATAGATGGGAGAGAAGAGAGAGTTTTACGAGACCGAGATTAGGTCTTGCAAGGTCAAGAAAGAGAGAGATCGAAAAGAGGAGTAGAAGTGAAGGATAAGCTCAGGTAAGATAACACCATTTCAACTTGAATAAGCTACCATAAAGATTGCCAAATCTTTCTGTTTGTGTATTAGAACTTCTTCTTCTTCTCGTCGATCACAGACTTGAAGAAAGGTAGTGTATAGTGGAATCTTGTTGATATTTCCATAGGCTTGGAAAAGTCCTGCAACCAAAAACACTTTGTTAAAAAAATAAAATGGGAAAATGATTTCCTAGCTTCTTATTACAAGAAAATTGGTACAAGAAAAATTGTGCTAGGAGCCTAGGATTATGATGTACACTTCAGTTATAGCATGATTGTCATTTTCTAGGTAATGCCACCTTTTACTAGCAACTCCAAAATAAAAATAAAATCAACACTCCATACTTGTATTACCTGGACTCGGTGTAATATTATGTCATCTAGTATGAGTTGAATAACATTCAGAAATTAAGTAAACACCTTATATATAAGCAGTACTTTGGTACATTGAGTTATATTTTCGTTTCATGAACTTTTTCTGACTTCTATTTTTCTTTTTCGATAAGATACAAGCAAAGCTTTAGTACAAAACTACAAATTAATTATAAGTAGCCGGAAATGAATTTAAAGTTTAAACACATAGCTATGCATGAACATTAAAACCAGCTAGCTCAACTGATTAATGTTGTAAATATAAGTTCAGAAAACGCTAAGAGAAGCTTAATCATTAATGGTGCTTCGGGAAGCAAAATGATTGAGACATAATTAGAAAGCAAGTCTTTTTGTTCCTTTTGCATAAAATTAGCAAACATTGCTGTCATTCATACCTAATGCATGAATCGGTTGAGCTGCTGCTCTTCGGTTCCAGGCCTTTTGCTTTTCCGTCATGAAAAGAGTTATATAATAAGCTCAAAATATATCAAAATGAGATTTATAATTTAATTATTAGAAAAATAGTTGAAGTGGGTACTGAGACTGTGAGAAGTAAAGGCAATGAAGTACTGATTATATAGAGGAGACGGCCGAAAACGGCACAATCACTAGGCTGTCATCATCATTTCAATGGCGATAATGACATTTTTGTTGCTTACAAAAATCATCTAAATTCTCTTTTTGAAGCTACCATTTTTTTTTTTATTCGTATAAGAAACTTTTGTCGCATCGCCACCTGAATATTTGTTTTCTTTTCCTTGCCCATGAAACCTCTTTATTTATTTCTTTACATATAAGTTAGGATAACTTGTTCCTGCAGGGTGTGCATACATGGTTGATTCTGTCAAACTAATTGAATTATTTTACGTCATTCTCATTGTAAAATGACGGACTGTTACGCTCATATTTCTTGGTCAGAATACACACATATGATATTAAAATTAATTCACATATCGAATATCAAAAGCATCACACTATGGGTTCTAAAACATCATAAGCTTTATCATGGTCTTCGAAATTTAAGTGACCCTAACTGGAGTCGAGACACATTCGAATTCAGCAGCAATCTCAGTACTTTTTACTAATGTTTTCAACTTGCATTCTGGAACTTGCTTATTTTGACGAATTTATTAAATACTCATGTAATTATGGTTTGCTGACATGTGTTTTTGCCACTTTTAGGATTGGTGACCCAAATTTTAACAATTCTGTTTTAGTGACCTACATTTATCGTTTGGGTGGTTTTAGTGACCCGCCGTTACATTTATTGGATGGATACCGTTTTCAAGTTTCAATTTAGTCCGTATAGTTTAAAACTTTACGATAAACGCTTAAAAATTGTAAAAATTACACACTTATATAAATACACTTAAATTACACACTTATATAAAACATGTGTTTAAGTAAGTTGCACAATCAGAAAATAAAATGAATAGAAGTATCAACTCCATATGAACTTTATTAGTTGTGATGATATAAATATATTTACAAAGCTAATAAAGTGTAATGATAATTACTCACAACTCAATTTTAATAATTTATTATTTTTTTCATTTCTTCACGTATATTTAAATATATAGAATAAAGTCAAAACTTGTTAATATCATCCTACATAAATAAATTTGGATCTAATAAACCCAATTTCGTATGGGTTAGAATCTAATTAGCATAAGACTAATCACTCAAAAAATTCATACGTCTTTAATAAATTTAATAATGAGCTTACATAGCAACAACAAAAAAAACGATTTAGGTTATGTTTATTAATTTTGTAGCATATTGTTTAATAGTTTAATATCATTTTTAAATTTGTATTTATAAAACTTAATTTTTTTTTCATTTAATGTAACTTGCATTTGATAGTTTTATAAGCTTTTATATAAATGTGTAATTTTTACAATTTTCAAACGTTTATCGTAAAGTTTTAAACAATACATAATAAATTGAAACTTCAAAACGGTTTCCATCCAATAAATGTTACGGCGGGTCACTAAAACAACTCAAACTTTAAATTTATGTCACTAAAACGAGATTGTTAAAAGTTGGGTCACAAATCTTAAAAGTAACAAAAACACATGTCACAAAACCATAATTAAACCCATGTGTATATTCACCCATAAGGTAATACTATTGACCAATAACCTTGTTCTTGGTTCACATATTAAGCTGGCTTTCAATACGCTAAATTAAACAAGAACAAGTGCGTTATTGAATTTCAAAAGCTCCAATGTCGATGGATTACTCAAATACAAAAATGAAAGTTAAAGATCAATGATTTAATTTTTTTTTAACTTTTGACATTTTAAATACGGAGTCTAATCACTTCTGGCTTTTATTGATTAAACAAGATAATGCAAGCTTCTATCTAATATTGAACAAATGTTAAGAAGAAAATATGTATACTCTACTCTACCTGTCAATTTTATCAGACAAAGACAACCACATAAAAATTGTAAAACTATTGATTAATACCTTTCTTTATTCATCTATGGCGGCATAAAATTTGTCGTCCACACTCGCTACATCTAAAACCTCCGTGACCAAGTTGCTGAGTAAAACAATACACGTATACTTATTAGACTGTTAAAGCGCCAACTTAGCAGGCGTTTATTTTAAAGACCGAAATACAAAAATCATAATAGTCTTTTTGAGGCGCAAAGTGCATGTGAAAGGCTGCTACTGAAGTTGTTCAAACGATTTATAAACAATACGAACCGCGTATTCTGATTTTATGGTTGTTCCTTCACTGAGCAGTGATACGGGGTTTATTTGTGAGGGGTAACTAAACTACTAATGGTGCTTGAAAACTTCAATGACAGAAGTTTGGAATATAAAACGATTCAGTAAGAAGTAATGTGAAAATCGACATGCTCTTCGCTAAGAGCACATCACAACAACAATATGGTCTACAATGTATAAAAGGAAGTTCTCTAAATATGCAAAGCGATATGAGGAATACAATAATGCAATAGTATAGTGCTCTACAATGCACTTTAACCAAACACTGACAAGTAATAAGCAATTTTTACAAAGTGATGAGAGCAAAATATCAATGTGTATATTATTTAGCTTTGCAATATAAACCCGCCATTCGTCAGAACATTAAAACTAGAAAAGCCACATGTTCACATGTAAATAAATATTGATCTTCATGGTAGAAATACTCAAAAGTACTGTTTTGGTGAAATAGTTTTCGCACGAGCCTCAGTAAAGGGTAAGCTTTTGGCTTAAAAATCTCAAAAAGTATAATCTTGTTAAGCCTTCCCGCAGCAGTATTTGAGCTTTGTGAGTTTTGGTTGGATCTTTTTACGACAAGAAATTTAATAGTACAAAACAGAGCTCAAAACTCCAGGTTATAGCCACAAACGTTACCCAATCATCCACAAGGACCACAACTCGCGAATACAATTATGCCTATCATTGACCATTTTTTTAAAAACAAATCTAGGATCACATAACCATAATCCTCCTTGGTACCAAACCGCACACATCCACCATTTAACTAAAACATCAGAGATCTGTAATGCACCTGTGTGATGCACAATACACAAAACGACATGTGCTAATTGTTTTACATAAGTTTAGAGTAGTAAGCTACCCACACTTCTTCTCTTCGAAACGAGGTAAACAGCTGAACATATAGATCTTCACTTCAAAATGATGGTAACCTTTAAGCATACAAAGGAGCAGTGTATCCCAAAAAACTACCGGACCTCGACAATCTTTGGTCGCTTTTTCGACTTGACTTTTTCAGATGGGTTTTTCGAAAACTCGTTGTCTAAAATCTCCGAGATGATATGCTTTTTACCATGATCATTTTTATCGTCAACGTCATCATCATTTTCACTACTACTACCATCATCATCATCACTAGCATCATCCTCCGACTCTGTTTCACTTTCATTAGAAGAAAATGATAGAACTGGCTGATAACCAGCAATTGCTGACTCAGCCGCTGCTACAGCCTCGGGTGTTTCAAGATCAGCAACACCCAACATCAAATCCTAAAATAAATCATGTATAACTTGTTATGGTTCAGATATTTGTTGTAAACAAAATGGCTCCCTGTAGCTGAATGCATAATTCTTAACTTACCATTTCAATGTATTCAGATTCATTCCCAGTAAGCACTTCTATATCATAGTCCTCGACATTATCCTGCATTTTAGCAAGTGTTACAAAACATTTATGCTAATAAGAAAGCAAAAAAACTGCAACTTAAGCAAAAAATGAGCAAGATACTGATAATGTTGTGCATACCTTTGCATCATTCTCCAGTCTTTTATTTGCTTCTGAAATTACTCCCAAAAAATCCTTCACTTTTCCCATAACTATATATCCAAGCAAAGAAAAAAATCGCTAGTTAGAATTATCACCCCACAAGACTTTCAGGTTAAAATAGCTAGTTAGAATCATCACCCCATAAGATGTTCAGGTTTGCGACAGAAAAAACAGAATAAATGGAGGAACTTCACCAACGGTAATGACCCAAGTGATGTTTCAGAAGGAATATAAATAAAGAGCAAAGTGGCCTTCTATTTTAGAATTACGGACAATTTAAGCCACATCACCAATTTAACAGGGTCATTTGCTTTAAAAAAAAAAGGAATTTGTAAATTTATTTTCTAATAGCACTCAAAGGATTTGATTTAGAAGAATCTTACTGTAATCTTTACAGGTTAGCCTAATGTAATATTAAAGATAATAAATTATTCAGGTGAAAAGGATTGATTTTCGTAGGATGTGTTTTAGCCAAACTGTTCCAAGTCTGGTGATATCCTGGCATTTGACTTTGCTACGATCAAGGATTTAAGAGTCTTTGAGTTTCATGTCCAACACTTCAATTTTTTTAATTCAAGTAAACAAAGACAACCATAAATGGATCTCTCTCTATCGAACATGCAGACTAAAGAAAGCAGAAAACACATCCCACCAACCTGTCACCCCCTCTTCTCATTTCTACTCACTCAACGCCTAACCAACAAAAAAGTTCTTTTAGATCATTGAATTATGTTTCGATTTTCGATCCAACAACAAGACCGCAATCTCAAATACGACGCACAAATGATGATGTATACAAAGTTGCAACAGAAGCCATATTCTGTCGGTCATTGTTCACACGTGATCACTGGTAAACAAAGATTTTACTAATTTTTCTTCTAAAACAAGTTAACTACTACTAACATTCTGACTGGTAAGCCTTACTTTTAAAAGAAGCCCAAAGGTCCATAGCACACAACACAGAAAGGCCCATGGAAAATACTTAAATTGGTCATGCATGTTGCTTAGCAGTGCAAGTAGGTATATACAATATATATTATTTAAATACTTGCTCGATATTACAAAGTTTGTCGAAATAAGAATTCTACAAAGGATTTTCCTAGCTGTCTTGCAAAAATTTTAGTCAAATTTCAGATTGAAAAATTGTCTGGAATTGTGCTTTATCTCAAGGTCCATAATACACATGAATTTTGATTTTAAATTGTATTACCCATTCTTGAGCGCCTTTATCAAATTGGCCTATACTTCAGAATGAACTGACATGTAGGATTACAAAATGATAACTACAACTTTCAACAAATAATAAACTACGCGGAAGTAATAAATTATTTTAAAGCCAATCTAAAAGTACAAAGACAAACCTAAAACATTTTCATTGCTCTCCTTAACATTATATTTACACAGCACAACTTGTGAAGAAAACCAATGTACCAAAGACTTCATTGAATGACTGAGAAAAAATAGACCAAATAAGCAGGTCGGCATATAAAAAAAAAAACTGAAACAAATATGGTAACCTTGGCTTTTAGGAAGAGCAGAAGTCAAAGGCTCTCCATCAGGGGGTTTAGGTTTTGCGTTCTGCACTGGCCTCAATTTGTTTTTTCCACAGACAAGCAATTTTTTTTCTGCACAAAAGGAATATATAGACTTATAGATGAACTCGCCATAGATATAATGCATGCTATGGCAATCAGTAAGTATCTAGACAGAGAGAGACCTATTGCCATGAAAGATGGGCTCCCGCTCTCCAAATGAAGAAGATCTTTGCTGTTTTCAGTCATCTTTCGCACTTTCTATTCTTCGACAAAAAAAAAAGGAAAGGAGAATCAGGAGCGCAGTCAATATGTGCCTATATAAACTGGGTCTGAAAAACAAGTGAACAACTCAACCCATCACTTACCCATATCAAATGACAAGCATACAGATCTAATAAATTAATAATAGATTAAGAACATGCATTTCATCCAGGAAGGGAATAAAAGTGAGAAAAGACATGATCATATTTTTCAGATTGGTCGAGTAATTTGGAACACAAGCAAACTTCTTAGGATATAGTCAACACGTCTATATGTTGATAAAAAGAAGGCATGAGTAGGCAAATGAGACAAGTCGGAAATTTACTAAGTTAAAATGGGCATTATTGCAAAACGTTGGCATTTCGATAGGGAAACCGCATCAAGAAATCAAAGACATACCTTAACTCAAAAACACATCAAATAATAAATCTATCGACTAATAAATTAAAAAGGTCAAATACGGCACAGCAGGTGAAACCAAGTTAACGTGTCCGATTTATATCTACACTAAATGAACAACAAACAGTTCTACATACCCGTCAATTATCTGCAGCCAAACCTGAAAATTTCCTTTACAAATTTGAACATATAGCAAAAAGGATTCCTATCACATTTGCAACTTTTATTAATAACCCTGGATTCTAACAAATCAGTCCATAAATTGGAGCAATATTGTACCTTAATTCAGATACAGGACTCAAGAATCTTGCCATGTGACACTATAATTGGTCAACAGGAGAAAAGAGGAAGTTGGGTTACAGGTAAAAGGGGGTTGGAGTACAGGTATAATCTTTACTATTAGACTTTACGGAAAATTTCCTCATTTAGTTGAAAAAAATACAGTTCTTCGAAGGCGTTCTGACGTAAAAAAGTCATAGATTGCTAGAGCATTGTTCAAGTTCTAACCATACTGTTTCGGCATAGAAATGTATGGTTAATGCTTTTGCAGTAAACAGATTTAAAAAACTTCATACATAGCATATCAAATACTGTTTTATCTGAAGCTTTTAGCACCTCAGGGACTATGCCTACAACGCGAGCTCTAAATCTTTTACAAGTATATCTAAATTCTAAATCAGAAACAATTATCATCAAATTGACTAATTGAGCAATAATCCACCAGGGTTATTAGAAAATAATACAGCTAGAGAAGATGTGAAAACTACGAATTTTTTACTTTTTCCCTCTTATTTGCATCCCATACACTCGAAATTTGACATATGGAAGTTTTATTCTAAAAATTTAATGCAAAAAGTTTTTTTTATACACATTGACTACAACGAAATTGGCCATAAATTGTTTCTAGGTCGTACCTAAATTAATACATGAGATGGGAGAATCTTGGCAATTAACAATACACCAGCCAAATACTAGCCAACGAAACGGATGATGGAGACGAGAGAGGTTTAATTTTATATAAACCTCCAAAGATATTTCCTCTTACTAGATGTTATTATTTTATTTAAATTCTCAATCAGAAACCAATAATAATTAAATTGATCAATGAAGCAAACCCTACAAGCAGAAAATCAGCATTTAAGCGTTTTGTTGATATATTTGCTAGTAGTAATTTAAAACAAACATAATACTACTGTTTCAGCTCAATTTGTAAGCCTTTCAAGGACTATTTACAAACTACTTGAAAATTGAGATGTAATTATTTCTAATTAATTAAATTTTCAATCAGGAAACACTAAAAATTAAAATTTATCAAAGCAGACTACCCAAGCACAACATAAACATTTAAGTGTTTTGTTTATATATTTTTCAAATTACTCAAAAAAAGTTGCAATTTAAAAAAAAAAACTAAACTAAATACTATTACTTTCTTAAGCCTATTTAAGAACCATTACAAAATACAAACTACACAAATAAAAAAACTGTTTTTTTAATTAATAATATGTTTAAAGTCTCATTTAGGAAACAAGTATATCAATTTGAGCAAAAAAGAGCACTATAAGAAGATAAATTTGAAAATATTGATTAAATTAAATAAAAGAAAACGAGTCAATTTACCAAAAATAAATAGAAGCCAATATTACTGAAGAAGCAACTTCAATAGTATAGGAGCGCCGTATATATTTTTATATTTATATTTATATTTATATATAGAATTGTATGTATGTATATATATATATATATATAGAGAGAGAGAGAGAGAGAGAGTTATAAAACAGTGTTAAATAATGGGATGGTTTTCAGGTTTATTATGGGCCGGGTCTAATAATAGGCCCATATAAATTATAAGGGTTGTTCGATTCCGTTTGGTCTTTTTTATGAAAACCAATGACGAACCGATCGGAAGTTGTTTGGTCGGTTACTTACTAAAATTAAAATTGAATCCGTATGAAGCAAAAGTAATCATAATCGGTTTCTTCGGTCCGATAAGTTCAAACTTTGACAAATGAAAATTTGCGTAAAACCGTACAGTAGACTTTATCGACTCGAACTAAAACTCAAGTATGTTTGTGATGAAACTTATTGGATATACTTTGGGTCCGTTTGGTATCAGATTTTTTGACAAAAAATCTGATTTTTAAAATCTAGTAAAAATATGGATTTTAGATTTTTGGATTATTTTGACTAAAATTCTGGATTTTAAGAATTAAAAAATCATAGTAACCAAACATTATTAAAAAATCTGGATTTTCAAAATTCAAAAATTCAAAATTCAGCCTAAAAAATCTGATACCAAACACACCCTCTGTCAAGTCGTATTATGAGTAATCAAATGGTTCGGTTTCGAAACCACTAAAACCACAAATTAAACCAATTTGGTTCAATTTCATAAGCACTAAAACCAAGAAATAAACAAATGAAATTGCTTTATAAGTTTCTCAAGTTGATCTATCAGATTATAGATTTCTTAAACAAAACTATACCAATGATTAATCAGTTTGACTCGGTTTGGTTGGCTCCATTGGTTTTTTGTCTAGTTTTTGTTCACCCCTATTGCAGTAACTTTTGCTACATGACAGGAAAATAAAATAACAAGGAATCACGTTTTACATATTCTGTACTTGTTGACAAAAGTCTCCTTCACCATAATTTTAAGGTTTTCACATTATTGAATAGCAGTGTTGGTAACAGATCAACGGAATGTGACTGATGAGGAAAGGAAAATGAGAATAAGTTCCAGAACTGGCATCTCACTCGGTGGCCTCATTTGTGTATTGTATGATAATCGAGTAATCTTAATAAGTCTATTCCTACAACCCAATTCTACACGGTGGGAAGTGGGAACTAAAAATAGACTTACGACAGACTAGTATTTCTTTTCCCGACCATCCTTTAAATAAAGCTATCATTACAACACTCATTTCACCACTCGATGTGAAATAAAGTCAGGGCGTAACTAAAGGAGGTTAAATGACTTGCACTCCCTTGATAAAATAAATTTAGCCTTTGCATTATTTGGACCAATCCAAATTCTTTGCCACAGTGTGAACCAGGTTTGAAGATGTGGCTGAAGTCAAAACCTAAAGTATATTACTTGCAGACAAACATAGCACAACAACTATAACTCAAGGACTTAAAAAACACATGAGCACATAAAAAATAATCCAAACTACATACTTAGCATCACATTGGTATTGAGAACAATCCTGTCTGTGATGTTACAGAACACCTAACAAAAACAGCCATAATCCAAGTTCACACTTAAGTTGCTACTCTCCTGGTATTAGTTAGGAATAGAATGCTGTTTAAAGCCAAAATCTATCCATTACCAGAACCAATACCAGAAGATCCTAGTTTTCCTACATAACTTAGAAACAAGATAGTTTGCTACAGATACGGTTTTAATAGCATACATATACAACATAAAACCTAACAAAAGAACATCGAGTTAGCAACACTTTCTTGCAGCCTGGGCAACTGAGGGACAGGGACAGCTCCAGCAGAAGTTTGCCCTCCGTGACTTGAGGACGTTTCAGACATCTCCTCAAACTTCATGAATGTCCCCACCTGGGTCGCTGCCAAGTGTGCGTATGCAACCGGAGCGACTGCAGAAAAGAACAAAGTTTTATATATTGCTATATCAAGGTAACACGAACATGCTGAATTGCATGGAAAAATGCTATTCCACAGTAAATAAAAGGAACTGCCTGATTACGTAACTTAAAAGGCAATGGTCTAATGAAAATCCGTTCAACTATTCACTTTTCACATTTGTGCAGAGCTGTATTAGGAAAAGCAAAGATTTGGACTCGAAATAACTAGAAATTGTGACCACTATTTCAGAACGTGGCCATTTAGTATCATTTGTAAAGACAACTTCTGCTCGGAAGTTTGGCATGATACATACCCAAGCATAAAACTAACAACAGCTGCAAATATTAAGTGATGCCTAGTTTTAGCAGAGCAAGTTTTAACATAAATCAGGTTCAGTTATTTGTACAATCCTGAAGTAAAGGAGTCATGACATGTTATAAACAGATTTCACTGGCGTGAGTTCAAAACGGCACTATCTAGTGTCTGCTCCTCGACAAATTGTTAATTCAGAAACTTGCATTTGACTTGTACCCTACAATTGGAGATTTAATACAAAAAATACGGATGAAGAAGATAATTACCGATAGATATCGCAGTGGTGCTTCGCTGGTACCTGCAAGAATTAGGATAGCAACTTAAAAGGGTTCCAAATACTGCCCAACTAAGTTTTTTTTATCTGATAAAAAAAATTCTGAGGCACCCAAACCAATATCTACTTACACATAAGAGAGGTTATGCACCAATTCCTGGAGCTCATCAGCTGAAAAACCAACCTCATCGAACAAGACATGATAATGTGTTGGACGTGTTGTCCCCTGTAGGAGAAAAATGAGATTTAACAGCAAATTATAACCGGGAAAACACTAATAATCCTTCAGTCAGCTAAAGAGGAAAAAAAATGCAGTTTAATATTCTGTTATGCAAAAACCAGTACACTTTTATTTTGTATCAGGATTAACGATTAAGACACTAAATTAATCTAAATAAAGCATTAGATTCACTAATGAGCCTTCAGTCAGCTAAAAGGATTAAAAAAAACAAATTTGCAAATTAATATTCTGTTATGCAAAAACATGGTCCACTTTAATTTCATACAAGGACTAAGGCACTAAATTAATATAAGTAAAGCATTAGATAGTAAATACAATCCGCCGTGCATATTTTACCCTCACAAAAACTATACAAAGCTGTAAATGAGGACATAATTGTAAATATATATACATACATTAGGATAGAGAACACAGAAAGTATATAGGTATAGTAATACTATATAGGTAATGAGGCGCTACAAATGAACATAATTTCATATATGTTAAGTGTATATAGATGTAAATATTAGTGTGTGTATACATGTTTGTGTCTTTGCATGTTTGGGCATGCATGTGTAGATGTGTAGATGTGTGTTGTGTACGAGAACAAACAGCTTCAAATTATCTAACGTGTAGAAAAACACTTACGATCATCCCAGCATGAGCACACATGTAAAAGTCGTTGTTTCGAGGATGACAAACTTTAGTGTCAATAACCGTGCCTACATCATATGATCAAATTTGTTAAGGTTTTTGTTCAAGTTACAAATGTGTAAAAAATGAGCTATTATTGGAAAACGCTGACCTGGTGGAACATTGTCAGGCGAATTAGGCTGGAAAAACTTGGTATGGTGATTTTTTTGAGCAACAATCACCGTAAACTTTGGTGACCACTTCTCATCAAGGAACTTACAAGCCTGAAAGAGCAAAATGAAAATTAGGAAATTGGCAAGCTACACTACATGTAATGCGATGAAACTGCTGTTAAACTAGTGAAAGATAACAAAGAGAACAAACCTCAATCATTTGATCAAGCTCAATGTTCAGAACTTGATTAAATTGTGATTCACTGACACCATCCCTAAAAATGCACCATACCAAAATGTTAGTAGAATGTGTTGAATGGAAAAACAAATGTCACAAAATAGAAATGGTATACCTAAACACAATTATCTGATCTGGCTTCCTCTTTCCAGAACTCGTATAAAAATCCAGCAAAAGCTCCCTGATAGAAAGGATTAAGGGTTACTCATATGGCCAACTCAACTTGGTTTAACAAGATGGCTTTAAAACAACAAAATAATGAGCAGGACAAATAGAGAATAACAGAAAACTTCAAATTTCTCACCTAAATATGCCTTCATCCTCAGTGTCAGAAACACGTTTATAGAGTGAATCTATCATCTCTGTCTTAGGTGATTGGGTGCGAACAGATGCCCTATACCTTGAAATTGATGGCCACTGCCTAGAGCTAACAACCTAAATTTTGAATTATGAAGGTTAATTAGAATAAAGAAGCAGAGAAAATCTTCCTCTTATACAAATACCATCACAAAAGGGAGAGGTTGTACACTAATAGACATGGCATATAAATACACAATCAAAGAAAATACATAGAGCCACGAAATAACTAACTACAGTTGTAAGCGTTTTTTTACCATAAAAAAGTATGTATTTTGCTTGTTAATCACAAACACGTAGTTTACTAAAACAAGATTTTCCTTTGTTCCTATTTTTGAGCAGCTTTTTCTTCCAAAACCCAAATATCTACTTAACAAGTAAAAAATAGTTTTTTTTTTCATTCACACGATAAGGAATATATTTAAGTTCATCACAAGGCCAATTCAAGAAAAAAACATACCGCAGCAACTGAGGGTACATCAGAGTGGCCAGGAGAGCCATGGGAAACATCCATTCCAAGTATTATGGTAGGGACCTTGGAGACTATAGGAATAGAGCGAGAATTTTCCAGAACTAACATTGAATTCAACCCGCCAAGCTGCAAATTATGTTTAAGGGTAGAGTGAAACGAAAATGAATTTACAGAAGTTAATTTTTTTTGTCTTGATGGCAGAATACTGGCAGAATATTTCTCCATGCTGTGTCTCACCTTAGCATTCATCTTAAGCAGAACATTAGAAAGATACTGGTCAGTGATTCTCATTGGTGCCATACACTGATTAACAATTCCAAAATCAGCAAGATTCTTCTTTTTCCATGGACCTTCAAAGGTTAAACAAATTTAATCATTACATGCGTAGAACCAAATGAAACATGGTGAAAATAACACAATAAGAACAAACCATATATATCGCAGTTCTTCCTCTCCGGAAGAAGACAAAGAACAAATTGAGGAGCGCCAGGAAGTTTAGACTGAACATGCTCAAACATCTTTTCCACTCTGACTAGTGGTGGGGCTCTCCTGTGCTGTGGATTCTCCTCAAAAACATCAAATGGAGCATCGATATGCTTCAAAAACGAAACAAATAGTCGTTAGATAAACAATTAAAACCAATGAAAACCTAAAGCTGGACTTGAGGAAATTCGGTAGAATACTTACGATCCCCTTAATTTCTCCGCATCTAATCAAGTCACGAACGAGACTGCGTGTGTCGCAGCGAGCTGAAAAGTTCACAATAGCCCACTTCTCAATTTTCACAGGCTCCAATAGTTTCTTCACAAGCAAAAAGAAGAATAATAATTGTAAGAGCAAAGAAAAGGAGAAAATACATATTGATATAGTATATGGTAAGTAAATACTAATAAAAGGAAAGATGTAACCTTATTGATTAGATTCCATCTTCCATTTCTAGGAAACATCTCTTCTCCATTTCCAAGTTTCAACTGTGAAAAATCAAAGGTAACAAACAAATAAATACAGGACAAATACATACTAGCAAGGAAAACAACTTATTTACTCTAAAAGAAGTGTAGAATATAAAAAGCTTTTCTCAGATGAAGTTATAAAAAAGCTTTTTAGATGGAAATTAGATGAAGTCAGATAAATTACCTTAGGAGCTTGGAGCACACGTGCGTCAATTTGGGTGAAACTGGAACTAATTGAAACACCACAAGACTTGAGCATAGGTTCAACAGCGTAATTGTTAGTTTTGAGAGCCTGTCATAGAGTAAATTGTTAGCTTTGGGAGCCTGTCGTAAGTGTATAAACGTAACAAGTAGAAAATAGAATGAAATACAGTTGTTCAAGAAGGGCAAATGATCAAGAGGTATGGCAATAGCATACGCACATCGCTTAGTACACTCATTCTTTCTTGAGGCTTTTGTCTCGATTTCTCTACTAGAGAAGACCTTTGGAAAGTAGTCAGAGCTTTGGTGTAACGTTGCAAAGACACCAATGAACATAGCTGGAAACAAATGCCAAAATAAAATACATTTTGAAAAAGTATCAAGTAAACCCATTTATGCAAAAAAAATAAAATTATTTCACCTCAAGAGGAAGATAAGTGGGGCGCTTTGGTTTCCCAACATTAAGGCATGGTAGCTCAGCAGAATAGCGCAGCTCAATATTCCGGACATTTTTAAAATAATCATAAACAGTAGTTTCGATCATTT
The DNA here is from genome assembly GCA_963920805.1 of Primula vulgaris. Lineage (NCBI taxonomy): Eukaryota > Viridiplantae > Streptophyta > Magnoliopsida > Ericales > Primulaceae > Primula > Primula vulgaris. The sequence goes on from OY987222.1 coordinate 19,954,592, forward strand.
GTGGCTCCCCATCATCAGTATTCCCCCTTTGCTTTAAGGAAAACCTAGTACAGGAGATCAGGTAAGATTCATTGTGATTCACCAATATATATTATATAATATGCGACACAAAGAGGGCAAATTAAGGAAGCTTACATCTGCTCTCTGCAAGTCTTCTCGCTCAGTCCATTTATTCTGAACTCAGCATTGGAGGGGCTAACCTTTATCCTTAAGTTCTTCAGTGTACGTTTTGCCTATTGGACAAGTTATAAAATATCAATATAATTTTTTCCAGATAGAAAAGGAATATGACACGCACGAAGATAACATGTGAAATAAGGGTAACATAAGCTCTAAGTAATATATCTAGTTCATTACCTTTCCCCAGTCGATAGAAAAAGGATCTTTGACATTCTGGTTAGCAATCAGGAAATCCACCACTGGCCCAGGCTGGATTATCATGGTGGTGGATACATCTGAAAAAATAAAGTTCAGCAATGTCATACATGTGAAACTATTAGAATAAGAATGAAAAGATACAATAAAACTACAGAAAGTGATCTAAGATGCCTCAATTCCTTGTAACCGAGCTGCATAGAATCTGATACAGTATATCATTTGTGCAAGAAAATGATATACTATAGAATAAGAATGAAAAGATACAATAAAACTACAGACAAAGTGATCTAAGATGTCTCAATTCCTTGTAACCGAGCTGCATAGAATCTGATACAGTATATCATTTGTGCAAGAAAATGCTACCACGTAAATGGTACTAAAAGAGAACGCTGCTTCTGGGTGTATAGGTCGTGATATGCCAACACAATGCAAAATTAAAAGGCAAATTTTAAATACGAATCCTAAGTTGAAATTTTACCTATGTTCAAGGACAAGCCACCCTGTGTAGTCCTAAAACTTGAATGAAACCCTCTGCACCCCAGGATGCCACCGCCCACATCAGAAAAACTCTTTGGGTTGTTATGAAAGAATGACTGACGAACAAGAAGGCAACCCCTGCAATATGCTACATGTTAGCACATACAAATAAAATCATGTATACTTAGTAAAAACAGTTAGGTATAATATATACACACACATAATAGTTTGGTATGATATCTATGTATGTGTAAATCGCTACTAGCTGTTTAGCAGAATGGATATATGTATTTATATTATATACATATGTGTGTGTGTGTGTGTGTGTGTGTGTGTGGATAAATATATGTATGTGTTGTATATATAATTGTAAATGTGTGTATATATATATGTATATGTGTAGATATAAATGTATGTATTGCAACTAACTGTTTAGCAGCATGTTGTCTCAGAATAATGTCCAGGACTCTCAGTGCTTCTTGAGAGTTCTCTGAGTCTTGGCCACGCAGTGCACTTGCAATTGCCTGCATGGGAATCTTAGCAGCAAAGCTAATTTCCACTTTGAAAGTTTTTGCTTGGTATGATCGGCGTTGTCTTTTTCGGTCACCATCATTAGGGCTAGCAGGGTTAGCATCACTTTTTCCATTACTCCTGAGTACAAACAAGAAAGAAGATCAATAAAGGATGGCTATTAAGAAACTACAAGCTAGTTTATTTAGTAATCATACCTGCTTGATGGGTTATCCTCGAGAACGATATCAAATTCGAGTTTGTTCCTTGGGAGAGGACCAGCAGTAAACAAGCTCTTCTCACCATCGTAAGCAAAGTTTTTACCATCCAACTCAGAGTCATAAGTCTCTTTAACTCGGTCGATAATCTTTCTGCCAATGCCCTTGGCATCTACTGGCTTACCATCTTCGTAAAATATAGAAACCTAGTGATGATAAAAAAAAAAACTACTAAGTAAAGCTTCAGATATCAAATAAGGAAAAAAGAGAAAATGATCTTAAAAAGTTTCTTATGTGGTAAATGGGAGAGTCCAAATCTTCTACCCCATTTCTCTACCCCCTTCCATGTCCCCTTGCTTATTTTATCCAAAAAAAAATTCTAAAAAACTTGAAAAAAATTGTACAATTACTATAATACATGTATCAATACATTCCAATAATTATTTTTAAAAGAAAATCCACACAAAATTTATTTTGGAATAAATGTATAAATTAGTGTAAATTAAACATTGAATATTAAAAAAATTGTCTAAAACAATATTATGTTCAAATGTTTTAAAATTTGAATACAATATAATATAAAAGTTTATAAAGTTGCGGTATAAGTTGTGAAAATTTAAAAATTGAGTGAAAATAAGCAAGGGGGCACGAAAGGGGGTAGAGAATATGGGGTAAAAGATTTGGACTCGGTAAATGGACATACACAGTAATGGAAGAAGAAGCCATCAACACTGGCTACATTCACTTTAAAGTGGTTGGTTAAAAGCTGGATTTTTTGCCCCTTAGATCCAAGGCCTGATCTGGCCATGGGCACTCGGATCACCTTCTTCTTCACTGGTTCAGGTGGGGGAAGATCTTCTGTTTCTAAACGTATGGGGACGATGTTGGGCGGGACAGGTGGCGGAGGAGGTAAAGCATCAGCTGCACCATTTGCACCATTTTCGCTTCTGTTGATTCCTAACGAATCCATAACAGACACCTACACCTACTCTGCAACTGGTTGAACTATTAAGAAAATTCAGAATGTCAGGAATGTAGTCACAAAAGTCAAAACAATGAAATTATAAGAAATAAATGCAACAGTTGTTATAATAGAATGGTTTTAAAACCATGCTAAGATAACAAGTTAACAACCAGCGGGGTATGTCAAATATAGATTTCCCAATAAAAAATTGTAATTCAATTAACATTTTACAAGAAACACCTGGGTAACAAAAGAGAACCCAAGTAACTAGTTCAAAAGAGACAAGATTCATTGTGATTTTTATCACTCACTAAATTGTATCTCTCTCAAAAACAAGTATACTTGGTGCCAAAAAACAGAACCCAAGTAACAAAAAAAAATACTGAGGAACTTAACAGCAACAAAAACGTCTCGCATACAAAAAGAGAAAATTGACTAAATTTGCTAAGAATAAATTGGCAAATATTTCCAATCATTAAGCTATAAAAAGGCCCCAAATACATTTAAACTGGATAGCAAACACATCACAAATTGCAACGGCTTCCCAGATAAACTTAATACCACAAACTTGCAACTCATACCGAGGCAATGCACTATGTATGGTAAAAACAAGCATGACTCTTAAAAAAAAGCATTGCAACCACGCCAAAATAATTTGCCAGAACAATCATAAGAAGCACTGGTAGCAGAACAGAACAATGCTCAAGATACTTTCAAGCCATACAATGTTTCGAAGGCCTCTTGAAAATGTAGTCTTCTTACTTGTAAGAAATATAATGATAACTTCTATTAGTAAGGCCAGACAATTCTTACAAAATAAAAACACTTCAACTCCAAAAATAGATAATTTTATCAGATAACTAATGCCAGTTAAAATAATATTAAGTTTACAAATGTGTACTGCAAAAACATATTTAGGCCTTTCAGTTTGAGAATACACTCTAAAAAATTGAACAAAATCCCGAGAAGTTAAAGCATTCTCGCAGAGAAAAAACTCGAAAGATGAGAAATAGTTTCAAAATATGTTAAAATAATAATTTAGTCATGATGTCAAACATAATTGATAGATGTAACACGTCAAGAGGATAAGCAATCATTACACTTCAAAATTAGAGTGTTATTAGGAGGTAAAAGAACCAAAAGTTAGGTTAAAGAACAACTACGGCATGAACTACGACATGAAAGATGGAAAAAATGTGGGAATTTATTATAACGATTGGGATTCCACAAACACTAACTGCTTCTTTTCATTTAATAGAAATGGCACTAAACGGAAAAAAAAAGTATCTAATATACTAGTTTATTATGTTTGTACATTCAATTAACTTTTGTATCACGTTTTTTCTCGTTTTAGTCCCCATTCTATGCTTGTTCAAAAGAAAAAATCCCATATCTACAGTTTTTTTGGGTACAAATACTGGGGGAAATGTTAGGTTTGGATACAGTTTTAAAAATTGTCAGGATCTGACAAAATCATAAAAGTAGGCTGGTGTAGATCTTTGTAGTTAACAAAATACAATGAAAACAAAGAAATGTCAAATCTTTTATCATGCATGCCAGAGGAAAGTCTCAAAAGTTACTGGAAAGCAAAGTCAGACAAACAAGAACAAACAGCTGAGTAATTAACTGAAATAAAAAATGGGCAAGTAGTTAACTGAAAGAAAAGAGACAAACTTAAAAAGAAACAAAAGCAGATGAGAAATCACCCAAGCAAGAAATAGTGTTAGGTTTAGTACCACTTAAAATTTTGTTTGGATGTGACACAAATTTGAAAAAGTAGCCTGGTGTAAGTCCTTTAGTTAACGAAGTAGTATCAGAAGAAAATATCAAATCTTTTATCATGCATCCCAAAGGAAGAATTCAAAAAATAATCTGGGGAAAAGACAAAGAACTACCAAGTACTAATAAACAACTGATAAATATCCAAACAATCCTTCTTAGCAAAGATGAGCAAATCCAAACATACCCTATAAAATAGCAAAGCTAAAGCTTCATAGAGAAGAAAATGAATAGCATGTTGGTAAAGATGGGCAAATCACTTCATATAGCGACCGATCAAACTCACTATATAGCTAACATGGCTCATAGTCAAAGCAGCTTAATTAGCAAAAACATGTGAGGAATCACCCAAACCTTATGGCACAAACCCTGGGAAACGGCAAGTTAAACATTACAGAGCAGAAGTGTAGTAGCATTGTGGTTAAATTTGGTAGGCTGGTGTAGTTAACTTAGCACACAATACTAACGAAGAGTCAGATCATTTACCAAGCATGCCAAAGGAAAGACCCAAAAATTAGTCGGGAAAAAAGGCATACAATTAAGACCCAAACAAGCTTTCTGAGCATAAACCCTATAAAATAGCAATGAAGCTTTATAAAGCAGAAAATGAAAACCTACAGATAGTGACTAATCAAATTCATTTTGTAGTTGTCGAGCCTCACAAATGAAACACCTAGCAACCAACCAGAAATTGGAAAATCACATAAACAAACTTACAAGTAACAAAAACAGGTCAAAAATCATCCAAACAAGACTTCCTAATGCAAACCCTAGTAAAAAATCAGCCAGCCAAAAAAACTGGCATTTACAGTAAATAACTAAAAAGAAAAGTCAAACAAGCTTATATGAAACAAAAAACAGGTGAGAGATCAGTCAATTACTTAAAAAAAAACTCCTAGCACAAATCCTAGAAAAAAGCAAGATCAAGCTTAATTGAAATGAATGTTGGTAAAATTGAGCAAAGCTCTTCAAATAATAAACAATCAAACTCTTTTTGCAGCTAAGGAGGCTCATATTATAAAAAAACAGACCAACCAACCAAAAAATGGTACACTTGAAAAAACTTACTACAAAAAACAGGTGGAAATCACCCAAACAAACCTTCCTAAGTCAAAACCTAGAAAAAAACCCATTAAAAGTAACCAATCAAAAACTCCTTTTGCAGCTAACGAGGCTCATATTCAAAGAAAAGACCAACCAACCAAAACATGGGACACTTAAAAAGATAAGTGAAAATTAACCCTATTACCCAAACAAGCCTACCTAACACAAACCCTAGAAAAAAGACCCATTAACCAAAATTTGGAAAACAAATAACCGGAAAAAAGAAAAAAAAATAGCTTAAAAGTAACAAAAAAAACATGTGAGAAATCAGTAAATCAGTAAATCAGACAAACAAGCCTTTCTTATACCAACCAAGAAAAAGGGAAAAACTTTACATAACATAGAATGAAATGCATGTTGGTAAAAACAAGCACATCACTTCAAATAGTGGCCAATCAAACCATAAAAAAAGATTGGGATTTTAACTAGGTGAAAAAAGATCAAAAATAAGCTTATAAGTAACAAAAACATGTGAAAATCAGTTGATCACCCAAATAAGACCTCCTAGCACAAACCCTAGGAAAATACCAGCCAACTAAAAAATAGAAAAGTACATAGCTGGAAAAAAAAAGTCAAACAAACTTATAAGTAACAAAAAGAAATGAAAAATCACCCAAATAAGCCTTTCTAGCACAGACCCTGTTTAACAAAAAGATAAAAGGCTTCAAATAACACAAAACAACTCAGCACTGTTATTTAAAACGAAAAAAGCACTTCAACAATGGGTATTTAATTAAAAAAAAGTCAAAAAAAAATGTGAAAAATCACCAAACAAGCCTTTTCTAGCACAAACCCAGAAAATAAAAAATAAAAAGCTTCAAAAGAACATAAAACAACTCAGCATTGTAAATTAAAACGAGAAAATCACTTCAAAAATCCACTAATCACACTCATAATGCAGCTTAAATTATAAAAAAAATTAATAGTGAGAAATACTTGCAAAGGAAAATGGAGAGTAGAGCAAAACCCTAGAGAGAAATATATATATATGTATAGAGAGAGAATTTGAAAATGTGTAGGTGTAATGGTGTTAGAATTTAGTGTCCTAATGTACTCGTGTCACCTATGTATTAATTATATTTAATTTAATTTAATTTAGCCCTTTTTGTAAGTTATAAAAATAATACTTATTCATTTGGATTTTCTAAATATTCCTAAGTTGGTCAGACTTATCCTTCCATGGGAAACAAAATTAATGCAAATAGCCCCGAATTTGCATAAAAAAAACCATCATACTGTACATATACTTTTGATATTTACACTTCACTCTCATAGCTTTTTGGCTTCAAATATACAACTATAAATTAATATATTTTTTTATTTGGTCCTGATTTGAACTCATGGAAAAAGACACTAATTTCAATAAATTAACATGAAATAATACATTTTCTTGAAAGATTCTTATATAAATATTTAGTACACACGTAATCGCAAATTAATAATTTTTCAGAATGACAAACATTTAATACGCCAATTTAATGAAATATGCCAATTTTAAATCTAGTTTGAGCTCATCATAACTTTTTTAATAACGGCCAAAAGCTTGGGTGTTGTGTATTTTACCATCAATGAGTTGAATGAATTAAATTATTGTACAATGAACCAATAGTCGTAAATGAGTAGTAATTAATTTATTCAATGAACGTTATTTGTAGTCAAAATCACATATTGAATATTATTTAACTAAACAATTAACATACAACTTATGAAAAGATGTTCAATGTATATGGAATTGATCAGACGTATTTAATGTATATAAATTATAATGTATATTCTTATGTTGCTACACGCTTTAAGATGTAAAAAAAATTATATATTAGTAACTGAAATATTATAGTTGACTTACTAACCAGTTTAACGAGTATTTTTAGTAACATATAATGGGTTTTATGTTATTAACAAGTATATTTATTAAATCGATAAGTAAACACCTTTAAAATATTATTAATTTATCGATTAATTAATATATCTCTAAATTAATAAATATTCGTGGTCACAATAATATTAATTTATAGAGGTTTTACTGACTTTTTTTTTGTCAAAGGGAACCTTATGTAGATTTTTTCGAAATACCTGCATCTGAAAAATTACCAAAACGAAATAAATGAATACAAAAAATAGTCATCCTAAAAGTGAATATATGCAAATTGCAAAAATGAGAGTTCATAAGGGCTAATTGGGAAAAAAATAGTTTATTGGGTCAATTTGAAAACGCTCAAAGTTTATGGAGGTTATTTCCATTTTATTCATGGAATTTATGTTGAACGTGTCCGGATTTAATAACGGGACTAATATGTGCACTTTTAGGGCGTGTTTGGTTGCAGGACTAAATGGACAGGATGGGATTAATAGTGTAGTGGGCCCTTAAATGATACGTTTGGTTTGCAACTTATAGCAGGACTAATAGTACCGGCTGTACTTCAAATCCCATAGTTTACCATCATTTAGAATACCTGGGGTAGTGTGGTATTTGTAATCCCACACTTAATCCCATAGGATTTCTAATCGCATGTAAATTAGTCCTTGTACCAAACGAGGCCTTACATTTCGACCGTTACTATTAATTAATGGGAGAATTTAGCATCATCTATAACTTTATTTAAGCTGTTTGGGTTTCATGTCTTAGAGTTCACAATAATTCTTATTTAACACCTTAATGTTTTGTAAATTTGCAGTGCAATGTTCTGTTACATCATTGACGGGTGTTATTTTGCAATGTTCTATAAATATTTCGAGATATAATTTTGCAAACATAAGATATAGTCACATTTCTATTTGAAATTCATTTCTTATATTACTTTATACTAAAATTTATCATTCTGTAGTCCTCTTGTTTTTTTTTATATACACATGGCTATTTATAACGTGTCTTACTGACTTTGGTATGTCTCGTAAATGATATGCATAAATTTCTCGTACATGATATGTGTCACGCCCCAGATTTCATTAAAACCCGACCTCAATTTGAAAACTAAAAAAAACACACTGAAAGAATACAACTTTCAAAACACACTTCTCCGACTTATATTACACCAAAAATTATATTACATTAGTACGTTTTCTACACAACTACTCCTAATGTACATCATTTATAAAGTATTACACCAAACTAAATATGCTATGAGTGTCTAGGCTACCCGCACAACCCAAAATCTAGCCCGTTCACAGTCCCGCTCAACAGCTTAACATGTCCTGGAACTCTGTACATCCGAACCTCCATCTAGAATAATAAAATAAACAAAGACAAGAAAACGAAGGAAAAGAGTGAGTCAACTATTCATTATATGTATACTTCAACAAACTAAAAAGAATAAATAATGCAATGCATATATATTTAGTGATTTATAATTGTATTTTCTCTTTTTATTTCTCCTCCACTAACCTCCTCTACTTCAACTACTTGCGCCAAGTGGCGTGACTCGATAAACGACTCAAATGTGTATAAAGTCGGATTCACAAATAAAGTGCCGGATCACTCCTCAGATCCACGTATGGAGTCAACTCCTCATGAAACCATACGCCGGCTATTGCCGTATTTTCAGTGAGCACCTGGCCCACCGGAACCCATTTTGGCACGTGAACCCTAAAAGAAATATAAAATAATGACAACAACAACCGACTGACAACCAACTCGTCTACCTCCGACCACACTTCAAAATCCTCATTTTAGCTCATTTTAAAGCATAAACAATGAACAATAAAATGTTTACACACTTCAAAACCATAAATAGAGTAATTACTCAACAATAATTGGCAACGGTACTACAATTTATTCAAAAATCCAGCTTGAATAGCATAACTAAGTAATGATATTAACTGCGGGGGCACCTGGAGGCCTATCGAGTACATCTAGCTTAACAACAAGCTGCTGTAGAGTAATAATCGATTAACAATAACAGTAATGGAGCAATTTCAGCTTTGTATAAACAAATAACAAGTTTTGTGATACTACTATTTGCCCTCGAGATTCAATTCTCAAATTAAAATACAATACCGACTTTAGGCGAAAGGCCACAAAAAGTTGAAACCAAATTGAATAATCTCAACTTCAGTAAACTAATAACATATAAGAAATTAAACTACTAATTAACATTAAAAAAAAATAGTGGTAAAAACAGAATAAGTCGAACATATATATAAAGCGTAATCACGCATATAAAAGCCTAGTAAACATCCTTTTTTTTAGTACCGAAATGGTACCTCAAAACACTGTAATCCACCATTTTGCAACTACAATTACAACAAATATTGCTACTATAAACATTACTGTTATAAACAGTACAAACAAGATAAAACAGGGAGGCAATTCCGGCATCGAATCAACATAAAAAGACTTCCATTTGAGTACCCAAAAGGGTACCTCGATTAAGTCACGGTAAGCCTATATAATGCCAATCACGATTATACGACTAGAAAAATGTCACTAATAACCACTAGAAATATTGGTTCTACAAACAATAATAAGCAAACACAAGCAGGAAAGCGATTCCCGCATAAAACAAGGAAGACTCCCCTTTCAGTACCGAAACGGTACCTCAATCGAAGCTCAAAAGGTCTGTACAGATACGCTACGATAGGCAGGTAATAAAAAGGGCTGAAACTCCTCGTACTTAGCCTCCAAACTCAGCTCAAACCCATGAGCAATGCAACAAAATGAATTGTTAAGACTGCCCACAATAAAGATAAATTACAGCCTTTTAAAGGCTCAAAACAGACTTGAAAAGGGGAGAGGAAATACTGAATATATACCTCAAAATACTCTCCTCTGCAATAGCTATGTAACGGAGAAGACGGATTGAAAAACGGATAATCGATTCAAAAGAAAACTGGGTTTAAAAAGTGTTTTTATATATATATATATATATATATATCTCCCTGTATCTTCCTCTCTTATATATATCTGCCTCTTCTCTCTTTTTTTTTTTATTGTGTACAACTATTAAAAGGCTGAAGAGGTAAACAGATAAAAACAAAGTGGACCCCACTTATTTTTATTACTACTAAAGACATTCTTGCATATATATCCATTTTGTTTTCTCTTTCTTCTAAAAAATAAAATAAAATATTATAGTTATATAAAGACATTTATTTATTCAATATATATATATATATATATATATATATATATATAACTCAGGTTATTACATCCTCCACAAGTTATAAAATTTTCGTCCTCGAAATTTGAAATGTACCTTCATTGTCAAACAGCTCTGGATACTTGGAGCGAATCTCACGCTCTTGTTCCCACGTTGTCTCCTCCGTCCCATGATGCATCCACATGACCTTCACCAGTTGAATAGACTCATTACGGAGTACTTGTTCACGCCGATCAATGATTCGAATCGGTCGAATCTCATAGGAAACCTCTTCGTCTACTTCTACATCTGACCAATCTAGAACATGTGATGGATCAGGTTCGTACTTCCGAAGCATAGAAACATGGAATACATGGTGGATTCTTGAGAGTTGAGGTGGTAAAGCAAGTCGATACGCTACTTCTCCAACTGTTTCCAGAATTTCAAATGGCCCAATGTACCTTGGTGACAATTTTCCTCGCTTCCCAAACCTCATTAACCCCTTTTCTAGGTGAAATTTTTAAAAATGCGTGGTCGTCAACCTCAAATGACAGTGCTCTCCTCCTTCGATCCGCATAACTCTTTTGACGACTACGAGTCGTTTCAAGTCGTTGCCGAATCAGTTTCACCTTCTCTGTTGTGTCCTGCACCAAGTCAGGCCCCAACAGAGCAGTTTCTCCAACCTCACTCCAGCACACGGGCGACCTGCAAGGTCTTCCGTACAAAGCCTCAAAAGGCGCCATTTGTATACTTGATTGATAGCTATTATTGTAAGAGAACTCCACTAAGGGTATGTAAGGCTCCCAATTACCACCAAAGTCGAGTAAACAAGCTCTCAACATATCTTCTAAAATCTGTATAATGCGCTCGGATTGTCCGTCCGTTTGTGGATGAAAAGCTGTCCTCATCGAAAGTTTCGCACCTAAGGACCTTTGTAAACTCTCCCAGAACCTCGACACGAATCTCGGGTCTCTGTCAGAGACGATCAAAACTGGCACTCCATGCAAACGTACAATCTCCTTGATGTATTGACGACTTAGTATTTGATGTTGTATGTTGTTCGCATCCCAAGAAAATGTGCAGACTTAGTTAGTCGGTCAATAATGACCCATATAGCATCGAATCCGCTTCGAGATCTTGGTAATCCCGTCACAAAATCCATTGTAATTCGCTCCCACTTCCATTCTGGTATCTCCAGCAGTTTCAATAGTCCACCTGGTCGTTGATGTTCGGTTTTCACTTGCTGACATGTCAAACATCTCATCACATGGTCCGCGACATCTTTCTTCATACCAGGCCACCAGAATTGTCGTTTAAGGTCATGATACATTTTATTTCCTCCGAGATGTACTACAAGCTTAGAGTGGTGAGATTCATGGAGTACTTCTTTCCGAACATCATGTGGTACAAAGAGTCGACCTTGAAATCTGAGTCCACGATCTCTGGATATTACCCAATCGTTCAATCCTGGGTTACTGTGAATTCTTTTTCGGTGATCTTCTGATGCTTCATCTTCACATTGAGCTGCCATTATTTTAGTTACTAAAGTAGGTTGCACCGTCACAGTAAATAAAGTCGCACGATCCCCGCTGTCGACAAAATCCAGCCCAAACTCATTAAGTTCACGCATCATCACCCACTCATTAGTTGCCAAACTTGCCAACAAACAGCGTGTCTTGCGACTTAGTACATTAGCAACTACATTTGCCTTTCCAGGGTGATATTGAAGGTCGAAATCATACTGGTCAAGGTATTCCATCCATCTCCTCTGTCTCATATTCAAGTCTCGCTGCGTGAAGATATATTTGAGACTCTTGTGGTCCGAAAATACTTCAAATCTCTCTCCATAAAGGTAATGCCTCCAACACTTCAAAGCAAGTACTACTGCCGCCAATTCCAGATCGTGAGTCGGATAGTTCTTTTCATGTATCTTTAACTGTCGTGAAGTATAGGCCAGCACCTTACCTAGTTGCATAAGCACACAACCCAAACCTTCTTTGGAAGCGTCACAATACACCATATACCCCAATCCTCGCTCCAGAATAATTAAAATCGGTGTCGATGTTAGTCTTTTCTTTAGCTCTTGAAACGCACTATCGCATTTAGCATCCCATTCAAACTTGACCCATTTACGAGTCATCTACCTCCGACCACACTTCAAAATCCTCATTTTAGCTCATTTTAAAGCATAAACAATGAACAATACAATGTTTACACACTTCAAAACCATAAATAGAGTAATTACTCAACAATAATTGGCAACGGTACTATAATTTATTCAAAAATCCAGCTTGAATAGCATAACTAAGTAATGATATTAACTGCGGGGGCACCTGGAGGCCTATCGAGTACATCTAGCTTAACAACAAGCTGCTGTAGAGTAATAATCGATTAACAATAACAGTAATGGAGCAATTTCAGCTTTGTATAAACAAATAACAAGTTTTGTGATACTACTATTTGCCCTCGAGATTCAATTCTCAAATTAAAATACAATACCGACTTTAGGCGAAAGGCCACAAAAAGTTGAAACCAAATTGAATAATCTCAACTTCAGTAAACTAATAACATATAAGAAATTAAACTACTAATTAACATTAAAAAAAAATAGTGGTAAAAACAGAATAAGTCGAACATATATATAAAGCGTAATCACGCATATAAAAGCCTAGTAAACATCCTTTTTTTTAGTACCGAAATGGTACCTCAAAACACTGTAATCCACCATTTTGCAACTACAATTACAACAAATATTGCTACTATAAACATTACTGTTATAAACAGTACAAACAAGATAAAACAGGGAGGCAATTCCGGCATCGAATCAACATAAAAAGACTTCCATTTAAGTACCCAAAAGGGTACCTCGATTAAGTCACGGTAAGCCTATATAATGCCAACCACGATTATACGACTAGAAAAATGTCACTAATAACCACTAGAAATATTGGTTCTACAAACAATAATAAGCAAACACAAACAGGAAAGCGATTCCCGCATAAAACAAGGAAGACTCCCCTTTCAGTACCGAAACGGTACCTCAATCGGAGCTCAAAAGGTCTGGACAGATACGCTACGATAGGCAGGTAATAAAAAGGGCTGAAACTCCTCGTACTTAGCCTCCAAACTCAGCTCAAACCCACGTGCAATGCAACAAAAGGACTTGTTAAAACTGCCCACAATAAAGATAAATTACGGCCTTTTAAATGCTCAAAACAGACTTGAAAAGGGGAGAGGAAATACTGAATATATACCTCAAAATACTCTCCTCTGCAATAGCTATGTAACGGAGAAGACGGATTGAAAAACGGATAATCGATTCAAAAGAAAACTGGGTTTAAAAAGTGTTTATATATATATATATATATCTCCCTGTATCTTCCTCCCTCTGTGTATATATATATCTGCCTCTTCTCTTCTTTTTTTTTATTGTGTACAACTATTAAAAGGCTGAAGAGGTAAACAGATAAAAACAAAGTGGACCCCACTTATTTTTATTACTACTAAAGATATTCCTGCATATATATCCATTTTGTTTCCTCTTTCTTCTAAAAAATAAAATAAAATATTATAGTTATATAAAGACATTTATTTATTCAAATATATATATATATATATATATATATATATATATATATATATAAACTCAGGTTATTACAATATGTATCAAACGTTATCTTCGTACACTGCTTATGAGATAAGTCAAAAACACTCATCTAACATGTAATGCGGAAGAAGTAAGACTCGTGTTGCACTAAATTGTTCGGGTAGGTCAAATAATTTCAACTAATTACATTTCAATCATTTAATAATAAAAATTAAAATATGTATTACGTAAATAAACAAATAATCCGATCGAATTTGTCATTTTCAATAATTTTATTAGTTATTCAAATAGTTTTAGCTTGAGTTAATCCAAAGATTAATATCCCGTATGTGTGTTCTAATTACATATTGTTTCATGGATGAAATGTTGTCAATGCCTATTTATTTATTATCTTTAACTGAGTTTGTAACCATGTTTCATATCCTTGTAAAAATAGTACAAATATATGAAATTCAAAGTAATTTACGGTGACGCGTGTAGAAATCGGGAGCGGATTCAGGGTTACCATTTTAGTATTGCACAAATCAAAGTGTGTTATTTTACGGAGTTGCCAGACTCATCGTTTTTATATTATTTATAAATTTTCCTATAGTAAAAATGATATTTTCATAAATTACAGGGTGCAAGTGCATCTGTTTGTCTTAACTACCAAACGTGCCTAATAGAAAGTGTCTCGTACAGGATTTGTTAAGCTCAAGACATACCTACACACATTACAAAAAAGTTGTTTATAAGTATGCATGACATTTATACTATTGTTATACAACTAAGGTATCTTTTGCAGGATGTTGAAATGCAGATTAGCATTGCGTATTATTATTTAATTATAATTTTGAAAATGTTGGTGTGAGTGACTAGTGAGAGTGTAAGGTAATGGTGTGAAATATATAAAATTAAAATTAGATCCCTCTAAATAGGCACTTTATAAAATATAAAGAAAATATACTTTTATGTCATTTGGATTTTGATTTTCTAAATATTCCGAGGTTTGTCAACTTATCCTTCCATGGAAAAATAAATGCAAATATCCCCCCACTAAATATGGGTGAATTTGCAGAAAAAGAACCATTATAGACTGTTGATCTTTACAGTAGATTTGTATCAATATTAGCTATTTCAACAAGATAAATTCAAATATACATTCTTTTTAAAATAATAATTTTTAATTTATTGATCAATTAATACCTCTAAATTAATAAATATCCATTGTTTCAATAATATTAATTTATAGAGGTTTTACTGACGATTTTTTGTCAAATGCAACGTTATATTGCGAAATACCTACATTGGAAAAACTACCAAAAATAAATAAATGAATATAAAAATTTGCCATCCTACATTGGTAGGTAGCAAAAATGAGATGGAGGGCTATTTGAAAAAAATATAGTTTACTGGGTCCATTCACAAAAGTCTCAAAGTTTATGGAATTTATGTTGAACGTGTCAGGATAAACTACTGGTACTAAAATGTACACTTTGACCGTTATTAATTAATGGGAAGCATGCTGAATTTTTTCAGTGTAAAAAATATTTTTTCGCCAAAAACCGTAGATTTACAAACCGTGAATATTTATGGTTTGCCTATATTTTTATTTTTATTTTTAAAAAAAGATAAACCGTATATTAAATCTATGAACCGAAAATCTAATTTACGGTTTGTGGCGTGAAAAAAGAAAGTGTACAGAAAAAAAATACAGACTCATTATAACATCATCTAAAAACTTTCAAGCTATTTGAGATTCATGTTAACATCAACGGTTTTCACAATTTTCCTCATATTTAAGCTAATTAGTATTAATTTTATATTTTTAAGCTAACAGTTTAACTTTATACATTTTTCAGCTTTCCAATCAAATTTCTTATCATAACCAAATCTTATTATATTTTAATACACTTATATCAATTTTTTTTAACCCAAATTAATTTACTAGAGCAACCACATTAAATAAGTTGAACGTTTTCTCGTATTTAAAATAAAACGTACATTTTTACAACTTATAATGAAACGTTTTGTTTTATACAAATTATCAGTTTTTTTATCAATTTCTCTATCACAACTATACAACTCATCTTTTTGTTATTTTATTAATTTATATGTGAAAAATACAAATAAATTAGAGAGAATAAGAGAAAAGTAGGAGAGATAAATTATTATTTTAATTATAAGCAAACATATTGACCTCTTCTATTTGAATGATATTTGAATGCATGTATATTTAAACTAATGGATAAAAAAACTGATACGTGTACAATTTTAAAACAATCTTCCCATATTTAACGTAAATTGTTAATATAAATGAACTGATGCGGTTGCTCTAACACTGTTATTATAATCTTATCAAACACCTTAAATGTTTTTTAATTAGCAATTCAATACTCTGTTACTTACAACTTCCGCCATGTCGAAACATTGATGAGTGTTTCTTTATAACGTTCTTTATAAATATTTTGAGACATTTTTTGTAAACTTAACATATAGTCACGTTGCTATTTGAAGTTCATTTTTTTAATAGAAGTATTACATTATACTAAAATTACAGTAATATGTTTTGACTTTTTGATATGAAAATGACTATTTCGACGTGATTTGGGCACATGTCGTAAATGATATGCATTAATTTTTATATTTTTATACCTTTCTTATGTGATAAGTCAAAAACAAAATAAAAACACGCATCTAACAAGTAATGTAGAATAATAATAAGAGTTGCCTTGCACTTAATCACTCGGTAAGTCAAGTGATCAATTTAATTTTAACGGTAATTCAACTGAATACATTTCAACCATTTAATTACAAAATTCAATAAGTGTATTATGTAAATAAACAAAGGGAAAAAATACGTTTATTACAGCAAACTATAGTGTTGTTTCAAATTTTCCAAATTTGAGTAACACACTATAATAATTTTT
Organism: Primula vulgaris; assembly: GCA_963920805.1. Taxonomy (NCBI): domain Eukaryota; kingdom Viridiplantae; phylum Streptophyta; class Magnoliopsida; order Ericales; family Primulaceae; genus Primula; species Primula vulgaris. The sequence goes on from OY987222.1 coordinate 19,971,613, forward strand.
TAATATAGGTGTTATCGTCTAAATTAATCACGGAATCATGTCACGTGACATTTGACAAACGTTAATTTAAGAAGGTAATTTGACAATTTTGCACTAAAATATGTCATCCTAGAAAAAAAAATCTCCCAATTTCACACATAACAAAAATTATCACATAATCCAAATTTTTGTTATGTGGGAAATTGGGGGAAACGTTTTTCTATAATGACATATTTTTGTACAAAATTATCAAATTAACCACACAAATTAACCTTTGTCAAATGTCACGCGACATGATTCCATGATTAATTTAGACGGTGATACCTAAATTGAAAAGTTATTATAATGTGGTACCCAAATTGGAAAATTTTAAATGTGGATACCGAAATCGTTAAAAACAGATAGTTTGATGTATTAAACGTATAAAACCCCAATAAACAAATAATCCCATGGAACTTGTCATTTTCAAGAATTTGATTAGTTATTCTAGTAGCTTTGCTCAAATAATTTCAATTACAATCCTATGGTCTTGTTTGTTTGCATGATTAGTAGTGCCGGGACTATGAGTGCAAGTGCGGTTAAACTCGTAAATTCAAATAACTCTTCACTTTTAGTAACGAGATAACTAATATCACACCCCGTTAATGTTATATTGCAAATACACCACTTTATGGTCATTTGAAGTCCGAATTGGACAAATAGTCCAAACCCAAAATGCTTTACCAAACACATGATTTATATTGTCTACATGATTTATAATCGTATGTCACTCCATAATTCTCATGGGCTTCGTTTGGTACCCGGATAAAAGGATGGGATTGGATAAAAAATAATACTGAACCCATTTAATACAGCGTTTGGCAAGACATTGTGACCCTGTACTGCAAATACCATTGGAGTGTAAATGACCCATTTTATAGGTATATCGAATACGAGAGAGAGAGAGGGTGTTATTGCAAATACATGTACATACTTTAATTAAAATATATCAACTTGCTAACTCTTTAACACCCATCTCCCTTCTTCTTTTTTCTGTCTCTTTTTTCTCACCCAAAAGATACACATCAGAGAGAGATATATGTAATACACACATCCAATAACTACCATGGCAAATCACAAAAAAAAACAGCTTTTTATTTATCTTAAATATGTATACGTTTTTGTATGTGGTACATATTGAGTATCATCGTTGTATTATAATAAGTCAATCCAATTCAAATGAGTCTGTCCAATTTAGCCACTTTTTTTTCAAAAATACCTCTATACTTTTTTATTTTAATTACAATAATACCATGGTCACATAAAAAATAAAATAATAAAATAAAAAATAACAACTAACAACAGTATGTGTCCCTGTTTAACAACCAAATTTTTTTTTAAGTCTTATACTATTTTTTTTTTTATTATCCACGTATTTGTATCATAACTATATTTATTTTTATATTTTAATTGTATTGCGCGTCACACACACAATGCGTTGACACGATTACGAGTAGATAATATATTATCTTAATTTTAAAAGTGAGAAGTATTGGAAGTTTAAAAAATAATTTTACATATATATACCCGGATTCAATAAATTTCCTTTACTAGCATTATTTCAGATCACATGTAGATGGCATCTACCAAGCCCACAAAGTAGTTGGCAGACTTTACCAAGCCCATTTCACAAGTAATTTAAGTCGAGTGAATTGTATAACGGTACTTTTTCAAACTACTAATTTAAAAGTCAGTAACAATTTTAAAATACTTATTACAAATTAATATTACCAATCAATATATACATTTATCTAACTCATTTAGATAAATACAACACATTTGGCCCAATAAAAGTTTGACTAAAACCAATACCATTGATCGGTCTTCGGCGTTGACCAACATTGATCGAAAAATAAAAAAAATAAAAACACAAAAAAAAGAGAAAAACATAATAAAAATCCAGAAAAATTATAAAAAATAGAAAATTTGGAAAAATAAATAAATTTTGGAAAAAAAATAAAAAATTTTAAAAATATCCAAAAAAGTATTATTTTTAGAATTATCCAAAAAAAAAAATCAAAACAATTTTTTTGACAATGCAATACTTTTTTTTTATAATCTAATACAAAGTTGGATAGTCTAATATGAATTTTTGACAATCTAATACATTTTTTTTTACAATCTAATACATTTTTTTTTAAATCTAATATAATTTACTATTTGACAGTCTAATAGACAATGTTACACAAAATTTTCGTGACAATCTAATACAATTTTTTTGACAATCTAATACAATTTTTTTGACAATCAAATACACTTTTTTGAAAATCTAATATAATTTATTTGACAATCTAATACACAATTTTTATAGACAATCTAATATAATTTTTTTGATAATTTAATACAATTTTTTTTGACAATCTAATATATATATATTTTTAAAACTAATACAAAAATTTTGACTACATAATCCAATTTTTTCGGCAATCTAATGATAAAAATGTCAAAATTTGTCTAATAGACAATTTTAAAATTTTAAAAAATCAACTACTATACAAACTAAAAAAATTCTTTTGAACTCACAGAATAACATGTCTGTTACTAATTGATCATTGAATGGAATACAATTTCCTATTTATTCACAATAGAACTCGTTTAAATATCAAAAAAGTCATATCCCAAACCAAATCAAATTTTTACAGGTCGAATAAATAATTTGTAAACCCATATTTACTTCATTTCCTAAATGAGGATAATTAATGGCTAGGGTTTTTATCCCTAATCGCCGTCCCCATAGAGGTGGGACCCATGTCGCCAGAGGGAGAGCAGTCGGAGGTCATTGACAGAACCTCGTCGTCGGAGGTGGGCCAAGCGACGGGATATCTGAGACAGGAAGAGACAGATCGGTATATATGTTATATATATATATATATATATATATATATATATATATATATATTGATAGATCAGAAGAGAGACATGAAGATGTCAACGAGGAAATAGATAGAAATGAGATGGAAAGGAAGCGACAGAGATCAGCCACTCTCCGCCGTTCTTCGCCTTCGTCATCAGACTATTATGTATAGAGAGAGGAAAAGAGACGGATCTGGATATAAATGTATAGTTTAGAGAGAGAGTGTAATGTGTAAATGAGGCAAAATTGAATTTCGGCCCCTTATATATTTAGTGTAGTTGTACTAAAATCAAATTAAAATGTTTAAGTGGTACTGACATGTAATTTATTCATTTTAAACATAACTAAAATTAAATTAAATTAGTAAGTGACTTTAATCCAAATGCAATTAGTAAGGTTACCTATAATTCAAATGTAATATTTGAGTCGGATGCTAAAGTGATAGTGGACTCTATTAATTCACTTTATAATTTCAACTGGCACATCTCAAATATATGTGTCGAAGTTAATAATTCAAGAAAAACTTTTGATTTATTTCAAGTCACCATTGTCAAAGATCGGCATGTTAACATGGCACTATGGCAGCTTATTGGATTGTTAATGCTTGTAAGCAAGATGCGCTCCCACAAATTTGGTCTTATTCTATCCCAATGCGGTTGGGATAAATAAATACAAATGAGGCTCCAAAAGTTGGTGTTGGTTGACATATAGAGTTGTATTTTTTTTCCTTCCGATTTATTTCGATGACCAAAAAAAAATATAAAGATCCAAATGCAATAATATCGATTTGCATAAGTCATAAAATATTATGAACTAAAATGTCAAAATACCTTCAAAATTATAGATTTTTTGTGGGTAAGTTAAAAAGTAGAGAATTATCAAAAGGTAAGTATAGTAACAAGCAATTAGACGGAGGAATGATAACTATTTTATACAAGCAATCAGACGGAACGAGGAATAATAACTATTTTATTAACAAAATTATCTAGTCGTGTAGGAAATTCCCAACCCCTTTCTCTCTCTACCCCATTTTTCAAAGAAACCCTAGCCGTCGCTCGGCCCAACTAGGGCAGGAGGTGGCGCCCCGCCACCTCTCCGGACCACCTTCTGCCCTGGGCTATCACCCCCACCTCTCTCCCCATATCAACGCTCCTCATCCACTTTTTCCATCTCCGTCTCTCACCCCGTCTTTAACTCATCTTCTCATCTCCGTACTTGCCATTTATTTGCTCTCCCGATCTATTCTCGCAGCTCTTCACTCTTCTTAATCCGTTTTAGCCTATTTATCACATGTTTATTATTCCCCACATCCTCTCCGATTTCTTCCCCTTTTAGGATTTGATTAAGTGCTAAAATTGCTTTATTTGTTTGTAGCATTTTTGCATTTAAGGCATGGCTAGATTCGAAATGGGTAAAGCCACCATGTGTATTGGATTTTTCTACCTCGTAAGCTTGAGGGATCGGGTTATTTTATTGTGTTGGCACCTCGATCGATAGTTCATAGCGTATGATACTTTTGGAGATCTCTATGTCCGCAGACTCGTGGTCTGGTATGTCGTCAGTATCTTAGGCCTTGATAGTAGTTTGCAAAATTTGTTTATACCGAGTAGGACAGCTTTGTTTGTGTGTCAAATCCGTGCATTTACTTTATTATACTCATTAATTATGACGTTTTATATGATATTGCTTTGTTTCGACTATTGAATTTATAAGTATTGACGAAACTTGTCCTGTTTCGGTTAGTTGGTTAGTTTGGATTAATTGTGTGCGGAGTGGTTGCCTTTGAAATTTATGACATGATTGGTCCGTTTAGATCGGGTTTATTAGTGTGCTGGTACACCGATGAACTTTTCTTTGATCCAGTCTGTATTGGGTTTTCTAATGCCTTATGTTTTTTTTTATCTGATATTCGATTGACGTTCTTGTCAGTGATTCTTTTTCTTTTTCTATAGTTGGGACATTTTATATCGTTATATTACGTTTTCTGATGTATTTTGAACAATTTACATGATAGATTATCATAGGGGGTTATATGAGTCATCGGGCTTCTGGCTGGTCTTTGTGGCTTTGTATATTCTATTTTACTCAACCTCTTGGAGCTTGTTCCAGAGGCACTGAACTTTATACTTTCACCCGTTATTTTAATAATAATGAGCATGTTTATTTAAAAAAAAACTATTTTTATTAAAAAGAAAATCATATCTAATAAAAAAAAATTCCGTAATATGGAGGAAACACTAACTTACTTTTGAAGATTTCGTTCAACATACATAAATTTTTTTTTATTTTTTCATCAATATAATTGCGTACCCTTTTTTTTTAATTAAATCTTATTTAAGAGAATCAAGTGATTTCACACCTACCCCCATTAACAAGACTCGAACCCTGTATCTAAGCTATTCCTAGCGGGTTCTAGCCCACTAGCCTACTCCTAGTGGGTTATATAATTGCGTACCCTACCAGCAACAAAAATATATTTAAACGTTGTATCCGTACAATAATAATATAGTTTTTTGGTACATAATAATAATATACGTTAATCACACCCATTTTTGTAAATGCATTGACATTAATTATTAGGCCGGACGAAAACCCGAACCGAACCGAAAAAGACCGAAACCGAAAAACCGAAACTTTTTCGAGTCGGTTTCGGTTTACAATAAAACCGGACCGAAAAACCAAAACCGGACCGAAACAAATCGGTTTGATTCAGTCCAAAAAATAAAAAGACCGAAAAAACCGAACCGATAAATCTGCTCGGTTTTCGTTCCAGTTGTGCCAACAACCGGACCGAACCGGACCGAACCCAGCAATATTAATTATGGTGAAGACAGGTAGATAATTAGAAAGTTTTTAGGAGTATATTTTATTAATGTTAAGACTCATTAGTATGATAGTTTTACAAGATATTTTAAATATATTAGTATATTATTTTGGTAAAGTCACTTTCAAGCTCCTATCCATAAAAGAAAAGTCCCCACCATATGGATAACATTTTGTCATAAATAAAAAATAATTAATTGACTTACTCAAGAAACGCTAGAAATTACTCGTATCATACATACATACGCGTATTTAGAAATAAATTTGTTTAGTTTCCTTTAGTGCAGTAATTTCGATTTCCCGTGTATTTATTACACATTCCTTTATTGAAGGATGAAATACACTAATAGTCACCGTATTTTCACCTATATGGTCCTCATAATTTACTTTCAATAAAATACAGTTTTAGCTTTTCAAATCTTACAATGTTTGACCTCTATATTTTGAAACAGTGAGTTTTATTGCTCCAACAATATTCAAAATCTTTACCATGCAGACAAAATACTTGAACAAATAAATTTAAACTCATAAATTAAATTATAAAACATTTCGACATGACTAGTTTGATCTCCACTTCATAATAAACCTTTAAAAATCCTTCATATTTTATTTATCAATTATCATCCATAAAAAAACATGTTGTTCATTCCATCTTTTAATGTGCATTTTTCTTTGTTCTTATTAAACACTTGAACTCTTTGCATTTGATACTATAAAATGCACACGATATTCAAAACATGAAGGTTAGACTCTAGAGGGAGAGCTCAATATCAAATCATTCGATAAGTTTATATCATATTTTAAGACAGTAATGATACGTTCACGAATGAATACGTACGGATTGTGTACAAATATAACATATGATGAACAAGCCACCATCATTTAAAATCCCGTAAAATATGAAATAATCACATCCGTATAATTCCGTCACATAGTTCATATGTGTGGGGGTCTTGGTAATTTTATGACTAAAAAACAGTGACAAAATAATTTCGAAATAATATTTTATAAAACTAATGGTAGGATTTAAGTAAAATAAGTTTTAAGTGTATTTTTGGTTTTACCATTAGCCGACACTTATCAAATCCCTATAAAGCAATATATAAATAAATACTTACACGCCTTTTTAAAAACACACAAAACTTTTTTCTCTGTCTCTCTAAAATCTATACAGGAACAGAGGAACTGATCAGAAATGAAATAAAAATTACTCCTTTTTTTTGTAAGTGCATTAATTAAATCTACAGTTTTTTTTTTGAATTTGTTATATCCATGTAATTGTGTTATTACTTATTACCTGTTGAATTTGACTACTATGGTATTTTGTTTGGATTTTTTTATGGTTCTTTTAAACAATCATTTGTTGGTGTTAAAAGGGTATCAGCCTTTTGTATTTTTTTACTATAAATTATTATGAAAGTGATCAGAAATGAAATAAAAATTACTCCTTTTTTTGTAAGTGCCTTAAATTTACAGTTTTATCTGAATTTAATATAATCAGGTTATTGTGTTATTACATGTTGAATTGGATTACTATGGTATTTTTTTGGATTTCTGTTTCTTTTTTTGAAAGAAAGTAGTTTTGTTAATCAGTTACTTTTTAGGGTTATTGTGTTAAATTTACAGTTTTATCTGAATTTAATATAATCAGGTTATTGTGTTATTACACGTTGGATTGGATTACTATGGTATTTTGTTTTTGCTTTTTTTTTTTTTAAAGGAAAGTAGTTTTGTTAATCAACCATTTGTTAGTGTTAAAAAGGTATTAGCCTTTTGTATTTTTTTCTATAAATTATTGCGGAAGTGATCAGAAATGAAATAAAATTACCTTTTATAAGTGCCTGAATTAAATTGACAGTTTTTTGTGAATTTTTTTTATTCAGGTTATTGTGTTATTACATGTTGAAATGAATTACTATGTTTTTTTTAATGAAAATAGTTATGTTTATCAATCACTTGTTATTAGATTTTAGAACTTAGAAGGGTATTAGTCTTTTGTATTTTTTTATTAGGAAAAAAATGATCATTTAGTACATATTTTGAGACTTGATTATAAAAAACTCATGTTTAAAATCTCTTTTGCTACTTTTTTGTACTATTTGTTTTTAATTTTGATGATCTCCTACGTTGATATTGATATGTAACAAATCTTAAACAAAAACCACATGTTGGGATTTTTGATCAGAAAAGAAATAAAAATCCTTCTGTAAGTGTCTTAAATTTACAGTTTTATCCTAATCTAATATATTCAGGTTATTGTGTTATTACATGTTGTATTGGATTACTATGGTATTTTATTTTGTTTGTTTTTTGAAGGGAAAGTAGTTTTGTTAGTGTTAAAAGGGTATTAGCCTTTTGTATTTTTTATTATAAAATTACTTTGGAAGTGATCGGAAATGAAATAAAATTACCTTGTAAGTGCCTTAAATTCACAATTTATCCGAGTTTGTTATATTCAAGTAATTATGTTATTACATGTTAAATTGGATCACTATGGTATTTTGTTTTGTCAATCAATTAGGAGTATTTGTTTGTGTTAGAAGGGTATAAGCCTTTTTTTTAGTGTGATGGTGAATTGATGATGTTAATGTTTCAGTATTTAGTATCTTCTGATGCGTTTGTAAAGTGAAGAGATCGGTTTATTTTTGTAAATAAATATGGGCATGTTATGTTTTTTTATGCGTTTTGTTTATTTTTAGAATTTGATTTCTGGGTTTCAGCAGTTTATAGTTTTTGACTTGATCATAGAAGAATAATGATGAAGATGAAAGTTAATTATTTTCAGTACTTTTTACTGAACTATTGATGAAAATGTGATTATGCCTATTTGTAGTTATATTACTATCTGTTATGCTGTCAGATCTGGGATATTCTACATAGTAACAAGCTTTGATCATATTTTTTGTTTTTAACTTCTGCTAGTTTTTTTGTAGGTCTGTTTTTTCCTGTTTGTTTAATTGATTCACTTGATGTTCAGAATACAAAATATTAAACTTTGTCTATTTTGTTCGTAACAGTTTCAGATTGAGATAATTCATATGTTTGTTTGGCGTTAGTAAAGAAATTTCATGTTTGTGCAGTTGATCAAGGGTTTTTCTTGGTGAATTCATACACATCCGTTTCATTTTACTACTTGATTTGATCAACGTGATGATAATGCTTGACGAAATGGGATTCAGTGGTGATCTGGATTTCTTCTCCGCTCCACTTGGAGAGAAAGACGTGTTTACCCCTCAGACCAATCCCGATAACATTGTTGATGACGTCTCTAGTGACGAAGAGATGGATGAGGATGAGCTCGAGAAGCGTATGTGGAGATACAAAATGAGGCTTAAACGCCTCAAAGAAGTTACAAAAACAAAAGATTTTGGCGATAGTGCTAAAAAGCGCCAGTCTTTGGAGCAAGCTAGGCGTAAAAAAATGTCCCGAGCCCAAGATGGGATACTGAAATATATGTTGAAAATGATGGAAGTTTGTAAAGCACAAGGGTTTGTTTATGGTATTATCCCTGAAAATGGTAAACCTGTGATAGGGGCCTCGGATAATCTTCGGGAATGGTGGAAGGACAAAGTGAGATTTGACCGAAATGCTCCTGCTGCGATTTCTAAATACCAAAATGATTATTCGAGCCAAAATGAAGGTTTTAATCAGGTAGATCATGCTCCACATAGTCTTCAAGAGCTTCAAGACACTACCCTTGGCTCGTTATTATCGGCTCTAATGCAGCACTGTGATCCACCACAGAGGCGGTTTCCATTAGAGAAGGGGGTACCGCCCCCATGGTGGCCCACTGGGGAGGAAGAGTGGTGGGCTCAACTGGGCCTGCAAAAGGAACAAGGCCCAATACCGTATAAGAAGCCTCATGATCTCAAAAAGGCTTGGAAAGTAGGGGTTTTAACGGCGGTGATTAAGCATATTTCGCCTGATATTGCGAAAATATGTAGGCTTGTTAGGCAGTCGAAGTGCTTGCAGGATAAAATGACTGCTAAAGAGAGTGCCACTTGGCTTTCTATTATCAACCAAGAGGAAGCTTTGGTTCGCAAGCTGTACCCTAATATTTGCCCTCCTCTGTCGGGTAATGACTCGTACGTGCTTAATGATTGTCATGAATATGATGTTGAAGGGTTTGAGAAAGTGTCCCAGTTTGATGTACTTGAGCAGAAGCCGAGTGGTATTGATTTGATTAATATGGATTTTTCGAGGAAGAGGAAGGTAGATGATGAGTTGAATCCTACTATGGGTCATACGATATATACGTGTGAGTATATTTATTGTCCTCATAGTGAGCTTTGTCGTGGATTTCTCGATAGATCATCGAGGGACAATCATCAGCTGAATTGTTCATATAAGCAAAATTCTCCTGACTTTGGTCTTCCGGAGTTTTATAGTAACGAAACGAAGCCTGTTGTTTTCCCTTTTGCTCAGCCTAATCCAGCAGATCCATCAGTTAACTCTATCCAACTTGTTAGTGTTCCTGAGGATGGGCAAAAGACGATTGGTGATCTTATGTCGCTTTATGATGGTAATGCTCAAAAGTATTCCAATCCAGCTAGTATGGTATCAGCTGCTAAAGTTCAACAGGTCAATAACAGCATTCAAAATCAAGGGGCGACAATGGGTTGCGATTTTTTCCAAATGGCTAATATGAGAATGGACCATTCGGGTTTTCCACAACAAAATGATCGGTTTGACCAATACAGGAATATGAATGCTTCCTTTGTGGCAAACCCAAATGACAATTTCAATATAGCGTTTGGATCTCAGTTTAATCTCCCTTCAGTGTGTTACACAGATGGTTTACCAGCAAGGGATGACAACCACACCCTTCCCAAGTCAGATGTCTCGATATGGTATTAGGCTATTATCTGTTTAAGTGAACTTAAAAGTAGTAGAGTTTAGGTTGGTGTCGATTATTTTTGAGGTGCTTTCATGATCTAAATAAATTTTAAATCCTTTTGCTGCGTATGAACTATGAATTGATCATATTGGAGCATCTTGAAAATAATCGGTATCCAAAATAAACTCTATTTTGTTTGGCGAAGATCTGGATCTTGGGATTTGTTGCGTGGAATTTTTCTAGATTTACATTACTCTTATTGCGTTTGTGTAGTTGTAGATTTGTGATGGGTGGCAAGTTTAATTGTTATAATCGACGATTTCGTGTGTCAAAAAGGCCTCGGCCAAACCCGGATGTTGATGTAAAAACTTCATAGTTTCTTTTTGAATAAATTTGGTTGAACTATCTCCTTGAATGGCTTTTGCAATTTGTCCTACTGTTGCTGTTTCATTCGTTTTGTTGGTCTTTTATAAGATTATAACTCTAGCTAAGAATGCATAACAAGGTGTTTAGACATAAACCGGAGCCCAAGTTTCTTGTATGGTTTAAGCTCAATTTAGTTACCATGTTACGTTATTTGTTAATTTCATGGTGTTTGTTGACCAGTTCAATATCAGATTTGTTCTATTTTCTGGTTGGAAGAATTGAATCTTCGAACTGGATGAACCTAAGATTTTCTCAAGATTCAAGTAAGCTTATAAGCTCTTTCTGTTTAAAGGTACAACCAAACAAACCATCATTCTTGTTTATATGTGGCTCATACAAATTAGGCAGCAGTTGTTGCTTCTCTATCATTCCATGTGATCAACTCTTCTTTTGTTGAGCAAATTATCGTGTCACCTTTTTATGAGGTTAAGTTTGGTCCTGATGGGAAGTTGACTGATCTTGAGTTGAAAAACAAGACTGATAGGTACATATAAATTATCAGTTAAAAGTGCTATTTTAAAGTAAACCTTGATATCAGGACAAAATTGTTGTAATTATCATTACCTAACTGTCATGTTTTGGAAAAAGGAGCTTTCAGATCAAATGAAAATGCTTATTTTTTGGTGTCATGCGGCAGAATTTTTAGAACAGATATTGTGAACAAATTTATTTAAATGTCAATTGTCAGGATTTAAATCAGTTTTAATTGGTGGTCTAAACTCTAAACCACTTCTTTACCTAGCTTTCTGGTTTTTGGTCTAAACTCTAAACCACTTCTTTACCTAGCTTTCTGTTTTTTTTTCCTTTCATTTTTCTTTTAATCCGTTTTATAATTTTAGTCGAAGTTTGTGATACATTACAAAGTAAACAAGGGTAGTACTCAATTTATCTACATTCATTAAAGTCACAAGCCACGACTAGCTAACTAAAGAAAACTCTAACTCAGGTGATAAGATCATAATTAAGACGATGAGTCTTATATTTACTTACCCAACCAATGCTTGAATATCTCGGTAACATCATTAGTTATATATAATATGCCAAGTTAACTATTACAGTATATAAAATACCCAAGAAAGATGCATATTTTTATGTATTTTTGACAGGCGTGGTATGACAAGAACAATATCTGTTTTCCTCAATTCAAATTGGTTACACTTCAAGGAAGTAAAATTAGTACATTTAAAATAAGTCTGATACTAAAATTCACCAGAAAATAAATAAATATGGTACATTATAATGAAGGGAAGAGGGGAGAATTACAGAAACTGCCAAGTTTTACAGGTTGGCTTTGGATTACTGTCTCCATTATTTTCTTGTGCTTATTGTCTCATAGTAACGAGTATCAAGAATCTTGCCCACACACGTTGTTGTGTCCCCAAGGAGAGTTTCATGGAGGGTTGATATACTAACTTTTTGTAATTAAAATATTACCAGTCACTAAACTATTATAAACTTGATTCATTTACTTAAGTTATAGTTATAGAGCGGTTAATTAGTAATATAATAGTGTACAAGATTCAGTGAACATATATAGCATCATTTCTTACGTGCACGCCGGAGCTAGAGGGTTGACATAGACTATTAACGTATGTAACACCTTTCATATTTTTTAAAAAAAAACTCACTGCATTACATATTTATTGAATTTTTTTTATAGATCTTGTACACTTGAAGTTATTTATTTTTGGGAATTCGAGCACCCCCGGCCAGTATACGATTAATCTTGCTCCGCCATACGTCTTTCTCTTGTGCTGATGTTTTACTTCTTAATAACTTGGTGAATACACTAGCTAGCAATTGTAATTCGACTTTGGTAACAGAGTCAAATTAGCATATATATAGTTTATCTTGGCTCAGTCGATGCTCAATAAATAATTCTAGTCTTAGTTTCACGAATACCATGTTTTTGATGGTGAAACTTTTAGAAGTGCAATGACCAAATGAGACAAATAATCAAAGCTAAAACTGCATATTGCATGGAATAGTTAAAAAATATCTCTAGTTGAGTTTCTAACCTCATTGCCTGAATTAAAATGTAGCACTTTGACCAAAAAAACTAAAAAATTAAAAATTAAAATGTAGCACTCTTGGAGTTGGAAGTGCAGGGAAAGACATTGAATCTGAAAGCACATACATCGATTTGCATTCATGTGTAAAAGGTTCGTTTCAACTTATAACTTGCAAGTTAAACTGCTGTTATTTCTTGTTAAATAATAATAATATTGGACAAACAACTAATGCATGTATTATGTATACGAAAAAATTTGTTGACATTTAACAAAGGTTGTTGATCATATGGTTCTCAATCGGTAGAATAGTGTAATGATAATATATCATTTTATTTGAATTTTTTTCTTTTTGATCTTTTGTTTGCAGCTTGCCTATCATTACTGGTTATTAAAGAATATGAAAAAAAAGATTGTACTATGTGACCAAGTACATGAACCTTAGCATCAAATCTAACAAATCCCCCATCACAAGATTAAATGTTGGACTAAATTTGTTTATATGAATGTGCCAGAAAAGAAAGTAAATGCTAGATCCGACATATTTATGTGGACATTGTTTGCACTCTATTACCCTACATATGCACCAAAAGCCATATACTCACAACAACTAACAAATGGTACTTGATGAATTAATTTTATGAAAGTATGTGATTATGTAGCCGTACTTAGTTACAAGTTTATGATCGATACACAACGTTAACGGTATAAAGAATATTCATTTTAACCTATCTCAAAACGACGTGTATGCACTAACTAGATGAAAAATGATCAGAATACTAACCCTCCTATGCCGAAAATCAATCTACGTCTGCGCACACGATCTTCATCTTCTAAGAATTTATTCTCTTGAAAAATAAATTTTTTACTCTATAGATTAGTAAATATACAGTTATGTTATGGATTGATCAAGTCCACAACATCAATAAATTTCACACAAAGTAAAGCACGTCGAGCAAAAGTGGTTGGTCCAACTGGTTGGTATCCGAGTATACCACGCGCACCACCAGGGTTCGAACACTCTGGCGCCTGCGTAGCAGGTTTAGTTCCAAAGAAGAGTTTCTGATTATCCTTTTGTGGCACCGAGAGGCTGTCGGATTTTGCATTGCGAGGTCATATATACTAGCATCATTCACTACAAGAAAATACATGTTCAGCAACGAATTCGTGCAACGATAAAAAGATTTGTTACTGAAAATATAGTGTTGGGCAACAAAATTGCACTCTGTTGTTGAATAACATATTTCTTGCAACGGAAGAAATTTTGTTGTTGAATAGTGGTCTATCAACAACGAGATGCTATGAACGTTGCTGAAAATATATTTTATCTGCAACAAGTAGAAAATATTGTTGTTAAATCCCAAAACATTTGGCAACGAAACAAATGACGTTGCAGAATGATTGATTTACGTTGCAAATAAGTGATCTTTGACAACGACGCAAATGATGTTGCGGACTGAATGACTTATGTTGCAAATAAGTGTTTTTGACAACGGATATTTTGTTGGCAATTTTTTTTTTCTTTTAATAATAATTAAATTATTTTAACTACAAAACTTGGAAATTTCTAAATGTTTTTAATATAAAAACCTTTTGGTATTAACGAGTCTTAATATAATTATACTTTGTGTTTTTCAAAGTAGTATGTAAATAGAACATTTTAACCTCTTTTAAAAAAAAAGCTTCATTCAAAATTATATATTTTTCTACTATTAACTTTGTAGGTTCATTAAGCATACATAGTAAAGATTAATGATTATAAATAAATGAAAAGATTATACAAAATCCAAAAAAGTAGGAACATATATATATAAAAAATACAAATTTGAAAGTGATTGTACTTATCACAATAATAGTAGGAACATATTTCACTACTATCATATGATTTTTTAGTTATTTATTGTATAAATATATTATTATATTTATTTTATATGTGTATGTATTGATGATTGACCAGTCTGATTCGATAAATCAAAACTTTACTGGATGAACACATTTTGCTCATGATCGCCTTTTCTTTTGTACCAAAAAATTAAACAAACATGAACCGAACACATGACTTGAACACAAATTTTATCATGAACGGTTCAGAGTATTATCACCCAACTTATGCTATATAGTTATTTTATCATTCATATTAATTTTTAAAGAAAAATAGGGAATAAGTTTAAATTAAAATTGGATTTTCAACACACATGTTTTTAGTCTCAAATAAGTTATAAAAGCTAAACATATCATTTGAATATTTTTAAGTATGAATATTTTTAAATTTGAAGCTAAAAATCTATTTTGGGAAATACCGCCCATTTTTTTTTAATAGGCGGGAACTCAATAAAAATTTCCCACCATTTAATATACACATATCTATTAATTCCCTCAATTGCTCCCTCTTTCTCTCTCTCCCTACCCCATAATCTTCAACTAAAGCTCTTAAAGGTATGTTTTTATTTTCTGTGTAACTACTAAATCTGGCAATAATCTGTAGTTACAGTAAATATTTGATTGAAAAGGAAATCCCAGCTAGTCTCAATTTATATGAGTACTGATCTAATTTAGTTTCTAATAAACTCTCTCCCTCTTCAATCTCTATGTAAGATCAATTGAATCAGTCATCATTCAATAACCTTCTTACAACTATGTACCAGTTAATGATATTATTTCATTTAATTAAGTTATCTTTTGTGTTTGTCTCTACTCAATCAGTGCTAGGGTTTCAAATTAGAATCCCCAATTTTTTATTGGATGAATTTTAGGGCACTAATTCATATGTACTATAGTTTATTTATATATATACAAGGCGAAACATGATTTTTTTGTTTGTTTCAAATTTCTTTTACTCTTTACTCTTTTGTTGCATGTTTTCTTTTATCTAATTGATCTGTATTAGCGTGGCCGGGTTATCTTTGTCAGCACAGTCTTCTACAGAGTACTTTTCTGTCAGAACATGATTTAGGGTTTGTTACTTGGATTTTCCTTTTAGCTTTTAGTGTACTTAAAAGCTGCAGCCAAACGAGGTTATGGATTAAAATCTTTCTATCACTTTAAATTTAGGCCAGTTTTGAGGCAAAACAGCTGAAGCTTAGAAGCTGCTACCAAACAAGGCTATGTATCAAAATCTTTTCTCACTTTAATTTTTTTTTTCCTGATGTGTGGCTTTATTTTTCAAATTTTCCAGGAAAGTAAGCTTGTTTATCAAGGTCCAGATAAAAAATTAGGTTCATCCAACTTTAAGCTTTTAGCTTGCACCCCAAAATCCAGAAAACCTCATCTTTATACAGTCTAGCTAACACACATGTTTTTAGTCTCAAATAATCATGTCTTGTAAAGTATGCATATATTCTTGAACTATTCATAATTTCTCTTTTATTTTTCTAGACTTTGATTATGGCATCATTAGAGTCTGTTGAAGGTTCCCAATCATTTTTTGCACAATTAATTTGTATTATTAAACCTAATGATTGGATAAGTCAATTGCTTGTTAAGTTAAAGGCCTGGACAATGAGTACACACAATTGCGAGATTCAACTTTAGTAGATTACCTTATTGATGAAGCCGTTATCCCAATACCCTTCTGATGGTAAATCTATAAGTTTAATACAAATATAGATTGCCATTTTAATATTAGATATTCTTTATAGCAGGCGAGCAAGTGGCTTTGACATGGCACCATCTGTTCCTGGATTATTGCCTAATGCTGCAGTCCCACGTTAGCTATCTAGCTGTATGTTCTACACATTTGTTCATTTTGTAACTACTTGGGTTAATCCCCTCATATTGTAGTTTAATGTCATAAAATTGCTTTATATATTTATGAAATAATTTTAGCTTTGTTTCCTTTACTTTTTGCCTTATTCTTAATTACCAACACTGAGAACAATTGTTGTGTTGTTGTCTGTTGTGTTGTTGTTGGTTGTTGGTTGTTTGTGTTTATGTTTATTGTTGGGGTTGGAAGACAATGTTCAACAAGGAACCCATTGCGAGGATTAGCTGGATATGTGAATATATCTCAAGCATCTGATGATGAAATTATTAAATTCTAAATTACCTGTTTGTAAAATTATAGGTATGGTTACCTCATCTTTTCCTATTCCTTAGTTACATTTGTTTAGTGCTACCTAAGGTACCAGGATTTAGAGATTATACTTTAGGATACATAGTTATAGTATTATACAGTTTTTTTACCTCTTATATACTCCATTAATTATGTTTTTTTAATGATCCAGGACAATTGCTAGGTGCCCTTCAAACAATGCTCCAAAACATGCTTCCTTTCGGGATGGGTCAGGTAATGGGTTTCTGAGCAAAAAATTAAGTCTTGTTACTTTTGCCAATACTTAAGGCTTGTTTGGTTGCAGCTTTTATCCAAATCAGCTGGATTTTTATTGAGGTTCTGGGAAAAGCTAGCTTCATCCAGCTTAAAGCTTCTCGCTTGTTCTGGCCAAAAGGCAGAAAAGCTTGGAGTTTAAGCTGGTCAACCAAATGCAGTTCAGCATTTAAGCAAAAAAAACTGAGCTTATATGCTGCAACCAAACAAATCCTTAATGAGAATATCTGTTGCTAACTTGAGTTCAACTATTTAGGTAAACCAATTGGGTGCCCTTTCTATGATGCCATTTCAGGCAATGACTCAGCAGGTATATATGTGATGCCTGTATTTAAATTTATTTATCGAATAACCAATTCTTGCTTATCCTCTTCTATAGGCTACAAGGCATGCACGCCGTGTTTATGTTGGTGGACTTCCTCCATTGGCAAATGAGCAGGTTTACCTCTAATTAAATGATCATCTTTTATAATACAGGCTTCGGGGTAATAAGAGTTAAAACTTGTATATGAGAAACGAAAGCTAGGCCTTTTTATCTAAACGAGAACTAGGTCTTGAGTGAAAATATGTAAGGAAATCTTGAAATTAGTTGTCATGTTCTGTAACATGCAGTCCAAGGAAATATGTGTATACATAAGTAAAAAAATTGTTATGGCTATTCTTATACAATTTAGCCGCCTCTATCGAATGTTCAGCCTAAAAAAAAATTCTTATGACTAATTTCACGCAGTATGGTGTCTCTCTCTGTTATTGCTGCTCTCTTTATTCATTCTTTAATTTTAATATTCTTATTCTTGAATATATTGGGCAGACAATTGCAACATTTTTTAGTGGTATTATGGCAGCTATAGGAGGAAATTATGCTGGCACTGGTACGTTTTCACCAGGAATCGGATGTGTCTTCTTTCTCTTCCCAATTATTCATCTTTCGTTAATATCTCAAACCATTAATCTATTTTATTGCAGGTGATACTGTTGTTAATGTTTATATCAATCATGAGAAAAAAATTGCATTTGTGGAGATGAGGACTGTTGAAGAAGCAAGTAATGCAATGGCATTAGATGGAATTGTTTTTGATGTATACTTATTTCCATTTCACTATTTTAGTATTTTTATCCATGTATAACTTTTTGTACACAGTAGTCAGTACTATAGTGTGATACATATCATCCATGTATACCTTTTTAAATTTTTAGATCTCATCTTATCAGGCGGTTCTTCGGTTGATCTGAATTTGATCCGGCAAATTGACTCCGATTGAAAGTATTTTTTTTCTATGAAAAACTTGCGATCATGTTGTTCAAATGGATTTAAAAATTCGTATTTGATAAAATTTGTCATTTTCTACTCTTTGTTTTCAGGATATCGATACATGATGCTATTTGACTTGATTAAGCATTTCCAAATTCGTCATCAAGTTGCATGTACTTCATCTCTATTGCAATCAGCTGCAGTTATAATCAGTGTTTTTCTTTCTTTTTATGTACATATATGTTCTATGATCAAAGAATGTTCGTAGTGATTACTCTTGTAATATGTTACATTTTCTTTTATTAAATGTTTATGATGAATATTTTAGTTATTGTGTGTTGAATGATTCTAGCAATTGAAACTTAATTTAATTTATAATATTTGTATTATATATGAGTGAAATTGAATTAAAATTTTACAATTATTATTTGCATTTTGCAACAAAAATTGATTATGAATTTGCAACGGTAGAGATTCAAATCAACAACAACCAATGATGTATTTTGCAATGATTTTTCCCCATATTTGGCAACACTTTATTTCTCAAATGCAACAACTTAATTAAAAAATCAGCAACGGAATTGTAACATTTAACAACGAAAAAATTGAAGGATTGACAACAACTTATTTCCATTTGGCAACAATATTATTTCGAAATGGCAACACATGTTTTTGTTGCAAAATAATTATTTTCAGCAACGATGCTTCAAGTTGTTGCCATAAACTTTCAGTAACGGGGCGTCCGCAACGGCATGGCAACGACAATAATTTGTTGCCGATCTATTTTAACAACGAAAAATAAACTTTAAGCAACGAAATTTTTCATTGCCAAAGACGTATTTTCTTGTAGTGATTTTACTAGTAAAAAGATTATTTTAATTGTCATTTTACAAATTATACACCTATCCTCCCTTAATTAAGTGACAAATTGGGTAATCGATCATATACGTGAGTACGTGACATGTATTATAAAGAGAAAATGAAATCAATTAAACCTCTAAAACCTAAAGATTTTATGTTTTCTTTTGTGATCCTCTTAAGATAGATCTTTTTACATACATTTGGGCTCTCACAATGGGTTCTTGAATCTTAAGATAGAATGTGGGAGCAATTTTTAAGGATAAAATTATTAATCTCTGAAAACTTGGGCCAAGACATTCAGTTCAACTGACAAAATTGTACTTGTTGTTTTTAATGTATTTCGTACTTGGCTTTCAAATGAACTTAGCAGTTTGGACTGGAGTAGTCTTATTTTTCTTTTCAAAAAAACTGAAAATATATTAATGTAAATCTGAGAATATGAGATTATAATTGTTCAGAAAAATAGGAAGAACGACGTCTTGATACACAATTGCAGTTTACTAGTTTAGAGCATCAGCAGTTTGTTTACCTAGCTATTAGAAGGATGAACTGAACACGCGGTAATTAGAAAAATTGGACAGGATCGACCACTGCTTTTTATAGTGCGGTGGCAATGGAGTTTTGTGTGGCTGGTGCAGATATGCAAATCCGTGCAGGTATGCAATGTTATTAGGGTCTTAAAAGACGAAGAGAGGACATTGCACTATTGGCAGAATGAGCAAATCATGACCCAATCATTTATTTTAGTAGTGGATTATCGGAAGGATAATATCTAAGCCGGGTACAAATAAGTCGTATGTTACGGAAATTCTTTGGACCAATTAATCAACGAGAATGTTAACCCTTTTTTCTTTCTGTTTTTTGGTATTTTGGATAAAGAAAACAGTTGGTACTTGCAGGTTTGAACAAATTTTCAGGCTCTTCATAGCATTGAAAATATGGCCATTCAGCTATCCGATCGATACGCCTTATTTTACAAAGTTGAACTTACAAGTTACATACATGTTACCGCCATGCAGATTGATGTGCACTCTGAGAATCCGATGCGTCTTAGTCGGGTTGAACAACAAACCGAGCTTCCACCCTTCAGTATGCGATGAACAAGCTATTTATACCTTATCCACACAAAGAACTTTTTTATTCTTTCTCCATGTTTTGTAACATGATAAGACTAAGCACGGTTATGTAGCTCATCTGCATACTTGATATTATGACGGTTCTTCTATATTCTCATTGAACATCACTTTGACATGAAGAAATCAAAGTACGTGTTTAATTAGTAATTAGTTGGTACCTATATATGACAAAGTTTGTAAGACTGGATCCGATGATTCCGATCAAGATCGATGTTATAACCTTAAGAATACTATCTAAATCACTCAATTGACCAATAGTATTCCTGAGCAAGGACATTGGCATGGCAAAATATTGTGGTCGACATGAGTGGAATACATGTTTGCTGCCTATTATAGGGTCGTTAAACTTTAGCACATTTGTTTTACGAGACATCTCTCTACTATGTGCAATCCTGACCGAACTTTTGTTCAATTGGAGGATCACGTCACTCGAACAACAAAAGCGTATGCCAAAGCTATTGGAATAAACTATAAGATTGCTAAGAATACAAGCAATGAGAAAACGCCGTTACTATGCGTTCCCCTAAATACAAGATGTAATTTTACATACAATGTGTCAAAACGTAAATAATTATGATTTTTTTGAATGATTTATATAGAAAAATAGCATCATTGTAAATTGTTGCGCTACGATTGCAACCTCCACTCCACATGTAGCTAGCTCCGCCCACTGTTTCCCCGCTTAGACGTTGATGTGTTAGTCGAGGCAAAGAAAAGGGATTCGTCGATGAAGGACCTTGAGTATAAAATCATGTCCAAAAAAAAAGGTGGTTCGAGGGAGGGGTTGATTTTTATTATTATTAAAAAAAACTAATTATTCACTTCTTATTTTTTAATACGTGGATAGTCAGATGAAACATTATAACACAATAATTTTAACTAAAAAACAAGATTGATAATGGATACTACAAATATTGTACTTCAATAGTTGTTTTCTGTTTGGAGATGGGTCACCAGACTCGTAACTATGTGACTAGTGGCATAGTGACAAATGTTACACTATGGGTGCACGTGATTCCCCATAAAATAAAATAAAAAAAGGTGTAAATGAAATCAATTATAAATCAGATCTCATTAAGCATACTGTAATTTTGTCCTATGTTTTTACTTGGTGAAAACAGATTTTTTGAGAAAACAATAGTCAACTGCACTAATGGTCCCTATAGTGTAGGGGAAGGGGTCTTTTACTTCTCATATATACTCTCTTCACTGATTTCACCATCCTCAAGTTTTCGAATCCGTCCGAAATTCCACAAATGTACAACACGAGTATCAGCATAGTAGGAAAATTTTCATCTAAATAAATAAATAAGTTGTGCTCCGAATATTCTTACGAAGTCGTTGTTTTAAAAAAAAATGGTTTAATGAACATATAAGCAATTGCGGAGTTCTAAATAACCCGATGTTTATTGAGAAATTAGTTATAAAATATGGATGCATCATTTAGATGAAAAATATGAGGTTTCAGTTGATTCATATTGTATTTCTTGTGAGTGCTATCACCATCAACCATTGTCATGTGACAACTCTATTTTGATATAGAAAATTGCTTTTTGCATTTTATTTTTTCGTTTCTGGTGTCCCTCATCGTAAATCTCTATTATTTTTCTCTTAAAAACTAATGTTTCACATTACGTTGCCCCTAATGTTTTTCCCTCTTTGATTTTCATACCGAGAATTGTGGGTTAACAGTCTACAAACGATATTATTTTGATCTATTTAAGATCATCATTTTATCATCATATGAAGTCACGACTAAATAAGTACAACAACTATGTTCAACTATAACTCGTTTTCCTCATGTATCGACATAAATTCATATAAAAAAGTTTTTGAACTCTCACTGCACTCATATTTGAATGTCGAAAATCAAGTATTGAAATCCTTAACAATGATTTGTCATTATAGATTACCGAGAACTTATTCTCCAATCAAAAGTATAGAATAACAGTCATGACACGTTTTCAATGACCGTAAATTTTACGTGTCAACAGATATTCTCATAGAACTAAAGACCAAAAGCAATACAACCAAAACCATAAGAATCATACATGCAATTAGCCAATAGAAGACAAAAACCATTACCATTATTTATAAATACCTTTCCCGGGCCCTTTTCCCTCTGCAACACCATGTGTTCCCTCTCTTTCAAGCTAACTGACCTATACATACATATATACTCGAATTTATATTTACATCCATATTTTTTTTTTTAAAATACTTCAAATCTTAATTAATTCTAATCTTGTAGCACGGAAACACAAATATACATTTTGTTTTTTTTTCGAGATATATAATTGGATGCTTTAAATTTTAAAATTTTACTGTGATTTCCAAAACATCCAATTATACATCTAAAAAAAACAAGACTACGAAACTATATATAGTTATATTAATCAAATCTTTATTAAAAACGTTTTTTTTATAAAAGTGTTTATATAATCTCATGCACATGACATACGTATACATATAAGTAGACATATACATATAGATATATTATATATAATTCCTATGGGCCACAACTGTATTCACATCCTTACCTACTCTCTCTCTTTCTCTCACACACACTAACACACACAAACACACACACACACACAAAAACTGTCTTTCTCAAAGCCAGTGCAGTGCAACTGTGCAAGTAGTAGTACACTTGCTATCTTCTCAATCAGTCATTTCATTTTTTATCCTCTTCATTATAACAAACATTATGCTACACTCTATTCTACTAGTATCTTCTTTTTGTCTTCTTTTGTTCACTTTTTTTTCTGGGTATTAAGTATTTTTCAATAAATAATACATGGGTTGTGCTTCTTTCTTCTTTTTAATCTATGATTGAATGAAAAGATTGCTTCTTTAAACTTGTTTTCTTCATTATTTCACTACTCTGCTACTATATTGCAGCATTTCCTATCTTCTTTTTTTGCATTTGTTGAATTTTTCAATAAATATGCATTGGGTTATGCTCATTTCTTCTTTTTAAGCTTTGATTTATTAGAAAGATTGGTTCTTTAAACTTGTTTTCTCCATTTTACCACTTTCAAACATTATTGATTCTTCATTATTTCACTGCTCTGGTGCTTTATTATATCATTTCCTATCTTTTTTTTTGCATTTGTTGAGTTTTTTTCCAAAAAATATTAAGTGGGTTATGGTCACTTCTTCTTTTTAAGCTATGGTAGATTGGAAATTTTGAATCTTTAGCTTGTTTTCTCTAAATTTTTCTTTTGGCAATTCTTTGTCTTTTACCGCCTTTGTTATCGCAACTTGATTTGCTTTCAATATATTTCTTGTACCCAAATAGGTGCTTGCATTGGGCAATTTTGTGCAGTCATTTTTGAGTTTGAGATTTAAGTCTTATGTTGTTGTATACTGTATGCGTTTGGGGGAGCAATGCAGATAACTTGTTTGATAATATTGCTCTTAGGGAAATTGGTATTAGGAGAGACAGATGTGGAAGCACTTTTAGCTCTTAAAAAAAGTATTTTCGAAAATGACCCTTCTGCGAAAACGCTTCTTTCATGGGATACAACGTTTTTGGCCTCGGATGGTTGCCCACGAAACTGGTTCGGAGTTAGTTGCAGTGAAGGAAGTGTAACCGCGATAATGCTTGATGGCTTGGGATTGGCTGGTCAATTTGATTTTTCTGTTATTTCTAAGATTAAAACGCTTAGAAACTTGTCACTTTCGAATAACCACTTTACGGGTCCTATCCAAGAGAAAATCGGATCTATCGAGTCGTTAACATTTCTGGACTTATCGTGCAATTTGTTTAACGGCACAGTACCGACTCAGTTAGCGGACTTGAAGAACTTGCTGGTATTAAATCTCTCTTCTAACAATTTTGAGGGTAAACTTCCAACTGGTTTTAGAAATTTAGATAAATTGAAGTATCTTGACTTGGGGACAAATCGGTTCATTGGTGATGCTATGAGTCTGTTCCTGGAATTGGGTGATGTGGTGTTTGTTGATTTAAGTAGTAATAAGTTTACTGGTGCCCTGGACTTGGGTCTTGCAAACGCAAGTTTTGTGTCTGATATTCGCTATTTAAACGTTAGCCACAATGATTTAGGTGGAGAACTTTTCTCTCATGATGGTATTCCGTATTTCGACAGCTTAGAGGTGTTCGACGCAAGTTATAATCAATTTTTAGGGAATATTCCTGCACTTAATTTTATTGTCTCTCTACGGATTATAGGGCTTGCGAATAATAAGTTGTCGGGTTCTTTGCCCGAAGCTTTACTGCAAGAGAGTTCAATGGTTTTGTCTGAGTTGGACCTTAGCTTAAACCAGCTTGAAGGTACCTCATTTTTTCTCATATTTATTTTTGTTATCTCAATTTAGCAAAGTAGTTGAAAGCTTTTCTATTGTAATACCTTGTTTCCTTTAAAAAGCTCATGTTGTGGTACAAAAGTTTTGTGTTGATGCCTTACAAGCGTATATACTTCTGAGTCTTTGATATCATGTGTAATCATTTCTTGCTTAATGGAATATAAACTAATCAAAAAAATAAATAAGGAGTACATTGTTCAGTTCTCAGTTGGCCCCAAAAACTAGGTTTTGGTGGAGGTGATGTTTTTTTTAACACTTAATCTCGATGAACTATATTCGGAATAGTGTTATTTATAGACTACAGTAGTCCATCTCTGAAATTGAAAGAATAACGTATCTTTACCATGCTATTCTTGAGAGCAGATGCTTTTTTTAGTGATAAGCTACTTGCATTGTCGGTACAAGAATCCCTATTCTAGGAATGTCGATGTTAAAAAAACTAGTTCTTGGAGTTTGAGTTATCAAACTCTATTTGATGATCATTAGCAGATGCATCTGGATCTTAGTGTTTTCTTTTCGTGTTTACATCCTAAGGTATTTTCATCTATAACAGGTCCAGTTGCAAGTATCACGTCAACTACTCTGAGATACCTCAACTTGTCTTCCAATAAGCTTTCGGGTCAATTACCTGCCAGAGTCTCCCGCACAGCCATAATAGATTTGAGTAATAATTTAATTTCTGGCAACATGTCGAGGATCGGTAGTTGGGGTAGCTATGTTGAGGTCATCGATTTGAGTTCAAATTCGTTATCCGGGATATTTCCTAATCAAACTTCTCAGTTTTTGAGGCTAAGATCGCTCAAATTATCCAACAACTCGTTGGAAGGTACTTTACCACCTGTATTAGGTACATACACCGAATTAGATGCAATCGATCTTAGCCTAAATCGGCTAAGCGGGTCAATCCCTAGCAGTTTATGGAACTCCATGAAATTAACAAATCTTAATTTGTCTTATAACAACTTCAACGGCCCTGTAGTCTTTGTGAATATCACGCAAAATGCTAACCTTGTTTCTCTTTCCCTCTCTCATAATATGTTAGAAGGTGAGATCCCTCCAAGTCTCGGAAGTTTCCCAAATATGATTTATCTTGATTTGTCTAATAACCAATTTCAAGGTAGTATCCCAGATAACCTTCCAGATAAACTCATTATTTTCAATGTTTCTTATAACAATCTTTCCGGTGTAATACCTGAAAAATTACGGAGATTTTCCGATTCGTCATTTCATCCAGGAAATTCCTTGATTATGTCTCTTTTTACTCCCTCGTCACCTAAACTTGGTCCAAACGTAGCCTCAAAAGGAAAATTATTCCGCATGAGAACGGCTATTAAAGCTGCCACCATAGCAGGCCTAGTTGCTGTTGTATCTATCATGGTGGTATTGAGCTTATTGATCTATTACAAAAACCACAAGCAAAAAACTAAAAGGAATACTTGGAAAAAACACGACGAAAGAAAAGGCATCCAACAGGAAGCTTCCCCAAAAAATAATAATTACATTTCTGAACAGATAGACACCTCGTCTGTTGTACAGAGGTCCACTGGTTTAGGCCTATCGATGAGGGGTACTGATCCATCACCATCTG
This sequence comes from Primula vulgaris, assembly GCA_963920805.1. NCBI lineage: Eukaryota > Viridiplantae > Streptophyta > Magnoliopsida > Ericales > Primulaceae > Primula > Primula vulgaris. The sequence goes on from OY987222.1 coordinate 19,998,070, forward strand.
AAAAGAAGGATCTGTCTGTTCATTTACGCACATTATCTGCCTCTTCTCCTGATAAATTAGCTGGGGACTTAAATTTATTTGACGGGTCGTTTTTGTTTAGTGCTGAGGAGCTCTCAAGAACTCCAGCTGAAATTATCGGAAAAAGTTGTCATGGAATGTTATATAGAGCTGTACTTGAATCTGGTCATTTACTTGCTGTGAAATGGTTAAAAGAAGGAATAGCTAAAGGAAAAAAGGATTTTGTAAGAGAAGCTAAGAAGTTGGGTGATATCAAGCATCCTAATTTAGTGTCTTTGTTAGGGTATTATTGGGGACCAAAAGAGAATGAGAAGCTGTTAGTATCATCTTACGTTGATGCACCGTGTTTGGCCTTCTATCTTCAAGGTAAAGTTTTCTGTCAAAATTTCTTACAGTATGGCTGGTTAGGGATAGTTAACGGTCCCTAGTTTATACTTTTTAAGAACTGTTCATTATATCTGAACCATTATACGGTACAGTAATGTATTGTATTTGTCTCCCATCATTTTGATAATATTTGTGAGACGACTTACTAAACTTGTTTAAGAAAGATTATTGGTTTTGTAGTCTTAAATTGTTCTGAACGGTAGAGAGACAAAGATACATCATGAAATTATGTTCAGATTGTTTCAGTTTTTGTAGACACGTCAAGGCCACTGAAAAAGACAAAAAATGGAGAGAAATCCAAAAGTGTTGTGGATTCAACTGAACATGCCATAAAATAATCTATTGTAATGATCACTTTCTCGAATTAGTTGTTAATTGAGTAAATATACCTTTTTTCAATTTCATTTATGCTATTTTGAACTTTTCAGGTTATTTTTGTAATTTATGGGTTCCATAACAAATGAAATTTACAATTATATTATTTGTAATGGTACAGAGGGAGTAAGAATGGGTTCATTCTATTTACCAGTTTCCTTTCTCTGACATATCTTTACACGCGGTTTATAATGCAATCTATATGTTGTCTGTACAGAACCTGGCAGACTCCCACCTTTATCTCTCGACGACCGTCTCAGCATTGCAATTGACGTGGCATGTTGTCTAACTTATCTCCACAAAGAGAGAGCAATACCACACGGCAATCTCAAATCTACAAACATCCTTATCCAAACAGACCCAAAAACCACACTCCTAACTGACTACTCTCTCCACCGTTTGCTGACATCAGCAGGTACTTCCGACCAAGTCCTTAATGCCGGTGCCCTAGGGTACCGCCCACCCGAGTTTGCAACCACCAGCAAGCCGTCCCCGTCTTTAAAAAGCGATATATACGCGTTTGGTGTAATAATATTGGAGCTTTTAACAGGACAGAGCTCAGCTGAGGTTGATTTGACCGAATGGGTGAGAGTTTTGGATGCCGAGGATAGGAGAGTTGAGTGCTATGATAGATTGATTTTGGGTACAGGAGATTCGGTGCAGCCTCGGAGACAGGTTGATTGTATGCTTGATGTGGCGCTTAGGTGTATATTGCCTGCGTCGGAAAGACCTGATGTGGCGACAGTGTTTGAAGACCTCTCTGCAATCGTGATTGAAGAGGGATGCTAACAAATTTATTTTTTATCTTCCTATTTTTTGTCATTGTGATGTTTAATAGTTAGGCAATAAGAGTTGCTTGTACAATAGTGCTTCTAGCTTTCCATCATTTATTTTGTATCAAATAGATCATTCAGATTTTTTGCAGCTGGTAACATCTTTTTGGGTTGTTTTTCAGACGTATGCAACTCTTTAAATAGAAATAAATTGTTAAAGCAACGATAAATCATAATTAGCATTTAGCATATCTACAAACTACTCCATATCAAAAGAACATTGATATAGAACAAACAAGCTACATACAGCCTTCATGGGAAAGGTATAATTCAGGACAAGACAATAACTATATAGCACCTCAATTCTCAAGATCTTACAGGCTTATACATACTCTGACAAGAATTCAACCGTTCAACTCTTCAAAAAACCCAAATGACGAAGATCAAAATTTTAAATACAACTTACGAATAAGGTAATATATCCACTGTAACCAGCTCATTTATTCCATCCAAGTAAACCACCAAAGCAAAATCTTCAATTGAAGTTTTCCTTGTATTCTCCCCGATGCACAAAAGTCGCAAATCATTTCTCCAACCCGTATATTTTAAGCAAGTCCTGTACTGAATCATTTGAGTCTGACAAAAGTTCCATGATTTCTTATTTATTTGTCTCCGATTTGTACACATTCATTAAAGTATTCAAGAACGAGGCTAAAACTGCTCATATTTCGACTTTGCAATCTGAATAGCCGATTCAATATCTGTAAACATCTTCACCGAACAATCCGCAAAGCTATTCAGTTTACCGATAAATCCCACCAAACATAGTTGAAAATTATCAAAACCTCTCGGAATATCCTCAGGAGATTCATCGTTCAATAAGTTGGTAGTAAACTCCCCATTATCCCCTTTCCCTTGGTTCTTTTCTTGACGAGGTAAAAGATGAGAAATTTCCGAAGCTAAACCCTTTATCGAATCTACAACTTCTTTTGTAGGAAGGGCGTTTAGTTTTTCCAACCATACATTACAAGTTATGTATATAGGCGGTGGGCCAAAGGTCTGTATATGTGGAGGTTGAACCCTCCTCCTTTTTCGTTTGGAAGATTCTTGAGGGAGAGTTACACATTTTAGAAGCCACTCATTTATAGCTTTTACATAAGTTGTTTGGGCAGTGATCCACTTTGTGAAAGTCGAGGACAACGTATTCAGTTCATTTTCAAGATGAACCGCAATATGATGGCGTGCTTCTGATTTTAAAGAGATCTTTATGTTACCATTTTGAAAAATCTTAGAAATAACATGGAATTGATTCTCGTGGCATTCTAGCATGACCTCCCACATCCGCCGTAACCTGTCATTAAGTAAAGGTTTCAATCAAAAACAAATTTTATATGGGATGGGAAGATATATACATGTACATGTACTGTATACATAAGTTAGAGATCGCAAAATCCCATGTGAAAAATATGCTCTAAATATCAATAAAAGTTGGGCTGAACAAAATAAAAATTGGTTGGAAGTTTTATACAGTGAGGCAGTTGAGCATATTGGAGCAATTTCTTATCGGATAGTATTGAGGCTGATTTATGATATAATCTATGAGAAGAAAGAACAATACAGCAGAGGATTATATAACTACAGATAAAGGGCCAATTTGAGATGACTATAGTTCCAGCCAATTCAACCTGCGTCAAACCTTCTTAGATTCTTTTTTCTGAAAAGTGATGCCATTCAAGTTAATAAGGGTAAATCTCAAAAGGAAACACAAAAAGCAAAGACATTATTATGTTCCACTGAAGAGTTGGCTTCATACAGAGCTTCGAGATTATGAAACAGATGGAGTAGTGTTTCTTTTGAGAGAGAAGAGTTTCCTGCCTAGTTCTGTAAAGTTCTCTGCACAAGGTGGGTTACTTAAGATTCATTTTGACTTGCATTCTTTCGCTAGAATAAATAAGTATACGCATACCAAATACTAAAGTAAAGGGAGGGAAACAAGAACATACCCTTCAATCAACTCCTCAAGTTGGGGCTGCAGCTCTAAATCTCTCAGTTCTTCTATTTTCTTCGAAATTGTGTTGATTCTGTGAACTGAAACTCTGATTCTAGAATGTAGATCCTTAACAACAGCTCGAGTTTTATCTGTTTTGTTAGAACCAACTCCCTTGGATTCTAGTTGCCTCAGAAATTTACATTTGAGGTCATACACTTTTCTCACCTGCTCGCTAGCCTACATAATCAAATAATTTAATCAGCATACTTAGGAACCACTAAGATATTTAAGCAAATTTATTGAAACTCAGATCACATGATCACATCAGATTTACAAGTGTACATATTCCCATTCCGTAACGAGATTAGACATAGGCCTTATTTGGTGGCAGTTCGTAAGCTAAGTTTTTTTCAGTGTTTATATTAAAAACTGGTCTGTGATTGGTTGACAAGCTTAAAAAAGCTACGATTTTCTGGTTTTTCCTAAATAAGCTAGAACCTTTAAGCTGGATGGACATAGCATTGTCTTGTCTTGTTGCAGCATTTAAGAAAATAAGCTGGGTTTTTTTAAGTTGCGAAAAAAGTAAGGTTCATCATCCAACTTATTTTTTTTTAGCTTTTTGAGGCCAAATGCAGTTCAGACTGTAAGCAAAATAACAAAAATATTAACTTAAAAGCTGCAACCAAAACAAGGCCTTAAATGCCAAAATATACATCTTTGTAGCTTATAAGCTGCAACAAAACACGCCCATAATTACTAATCTCTAAAGATCAACAAAGTGAAGAAAACGAAGTCCTAACATTTGAAGCAACACAGGAAAAAAAAACTGTAGAATACTTTAAAAAGAGCTGTTTTACACCAAATACCTTCACTTCATCATAAAGTTTCCTTTCCCACGCAAATAGTCTGTCTAGAGTAGAAGCATGACTTCCAGAGTTCATGCAAAAATTGTCAAACAAATTATCTGTTGGGTCCTCGGTTTCATCTCTAGCGTTTGCACCAATAAGATTTCTAGATGAAGAGGAACGTGATGATGCCGTCCTATGCCAAGTCAAGTACTTCACTGAATTTTGAGCGGGCTCTGAGAGTATTTTTAAAAAAGAAGGCCAAAAAATTAAAATAATTAAGAAAAGAAACGGAATGCATAATGTATGGGCAAAGAAAGCCTCGTATGCGAGTATTCTCATATAAAAGTTACAATTTCATGTTAAAAGAATCACATTACCTACAGGGAGCTGGCTAGGATCGTCACCACAAGAGAAACAGCTTTTCAATAATATTGACGCAACAGACCCGCCTGTCACATCAGAAAATTTCTCCGTCAAAATATTTACAGAGATTACTTATACAAAATCAAGTGGAGATATAAGGGGATGTTTTTGAAAAGCTTCTGTTTTTGTGCCTGATCATTGTTTTTGAAGTAGGATAGAAAAAGATAGCATCCTGTTTTGTTTTAACGATGTAACAGATTTCATTACTGCCACTAAGAAAAGAAAGTGCGAGTAATGCCACCCCTCTATAGTTTATATATAAGCAATACCCTACCTACTTATGCTTCTGCTATTAGCCATTTAACCCTTTTCTTAATATCATACTCTATTTTGCTTCCGCAATATATGTGAAACTTGTCATTAATTACAACTTATGAATTTATATTATTCACACACGTACCCCGGAATCAATACTAATAGAAAATAATAGTTGTTGCAAGGTATGAAATACATATTTTTTAAACCTGTTCAAACTACAAGCCTACAATTCTCAAGGTTTAAAATCTAAATTCAGAAGAACAACCTCAACCCTGCACTATCAGTGGACATATATCCAAAACCTAATTAGTTTGAGTACCCTAATCAACACGTCTTTCCCTTTTTCTAGTCAATGCTGTATTTTGCAAACCAAAGGTTAAATCTTTGCAAGAAAGCTTTGATATTAAGTCAATACTAGCAAGCATTTTAAATGGCATACCCAATAAGTTGCGCGAAGACCTACAACAACTATAGACAGAAACACACATTACAGAACTGAAAACAACAGTATATATATATATAAAAAAAGATTACTTTTCTGGCCGGGAAATATTGGTCGAAAATGAAATTTATTCGCCTCAAGCATCCTCGGTACTTCTCTCCCAGCATCTGAAGCTCTGATAAATAGATTTTCAATCTCTTTCATGTTCGACAAAAAGTCTTTTAAACCAGTCTTACTTTTACCTTCGTCTACTTTTGCCATCGGTATCTTTACATCTCTAAGCTCAACTCTCGGAGATGGTGCACTCATAGGTGGCAAATCAATTGAATAATTATAATCAACATTCGAAATCTCGCTCTCTAAGTCTACACCATGATCCGATACCCTGTTAACATTCTCAAATTTTCGAACTAGTGTGTCCGTAGAAGGGTCATCAAATTCATCCTCAGTCTCGTCAGACTCCTCATTCTCATAATCAAATCTTTTCTTATCATCATTTTCCTTACGTGTATTTAGTCCATCGACGTTCTCCGATCCATGGTCCAGTTCTTTCTCTTCATCTGGAGTTAAATGATCGTTAATTGGATGAAAAAGACCAAAATAATCCCACGGGGCGGCTTCTGGGTGGACTGGAGAATTTTCAAAATGCAGGTTTTCGGGTCTTCCGTTAGACGAAGTTACAGACCCCACATCCGGAACAGGTGGTTTTTCCTCGACTTTGTTCGAAAAGGTTCCACCAAATTTCATATATTTTCCATTAGCAGGTGGTGGAGTTGGAGTGGGAGTTGGGGAGAGATTTTCGGGTCTTCCGTTAGACATTGTTACAGACCTCACATCAGCAACAGGTGGTTTTTCCACAACTTTTTGAGAAAATGTTCCACCAAATTTCATATATTTTACATTAGAAGGTGGTGGAGTTGGAGAGAGATTTTCGGCCGTACCGACTCTTTGTGAAACAGTTGGAGAGGGAAATGAGAAATGGGAAATAGTTCTCTCAGTTAACGCAACTGGACCAGGGGTGCCGCTAGTAGAAGTATACAATGAAGACTCCACTGGACCTTCAGGCTCTACAAATTTCATTAAAGCAGTTCCAACTATTTTGAGTGAGTGTATATATGCAACGTGTGTAGCTGCTAACGAGCACCGCCCATCAAGTGCTTCTCTAACATGCTTCTTCCTCTCTCTGCATAACTTCAAAGCCTTATCTTCTTCCATTTTGGAATTTGTGGCTCCCATTGTGTTGATATGGTATAGCTACAAGTCCCACTTGATTAATTAGTTAGAGCATGTCTTTTTTTCCTGAAAAATTATAGTATGAGAAAATTACTAATCCAGATCCTCAGACACTGAAAAGTTCATTGCAAAAATGAAGCTGAGATAATAATCAGAGACAGAATAAACAAGTCGTTTTATATAGAGATTAGACAGCTTATTCCCTCTCAAAAGATAAATGTTCAATATTAATCATCACATTACTCAACAACATGAAAGGAAAGCACTAGAACTATCTTAAAACTGGAAGAACTAAAACACCAAACATTAAACTCTCGCGAAGCTGCTTCTCAATAAATAGTTTCAACTTCCCACCGGATATATTGCTATTGATACCAGGTTTATGATATACTTACACCAACAAGCACATGACATAATAGACGAGAAAATGATTACACCTACCCATCAGATCTATTGGCTAATGGAAACATTAAGTAGCAACATGGTACACAAATTAAGAAAGTGCTCAGATCAAACAATTAATAACTTTGTACAAGCACCACAAATTTAAAATTTACCAGGAAAGATTTTTCACACAGCTGCAAATATATCACTTCTTAGACACCATTAACACCACAAAGTGAAAAAATGACATTGCCTACAAAAAAATGATTCTGAAACAGGAAAACCCAATCACAAAACAACATTTTAAAGAGTTTGTTTGGCTTCCGTTTGAAGAAAATAAGATTAATTATATCCTGTCGAAAAAACGGCTTCTTACAGCTTTCCTAAGACTTTTTTAGTTCATAAAACCAATAAAAAATCTCAGCTTTAAGCTTGCCAGCCAAACAAAACTTAGATTATGAGCCAAAAACAAGAAAGTGGGCTTCAAAGCTGAATTATATGATGTCGAAAAAACGGCTTCATACAGCTTTCCTAAGGCTTTTTGAGTCTATAAAACCGATAAAAAAAACTCAGCTTTAAGCTTACCATCCAAAATAAACTTAGATTATGAGCCAAAACACAAGAAGGCAAGCTTCAACGATGTATACAAACAAACCCTAAATCAATCAAATCAGCACACACTAGCTGAACCAAATTATCTGCTGGTTAAAACAAATCAATTCAGCACTAGGAAACAATTACCCATAATTAAAAAACAGTACTGCTAATTAGTAATTAATAAGCAAACAGCCAAACAACTTCATAATTAAGCATAGATACCAACAAAACAAAAAAACCATCTTAGCCAAAAGTAAATAAAAAAATAAAAATCACTGTCTTATTGAACTTATCAGAACCTTCATCAGTGACTTTTCATTTAGTAGCAAAAAAATTAACTAAAAAACCTCCCAAACTTGTCCATAAAAAAAAAAAAAGATACATATGAAGTAAACAAAATCACTTTAGGAACCCAAACATATAAATACAGAGATCCAAAAAGAGAATAAAAAACAGATCTTTATCCCAATAAATCATCCAAACACAAAACCGTAAACAAAAATAAAAATACCCAATAAGTAGAAATCTAACCTGATTGGACAAACCCTGTATTTATTTTTCGCAAATTAACTCAATTGCGTATATAAGCCGCTGAAATAGCGGTGGGTTTTTTTTCTTTTATAAAAAAGACAATTAAAATTATAGTTAAGAGTGTTTGAAGTGATTTAATACTACTACTATATATATATATATATGTATATATGTAAGTATGTATGTATATTACCTGGTGAGATTTCACCTATATATATATATATATGTCAGATGATGACGAAGACCAAGACAAGAATATATAGAAATTATATTTTAAAAAAAATGTATGTTTTATTATATTATTTTATTTGTTTTTGTAGAGAGAGAGAGAGAGAGAGAGAGAGTGGTGTTTCCATGCAGAAAAAGGAAACAAAATAAACATCGGAAAAAAAGTGTGGGTCCTAAGTGACTCACTAATGTCCTAATTCAACAAAAAATGAAATATCTACCACAAAAGTGGAAATTGTAAATTGTGACATTTACATTAAATATTTAACAAAGTTACATTATTTTTTAATAGTATATATCTAAAACATCATCTCTATTAAAAATTCATTATTTTTAGTATTAAATTTTGATAGGAGATAGAGTAAACACATGAGTTAAAATGGGGTCCACAATCCACTCGTATATTGATTTATTTATTTGGGTTGTATTAAATATTTAACAAGTTACATTATTTTTTAATAGTATATATCTAAAACATCATCTCTATTAAAAATTCATTATTTTTAGTATTAAATTTTGATCGGAGATAGAGTAAACACATGAGTTAAAATGGAGTCCACAATCCACTCGTATATTGATTTATTTATTTGGGTTGTAGATTTTGGTTTTAACCTGAAAATTGAGGTGATGTTACGTAATGCAAATTTCATTTATACAAAAATGGAAGATTAACCGAGTACACGTGTGTCATATACTAGTTACTTTTATCAGTTCCGGCAAACCAGATATGTAAATATTCGATCAGTTCCAAATTCATCAAATAAAGCTCGAACTTTTCGAAAATGATGATAAAGGTAAGATTAGTATGACTATGACCACTAATTTCTTCTTACTAATTGATTACTGCTACTATGTTACAGTACATTGTTGAAGTGACAACATTCATAAATTGGAGTTTCCGTTTGAAACTTATTTATTTTAGTTACATAGTGTCCAAAGCAAATTACAAAATCACCGCAAAGCACTGCTGACACAACCAGAAAGTCCATATGGATCGAAATTCTATATAATTTTTTTCATACCGTATATAAGTATTTTTTTCGTATTATAGGAAGGCCGAATGCTAGTTTTTAAATATTTTGATCAAAATACAGATGAAAATTTTACTTTTTTGATAATTTTTTGCAGGGGGCGCGATGTCAGACTGCCCACACCTAGTTACTTCCACGCCACAAAGCAAGAACTAATAAATCTATGGAACGATTCAGGTATGAAAATTGTTATACTTATGCCATGGTTTAGCTCCCCTTTATACTATTCACACAATGTCACATTAATCCAATTATTGGGAAAAATGCTAAAATGGTATATAATCTATAATTTTTAGCAATTTGGTGCACAAGGTAAGCTAACACACTTTCTAATTTACTATTCGTTTTCACTACAGTTAAAGGACTTAGCCTGTATGCGGTCACCGGCTGAATAAAGTTGAAATGACAGGAGATGGGTTGAGTCATTAAATTGGAGTAAAAATGTATAGATTGACTATCAAATTATAAAGTGTATTAGATTGGTTAATAAATTGTTAAAAACTAATAGTTTTGGTAACATTTTACCGTCCAAACTATCATTAGTAAACCTATTAATGCTTGGACAACAAAGATTCTATTTAGGACCCTTAATTATTTACATAGTATGTTACAAGCATATATAACGTGCTCATCTTTGTAATGGAGTATAGTATATAGTATATACATGGAACCATTTTTTATGGCACAAGTTTACAAGTAGGCAAAAGCAAAAGAAGCATCTAGCAGATCCGATCGATCTCAACTTTAAATAAAAGCTAAATTAACACATTTTGTATCTGATCAGAATGCACGTGCAAGGTGTTAAACTTGTTAATTGCTTTGTTATGAAGTATTTGTCAGCTAAGTATTATAGTATATTAAATTAGGTACCAGACACTTATAAACAAGTTGAATATCAAACACTGCCATTTCTATAATACCTCTCACTATCAGTCTATCACAGTACACAATTGCGAAATACTTTTGCCTCACTATTTCAGTGACATTCTTCCCAATTTATATTTATTTAAAAAACATTATTGATGCCATAATTTAATACAGGATGAAGTGGTTGAGAAACTTTCTCTCTTATTTGTAATGAAATACATACCACAGTACAGAATTTGCAAAATACGTTTTCATGTAACTTTGGGTTTTCTTTTTTTAGATAGCATTACTCCATGATGGAAATAATTTCACATCATGTTGTAATAGTCATGTTTCCTTGCATTATTAAATAGAAGTCAAAAATTTAATCATTCTACTTTTGCTAAGAGCTGTTTACTGGACTTTTATCAGTTTGTAGTTTAGCCAAAAAACGAAGAAAGATGCACCTTGTCTACAAGGCTAGGATATAAAGTCAAATTTCACCATTGCCTACCCACACAATTCTATCTATGATTTCCATAAAAAATGCTCTTCGTATTTACATCTTGTAAAAAAAATACAAATATTCTCTGAGAAAGAATACTGTAATGTTATGATTTTAAGGTAGGTGTAAACTTTACACCAGGATGTAGTAAAAGCAAGTGTATCCAGTTTTTGCTTCTTTTTTTTTGAAGATTAAAAATCCAGTTTTTGCTTTGATTATCAAAAAGGGAAAGTCTAAATGTACAGCATTAAAGACTAATTATATATAAACATTTTGATTCCAATTCCTAATGTAAAAGGAAGAAGCAGAAACAAAAGTAATAATATTATTCAATATCAAACTCCAGCTCACAACTAGTAACCACATACTCGCATATCAAATTATTCTGAAGTTGAGGCTTGTTCAAAAGATAGCCATGGATACATACTAATTTGTTACTTCAAATGAATATCTTGCATCATTTCATGTAGTCAAAACATCCGATCCTAAAAATAAAGCCATTTTTCACCAAACTTAGTTTTACATGGCTCATTCCAGGACGAGAATTTTGAATACCTGAAACAGCTGCAAGCATAGTTCTTACAACAAAACATCATTTACATTCTCATTTGAGAGGGTATAGGAAATAGGAAAACAAGTTCCTAGAGAGAGATTGTTGCGACTAAAACAAATTGATCCATCCAGAAATTAAGGTGAAACAAGGATTTTACACGATTAGCACCATACTTATATAAGGAGTTTCCGGTGCAAATGGTCTCCAGAAGTGAGGTCACCATCATGATGATGATCATGGAAAAGAAGGGTTAAAATACCAACCAAGCATAAAACTGAACCTACAATAAGTTTGTCATAGCGCTCAACCCAGTGGAACTTCAGTTGGCTCGCACCATAAAACGAGAGAGCTACCAACGATGTCATCACAGCTACGGTACTGCAAAGTTGCAAATTCAATATCACCTTAAGTCACATTCCAAATTGTTAAAATAATATTTAAACACAGTAGATATAACTCCCAAACTTGAAAATTACACAAATTAATGTATTTTTATTTAGATTCCAAGCTAAATATGTAAGTTATGCGCTCTCAACAGTTGGATATGAAGCTGAACAGATCAATGTATAGATGTATGGATTTTTGTACGGCCAGAGTGTAGCTCGAAATGCCAAAAGCAATTTTTTTTAATTTTCTTTTAACTAAATTACTATTGGTACTCTTATTTGAGAAGGTTACACTAATAGTCCCAACATTTTAAGATGGTTGCACAAGTGGTCCCCGTGTATTACACAGTCCCAATTCGAAAAGACTAACTTCGCAACTTACTGAAACTAAGGGGACCAATGCTGTTGTAATTGACAATATGAGGACCCCGGCGTAAAATATTTTAAACTATGAAGACCATTAGTTGCAACTAAAACTACAAGGATCAAACCGAAAATTCCAAGTATAGGGATCATTGTGTAATACCCCCTTTTAGAAGCACTTGGCCAATTCATTAAAGATTTAAGAAACTTGAAGGGAAAAAAACTTGCAAAAAAAAAAAAAAAAGTTGAAATTCCGAATCATAGGGAGTAATACCTGAATAAGAGCACTATTATAGCAAGTACCATCATTGAGGATGAGTTTCCAACAGCTAGAAAAACTGGAAGAGTTGTCGCGCAAGGAGATAAAGCAGGAACAAGGACAAGCCCAGCAACAGCCATTTTCTCCATCGGTTGGTTGTGAGAATGAGTATGCCCACCTTTACCAGTGAGGAACAGTATTATATAGCCACCACCGAGAAATACAAGCAATAGTGAAGCAAGTTTATGCACAGTTTCTTCGCCAGCTATGGTGTTTGATATGGTTATGGCTGTTATGCCCAGAAGTGATGTGGATAGCACATGCAAAACTGCTCCGAATGCAGCTACAAGACGAAGAATTTGTCAACGATAAGAACAAAAAGAAAAACGGGACTTTCTAAAACGTAGTATGACTCTTCAATTAAAGCTGGAGTTGTAAGAAAGCGAAAGGTTCACGAAACATGTTTCTCCAAACATATCGAATAGTGTCCGATAGTTAGAGACTGGAGAGTGACATACTAAAATAACAGCGGATTGATAAAACAAATAGAAATGGCTTAGTCCTTGGTGTTTTCTAGTCTTTCCTTGCATAAAAAACTTAATCTCAGAAGCTACGGAAAATGCATGAAAAGTTGTAGAACCATGACATGTTTAGCTTATTTTGGCATGCTGTAAGACCTCTAGGCTCGCAGTAGAATATGAATCTGTAAATGTAAAATCTTTTGTCATGCAAAATAGTGTTAAAATCTTGTGACTACACTTTCTCTTGCTGACAATTTCTAAATAGGCAAAAATTTAGAAATTGATGTCAATGCCAGATTCAGAAACCATATGTTCGATAAATCACACAGCTAGAAAGAATACTGAAACACTTGTAAGCATGTGCGGTAAGACGGTGGGGTTTAAATGAGATAAAGTTGCTGGATAGGAAAATAATATTCCATGAACATCCCCATCAAGTTCGTCAATCAACAAATGTTAACATTGTGGGATTGGTAAGTATAGATTGTGGAAGAAATGATATGGCATCTGTATTCTAACTGTTTTCGCATCTATGCACTCTCAAACTGAATATAAGAACTGCACATATATAAAGCATTATCATGTCGGCAGAACACACTATAATATCACCTTCAATTTTCTCTAATATAAACAAAATAAACTTACGTATGAGCGGCTTGCAAACAACTCGAACATAACTAGTTTCTTATTTGCATGTTCCATTAAAATATACAGATATTACTCAAATGAAATTAGCTTAACTACAACCCAATAAAGATATATGTATCAACTAAAAACTGTGCGGACTGGGGTGGACAACTACCAATTCATCAGAATCTGTGAGCAAAAAATAGAATTCTATAGCTCAAAATTGTAGCAGTGTAATTAACACATTCTTTTTCCCAATTGTTTTGTAATAACACCAACCAACCAAGCTGCTTTCCTAACAGCTTGTAAAACCAGTTTAACAAAAATAACCATTACTTCACTCTTACATCAATTTATTAATAATAACATAACATGCCTCATATAAAGCTTAATTGACCCAAAAGAGACATTTGTGTTGAACACATTGCAAATTAGGGGTGGAATGAATTATATACCATCTATTCGTTATATTTTATGAGCAAGAAAGGGAGTCCAATACTCAAAACCATAAAAGTGTAAGAGTACTCTCAACTGTCTGTCGAGCACGGCAGCACCCCATGTACTAATTTGGATAGTTGAGCCAAAAATAGTGCTCAGCAGCCTATACTCAAGCTCTTATACCTGTACTAAGTGGGACAGATCTCCATTTTCTATAACTATCTGGACATGAATTGTAGATAAGTCCAAGATCATTTTACAATTTTTCTCTTCCCAAAAATAGGGATTCTCGCCATTTCACATTCTTTTTTAAAGACTTGTTTGTCTCTCTAAAAGGATATTCTCATATTCGGATTATATGTTAATTTGGAGAAAAAAGTTATTATAATTAGGATTTTGAGCGTAGTTTAGATGTGACGATTGGTCTGATTCCTTTGTTGTTGTTGTTGGAAGAGGTGATTCAAAAACTGAACTCAGTCGACTCTTAATAGGAGGATCTCTAAATCTGTGGTGGAATTTGGGCGTTCGTAGCAGGGGAAGCCCAATAGAGAGATTAGGGAGAAAGAAAGAAATAGAAAAATAATCAAAAGAATATTTATTTAAGGATAAAACTAGATATCTAGTAAAGACTGATGTGCATCTGATATGGATATATACTACTTGATTCTTGTAAAGCCACTTTTTGGATAAAATATTTGTACATTCTGAGAGTGCTCTAACTGAAATTCAAATAAAGTGCTAGTTTCCTTATGTTTTCCACCAATCAAAGTTCCCCTCTAGCAGCTCGAAACAACTCCAGCAAAACTAGTCATTTGTTCCGACAATTTACGTGACTTATACAAAATCATGTATCTGCCTAATGCCATAATCTAATTGCCAAGCAACCACCAAAAATTCACAACTTCCATTTTCAAATCATGCTGACAACAGAACTATACACACATAACACGTCTAAAACTTGGCTAATTACATCTCAAAAAGGATATATGTCTAGACAACAATGCAAATTAGTGGGTGTGATTAACATCGAGCAATTCATTCAAAATGTGAGCAATAAGAGGAATTTTAAAGCTGAAAATCCAGACGGCTTACTTAGAATACATGTCGGAAATGCCAACTATGTATCATTTATATAGTAAATGACGTGCCAACGACAGTTGTTCAATATATATCCAGCGACACCAAAGACAGTTGGCGATTCTTTATGGCAGTACTCAGTTTTGAGGTATGTTAAATCTAGACTTGAATGAAGCAAATAAACATGGCTGAATATTAGCTTAATTAACCTGAAAAGATATGTATCAACCACATTGCAAAGTAAGTAGATGATTAACAACTACCAATTCATTCAATTTGGAGAAAGACCTGAAAACCGTAACATACTAAAAACATTCACATGAAATAGTTTTACACTCTAATGCAGTGTGCCAAATGACATTTACCTGATTTTCAGCGCTAGGTACGACTTTAAGGTACTTTTTGAGTCCGTTTGGCATCAGTTTTTTTGTTAAAAATTCTGCTTAAAAAGCAGTGAGATAAAAGCAAGCTTCAAAAAAGTTGCATGTAGCATCTGGCACCACCTTAGTTTTTTCTTTGCTTATTACATATAACTTATTTTTTATTATTAGTCATTTTTTACTTATTTCAACTTAATCCTGACTTCTAACTATACAAACAAATTATTTTAGTAAACATTTATCCTTGGTCAATTTTTCCGCAAAGAAAGCTTAAAAAAGCATCAAAATCCTAGTTGTTTCCCCTGCCTTATTAGCCTTCTGACCCGAAAGTTAGCTTATTGAAGGTTTAAAAATTTAGCATGCCAAACACCCCTAGTCTTTTTTTTAAGCAAAAAGCTATGAAAAATAGCAGTTGCCAAACATGCCCTATATGTAGATTTACATACATATAGTGAAATATATTTATGAATTGATGGATAGCTGCATCCAAGATATGACAAACATAAACAGATTGATACAGACCTAATCTTAACGCTTTTCTTTTATTATAAACGAGTTCAAAAGTATGTACTATGTACTACAAATCAACTTTCCATTCAGTCAAACTGGAGCAAGAGCTGAAAACCTTAACAGCCTAACAAACCTACATATGGAAATTTCTAATATTGTAACCTTCATACCACACTAATCACGTCATGAATCATAGCCATCAATCTTATACGACACAGACCAAAATGAACTTGCACCAAACATATTCAAGTGTTAATGAGTTTGATTTAATTTCATTTCGAGAGTGTCGCAGTTGTGAACGGTGTTCTATAAGGCGAGTCTAGACGGAAATTAGGCGAATGATAGGCCTCTAGCGGATTAAACGAGATCAATGTTTTAAAAGGAGCAAGGCGGATTATAGGCGGAAATAGGTTACCTAGCGCCTAATCCCGCCTAATTTTTCTTAATCACCGCATAATCGCTTAATTTCTGCTTCGAACATGTTTGTTTGCAGTATAATATATATGGTGCTGTTAGTCAAAATCGTTATATATGTTACTAGGAAATGTCAAACCCATCGTTACTCAAGCAAGACGGATTCAATCCACTAAAACGCCTTAGTTAAGTACTTCTATTTATTTATGTATTTGCCATCCTACGAAATTATTGAGTATAAACAATATGTAGTACGATTAGTAATATACCATATTTATTATGTAGTACCAATTACAAACGGTGTAAATGATGAAATATGTTTGGGTTTCTGGGTTAATTCTGTTATGATGTTTACGTTTATTACACAATGACCTACGACATTCAGAAAAGTAACAGGAAACTTTCACATGTATTACATTCCAGTACATATGCTTCTAAAACATAAAACATAAACATATTTCATCAGTAAACATGATATAAAACGGGTCCCACATTACGATACCGCAAACAATGACACAGGCGCTTATGTATGTATGTATGTATGTATGTATGTATGTAGGTATATAAGGAGAGAGAGATGGGGGAATTGAAGAATATACCCAACAATGTAGTACAACTAGTAATATATACCAGTATCAATTCAAAATTGTACAAGCAAACATCATATAAAGCGGGTACCACATTACAATTATTCAATTAATAATATATTCCTCCTATACCGCAAACAATGGCATACCCACAACAAAACAAATAATAACTTAGGTCCTCAAAGAATAACAAATAAGCCACTTGAATAACTAAAGTGAGAAATAACTAATAAACTAGATTAACCCAAATATGGCCGTGTTCATCAGACGCAGGCACTTATGTATGCATGTATATGAGGAGAGAGAGAGAGAGTGGGAGAGGGACCATTTCTGAGCTCGGCCAACGATGGAGAAAGGTAGCCAATGTGTTGGTATAAACAAGTGTAGCACAGATACCGTCACTATCCCCCTCCTATCGTGTCGACAGATCCTCCGCCCTCACCCCCTCCATCTCTCTCTCTATCTATATCTATATATTTATATATGTATGTATATGATGATTGCATTAGAGTCATGTTTGATTGCAGTATAGTATAACGAGTACAATTTGTAACTTGGTATTACGAGTGGCACAAATAATATCACTATTGTATACAAGTGTTATTAACTATTCCCCTTATTAGCATAGAATGTAGTGCAATTAGCAATACAAATTGTGTAAACAAACACGATATAATTCGGGTACTACATTACAATTAATACTATACCCACAGGTAGTGATGGCTATTTCACGGGTTTCGACCCGCCCCGAGGACAAAGTCACACTTTTACCCATTTGACCCGACCCGGCCCATTGACCCGTTTTTTTTTATAAAAAAAAATCTCTTTTAAAAAATAAATGTCAAATATTTCAAAGAAAATTTGTTAGCTACAGTAAAAAATCATTTGATTTAGAAATATAATATAAAAATACTATAAAAGAGAAAGTTTAATGTATAGGAGAGAGAGCTGAGAGAGAGTCTTAAATTGCACTTTTATCCATTTAAACTATAAAGGAGAAAGTTTAATTTATATGAGAGAGAGAAAGAGGACGGTGTTAAGTTGCACTTTTACCCATTTAAATGTATGTTCTCTATTATATTATTATATGAGAGACAGTTTAATATCATTCTATTATAATAAGCCAACCCAAGTCAAATGAGACTGCCCAATTTAGCCTTGTTTTTCAAAAATACCCCTACACATTTATATTAATTACAATAATACCATACTCCCATAAAAATATAAAAAATAAAAACTATTTATCTCTCTTTAACAACCAAATATTCTTTTAAATCTTAAACTATTTTCTTTTGTATTATCCACATATTTATATCATAACTATACATATTTTCTATATTTTTATTGCATTACGTGCCGCACAAGCAACGCGTGGTGGTGCACGATTACTAGTATAGAGATAGAAGTGTGAGAGTGTTAACTTCACTTTTACCCATTTAAACCCGAACCGAATATAATTGCAATTTTACCCAACCCGCCGCGGGTTGGGTTGAAACTCATCGCGGGTCGGGTTGAAACTCGCGAAATTGTCATCCCTATCCACAGTCACTTATATATGTATCTATATGTATGTATATGATGATTGCGTCATGGCCATGTTTAGTTGCAGTATAGTATAAACCGGGTCCAATTTGTAACTAGTTATACCACATACGTTATTATTATTTATATCTCTTGTTAAGCGTGATATAACACGGGTCCCACGTTACGATGACACAGTTACTTTATCTATGTATAATATAGTATTAATGGGGTACACTTGGTAACTAGTTATTACGAGTAGTATAAATAAATAAATAAATAATAACACCATATGGTTGCTACTATTAGTTATTGACCTAATTAATTACATAAGTAGTCCTTCTAGTTATAAACGATTTACAGAGTAATACCGCATATACAAAAAGTGAAAACAAAGTAGATTAGAGAGAGGGAGTGAGGGGGTACTGACTGACGAGGAGGGTGCGAGAGAGAGACCATTTCTGAGCTCGACCGACGATGGAGAAAGGTAGCCAATGTGTTGGTATAAACGAGTGTAACACTGATACCGTCACTATCCCTCCTATCGTTGATAGATCCTCCGCGCTAATACCTTCCATCTCTCTCTCTCCCTATATGTATATGTATATGTATATGTATATGTATATGTATGTATATGTTTTATTTATGTGAGGACTGTTTGTATAAATCTACTTTAAGTAACAGAATTTAAAGGATTATGAGAAGAAGAAGAAGAAGTGAGATCTCAAAACGGACACAAATAAATAAATATAACTTTCAATTTGCTGTAATATATTATTGGACTATTGGGCTTGTACTTTATGGGCCCAAGTGGGCTTGTAACCCTACCCCTCTATCTATATAAAGAGGGTTAGGGGTCTTCTATTTGATGATTCATTCATACATTATGATTAATAAAGCCTCCCTTATTGTTGTCTCTCATACCTCTCTCTATATCTATACATATCTCTATATATATCTATAACGAGCTAATATGTCACACAACACGTTATCAGCACTTTGCTCGCGGATACTAAGATATACGATCGCGGATATTAGAGATTTTGGGTAAATCGCTACGATTATGGGTATACAGTATAAACCTTGAGGTTTATCCGGATTTAATTGGATTATTGCTATATCGAACTTTATCAAAATAGCGTGTGCAAGGTACACAATTTTTTTTGAAATCTAGTGTAACCAGCCGTTTACTATATATATACATGCGTGATATTATATTGAAATTGATATGGCATGATTACACGTACTTAATTAATCAACCAGGCTACGTAAAAAAAAAAAAAAAAAAAAAAAATATTTGGACTTCTGTAATTTTCTTTTGAATAGGTTATTCTGCCAAGGCAAGTATGTTTGCTGCACACATATATACTATACTTGTTTGCATGTGAATTGATTAATGTGAAATAAGTACAATCACCATATATCATTCAGGCATTTTTCAAAATCTAGTCAACATATGAATTTGCATATGAATTTACGTGTATAAATTCCAAAGTAGAACTTGATATTTGTTTGACCTAATCAATTCGGCTCCTTAACCGAGAGAATTTATAGTGCTACTGGAATTATTGGTGTAACTGTCATCATTAATAATACATAAATCTTTGTACAATCCCTGTTTTAGAATAAACAGCATGATTTGATTGGATGTTAACAATGATTGTGCTATAATCGTATATTCTAAAGAACTGCATGTTTGTAAACTTATTTATTGCAAATGTAATATGGTAATTAACCTAAGAATATATTACGTACATGATTTAGTTACCATGTATAGAAGTTACACATATAGCAATAGAATAATTAAATATTGAGTAATATATTGCTTAGTGTAAATTGGTAAATTTAGATTGTGCTAATATGTACTACCATGCTACTGCTATTTTATTTAATCATGCAAGCAGGTACAATCTATGTATTTATTTATTGCCATGAATTGTAAAATTGCGAAATCATATATATTCACATTTAAGTTGGAAAAATTATGAACCTTCCCCAAATAGGCTCACCTATTTGGATACGATGTCTAGGAAAGATATAGGCGGAAGTCGATATCCTAATGAGGTCGGGTTTTAAGTGGCATTCGTGCCCTCCACCCTCACCGTCTTTCCTGGTCGTTTTTCAAGTAGAGCTACCGAAAGGGGTTGACTAAATAATAATTTCCCCGAGTGTGTTTATATAGTGATGTATGTTTCGCCGAATTGGTGTCTCTGTATCGACCTGTCGTTCGATCAATGAGAACCTATTCACATTACAAGCAAAACTATTTTTCGAACCTGTCGTTTCGAAATAAAGTTTATGATTGTGCAAACCATAAACATATAAACCAGTCGTTTTATATGATAAATAATCCAGAACTCCCAACACATGTTGGATGCCATCTATGATGAGAAAAATCGTAAAAACATACTTGCGAAATGACTGTTTAAACGTTGATTTTAATTCCGTCACCATATGTTAGTCACCCTGATGTGTGAAAATATGATGCCCAATTTTTTTTTTGGATGCCATCTTTGATGAGTAAAACACGAGTTTGTTGTTACCATCAGGATGAATGCTAAGGCGTTGATTTTATTCCGCCGCCACATTTGAGACGTGATGACGTCTATGGTGAACAAATGTCTGAAATTGACATATTGGAGCAATCCTTCACCAAAATACTATCTTGGAAATTGTATTCCATAAGCAGTATCGTGAATTTATATTCACCATGTTCCTTTATCACCCATCTTTTATTGGATAAGAAAATTACTCCGGTGAGTAGTTTTAATCCTATTGGGTCAATGGCGAATTGTTTGCCTGATATTAATGTTCTTCGTGTACATTTTTTTTCACGAATCGAGAACCGAGACAAGTGTTATTTGTCTCGAACTGTCGCGATCCCGATGAATCGCCTAGCCAAGCGAGATTTTAGACAATCGTCAAAATCGAAAACCTGTGGCTCCAAGACAGTAATTGAAAGGAACAAGATGGCTCGCTGTCACAAAGCAAGAGATAATGCTTAAGGAGGCAACTCTATGCTATAAAGACAAAGGTCATGCACGGTTACTCCTTAAATAGTTCAAAACTATTATAAAGGTGAAAAAACCGATGCTAATGTGGTTAAAGCTAACTGAAATGAAACTCTTGAGACCCCCGATTTTGTGGCTCAAATGAGTTTGATACCTTTCTTTATTGATTTTGATAAATCATTGAGCCATTTTTTCGCTCATCTGGATTATGTTTTCCATTTGGATTATTATTTTCCATTTGGACCATACTTTTGGATTATGGTTTGCCTGTTTACGAAATTTCTCGAAATAATTTAAAGTGTTTTGAGCAAATTCCTTTGACAAATGTGACCAAACTTTAAATTATGAAATTTTAGGCAATACTTGTGGGGTAGTTGTTTTTTTTGGAAATAGTGGGTAACAGTGTACCACATAATTTCACCAACTACTTGCCTAAAAGAGTACTCAGTGACAACGATTCTGGACCTGTCGTTCCAATCGAAATCTTTGGTAAAACCAAATTGATTTGTCAAATATGAGGTCTTATACTCATGTAGGTCCTGCCGTACCTTGTTGAGTTATAAAATATTCGAGAAAACCAGTGTTATCTGGTAATAGCTCATGAAAGAAATGAAATTTCTTTACATAGCCTCCACTCAAAAACGTATTTTAGAGGAGTTGAAATGTCTTTCAAGTGGTTGCTACCACATTCTTTAAAGCATTTAAAGTTACCTTATCATTTCGCCTGTCGTCGAAATGATAAATGATTTAGATGCTAAGACATGATTGTCTGTACTATCATTCGCCTGTCGTCGATTGATAAGAGCATTTTGATATTGTGGCATTGACCGGATGAGATATTCCCGGGTCAAAAGACGATGCTTGATTTATAATCGCATCGCATTTGGATTCTCTCTGAGAATATATTTCGCGATTAATCCGAAATTCATGCCATTAATGCTCACTTTGAAAGACTAGTATGTGTAAAGATCACGAAATGAACTCGTAGAATTCTTGCAAAGAATTGAAGGAGTTATTGTGGACTTATCCAACCATAAGACGGACTATAAATATAAATGGTTATGGTTGATGCATCGACAATATGGTCACATTTTAATGTTGTCCACATAAATGCAGCACTTTCCAAACTTTTAGCCCTATCATTAAGTTGATGGGTCATGATCCGGATTATCCTGAAAAGTCTAGTCGACTTGATAATTCCGAAGAGTAATAATCGAAATTTCGATTTGAATTACTTGAATTTGGAAATTGAAATTGAACATCCTGTCGATTATGTTCAGACCCAAATGGACTCACGGAAAGTTTGATGATGCTACTGCAAATGATTGCATGCATTTCTTGGTCTTGCCCACCAAGATTTATATTTCCGTGTGGGGTTATGCTATTTTGCTGCATTGGTCCGTTATGAGGCCCATAGACACTCAAACACCATATGCGTACCAGCTGGTTACTGGTTATGAGCCAGAAGTCTCATATTAACGCGTGTTTGGACTGCTTAATTAATATTTTGATTGAGCCGCTATAGCGTTCAAAATATGGACCTCTGAAGGGGACATAAGTCGATTATGAATCTCCTGCCTATCATTTGATAGAGTAACCTTGGCAAGCGATCTCCTTACCGCATGATATGCGAAAGTGACATCGCTAAGACTGTTCTCCCCGTCGTTAGGGGGAGATTTGCACGTTACCGTTGATAAGGAACGACGTGAAGTAACGTGGCATAACCCACTCAGTCTTAGCTTGATCCCCAAAACTGTACTTAGTGATAAGTAAGTGCATAGACTCCCTCAAGTCTAACTAAATGCCAGACGCATTTAATGACTTTATGAGATGTCACGAGATCATTTATACCAGCTGCAAAATGCTTGCAAGGATAGACGTCCCTGTTGGACGCCGTGTTCCTGTCGTAACACGTTGCTTTGGCCGAACCCGCCAAGCAAAGGACGCTGCCGTCGGCCGTCAGTCTGTCGTCCTTCCTAAGATACGAGGAAGTTGACCGGTTCTTAATTCGTTCAGCCCCAGAGGTGGTGAACTGAAACTCGTTCGTCGCACGAGATTATAAAGGATCTAGGAGATGTGTGATTCCTCTTCATCCTAAGAATCTCGAAATATCTGTCGATCATGATATCTTAGACGATATTGAAGCGAAACGAGACTGTCATTGATTACTTGTTCATATATTCGGTGACGACTGATAATATGAGCAAATTATGACAGGGAACCATGTACCGTTGCCTGAAGTCAACGTAGAATAGACTGACCTAATGGAAACTTGCAATCCAAGTAGACTCCTTAGCGAAAGTGTGTTCGGACCTGTAGCTCCAACACCACCAATGTTAAACGAGTTCGTTTATTTGGTTATTCGTAAGGAAAATTGATGAGAATAATGAGATTGTAGAATGCTCGCCTAGTAGCGCAAGGCTTCTCTCACACCTTGGAATTGATTACGAGATGGTTGATTTCCTCGTAATGGACAATATTACAGTCCCCTACTTTACCAGTTTAGTAGTTTCCGAAAAACTGAGTATGCAGCCATTTGATTGTGGTCACTGTTTTATCTCTATGAGAATTTAGACAAAGAGATATAAATGAAGGTCCCTGTGTGACTTCATGTGCTTGAATCAAGTAGTTCCTGACCACGGAACACGATCTCAATTAACTGAGACGTTCACTATATGGATTAATATAATCCGAGCGGATGTGGTATACCGCCTAAGTGAGTACTTGATTAGCTTGGGATACTTGAACAAGTATTATGCCCTTGCGTGTTTTATTACGCGATCCATTTTTGGATTTGCCTTCGAGATGAAGGATCTTGGGAAGAAACGGTAGTGACTCGGCCTGATGATCGACTCCCGTAAAGATTGAATCTAAGTCCATGATTCAGACTACACCCAGAAGGTGTTATGACGTTGTATTCATCATGACGCTAAGTCGTCAGATTCTCCCATGATCGTTCGATCACTAGACATTGATATAGACCCAGTCCGTCCCTGATGAGACGATGAAGAGATATTGAACCATGATGTTCATATCTAAGTACAATAAGCGCATCATTGTACTTGGTCTAATGTGCTAGGACGAACATATCGTCTGCTGTGAATGGTATAGCTCGACACAGCATCGCGCTAACACGCTGCCATCGAAATGGCATAAAAGACATTTTCCCATTACCTTAAGGTAACTGTGGATGAGGGCTTGTCTTATCCCATTTGCGTCATCGAGTGTACCTACCCCCTTCGGTACTCGAATTAACGCAACCCTTTTCGGTTATACCGATGCCGATTACTTATCAGATCCGCATAAGGGATATTCCTAACATGGTATGTCTTTACCATTAGGAATAAGGCGACATCTTGGAGGTCTTGGAATGACTCCAAGTGAATCACTCTGATCTATTCGTGCTCTATGAGACGACTAGAGAGTGTATATGACTTCGAGCTAGTATTAGTCATATTTGAATTACATATGTTCTGTCTCACGATCTAGATAAAACACTTGTCATAGAAGACAACTTGTTGTTATTGATCAAGAGAGACATGACTACATTATGCTATTTAGCATTTCTCGCCGAAATTAATCTTCACAAATGAAGTTTAAGAGCATCCAGTTGAATGCTCGTTCTATTCCACGTTAGATTTTCTTGCATCCAGTCGTATGTAAGTAAATGAGGCATCCAGTCGAATGCTCGTACTCTTTCTTGGAATATGAAATCCTTGCACCCAGTCGTGTGCAAGTGAGGGGGAGCATCCAGGTGAATGCTTATTGCACTAATTACTACTTAGTCGAAATCTTCGCACCCTGTCGTGTGCAAGTGAGGGGGAGCATCCAGTCGTATGCTCGTGTACTCTTTTTGTCCTTAGACCAAGGTTTTTTCCCACTGGGTTTTCCTTGGCAAGGTTTTTAGCGAGACACGTTCCTATCATATCTCACTTAAGATTGCCGAAATTAGGGGGAGTATCCTGTTGTATACTTCTTACCACTGTGTACTCTTTTGTCCTTCGACTAGAGGTTTTTTCCCACTGGGTTTACTCTAGCAAGGTTTTGATGAGGCACCTGTTTTGTGGTTGATCCCCTACTACTACCATTGTTGCACTCTTTTTCCTTCGATCAGAGATTTTCCCATTGGGTTTGCTCTGGTAAGGTTTTGATGAGGCACACTGTTTTGTGGTTAGTTACTTACATGATATTTCGGCCTATATCATTCGGCTACACAGTTTCTCCTAGGTACCGGTTTTGTCCCACACTGGGTTTTCCGGCCTTAAGGTTTTTATGTGTTTAGCACTGCGAATGAACTCGACTCAGATCGACTGCATGAAGACGAAGAATTCAAGACGTCCAAAGGGGGAGTGTTGTAAGATATTATTGGACTATTGGGCTTGTACTTTATGGGCCCAAGTGGGCTTGTAACCCTACCCCTCTATCTATATAAAGAGGGTTAGGGGTCTTCTATTTGATGATTCATTCATACATTATGATTAATAAAGCCTCCCTTATTGTTGTCTCTCATACCTCTCTCTATATCTATACATATCTCTATATATATCTATAACGAGCTAATATGTCACACAACACAATTCACTTTATAATAATAATGGAGTATTCTATTATACTATTCAATAGGGCTTGGTTAAGTTCCTTCGGTTCGGTTTTGTTCGGTTTTCCTTGTTTTTATTTTTTTATCGAACCGAACTGGTTTGTTTCGGTCAGATGTTGGTATTTTGTTTTTCTTCGGTTATTTTTCGGTTGTTTTTTCGGGTTTTTTCGGTCCGGTTTTATTATAAACCGAAATCGATCAGAAAAAAATTTGGTTTTTCGGTTTCGGTCTTAGTTCACTATTCAATAGGGGGAATTTAACTTTTATACACTCACTTTGTTAAATATTTCAATTTTGTACACTGTGTTTACAAAAGTTTGATTTTTGTACGCTCAGTTCACATTTTGATTGATTTAATAGACTATCGTCACATTTTTCGACGGAAATAGGTCACGTGTTACTTAATCCGTTAGAATACAAGGGTAATTTGGCAAATACACCGGCTAATTACACTTTTGCACACTCATTTTATAATAAATTTTATTTTTGTACACCCATTTTTCAAAAAATTGATTTAGTACACCCATTTTCGAATGTATATCCGTTTGGCAACATATTTTTTTAATGGATTTTTGAATTTTAGATTTTAAAAATTTGTGGGTGTTTGGAAATTTAGATCATTCAGCTTCCGAAAATCTGATTTTAGGCTAAAAAATCTAAAAAAACATATTTTTAAAACCAAGATTTTTAGTGGATTTTCAAAACAGATTTTTAAAATCTGATTTTGAAACAAAAAATATGTTACCAAACATAGCTAGAGATAGAGAGAGATGAAATGTAACCAATTTTATCCTAGTTATATTACGTGCTATTTTATTATTAATAAAAAAAAAGGGTTTTATAGGTTTAGTACACAAAACCATCTGCTTTTAACGATTTGGGTATTCACCTTTCAAATTTTCCAATTTAGGTACCACACTATAATAACTTTCCAATTTAGGTACCACCGTCTAAATAAATCACGGAATCATGTCACGTTGTGACCTTTGACAAACATCAATTTGAGAGGCTAATTTGACAATTTTGCACAAACATATGTCATCCTATAAAAATGTTTCCTCCAATTTCACACATAACAAAATTTTGGATTATATGCTAAAAAAAAAATTATGTGTGAAATTGGGGGGACATTTTTTCTAATATGACATATTTTTATGCAAAATTGTCAAATTAGCCTTTCAAATTAATGTTTGTCAAATGTTACGTGACATGATTTCGTGAATTATTTAGACGGTGGTATCTAAATTGGAAAGTTATTATAGTGTGGTACCAAAATTGAAAAATTTGAAAGATGGGTACTCAAATCGTTAACAGCATTATAGTTTGATTTAGTAAATGTATTTTTTCCCATAAAAAAATTTAGATCTGGAACTCTTTTCTAAAACACTATCATTTTATGATTTGAAGCACGTGTTTTATTTTGATTTTTGGGTTCTTGTTTGATTTTTAATTATTCTATTGATTCAAAAACAACTCAAATTATAAGAAAATTAAGAATTACAGACTAGTTATTTAGAGACAGTTAAATTTTGTCTCTACACAACACCTTTTAGGAACAAAATATTATAAACAAAAATAATTTTGACATTCCCAGATCTTATTTTTAGGGATAAAAAAACGTTTCTAAAGTAATTCCAATATACTTCTTGGTCTTGCGCACCAAGATTTATATTTCCGTGTGGGGTTATGCTATTTTGCTGCATTGGTCCGTTATGAGGCCCATAGACACTCAGACACCATATGCGTACCAGCTGGTTACTGGTTATGAGCCAGAAGTCACATATTAACGCGTGTTTTGAGTGCTTAATTAATATTTTGATTGAGCCGCTATAGCGTTCAAAATATGGACCTCTGAAGGGGACATAAGTCGATTATGAATCTCCTGCCTATCATTTGATATATTAACCTTGGCAAGCGATCTCTTTACCACATGATATGCGAAAGTGACATCGCTAAGACTGTTCTCCCCGTCGTTAGGGGGAGATTTGCACGTTACCGTTGATAAGGAACGACGTGAAGTAACGTGGCATAACCCACTCAGTCTTAGCTTGATCCCCAAAACTGCACTTAGTGATAAGTAAGTGCATAGACTCCCTCAAGTCTAACTAAATGCCAGACGCATTTAATGACTTTATGAGATGTCACGAGATCATTTATACCTGCTGCAAATTGCTTGCAAGGATAGACGTCCCTGTCGGACGTCGTGTTCCTGTCGTAACACGTTGCTTTGGCCGAACCCGCCAAGCAAATGACGCTGTCGTCGGCCGTCAGTCTGTCATCCTTCCTAAGATATGAGGAAGTTGACCGGTTCTTAATTCGTTCAGCCCCAGAGGTGGTGAACTGAAACTCGCTTGTCGCACGAGATTATAAAGGATCTAGGAGATGTGTGATTCCTCTTCATCCTAAGAATCTCGAAATATCTGTCGATCATGACATCTTAGACGATATTGAAGCGAAACGAGACTGTCATTGATTACTTGTTCATATATTCGGTGACGACTGATAATATGAGCAAATTATGATAGGAAACCATGAACCGTTGCCTGAAGTCAACGTAGAATAGACTGGACTAATGGAAACTTGCAATCCAAGTAGACTCCTTAGCGAAAGTGTGTTCGGACCTGTAGCTCCAATACCACCAATGTTAAACGAGTTCGTTTATTTGGTTATTCGTAAGGAAAAGTGATGAGAATAATGAGATTGTAGAATGCTCGCCTAGTAGCGCAAGGCTTCTCTCACATCTTGGAATTGATTACGAGATGGTTGATTTCCTCGTAATGGACGTTATAACGGTCCCCTACTTTATCAGTTTAGTAGTTTCCCAAAAACTGATTATGCAATATGTGATTGTGGTCACTGTTTTATCTCTATGGGGATTTAGACAAAGAGATATAGATGAAGGTCTCTGTGTGACTTCATAATGGTTAAATCAAGTAGTTCCTGACCACGGAACATGATCTCAATTGACTGAGACGTTCACTATATGGATTAATATAATCCGAGCGGATGTGGTATACCGCCTAAGTGAGTACTTGATCAGCTTGGGATACTTGAACAAGTATTATGCCCTTGCGTGTTTTATTATGCGATCCATTTTTGGATTTGCCTTCGAGATGAAGGATCTTGGGAAGAAACGGTAGTGACTCGGCCTGATGATCGAGTCCCGTAAAGATTGAATCTAAGTTCATGATTCAGACTGCACTAAGAAGGTGTTATGACGTTTTAGTCATCATGACGCTAAGTCGTCAGATTCTCCCATGATCGTTCGATCATTAGACATTGATATAGACCCAGTCCGTCCCTGATGAGACGATGAAGAGATATTGAACCATGATGTTCATATCTAAGTACAATAAGCGCATTATTGTACTTGGTCTAATGTACTAGGACGAACATCTTGTCTGCTGTGAATGGTATAGCTCGACACAGCATCGCGCTAATACGCTGCCATCGAAATGGCATAAAAGACATTTTCCCATTACCTTAAGGTAACTGTGGATGAGGGCTTGTCTTATCCCATTTTGCGTCATCGAGTGTACCTACCCCCTTTGGTACTCGAATTAACGCAACCCCTTTTTCGGTTATACCGATGCTGGTTACTTATCAGACCCGCATAAGTGATATTCCTAACATGGCATGTCTTTACCATTAGGAATAAGGCGATATCTTGGAGGTCTTGGAATGACTCCAAACGAATCACTATGATCTGCTCGTGCTCTATGAGACGACTAGAGAGTG
This sequence comes from Primula vulgaris, assembly GCA_963920805.1. NCBI lineage: Eukaryota > Viridiplantae > Streptophyta > Magnoliopsida > Ericales > Primulaceae > Primula > Primula vulgaris. The sequence continues at coordinate 20,027,921 of OY987222.1, forward strand.
TATATGGCTTCGAGTTAGTATTAGCCATATTTGAATTACATATGCTCTGTCTCACGATCCAGATAAAACACTTGTCTTATTTGAGGACAACTTGTTGTTATCAATCAAGAGAGACATGACTAGATTATGCTATTTAGCATTTCTTGCCGAAATAAATCTTCACATATGAAGTTTAAGAGCATCCTGTCGAATGCTCGTTTTATTCCACGTTATATTTTCTTGCATACGGTCATGTGCAAGTAAATGAGGCATCCAGTCGAATGCTCGTACTCTTTCTTGGAATATGAAATCTTTGCATCCAGTCATGTGCAAGTGAGGGGGAACATCCAGGTGAATGCTTATTGCACTAATTACTACTTAGTCGAAATCCTCGCACCCTGTCGTGTGCAAGTGAGGGGAGCATCCAGTCGCATGCTCGTGTACTCTTTTTGTCCTTAGACCAAGGTTTTTTCCCACTGGGTTTTCCTTGGCAAGGTTTTTAGCGAGACACATTCCCATCTTATCTTACTTAAGATTGCCGAATTAGGGGGAGTATCCTGTTGTATACTTCTTACCACTGTGTACTCTTTTGTCCTTCGACTAGAGGTTTTTCCCACTGGGTTTACTCTAGCAAGGTTTTGATGAGACACCTGTTTTGTGGTTGATCCCCTACTACTACCACTGTTGCACTCTTTTTCCTTCGATCAGAGATTTTCCCATTGGGTTTGCTCTATCAAGGTTTTGATGAGGCACACTGTTTTTTGTGGTTAGTTACTTACATGATATTTCGGCCTATATCATTCGGCTACACAGTTTCTCCTAGGTACCGGTTTTGTCCCACACTGGGTTTTCCGGCCCTAAGATTTTTATGTGTTTAGCACTGCGAATGAACTCGACTCAGATCGACTGCATGAAGACGAAGAATTCAAGACGTCCAAAGGGGGAGTGTTGTAAGATTATTGAACCCTTGAGCTTTTACTTATTGGGCCTAAGTGGGCTTGTAACCCTAACCCTCTATCTATATAAAGAGGGCTAGGGGTCTTGCATTTATTCATCCATTCATATTCATTCATTAATAAAAGACGATATTGTTCTCCCCTCTCTCTACTTCTGTCTCCCTAAATACATAGCTAATAGTGTATTACAACAATATCATTTTAGTTCCAAAAAACTCTTATTTTTCTTATCAAATTTGAACCCTTTTTACCGTTTTTTCAAGTTTAATGGGTTTTGAATTTGTTTCGGAAAGTGAGTGAAGAAAATCGAAATATTTTTTAAATTAGGTGTACAAAAACGAAATATTATAAACTGGGTATACTAAAGTGAAAATCTTGCATTTATCTATAAAGGGAAAAATATACTTTATTGCAATTTGGAGTGAAATGTAGCCCATTTCTGTCAAAAAAATCGACGACGGTGTACTAAATCAATCAAAAGTGTAAATTAGGTGTACAAAAATAAAACTTTTGTAAACTAAGTATACAAAATCGAAATTTTAAACAAACTGTGTGTACAAAATTTAAAACTTCCCATTCAATAGTGGCAATACACTTTGTAACTTACTTTTTATAGAAAGTAAATATACAATTTAATAAAGCTTAATTTCGTATAATCCACTGTACGTCTTGGTTTCGTAAGATTTTCGTTTATACTCGTCATTTAATTAGAACACCGCACTTTCTATTTTTATTTTTATATTTTGTTGAAAATTGAAATAGATCAATGGAGAACTATGTGATGTGATGCGTGGCTCGATATGCTCCTATTTCTCTCTCGGTCTTCGGATAAGATGTGAGAATTGTATTATTGACCGTTATTTATCATTTACAAAGTGTGTTTGATTTTGTAATCGTTTTGGATACGATATTTTCGAGAAAGCCAAAATTGGGTCTCATCTACCTATTCACATGTATTAGTAGTATCTTTGGTGGCCGGTCGGTCACAGAAGATTTTTGTTCATAAATCACTATTCTCACAAATTTTTTAATTATATGTCACTTTACAAGTGATAAAAACAATTTATTTTCGTAACTTTTTGTTATTTTTTTTATACTTAATAATTCAAACAAACACTAAAAAAAACTAAAAATAACTTTTAAGCTGTGTTTTTACACTTTAATATATTTATCGTGTAGATTATAATCTCTTTTTTTAAACTTTAAAACAACTTTTAAGCTCTTTTTTACATTTAATGTCTTTCCCGTATAGATTATAAGTTACTTTTTAAGCTTAAAAACAGCTTTTAAGCTCTTGTTTATTAAGTGGGATGACTGAAACTTAAATTAGTTTCGGCCCAACACTTGTACTCGAAAAATCTTATAAAATGTGATTTCTACCTAATATTCTCACTATAGTATGACTATAAAGATTTTGTATGATAAGTGTGAATAAACATGTCTTCCACTAATTCCATCCGGAATAGTCTAGTGGATTAGAACCCGCACTATCAATAGAAGGTGCATGGTTCGAGAGTTGTTAACGGGGTGGATAGGTGTGAAATCGCTTGATATTCTTTAATAAGATTTAAAAAAAAAAAACATATCTCCTACTATGAGCGTTTGAGAAAAGAATTTAATTTTTTAACTTCTCCCGTCTTTAAAATAATATTTCCAACATTCTAATTTATCCAATCAAACAACAATCAAGACACATGCTTGGTAATTCGTATACTGTTGTAGGTGAAATTGTTGCTTTTACTTTTAAGTTCTGATTTTCGTTTTTTGTTTTTTGTTAACTAAGGTTCTAAATGGCGCAATGCGAGTTTTGGGTAGAAATAACCCGTCTAACGCCTAATCTCATATAATTTTGGTTAATCACGACCTAATTGTTTAAGAGTAAATTACATTTTAGTGTATCTTTTCAAAATTAATTCCCAAAAAGTCATACTCCCAAAAAGTAACTACCTTTTGGTGCATCTTCACTACAAAATAATGTTTGATTTAGTGAGAATCAAAAGCTGTCACAAGTCTGTCGCTAATTTAAAAAGATGTCACAAATCTGTCGCAAATTGACTAAACTGTCACAAAGCCGTCACAAAAACCGTCGTTAATAAGATCGTAACGAAAAATACCGTCACTAATACCGTCGTTATTTGAGTATTTTTTTATAGTGAATTTCTCCCATTCACTTTAAAATTTTAGAGTGAATGTGTTTTTGTTTGATACATTCACTTGAAAAAACTGAAATGAATGAGTTTTTGTTTGTTATTCTGAAGTGAATGAACTTTTGTTTGATCTATTCACCTCAAATTTTTGAAATGAATGAGCTTTTTTAATATAATTTTTTGAAGTGAATGAGATTTTGTTTGGTTCATTCACTTCGATAATATCGAAGTGAATGGACTTTTTGTTTGATATTTTGAGCTGAATGAGTTTTTTAATATTTTTTTTGAAGTGAATGAGATTTTGTTTGATCCATTCACTTCAAAATATCGAAGTAATGGACTTTTTGTTTGGTATTTTGAATTAAAGGATCTTTTGCTTGATCCATTCGATTTAAACTTTTGAAGTGAATGAGTTTTTTTATGTTTTTTTTGAAGTGAATGATATTTTGTTTGGTTCATTCACTTTAAAATCTTAAAATAAATGAACGTTTTAATTTTTTTTGATTTTTTACATTTTTACATTTTAATATTTTTTTAATTTTTTACATTTTAATATTATTTTATTTTAGTTTTCTTATATTTTTTATATATTCATGAAGTGCAGTCATGAATGATAGAAAAATTACATCAAAAGGGAATTTACTCCCCCGTTCCACAGTATAAGTACACTACGTAAACTCGTCAAATTTAAGGATACATACCCTACTTTTACATCTACTTTTCAAATTTTCCCCCTTACTTTATTACACATTTTTTATCCAAGTTAATGTTAAAATGACAAATAGATAAAACTACATAACAAAATTTGATATTAATAGAAATTGGACTTATATTGTTAAACGGATGAGATAGTTTTTTGGACTAGCACTAAAAAATAATTAAGTTTATTATGTTGTACCAAAATGGAATTGCCCAATTGTTTAATCATATCAAATTATTTAATCTTAAAAGCACCAATTACTAAAAAAAAACAAAATCGATACGTAAATATACACAAATAATTTTTAAATCACTTCTAAACAATAATAAGATAAGTTGGTGCCAAACTCAACAACATGAACTCATTTTAATCAAGCTTTTTTGCCAACAAAAAAGAAAAAGAAAAAAATAAGAAGCCAATTGCAAACACATCATTTATAATTTAGTACTAGTAATTTACAATATATTATAGATCACTCTCCAAACCAAACCAAGTCTCGACTCACAAACACACACACAAACACACACACAATAATTCTAGGGTTCCGCCCCCAATGACCGAAGCCATCACCACCACCGCCGCCGCCACGGTCAACTCCGAATCCCCTCCGCCGCCTCCCCCCAGGAGGAGAGACAGAGACCGTCGCGATGACCGTGACTCCGATCGCCGCCGTGACCACCACCGCTCATCTCCGCCGTTAAGGGAGAGGGAGTACAAGCGCCGATTGAGTCCTAGTCCGCCTCCTCCGTACCGGGACCGGAGAGGAAGGTCTCCACCACCGTCGTTTAAGAGGTCGAGGAGAGATGAAGGCGGGTACGATGATCGGAGAGGGAGTCCTAGAGGGGGTGGATATGGACGTGGAGAGAGAAGGTACTTCTTGCTGCTAATTATATATATATATATATACATATATTTATATAGATAGATAGATATATGTTATCTAATATAGTTAGGGTTTGTATATGAGCCGTGATTGTAAGAATTAGTTGAATTAAGTTGCTAAAATCGTCGAAACGAACAATGAACGTGTTAAATTGTTCTTAAGAGAAGGTATATTCAGCTGCTATATATATATGTATGTATGTATGTATATATTTATTCATGTTTATATGTTTGTATATATATCTAATTTAGTTAGGGTTTATCTATGAGTAATCGGAAAGTTTTGTTGAATTATGTTGCAAAAATCGTCAGAAGGAAGCAATTAAAGTACCTTAAGCTGCTAATTATATATTCATATATGTAATCTAGTTAGGGTTTATTTATGAGTTGTAATTGGAGTGGTAATTCGAGTCTCCGCTGTTAAGAGAGAGGGATTACAAGCGCCGATTTAGTCCTAGCCCGCCTCTGCCGTAGCGGGATAGGAGAGGAAGGTCTCCACCACCGTCGTTTAAGAGGTCGAGGAGAGACGAGGGCGGGTATGATGATAGGAGAGGGAGTCCGAGAGGGGGTGGGTATGGAGGTGGAGAGAGAAGATACTTCCTGCTGCTAATTTTTTTTAATTATTATTATATATAAATAGATATAGGTAGATAGATAGATAGATATATGTATGTATGTTATGTATGTATATATCTAATTTAGTTAGGGTTTATCTATGAGCTATAATTGGAGGAATTGGTTAAATTAAGTTGATAAAATCGTCGTAACGGAACAATTAAACTGTTGAATCGTTCTTTAGAGAAGGTACATTCAGCTGCTAATTGTATTTATTATTTATGCATATATCTAATTTAGTTAGGGTTTATTTATGAGCTGTAATCGGAGGGCATTGTTGAACTATGTTGCAAAAAATTGTCGGAACGAAGCAATAGATATAGGTAGATAATCAGAGAGGGATTATATATATATATATATATAACTATCTATATATATATATAGATAGTTAGATAGATAGGTATATGTATGTATATAAGCATGTTATGTTATGTATGTATAATTTTAGTTAGGGTTTATCTATGAGCTGTAATTGTAGGAATTGGCTGAATTAAGTTGCTGAAATCGTTGGAACGGAACAATTAAAGTTTTGAATTGTTTTTAAGAGAAGGTACATTCAGCTGCTAATTATATATGTATGTATGTATATGTATGTATGTATATGTATGTAAGTATATAATTTTAGTTAGGGCTTATCTATGATCTGTAATTGGAGTGGTTAAACTTATGCACACTTATATTTGTTGCAGCTTTTGTTTAATTACATTAAAAGTTTTGAATTGTTTTTCTAAGAGAAGGAACATTCAGCTTCTAATTATATTTTTATGTATGTATGTATGTATGCATGTATGTAAATTTTGACACCACTCTTAGTTGTACAAAATATTGTATCTTATGTTGAATTGCAATGTTAGAACTGAGCTGTTAATTTTACAAAAATGTATGTATATATGTATGTGTGTATACTTACCGAAAAAATTTACGTGTGTATGTGTGCATCTGATTTCTGTAGGTTTTATTATCTCTGAGGAGTCTGAGCTGATTTCTGTAGGCTGACAGGCGCTACAGAATCGTTATTTAGGATAAGACCGATCTTTCACCATTAGAGTTTAGTAAGATGTTTCCGATTTCAGCCTTTCATCACTCATGTATAACAAAATAATTTTTACTTGAAAATTCCCCCCTTCAATACAGAGATCCTTGTTACGCCACTGCTTGTGGGACATCGTGGCTTTATTGAATTACACTGTGAGACTTGTTGAAGAAAACAAATAACTAAAAACACAGACTTTTACCGGCACTCGGCTTGAGGTTTTTGTTGATATGGTACTATATGTCTATACTACGTAACAGAAATGAATTTATGCATTACTTTGTTCTACATTAAAACAAATTAGCTGTCTTATTTGTTATTAAGAAGTAGTTTGTGTTCATCCAGCTCAAGCTCTTACATTTTTCATGGACGAACCCCAAAGTCTTAAGTTTTAGTCCTAGAGGAGGGTATGGCCGTGGGGAGTGAACCTGTCTTGAACTAGCAATTATAAATGTCTATATTGTGTGTGTATCTGGTTTATCTCTTAGCTGTAGTTGGAGTTGTCATACTAGAATTTTGTAGTTCATATTGAAAACGAATAAATATAATTGGGACCTTACGAAACAGCTTAAACTTTTAGTTGGCATGGTATCATATCTCTTAACCACAAACTATTTAAGGGTTATTTTGCCGTTCCTTTAAGAAATCTTCTTTGATCTTGAGAAAACATGTTATATTTTGCAAGATTAAATAAGACAGCTTATTGTTGAAGAAAACATGTTATCTTGCTCAAAGTTACAAGTTTTTCCATGAGAAGACTCCCAAAATCTATGTTTTGTAATCTGCCTGGCTAAATGCAATGTAGCTTGCAAGCAAGAAAGCAAGAAGCAGGATATATTATGTTATAAGACGGTCCAAGTACTACTTGATTAAATAGGAAGTCAGTGTCACTAAATATGCAAGATAAAGCTACTACTTTAGCTCCTTCCATAAGTGTAGAGAGTGGGTTTGGTGCCTTTTCTTAATTGATGCGTCAGGTCAGGCTGGAAATAAATTTGTTGTATGTCAGATCTGAGTCTTATCGTGCTCTTTATAGGTGATTATTTTGCAAGTATAATGAAAACTATAAGAAATGTGGCAAAACCTGGAAGATTAGGTTTAGATTGGCAGGTTTTTTCAATATTAGAGGTGGCGTTGATTAAGGATGTTTTTTGACAAAGACAAGATCAAGATGGTTGGGTATTATACAAAGATGAAAGCTGCTGCTACAAAGCAAGTAACGGGAGGGTTAAGGTGGGGACCAAATCAATGTTATTTAAAGTAATCCCGTTTTGGTATTAGTGCCCGGTAGTGCCATTTTGGCCTATGACGTAGGAATATTGTTGATGGCACGTTGTTGTTTCATTTAGTTTATCTATTTTGTATCTAATGCACCCCTTGCTGGACTTATGGAAAGGCTTTTAAAACTGTGGTAATTTAACTTGTGCATGTTGTGCTATAAATTCTGCTCCATGTTTTATTATTAGTCTATGATCTTTATTGTTATATTTCCCTTTCTTCTTTTCATTTCCTATATTTTATTTATTTTATTCATCTGCCGGCATTCAGCCATCACCATTAAACATCTCATTATGATATAGGTTTGGATATGGCCAATATGATAGGGACCAAGGTGGCAGAGGTGGATATGGTGATGAAAGGTCTCATGGTCGCTATGGTGGCCGTTCTGGTGGCTATCAAAGTAAATCATCCCTACCTTTCTTCCTCACTTTAAGCACGGTGTTTATTTTTTATTCCTCTTGGCTCTTATCGTTACTACTGGGACAATTTCCCCCCTACATATTCTCTCTGTCCCGCATGAAACTGAAATATAGGTTTTTGTAATTGATGAGTCTCAAATGGGTCCATAAATGCAAAGTTCTATAGTATTTCATTTTGAAAATTAAGTTTTGGCATTAGATGTTGGTTGTGTTTTAGATTTAAACAATTAAACTACTTATACTTCCAAACTTTTGTAGAAATTTTAGTCTTCATACAAAAGATAACCAAAGACTTAGCAATATGATTTGACATAGTTATGCATAGTTTTAAATAGTCTTGACATTCTTTCTGCTGCAATTACTTTTCAAAATCATGCTTTGTGGATCATGCTTTATATAATACCCCAAATAATGCCCTCATATTTAAATAATACCACTTGTGGAATTCTTTCTGCTGCAATTACTTCTCAGTTAGTCTTAGCAATATGATTTTCCCACTTGTGGTATTATATACTCTTGTTTCCTGTGTTTTTCCGTGTGTTTTGTGGATCAAACTTTTGATGTCATATTGCAATTTACCACATAAACCCATTCTAGTTGATGAATCTTTGTTTTTGGTTTCCAGACTGGGGCGGTCGTGGTGGTTATGATGCTCCTAATGCAGGAAATTCTCAGAGGTAACCATTTGAAATTACGTACTATCTTTTATTGGAAAAATGTTTTGGTCTTGTTCTCTGACACCTACTCAATCTGGAACATTGATACTGAACTTGCTAAAAAAGTGATTTCCAACATTTGTCATGATTAGTTGATTATATCATCTCAGCAACTAGTATCTGGATATTTTGTGTGTTAAAGACAACCTGTGTTATCACAAATCCTAAGCACCAAGAATTCTCTAGGGGTTGCATATACAACAACTTTCTTCAGACATAAATCTATATTTTAATGGTAAATGTCGGAAGTAGGTACAAATGTGTTGTAACTTTGATTTTCTTTGAATTCGGGATTCCTGGTAGTGGCTTCTTGACGGTTATGCCTGAGTTTTGTTTTCATTGGCTATTGTATTGTTGGTTATTTTGTTTTTAAGTATTAGATGGATAGACTTGTGGCTTTAGCGTAGAATTCACAATATAATGTTTTAAGATTCATTTTCCAGAGAAGGTTTGATGTCTTATAAGCAATTCATTCAAGAGCTTGAAGACGATGTCCTACCATCAGAGGCCGAGAGGAGGTATAACATTGCTGTTTTTTTCCCAGGGGTTTGTTATATTTTGTTTTTCTCGTTGTTTGTAACCATTGATTTTGTCTTTCAGATATCAAGAATATAAGTCGGAGTTTATATCAACCCAGAAACGAGCCTTTTTTGATGCTCACAAAGATGAAGAATGGTACTTCTATATATATTCCTTTGCATGTAAGGTCATTCATCCTACCATTTTCTTATGATTCTTTCGCATCTGTATAGGTTGAAAGATAAATATCATCCAACAAACTTGGTTTCTGTCATAGAAAGGTGAGCTACCTGCGCTAGTCGGGATATTGGACACTCATTATTTTTTGTTACTTTAAATTGGACCAGTTCTCTGGTATATCTTTATCTGGTTGCTTTAATAACTGTTGCTTGGCGGTAGTTAATTTCATTTCATACGTGATTGCTCTGAGTATTATGGTAATATTCACACATTTATTAATGTCTTCTCAGGAGAAATGAGCTCGCGCAAAAAAATGCAAAGGACTTCTTGCTTGATTTACAAAGTGGAACGTTGGATCTGTAAGACCTATACTTGCACCCTGCTCAATCCCACCTTCCATTTTCTTTGCATTTTCCACATTCCAATTTTGAATAAAAAAAAATACTTTCAGGGGTCCTGGACTTAATAATCCATCTGGAAGCCCAAACTCCGACGAAGATGCCGATGTTAATAATAAAAAAAGACGACATGGACGATCCCATGCTAACCTTTCTGGTGCTCCCAAAGCTCACCCAGTCAGCTCCGAACCTAGACGGATTCAAATCGACATTGAACAATCACAGGCTCTCGTAAGAAAACTCGACTCGGAGAAAGGGGTTGAGGACAATATTTTATCCAGATCAGATAATGATAGGAGTTCCAGGGATAAAACGCATGGTTCAAGTGGACCAGTAGTGATTGTGCGTGGCTTAGCTTCTGTTAAGGGCCTCGAAGGCGTTGAGCTATTGGATACATTAATTACTTATCTATGGCGTATTCATGGTGTTGATTATTATGGTTTAATTGAAAGTGGCGAGCCTAAGGGACTTCGACACGTGAGGATAGAGGGAAAGAGTAGCGATGGAGCTATTAATGGTGCTGAGTGGGAAAAGAAGCTTGACACTCGCTGGGAAGAGAGGCTTAGAGGACAGGTTATGTATAATAACGTCATTTTCCTCATTTCTTTTGTTATTCACTATCTTGGCATCTTATCCCGATATTTGTTTTAGGGAAAGTATTACTTTCGTACACTAACCTATCAGATTTTGATAGTCGGTAGACCTGATTCCTGAACTATAGAGATGCATTATTTAAACACTGTTGCACAAAGTCGAACAAATAATGCAGCAGCCTATCGAAATTCAATCTTTAGATACCACTCTTATGTGAAATCCAAAATTAGTGCGTCAACCTATTAGAGTTTGAAATTGCTTAAATGTTTAAATTTTAGTGTACTAATTGTTTGATTTTGTGTTTAAATTTTGCTTAGTACATAAGCATAATCGAACTATCATTACTTAGTATATTTGAGTTGAAATAGTAACGTCGCTGTAGTACTGGTTACTTTTCCTTTAGATTGGTGTACATATTGTTAATTTTAATATTATGGTTTCCCAAAGTTGTATTCCCGTATCTTTTCAGACCTTCACATATATTTGCATTAACAGGATCCCTTGGAAGTGATGTCAGCAAAGGAAAAGCTGGATTCGGCTGCTGTTGAGGCCTTAGACCCAAACGTGCGGAAAATAAGGGATGAGAAATATGGATGGAAGTATGGATGTGGAGCAAAGGGTTGCACCAAGCTTTTTCATGCTGCTGAATTTGTTCATAAACATTTGAAGCTAAAACATCCGGAACTTGTCATTGAGCTCACTTCTAAAGTGCGTGAAGATTTGTATTTCCAGAACTACATGGAGTAAGTATTGATTCTCAAAAGTAGCTTTTACTTTGTTCACTTTGTGCATTGGGGTGAAATTTTATACTATTTTGTCCAGTGATGTTGATGCACCTGGCGGGACTCCTGTTATGCAGCCTTCTATACCGGTATGATATAATGACTTACTTAAGACTATGGCCTTGTTTGTGTGCAGCTTATAAGCTCATTTTTTTTCCTTTTTTAATTTAAAAATTGGACAACATTTGGATGACCAGCTTAAATTCTGATCTTTTTTTTATAGCTTTCTTGGCTTGGTTGCTAGAAGGTTGAAGCTTGATGAACCTAACTTTCTCTGAAAGCAGAAAATCTAGCTTATTTACTAGAAGCCTACAACCGGATAATCCCTATAATTAAGTTACTACTAGGCCCGGGGCTTATTACTCCATGATAATTAATATCTAGGGAGCTGGCCACCTTACATGTAACAACTTACGGCAATCCTTGTACTTATGTCGCCATTAGTTTGCTATTTGAGGAGCACACTCTACTCCATTGTAAATTGGTACACTTGACGTCTGATACATTGGAATACATCTGGCTTAGGGAAAACAGGTTTAGTATTTCTTGTGGGTCATTACTTATCAGTACTTGGTTCCAGCTTTTAAGGATATACATACTCCAATGTTTAGATAGATGTGATTCCTGTAATCTTATCAATTAAAATTCATTTATTCATTAATTAAAGGGAAAATTATTGTTTACTACAACCTATTGGTGGTTAAGAAACTGCATACTCACAAACATTAACAATTTGCATACTCAGCTATAACAAATCAAACAATCATCACAATCCGATTAACGTTTTTTGACTTATTAACGGAAGTTTGGTCACATGCGATCACGTGCAAAACAGTCAATTCTCATTCAAAGCGGTCACGTAATGGCACTTGACCAAAATTCCATTTAAAAGTCAACAGAAGTTAACTGTAGTGTGCTGATTGTTTGATTTATCATACCTGAGTATGTAAATTGTTAATGTTGGTATGTGAGTGTGCAGTTTCTTAGCCACCAATAGGTTGGTGTAGTAAACAATAAATTTCCCTTAATGAAAAGATGAGAACATTCAAAAGAAGCCAACTCCCTTAAGAGTCTGCATTTGACCTTCTCTCCTGTAACCTGGGGCGTGTACTGCTTTTGCATTTAATGGGTTTTGGAATTGACATCTTTGCTGATAATGCAAAGACTAATCATTGCTAGTTTATTAATGCATCAAATATGATCATAAGCCAACTCCCTTAAGAGTCTGCATTTGACCTTCTCTCCTGTAACCTGGGGCGTGTACTGCTTTTGCATTTAATGGGTTTTGGAATTGACATCTTTGCTGATAATGCAAAGACTAATCATTGCTAGTTTATTAATGCATCAAATATGATCATAATATCTGTCCTGATTGCAATTGAAATTTGCTTCAGAATGGTCTGTACATATGGAAGTAAGGAAACCACATGGTACTTTTTTCAACTAGCTTCTTTGAAAAATATAGAAGGAGCAGAACCATCACTGAACACTACAGTCACTTATACTTGTCTTCGTTTTTCGTAATATTCTCACTCGGGGTTTTTAGTATTTGAAGCTTTTCCTGGCAGAAGTTTCAATTTAGATTCATCTTAATTTTCTGCTGTTCTCATATCTTTTCTGCAGAAGGAGAGGCCACTGAGGCGTCGACCAATGGAGAATAGATTAAAAGATGACCGCAGAATCCGTGATGATAGAGATAATGATAGAACCGATAAGTCACACAACATGAATGATGGTACAGCCGGCGGCAATGGCGATGATCTAATGTATGACTCTTTTGGCCAACAAGGGTTGCAACCTTTTCCTTCAGATATGGCACCCCCTCCTGTACTTATGCCTGTTCCCGGTGCTGGGTTAGTTGCAATTTTGTATTTTTTTTCTTATTATTTTATGGGGTTTTAGTTCTCCTAAAGTCGCTGAACTATGGTCATTGAGTCACTTTTTCCCTATACATTGGAATTACTAAATTTTTGGTCTCTGAATTTTTTGGGTTATGCATTTTCTCTCCTATCTCTAACATTGTTAGTTTCTCCTTTAATATAGGGGACGTATAAACTAAAACATAATTTGTTTATGATTTTTTTCATGTTGTCTCAGGAGATTTCATATCTTATTCCAATTTAAGATAATTTAATACAAATAACATAGTCATAGAAGTGTGTAATTCTCATATATATAACGGAATCGAACATTGTTTGGTTCGGGACCAAAATGACACAATTTGTATAGTTTGAGGGCTAAAACTGTATAGTACAAAATTACAAGGACGGAAGTGGGATATGGAACATAGTTCAGCGACAAAAAATGAAATTAACTCTGCTCTATTTTGCTCCCTTTTGGAGCTCACTTTAGTATTGTGATTTTCATATGATCGCCATGTTTTGCAGTCCACTAGGGCCATTTGTGCCAGCTCCTCCTGAAGTTGCAATGAGAATGATGAGAGAGCAAGGAGGGGGACCAAGCCCCTTTGATGGTAGTGGGAGAAACGGAAGGGCAGGCCAACAGCCACTTATCGCTTTGCCGCAAGGGTTTCGACAGGATCCTCGTCGTTTAAGAAGGCAAGTTCAATTAATCCCACTGTATTTACTTTGGAAGTCATGCATTAATTTAGCTCTCTTGCAAAGTGGTTTGAATTTCAGACTTAAAGACCAGTTTGCAGGCTTGTTTTTATTTAGAGCCATCCGATAAAGTTAAGAGAACAGGGGTATCTGACCCCCATTTGGAAGGAGAGGGAGGGTGCCTATAGAGTTATATACAACACAAAGGTAGCTTACACTACCAATGTGGGATAATGTAGCTTACACTACACTACCTTTAGGATCGTTCAAATTTCCTAACACTTTCTGGTTTTACTATAAAATCTGGGAGTTCAGTCATTTCTTACACTAAACATCTGTAATTACTTTTTACCTTTGTTAAACTTGTAAAATTTGATATTCTTGTAATTGTTTGGGTATATACGCGTGTTCTTTGTAGAGTAATAAAGTACTGAAATTTAAAATAGACCAGATTTGAAAAGTTCAACAAAAGTGAAAAATAGTTGGTGTTGACTGTTGAGACTTGAGCGGTTGATTTTTTTAATAGAAAAATACCAAAATTTGTAGTATATGCATACTATACGTGTGTTGTTAGGAAACATCCTGGTAATATGGGGTAGATACCAAATGTCTTACAGTGTAATGCAAAGTTGTGAATATGGCTTTGAACGCGCCGAGACATTTTATTCTGACCTACTTCGTCCAGGTTTTATTGTTTCACTTGTTTGTGGCTGTTGGCATGCAAATCGTTCCTTTTGCAGCTTAACTCTGCATTATTATCATCTTCAACTTTTCATTGTTATTTCTGAAATTCAACAAAACTGTTCTGGTTTGTATAGTCTGTGGACAAACTTAATTTACAAAGTAAAATGTGCAGTTATAACGACCTTGATGCACCAGATGAAGAAGTTACTGTGATAGACTACAGGAGTTTGTAGATTGATTTACGAGCTTCTAGGGGGACACATAATATGTTCTGACCTTTCATGTTGAGTAAGTAACGGGTCTGGCAGCGTTTTGATAATTTGGTAAGGCTGGATCCCTGGAAGAAAAAAAATTCATCCGGTGTGCACTTGTGTGAACTTCCCCCACTGATTCCGCTGTATTGACGAAAAAGATGACTTGTTAGAAGAAAGTTTGGTGTTGGAATCATAACAATTAATTAAATTAAACTACATTTTGCTATAAATTAGTCTTCTGAGTCTCTTTATTATTGTTTCAGTGTTTGTGTATCATTTCTTTTCAAATATTTTAAAGACAGTTTTGTGCGTTGTTCGATCGGACAAATATTAAAGATAGGACTTCCCTGGCCTCTTATCTTTGTTGAAATTTATTCTGAGGTTTCATTTATGAATTTATTGAAGGTTGTGTTGTTCTGGGATGTTTTGCTTGTTTCTCTTTCCTCTTCCCATGAAGTGGTTCTGATAGTGAACTTGGCTATGGTTGGTCGCCAGATTTTTAATACTAACTTTTTAAAACTGTTAAAAGGTGGAGAAATACTAGTAGCTTCATACTCCATTTCGAAGCACCTATTGACTTCCAGAGCCTGTTTGGTGACTGCCTTTGCGTGATATCAATGGTCTAAGAAAGGATTTAAAATTTGAAAACTTGAAATTTATTAACTTTTTAGTAAATCATAAGCAGTTTGTTGAGCAAAATTCGAAGAAGTTTGTAGCTGCACAATTTATTTATTTATATTGGAGTTTTATATAGCAAATTGAACAGATTTATCAAAATAAACATTAAAAAGCCATAAGTTTCTCATCTGTAAACAAACATTTAAGTCTTCGTCGTCTCAGCTCTCAAACCATGGGAACCCATTAGTGGAAATGTTTTCTTTCTCTGATTAAATTGGGAGAAGTACTATGTATGCAAGTATGGAATTTAAATGCTTTAGGTGTTAACCGTGTTATAAGTGTCTTGTCTTTTAACCAGGGTCAGTTTTGGTATCTATTTTCTTTTGGTGCAATAGCTACATTGTTTTCATGTTTTCAGATTTTAATACGAGTCTTAAATCTGCGTTTTAATAAAAACTTACTTTCTGTATAATGCTCACTAGATATCACCTTTTCTTGAAATTACTTTCTAACGTCTCTCCAAAATGGACTTCCATAACAGGCCTATAAGTTACAACCGACAGACCCTGCAACTCTTTTCAGATTGATTATAACAAAACAATGAGCATTGATAGCCAAAGGATCCGAATCCGAAGCATACAAAATATACAACTTGCAAAGCAAACAAGCACTATTTCAACCTTAACATTTAAACCTAAAATTAAACCTATAAAAGCTTGCACAAGAACCATCCTTCAGGCATCTTCCCCATCCAAAAATAAAATAAGGAAAAAGAAACCCTAAAGAGAAGTATATTTAATGGACGCGTCTGAGGGATCTATCCAATTAACTTCCACCCAAGAACTCAACTGACAGAACATCTGGTCCATGCTTTTAATGAGTACATGTACAAAATTGTAAAGAACTAGGTAGAAATGGAGAAGGGGAAGGTATTCTTGGCCACTTGATACAGAAAAATAACTTGAAAACTATAAGGAGCGATGAACAGGATAATGTACATGAAGTTGTAAGGAAATAAGTTCAATCTACTTGCGCCGCTTTTTTGAACGAGATTGTGGCTCAGCCTGCCAAAACAGACAAGTCATTCTCAGAAAATAATATTACGAATAAACTGTCAGCAATGACTCGATGAATTAAACAGATTCGCTATGTGCTTTTGTACAGGATATTAATGTAAACAGTGTAGTTACATGTACTTGTACAAAAACATATGTATGCATTGTGTTGAAACACTGATGGGATACATATTGTAAGTTGTAAAGAAAAAAATAACAGGCTCTAATCAATTTATGGCACTTAGTAATAATAAACAATTGCACCCTGTAAGGTGATATTACATCAACACACTAGGAATAGCCTAGTGGGTCAGAGCCCGCACTATCAAATAGGAGGTGCAGGGTTCGAGTCTTGTTAACGGGGGTAGGTGTGAAATCCCTTGATCCCCTTTAAAAAGATTTTAAAAATAAAAAAGATGATATTACATTAAACAGCACTAAGTTCAAAACCGTGTCTGAATTTGACAATCATAAACTTGGAGGATCTCTTAAAAAAAACTAGGAGGATCTTGCATAAATGTAAAACAAACAGGAAAAAATGAATTAAAAACTTTGAGAAGAAAAGCAAGCAAAGAATAGAGCCACAACGACCCAAGAGAGTAATCCCTGGCCCTAGCTTTCACTAAAAACAAGGGTAATAGTATCAATAATATAATATTCTAATTTGTGTTACCTGTTCCAAAACTTAGGAAATTAGTATGCGGGTAGACATTTCTCGTCGAAAGGGTAACAAATACGGTCAAATGCTGTGATTCGCTACATGTATATGTCAATACTTAAGAGAGAAGAAGATACATATGCATGTAATTCACGAAAACAAATCTTAACAAATACAGAACAAAGAGAGAAGCTTACCATGCTAGAGAGCTGCGTACGGATATAAGCCATGGATCTTAACATTGCACTTAACGTATCCCTTGACACCTGAAACTTGACTTCTGATGCTCCTGAAGTTGCTTCATTATCTTGAAGCTAAAAAGAAATGCAAGACCATTTATGAAATGAATAAACAAAAGTATAATTTATAGAAAGTGCAACAAATAAATTCTGGCAGTGACAATCAAATATAGTTACACTTCTGCTAATGAAACATAATTCAAGTGTCAAAATTTTGAATGTTTTCGATTCATTTTACGGTACATCACAAATTTATGAATATCATGATTAGATATTAACATGCATTCCACTTAAACAGCAGCGTTTACCTATTAAAAATCATTTCATTCCTCAAAGCTGATTATTAGGGGTTTTCAAGGACCTGGGATATACATTCCTTTATTTGAAACAAAGACTACTTATTTCTCCTTGTTCTGTCACGTAAGTTTTAACTGATTCCTCCTTTTCCTGTGATCTCTTTTTGTTATTGTTATTTTTATTTTCTCAGAAGCACTTCATTTACGCCTTGATTAGTACCTTGTAAGGAGTGTATCATGTATGTGTCTTTTTACATTTTATCAGTACAAAGTATATACTAGTACTTCACTAAAAATAAAAATGGGAAGAATTGTATAACAGGGGAAATAACCAGAGAAGGAAGGAGAAAACAACGGGAAGAGGGAGTGGGGGACCAATAGAAATGAACATGATGATTAATAGATAAGAATGCATCATTTTTACCTTCAAATTTATGACAGCGATTTTGTTAGCTGTAGACAACTGATCATTAATGTAACCCATAGATTTCAACATAGGCTCTAGGGTGAGCTTTGAGAGCTGAAATTTAATCTCCGATTCTCCTGGTGTTGACTTGCTATAGTCTTGCAACTGCAATCAGCAATATCAACAATTTAGTGCTTGAATTAAGGCCATCATGATTAATTAAAAATTATTGGATCATTAAGTGTAGAGCAACCAACTCAGGATGGCAAATGGAGGACCAACTAAATCATTTGCCCTTTTTACAGCAAAAACAAAAAGTCAATTACGTAATGGTCCCATATCTAGGGAAAAACTTTGATTTGGTCCCATTATTTTAGCTGCAAGAAAATTGGCCCTCATAGTTCCAATAAGTTTACATGGATGATCCTCATAGTTTCAATTATAAGCCATAACAGTATCGTCCTATGGTTGCAGTAAGTTTCACCAGTAGTTCCTCCTATGGAACAAATAGTGAAAAACATGGGGACCCATTACTTGATCTACTTAAAAACTGGGGACTATTACTTTAACTTATGCAAATAGATGGGACCAGAAGTGTTTTCCTAATATATGGGGATTATTAGTTTTGGAATTAATTCTATGAGAATCAAATGGAAACTTGATCCAGAGTATGGGGTGCATTGTTGTTCTTGACCCGATTTTTTTTTGCATAAAGATGCAGAAAAAGGGGGATGCTCTGGTGACCAGGATAAATGGAAAACAGAGTTGTGCACCATAACAGAAAAGATGTCTGAATAGAGTATATCTAATCAATATTTAGAAATTTTACAATCCAAGAATGACATTACAAAATTTGGACAGCATATAGACTTCCAATTAAAACTTTCCAACCAAAACAAAAAGAGAGAGACGAAAATAGAACAAAGAACCATTCAAACTACTAAAAGTTCAAATTACTACAGAGTACAAACTACCGATTCAGCAAAAGCTTTGTCCATTAGGCCAGTTAGTCCTGAAATGAGTTAACAAAAAAAAAGTGCAGGTGACCCTCAACCTAGAATGATTTTTCCATCACTGAAGTTTCATTAAGGACACTCGAAAAAGCCACCATTAAACTCATTTTACAAATAGATTAAACAAGAAAGCTTTAACAAATTTTCCCATAAGCAATAAAATAATAACCAGAAAAGGTGTGAACTAATAAGATACCTTCAAATTAATAACAGCAACTCTTTTATCAGGCGCTGAAAATTTTTTCTCCATTGCCCAAGTCATAGACTTAAGGCGAGGAAGAGCGACCTACGTGGAAAAAATAAGACCAGTCAAATAATTTTATATCCACTTGAAGTAAAATATATGCAAGATATTATATGTATGTATGTATGTATATATGAAAAGAGAGAAATATTATAATATATATATGTGTGTGTGTGTGTATGTGTATGTGTATATATATATATGTATGTATATATATATATTTATCTATATATATACGTAAATACATGTTTATATGTATATATATATTCAATTTCGCCTCTTTTTCTATTTCCCTTTTGGGAGTACTCTTAACTTATTTGTTTTTGTGGGGGTTTTCATCCACATTTTTATTTTACAATTAATATAATAAAAATGTGGGTTTTCCCCACCATTTAAATAATATATATATATATATATGTTTATGTGTGCGTGTGTATGCGTGTGTGTGTGTATATATATTTATGTATACATATCTTACCATATCAGGATGACCATCATCACGGTGAACTGAAACAGGGGCCATACGAGGAAGATTCAAATCAGTAACAGATTGAGTAGAGGTACTAGAATCATTAAGATTAAATCGCATTGTTGTTTCATCTTGAACCGGCCATAAAAAAGGCGACAGCTCGGTTTTTGACGAAGATGACCTCTCATCATAAGCGGGCCCACTAACATGTGACAAAGGTGAACCTGTTTTCGCAACATTTCTCTTAGTGACAGCCACTTTTTTACCTCCTTCTCTTAAAGCTGTCATAGCTACGTTGAAAGTCTCTTTATCCATCGCTCCATGCTCGCAAAATTTCATTGCTTCCCTACAAAGGGTGTTGTATCGTAATGTCATAGACTCTTGACCATGTAATTCCATGTGTTCATCAGTTTTCACATTTCTTGTCCATCTCTTTTTTATAAAATGAGATGGAAGTGTAAGAACGTTAGTGACTGTAAAAACCGTCAAAATATGTCTACAAAGAATACCCGAGTACTCAAACATGTGACAGCTACAACTTGCCCTCATTTCCGGCACATTCAATGCCACAAGATATGCTTTTGTATCATCTTCAAATTTAGCAACTTTGTATGTACCAATAGCACCATTGCCATCAATTCTATTAGCTGTATACACAAAGGTCTCAACCAACTCATCTTGAAATTTGGCGAATATTTTCTTCGTATAAAGATTCGCTGCTTGTTTTTCCATAGGAGACGGTGTTCTTAGTACCGGCGTGGTGCAAATTGTGTCAAAATCTGCATCTTTTTCCTTTTCAAACGAATATTCTAAAGCTCTTTCATATTGCCTGAAAAACATGGGTATATTTGTCTCTCGGTTTACATATCCGTCGAAAAAAGAGCCTTGTAGAACTTGGTCATGAGAAATAATGCCAAAGAAACAGCCTCGAAAATATACCGGAACCCATTGTGATCTTGTATTATATATAGACATAAGCCAGTCATTTCTTCTGAGATCATATTTACTAATTATGGATTGCCAAGAAGATTCAAATTCTTCA
Source organism: Primula vulgaris (assembly GCA_963920805.1). NCBI lineage: Eukaryota > Viridiplantae > Streptophyta > Magnoliopsida > Ericales > Primulaceae > Primula > Primula vulgaris. Next base: position 20,048,658 of record OY987222.1, read on the forward strand.
ATTGTCTGAGTCAAATTGATGCAATTATAGAGCTCTATCTGAAAATTAGGATGCATTTGACATACATGAGCCAACTTTTCCTGACCTTCTCTCACAACATCCCACTTATTTATACAATGCAGAGTTTCAGGAAAAACCTGTTTAACTGCTGTGTGTATAGATTTGACATTATCTGTGACGATAGATACAGGAGGTTTATCACCCATCGCTGCAAGAAATGCCTTCAAAAGCCACAAAAAAGTAGCTTCGGATTCATCTAAAAGCAAAGCACAACCAAACAAGATTTTATGACCATGGTGGTTCACCCCGGTGAACGGTGCAAATGGTACTTTATATTGGTTTAGTCGATACATAGTATCTAAAGTAACAGTGTCACCAAAATGAGTGTAACTAGACCTTGATCTTGAATCAGACCAAAATACGTTTGCCATACGATTATCATCATCGAGTTGAATTGCATAGTAAAAGCCCGGGTTCTCAGCTTGCATTTTTTTAAAATAATCAAGTAAATTTTGAGCATCTTTTCCTAGAGTTTTTCTTTTAGTAGCCAGTCCAGCAGTACAACTCACTGAGCAATTGTTCTTAGAAGAATTCAAATCCACATGAACAGTGTTTCTAGTTCCATTATCTGTCTCACTAGAAACACGGACTCTATCTGGTGATACATAGATATCACCATTATTATTAAACTCAACTTGAGGAACAACCTTAGTCCCATAAATTGTCTGTGCAACTACATGGTTCCCATTAGGTAATACATGCATGGAATCAATAGCATTTAATTCGAAACGGGAAGAATTCTTAGTTCCATAACTCGTTTCTGCAGCGACACCATTTCCAGTAGATGATACAGTAGTTGGATCTAATTCTACACGAGTAGCATTTTCTGCATTTTTTCCAGCACCAGCCAAATGCTTACATGCTTGACCATAATGAACTTTATTAGGAGTCTTAATGAAATGACTATGTTCCTTCATAATCTTGGTCACAATCCATTTATTTTCTCCCTTCAGTTCTATTCTCAGCATAGCATTACAACCATCACCGCCCTTTCTTTTTAACCCATCCCTATGACACACAAACTCCCGCGCAATAACTGATCCCTGAGATATGGAACGCCTTTGTTGAACTACTCGAAAACCAAAACCCAAGCGCTTGCTGTAATTCTCATAGAACTTGTTTGCATCTCTTTCCGATTTAAATTCTTTACCAATATAAGGCTCACAAATTCCATCCGTATCAATAGCTATAGAATGTTCTGCTATATCATCTTTTCTACCATTATTTCGTTCAACATCTTCATCATCTGCACGATCCTCCATATTTAACATCCATAAAGAGTCCCTTCAAATTGCCTTGTTAGAGGTAGCTGCATAAGCCGGCCAATTATCATGTGTTTTTCTTTTCATCTGAAATTAAACATTTTATCTGAATTAGAGAATCCAAAATAGTTTTAAATTGTTAGTAATAGACTATAATAAAGTTCGTGAATAAGTAGCTGCAGTCCCTTCTTCCCACAAAGAAGGAACTGTGCCATTGTTTTGGTCACTAAGTAGCAGAAAGCAAAAACAAGATCATCTCAATATTGTTTCCAATGCCTAAGCTATAATCAAACACATAAAAGTCTGTTTGCCAAGGTAATAGAGAAGAGACCTCAAAGTACCACCTTCTAAGGGAAGTTTCCACCGACCCAAGCACAACTATTATCAAATTTTTTCACTTTAAAACTTAGCTGAAATATAATTTAGTTCAACCTGGTCAGAAGCATCACTAAAAGATGTACATGTTACTAATAAGTGACTTACTCTAAGGCTCAAAGGTTTAAATAATTATATAGGAACAGAAAGACGGTGTAAGGTGTAAAATGAAAATACTCTATCCGAAAGGCACAACTCCATGTGGTTAAAGCATCAACTGAATGTAATACTACAATACCAGGACTTGAACTTAACTCTTGGACCTAAGTGCTTGAGAAGCCAAAAATAGGAAACCTGGCAATTCGATTTTTATCGTATTCGGAAAGTTGCATTGCCAAAAGAGTAGCGTATTCTGGATTTTGTTCTAAGCGCATTCATAAGGAATAACTTTGTTATAAAAATAGAAAGAATGATTAAATAAAACTCAAATACGAGTGCCTTGGAAACTTGATATTATGTTTCCTATCAAAAAAAAAAACTCTCCACAAAAAAGGTTCTACTTTCATAATCCAACATCCGTAGCCAAATTAAAGGCCTTGGAAAAGTAGGATACTAGAAACTGGATGGTTAGGCAAAGGTCGATCTGATTTAACAGATTAAATTTTGTATCACCTGCTCTCTTTTCCTACCAACTTTGGTCGACCACACTAATATAAGAGGAGAGAGAGCATACCTTCAATTATAATTACTTTTTTCTGAAATGAGCAAGAATACATCATTGAATATTTCATTTATAGTTTGACAATTAGAGTCTCCAATTCAATGCACTAAATTTAATATAAAAAATATATACAATTTATCGAAAATATAAAAGGTAGAGATACTTGTTTCCTCATTGTTTCAACTAAAGCAAAAAACTATCTGATGTGAAAGCTCAGCCATGACTCTGGGCTGAAAGGCACAGACCATAATGTGCTAAAGAAAGTGATTACAATAATTAACAGATAGTACTGCGATTGTGTCCAAAGAAAAGCAGGTAAAGGAGATATTATGAATATTAATTTACTCAGCAAAAAGATTAGTACCTATGTCGCCGCTATATTCTAACCCAATGCAGAATTTTGGGTCAGAACAAAAGTAAACTAATCTTGAGAGAGCCTAAATATAGTAGCTACGAGTTAATAGACTAGAGAAGATTGGATTCCAACAGAAACAAAGGGGAATAACCGAATAAATATTATAAGATATGAATTTTTGACAAAACTGTATCTATTATTACTCGACATTGAAATTGGACAATAGCTTAAACTAACCTATCAATAGAAATTGGACAACTGTCAACAAAGTTTACAAATTTCCAAGCTACACGCTAATAAATGCCACAATAATGGTAACAACTGAATTATCCAAGCTAAAAATTCCACATGTTACGTATCAAATAAAGGTAAAAGGCAAGTAGCCACGATAAGTGTTACACCTACGAAACTACGTACACACTTAATCAGTTTGGCATTCACTTATCCACTTGTTTAGGAAACATCAACGAAATGCCTCGTATTCATAATTTCCACTTAAAACTACAAAACTTCCATCGCTATATCGTAAGAATTCCAATACAAAATCTCGTATCCTTGGCATTTTCCAGATACTCCGTAACTTTGTCTCCTAACTACATTCCATCATAACTTCGACAATCAAACTAATCAAGCTTACCAATCCCGTAATGCCAACACATCTTTCTTATTATAATTCACATTCAACAACTTCGACACTACAATCAATCCAAAATTGCAAATTTCGTACACGTATGCATTTTCCTAACCACAATTCTTAAAAACAAAACTACATACCATAATAACTCCCACAATAAAACCAAACAAAATTACAAATTTTCCCATTACACGACAACAAATCGCATAAAACTCCTACTTCCAGTACCATTTCAGTTTGCCACTGCATCTTTCTTATCATAATCTAGATTCCACAACAACTTTGACACTAAAACCAATCAGGATAGAAAATTCCGTACACGTATGCATTTTCCTAATCATAATTCTCAAAACCCAACTACACACCATAATAACTCCCACAATAAAACCAAAAAAGATTACAAATTTTCCCATAACACAGACAACAAATCGCGTAAAAATCCTACTCAAACATTGCCCAACTTGAAACTGTGAACACCCAGAAAATAATTTCCATCACCCAGAATTCTAAATCATATATAATTTAAAAAATAATAGAAAAAGACAGTATTTTTAAGATTAGCATAGTATGTTAACTAACCGGACAAGATGAGCTGACAACGTTAGAAGTGTCTGTCTCTCTCTCTCTCTATATATATATATATAAATAAAAAATATAAATAAATATATATAAATATGTATGTATTTTAGGACAGGAATTTGGAGGGTACAAATATTATTAGGGCTTAAAAGTGAAGTACGACTCTCTCACTTTCTGCTTATGTTTGGTTTGGTTTTTTTGGCTTTTTTTCTGTTACAACAATTTTAGTATTAATGTTTTGTTTTTTCTTAAACTTAATATTTTGTTTTAAAATCTTATTAAACAGTCCTTTTGGGTTCGGAATCTTACACATGACCCCCTTGACCATCTACTACTATTTACTATCAGGTAAGAAACTTGGTGGTCGCAGATGGAACTGCGGCCCCTCTCATTTTGTTAAAAAAATGATAAAAAGTAAAAATTTATATGTATTTTGATTAAAATATTCAAAAGTAGCATTTCATATCCCTATCTATCAACAGTATTTTGAAGTTTCTGGTTCCGTCACTCTTTACTGCTACATCTATTATAATTGTAATATTAGTTCCGTACATGAAGCTAGCCAAGTCATACATTCGGCTAGCGTGACGGTCCGATAAAAGATGGTTTCTTTAGTTCAATGAAGTTAAAAAAGGAAAAATCAATTATATTACTGCATTTAGCGTGAAATTTTCCAGTCCTGAAATTTTAGTCTAACGCCCAAATAATAGTGTAGATTTACGTCAGTGGGGAGCTTGGAGTCACAAATCACAATTGTAAGGAACGCGAAGTTCAAAATCAAGTATTCAATTTCATTGTTAGATGAAGCTAAAACAATACAGTGAACAGATTTTAATTACATGATATAAGGTCGAGAATTTATCATTTTTTGTCAAAAATGTTGGGGTGGTGAGGGATTTGGGATCGCCCGTGACAACCTTTTTCTCTTGCACGAGTATATACAAGGTCGATCTATGGTTGGGCTTGCTTTTGATCTCGCCAATTTGATGAGATGAGTCCAAGTCTGAAACCGCATGACGAGATTGCTCAATATTATTTGTGTTTCATAATATTAAAAATTATTCTATCAGAACACAATGTGTAGAAAGTCATACAGAACACCAAAGACAAAAAAAATTGAATTGTTAATTGCACCGATTACATTGAGCATTTCACTGCTTCTGGGTGAGTTAGGCTTTAACTGAAATCATTTTCTTCAACGATGCAAGTAGAAAGAGGAAAGAACTGCTGTATCAGCATCTGAATTTAACCTATCAAATGTTTCCTTTTTTTTTTGGCCATTCTTAACTTCAGGATCCTGCAGACGATCCCAGTGTTTATTAATTTAGTTTGCTTTCGCATTTTAGCAACTTAAAAGAAGATACATAGGCACATTAATGAGGTAGACAATAGAGGTTAAAAGAAATGTTGTATAATTCATTATCATGGTACGATTTGCTGTGAACCACCACATTTTTAGAAACAAAAATCCATCACAAACAGGTAAGAAGTAGAATTGAGTAAATGATTCAGTGATGAGGAATTATAGCCACTATGTTCAACAAAAATAAACTTTTAAGTTCAACTCAGGGAATCATATTAGAATTTATGGAAACTACAAGTACATAACATGTATTCGAAAATCTTTAGGCAAAGACAAGAATGACAAGCTATTTAAAAGAGAAGGAAGAGAGCAAAATTCTCTTTTCTTAATCTGCGTCCATTTCCTCCAATGCGAGCTTAGCAGCATTCTTTGCTTCCTCTAGAAGCTCTTCAGGAACCTGCAACAAAAGATACAGTACAATATTTTGTCAATTACTTATAACTTATAAGGGATAAAATTTCAATTTCTTTCATTTTCTATTTTTTGAGACAAGGAGCGGAATGGAATTGTTATATCACACCTTTTCGTGTAGGCGCTTGGACTCGTCACAAACCCAACTCATCTCCAATTCGAATGCTTTATCCTTAGCCTCATCGTGAACCTTGTAAATACTGCAGAAGTCAAATGACATAAAATAATCAGAAGGCTGTGAATAATCAATTATGCATTATACCAGATTCTCAAGAAAATTGGACTGGAGCTAGAATGAAATTCTAATCATTGTCATCCACATACTTATGATAATGAAACTTTACACTAGTTCCTTTCGAACATGGTGTATGCACGTTAAATACTTAAAAACAAATGTGCCTATTCTATGATAAAGGTCGATAATGAAGCAATATAGGTCGCAGGTTAAACAATGGAACTGGCTTATTTCAGTACCGGACACGAATTTTCTCATAGTTTGAGCAGAATTTAGAAAGACATTTTCAGGACCAAGACAGTTGACATTCAACATTTTTGTTACATCCAGAGTTTGCAAGACTTAAAAATGCAACAAACAATTGCAGCACTTATCAAAATATTAGATGATGACAAATGGTGTTCTTGTGTGTGCCAATGTGTGAGTAAGTATACATATAAAGGATGGAAATAGCACTCACATCTTTGCAACTTCAATTACCCCTTCTCGGCAAGTCATTTCCGAAAGCTTCAACTTTTCAATTTCTCTGTTGAAAATTAAAATAAGAAAACATCACGTGAAAGGTATTATTGGCATCGCCAAAGTTCTTCAGATGCACAAATTATGGCCCAAAGAAACAGTTCATTATCATGGAACTGGTTATCCGTTTTACAAAAGCCTATAACAAGTGTCAATTCAGCTACGAAAACAAAAAGTTGCAAATAATCACAACACACAAAAAAACTTGCAAGAATAACAAACCAGAAACATGAACACATGATGCAAGTTCTGACATGTTAACAATGTTAAGCAAACACAATTCTGTTGGCAGTCCTCATCAGTAAAGACCTTGAACAGTATTTAAAATCCGACTTGCATACAACAGATAATTCAATTTTATGAAATTTAATTGAGATTCAGTTTCAGAACTATACGAAAGGTCTCTTAAGATAAAGTAGTCTTTAAGAAAACTACTTGGTATCCCAATCAGGGAGGAGGTCAAGATTCTAAAAGTGAGATGCACACATATTTTAATAAAATATTATCACATAATGGTTGCATTCACTTCTGTTTTCTGGTAGGCAAAAAGTTTTATTAAGTTGTGTCTTGCAAATACTTCATCTAACTAAGAGCAATCGGTAATTCTCAAAGATAAAGTGTGCCACAGTATTTTTCCTTAATGTCTGGATAAAACTAAAATTTGCTTAGTTGTGGTCTCTGGAAGATAAGAGTTCTATTACCAAGAAAAAAGAAATAAAAACTATTAATAAAGCATCTAAAAACTTGTTTGGCTGCAGTTTCCAAGCAAAAGAACTAGATACATCGAGGTTCAGAAAATAAACTAAATTTATCTAACTCAGGCCAAATAGGCAGAAAAGATCAGGTTTTGAGCAGGTCAACCAGATGCGGTCAAGCTTTTCAGCAAAAAACTGAGTTTCTAAGCTTGCATCTAAACAAGGCCTAAGCTGCTTAATTAAGAGATTCACCTACCTCGGATTTATATGAAGTTATTACACTGTTCAGTCAAGCACAAGCAGCACAGACTAAGTTGTCTACACGAAACATTACTACATAAATTTTATGCCGTGCTAAAAAGAGCATCAAGAAGAGTTGACTCACGTTTTAGCAGCTTGCTTTCCTTTCCCAATTGCAGCACCAAAGTATCTCTATAAATTCACGCGGCAAAGAAAGAGGCATTAGATCCATGCAACTATAAAAAGCACTAAAAATTGCTTAATTACAAAATTAAGGCTAATAACACAGAATAAAATCAACTTACATAAGATATACCGGAAGGTTCAATCATGTATAGTTCCGGTCCATCCCTATCGTAGCCTCCCAAAATTACTCCACAACCAAAAGGTCTGCCATAAAGCAACAATTCGATCTAAGAAAAACAAATAAGCTGGAACAGGGTTTAGAGATAACAAAAATGTTGATAGTTGTGCATACCTGAGCCACCAATATAGGGTGCATAAATGTACATAACTAGCAACTCGTTCAGCAAGTTCTTTCGTAGGAATGGCATCTCCGTAGAGGCTACACAAACAGGAAACCATAAAAATACGAGTATTTTGGTTTGAAACATACAGAATACTTCGTAAAAAATAACAACTCAGCTTTAAGGTTGTGGCTATGGGTCAGTAAATTATAAACATGAGCCAAATAATATGATTCATATTACTAACCTCTCGTAATTTGCAGCTTCAGACTTAGTTCTGGCAACTATTTGCCTTCCATCAGCAGCCAATCCAGCAACAGCCTGCAAAAATTAAGATACATTAAGGGGCATGGATGACAAAAAATTAAGGGCTCGGACCCACATTCAGTAACACTTTATCTTTTTCTTCAATTCCCCCAATAAGTCGAAATTGATGAAATACAATTACACGAAAATAACAACCAACTTTACAGCAGATTCACTATTGAAAAGGGACCGAGGTCAAAGCCGATGGTTGTTTCTTTATCCATCAAATTACAACACTGCTCCAATATGTGGGACCAAATTCATGAAAAGTCTTACCTAAATAGCATTGGCTAATGTAATTGAGGAAAAAACATATCAAATTCATGACTAAGACCCCTAAAACCATTACATTCCAACCCTTTTCTCTTATTTCTCATTCCAGGTTAATTAAGTTTCGCGAAATTCCAGTGCACCAAGTCACCAACCCATTTATTCAAACTGCAATCTCAATAAACCTATAAGCTTTTAACCCCTTGATATAAACAATCTAGTACAAAAATATCGCCAGTGCATAAAACCCTAATACACTATAACAAAAGTAATCAACGAGATCATATACTTAAAAAATGCACTTTAATAATTAAGACATTTATGCATATGATTATATGAGACATGGCTGTAAGTACATACCATGCCGGAATGACGGTGGACGGCATGAATTCTGCGATTGGAACCCGGAAGCATCATCTTAGACGCAATCAGCTTCTCCACACCCTACAAATATCACAAATTTGAAATCAACACACCACATACATATACATCTACAATAGTCTTAAATAAACCCTTCTTTGGGGATTCACACAATACCTTAATTTTATTTACCCAAAATAAAACCCAAAAGATCCCAATTTGTGCTAAAAGACAAGAGCTTTACACTACTCATCCTTGCATTTGATGCAAATTATTGTTTAACATGTGAGGGGGGCTTAACCATTATAATTGGAAACTTTTAGCTATTATGGTAAAAAAAAGTTAATTTTTTCAATGCGTAGGGGAAAAGACAGTCTTCGGCCTCTTCCTAATTCCCCCCTTCAATAAACCCTATGATACCTGGTTAGACCCTCATAAAAGACCTTTTTACCTACCCAAAAAGAATAAATCGTAAAAGTGCGAGCTTAAGAAACTAAAAAACAAAGAGTTTTACCATGACTACCCTGTTAGACCCTCATACAAGACCTTGTTTTTGCATACCCAAAAAAGATTTAACCCTCAAATGCCACTTTATAAAACGATTGATCAGAGCTTTATCATCACTACCCCAAACTTGCATTTGATCCCAACATAAACCAAGTATGCCCTCAAATTCATTGATTTTATTTACCCAAAATATATAAAACCCTAAAAATACCAAATTATAAAAACTAAAAAGACAAGAGCTCTACCATCCCTACCCCAACCTTGCATTTCATCCCAACAAAAAAAAACTATGCCCTCAAATTCCTCAAAATTTATTTTTTACCCAAAATATATAAAACCCTATAAATACCAAATTCTAAAAACGAAAAAAAAACAGACCTTTACCATCACTACCTCAACAAAAAAAAAACTATGCCCTGAAATTCCTTAAATTTCATTTACCCGAAAAATACAAAATCCTAAAAATGCCAAGCTATAAAACTAAAATGACAAGGGCTTTACCATCACTACCCCAACAAAAAAACAAACTAAGCCCTCAAATTCCTTCAACTTTATTTACCCAAAAAACATAAACCCTATAAATACCAAATAAACAAGAATAAAAAAAAGAGAAGAGCTTTACCATGACTACCCCATCCTTGCATTTGATCCCAAAAAACAACAACTATGCCCTCAAATTCCTCAAATTTTATAATTTACCCAACAAACACAAAACCCTAAAACTACAAAAATAGGAGTATAAAATAATTAAAAAAAAAAGAAAAAAAAGAGAAGAGCTTTACCATGACTACCCCATCCTTGCATTTGATCCCAAAAAACAACAACTATGCCCTCAAAATCCTCAAATTTTATAATTTACCCAACAAACATAAAACCCTAAAACTACAAAAATAGGAGTATAAAATAATTAAAAAAAAAGAAAAAAAAGAGAAGAGCTTTACCATGACTACCCCATCCTTGCATTTGATCCCAACAACAGTCCTGTAAAAAAATTATCCAAACCCAAAAAACACAAATTAACTAAAACTCAACACACATAAACAAACAAATATAGATAAATATAATAAAAACATATAATTAATAACAAACCCGCTATTATCTACAGCTTTAGCAGCGTACTCGATCTGAAAAACACGTCCATCGGGAGAGAAAGTGGTGACGGAGAGATCGTATCCTGTCCCGATGCTACTCATTCTCTCTCTCTCTCTCTCTCTAACTCTGTTTTAGTGGGTGTGTGTGTGTTTTGAGCTTGGTTTAGTTCTATTTGATGAAATAGGGTAGTGAAAGTGATATTTGTTTAAAGTTTTTGTGATAGCTTTTCTTGAATCATAAGCCAGATTAATAGTCTCTTTCAATTTGGTCCTTTTAGTTTTAATGGATTCAATGTATATTACTATAGTAGCGAACGTGCCCACGCTGTAACCGGTCTATTTTTTTAATTTTTCAAACATTAATCATATAAAAAAAAAATACAACAAAATTGAAAGAAAAGATACTAACATATGCTGCCACGGTTGATCATGGTAAAAATTTGCTCCATATTTTCAATGTTTTTCTACTTTGTACTTTGTAGAGAAGGAGAGAGAAAAAAAAGAACAGACTAAACCATATGATGAGTAATGGGATAAACGAATTTAATTTACTTCATGGGCAGTTACATTTTTTAAATGAAAAAAAAAACAATTTGGCTTTTTTTTGTAAATTCTGTAATTAGTTGGCTATTTTTATAAATATTTGTTTCAAAGCCTCATAAGCCCTCCTCAAATAAACTAATACTATAGATTGTATGTTGTTTGTTGACTAGTAATGTTCACTTAAACATAGGGGTGGAATCGCGACGTTACCGACCCGAAAAACTTAAACTCGTGTCTCGGTCCGATAGTTTTCGGATGTTATTTAAAAGTTCCGATACCGATCCAAAAATGGTCGGGGCCAGATAATATGGATTCCTGATAATTCAGGATCCCGAAAGGTCGGGACGGGATTTTCCGATACTTCATACTCCTAAAAAAAATGTTAAAAAGTTACATCATAACTGATAATTTTGTTAAAAAGTTCGTTAGATTTAAACCAAATAAAAAAGTGGGACAATACTATGTTGATATTGTATTCGTTTATAAGATTGATGATCCAAATAAGACAACTAATTATAATTATTTGTAAGAAAAAATAAACAATAAAATAATTCAAACTGAATGAATGAACTAAATGTTATAATTTCAGTTATTCAACGTTAATATGAATGCACAACATATGCAACAAGAAACTCATACATATTACTTTGGTATGAGACAAAAATACGATCTTTCGGATCGGGACAACATCGGGTCGGGAAAAAAATCGGGTCGGGACCAAATCGGGTCAGGATTTCGGGAACTTTTCCCAGCCCTACTTAAATATACTCCTTCCGTTCCTATTTTAATTGTCCCTGCGAAACTATGTGCAATTTTGACCGGCCAAGAACTTGTATCAAAATTGTCGTGATAAATTTTTTCAAAAGTTAATCATGTAGTTCATATGTTAAATTTTATGATTAGATTTAAAAAAAAATCATTTCGACAATTTTGATACAAGTTATAAGCCGATTAAAATCGCACATAGTTTCGTAATGGACAATTAAATGAGAACGGATGGAGTATGACTTTATGACCATATTTGTTTGCGGTATAAGAATTGGTATAATATTAATAGTAGTGTGGGACCCCATCATGTAACTGTATAGGATATAGTACCGATTGTAGTACATTTTAGGCTAATAAGTGGTATAACTGATACATTGTTATTATTTACATCCTTAATAATATTAGTTATAAATTTTAGACCTTTATACTATACTCCAAACTAGGAGATACTCTTTGAAACAGTCAACATATTTGACTGTTTATGGTACAGTCACCTTAATACCGTTAAATTAAAAAATGGATTGTTAGATAATATTTTTCAATAACTAATTTATTTTTTATATTTTCAACAAATTAGAATTTGATAAATTAAAAACAAATTGTACAACACACTAAAAACTCAAATAAAAATATAGAACCCTACGAGGTCTAACCTAAACTTAAATATTAATCAAAATTTAATTTTTTTTATCCATTTAACATATTTTTATGTTAACGGGTTGTGAACCAGTCATGTAGGATCTGATTGAGAGATTGTATCCTGTCCTGATGCTACTCATTCTCTCTCTCTAGATTCTGAACTCGTTTAGTGTTTTTTTTTAGTTTAGTTTAGTTCGATTTGGTGAAATAGGGGAGTGAAAATGATATTTGTTTAAAGTTTTGGTGAGAGCTTTTCTTGAATCAGAAGCTAGACTAATGGTCTATTCCGGATTGGTCCTTGTAATGATGGGAGTATGCTGAATTGATCCCTGTATTATTAATGGATTCAATTGTATCCTAACTATTTTGAGTGTCACTACTCACTTGTGATGTTGCCGTAAATACAAGGTTCTAAAGGGCAAGGCGGAATTTAGACGTAAGTTGGTCGTCTAGCGCCTAATCCCGCCTAGTTCTGTTTAATCACCGGATAATACGTCTGATCTAGACTAACCTCGCATAATTTGTTAAGCTTTCAGGCTCCGTCTAATTTCCGCACAGACGAGTCTTTTAAAATACTGCTTAAATATGATTTTATGGTCATGTTATTGTTTGTTTGCCGTATAAGAAGGATTATCCTATTAATAGTAATGTGGTGCTCATCTTATATCATGTTTTTTAATACAATTTGTAATTAGTAGTACCAATAGGGTACATTAATAATTGTACTACATTTTATATTAATATGACAAGTTTATTTAGAGTATATAATAGAAAGGTATAATTTGTATAACAAACATGATTTAAAATTGGTTCCACACTACCATTAATCTTATAACCCTTCTTATTCCACAAACAAACATGACCATAAGGTATAACTAATAACACATATATATATATTATTTAATATCGCTCATAATATTAGTTATAATTTGTACCCATTTATATTATATGCAAACAAAAATAGGCTATGTTTATATGTTAAATGTTATAATACCGGTATTAAATTAAGTACTTACTAAATTATTTTATTTATTTATATGAAAAAATCTAACCATGATACAACAATAAAATATGCAAGATAGTAACAAACATGGATTATATTATTTTTGTCGTCATTTTGGGGTTTTAACTGGTGCAAACTATCTAGCACGAACACCGGTGTCGGACACGGTAGGAGTCATACACGACGATGACGGGACCATCATTATATTGTATTGGAGTGTGAAATTTGGAAGTTATTGGACTTACTGTAGAGTTTTTGTTTTGTTTAAGTCATGTATCCGTGTCCCGCCGCACGTGTATTATGTTCGACTCTCTATTGCCTCCTTGTTTGGTAGCATGATTTAGCCGTTGTGATTGGATTAGTAATCCAGTAGACCTTATCAAATGATGCGTTTGGTAACATATATTATGACTACAGATGATGCAAAATGGGTGTATTTGTAATACAATGGGGTATGATATTAGATTTAGTACAATTTGGATGAAATTATTTATCCGAAGTTTTAATTAATCTCGCTCATAGTACGGACCGAATTATTAGTCCCACCAATCAAACGAGGTACTGTATGTCCATGTTCCACAAATGACATGAATGTCAAACTTTCGTCCCGCTCCCTTTGTAAAACCTTTTTCCGTATATAAAATTCTGAAGAAAACAAAAGCGAACAACGATCCGACTTAGACGGTAACTTATTCATTGATAACCCAACTTAGATGGTAGCTTTCAACTCTATGTATTTGCATCGGTATTCCTGTCCTAACCATATACCCTGTGATATTACATTTCTCTCAAATGGAACCCAGTACTCTGATCAATAAGAATTTATAGCCTAATTATGTTGCCTGTGGGCAATAATCTGCAATATTTAGCATCATGTCATAGATGTTGAGGTAATACAACCATGACCCTATAGTTTTTGGCGATTTATTCATTTCACTCGAGTCATGAAGTTATAATACAATGTACAAATATTAGAGGTTTGACAGACCTTCAAAACACGAGAAGTTATGGTTGAGAGGTTGCTGGAGCAATGCTCCATAGAGCATTGCATAATTTTTCTTAATACACTGCTAACGTTCAAGTTCAGGAAACAAATAACTCTCGATAAACTCACATCCATAAGAGACCAAAGCCTGTATCAACAACAAACCGATGTCATAACCAGACCCAAAACCGTATTGACATCTAAATTGTACGTGTAGGAATGAAGGGGTCCACTTCTTTTTGACGTGGGAACCTCGCGTACACTCGTATTCCGGGTGTCAATCTGGTTTTGCATCTGATTAGATAGCATTGACTATGTTAAGAGGAGTATATATGCTAACTGATGATGACCCAATTAAGAATATTTTTAGACTAGAAAATAGCGTATAAATTTTTACTTTTATGTATAAATCATATGAAGTCTGCACCAAAAACATTGCTGAATACACATTTTTCGATTGAAATTATGATAAAACATCTATCAATCACCTTATTCCACCATGTCTTATTTGGTTATTGCGACACACATAATTATCTTCTTTTGTCAAGTTGTTTCCAGATGGTTATTTTCTATATATATTGTCAAACTCATCCCAGAAATGGTTAACACAACTATTTGTGCTAACTGAGGATAAACAATGCATCAACAGTACGGCAGTACTTTATACCAATGCGCATAAAAGATGATAAATATGCAAGTACGTATTGCAGAAAAATAAACATCCACTGGTCTAAACAAAAAAAAAAGTTCTACGAAATAACTCAAGTTGAAGAACTGTTATTCGAAACAGGGTCCATCTGTAGCCACATCAGTATTATATATGATAAGGGTATATTTCATGTATAGACTTAGGATTTAAGTATTTCATTTAGGACCCACGAAATTTCCCCCCAAAAAACAATATGTATAATTTTCCCCGGAAAGGGAATCCATTTTGTTATGTAGGCTAAACATCTAGATCCCGAAACTAAGTCAAGACGGATAAATACAAACATATACGGGTGTCTGAGAACAAAACCAGGATCTACTACTTTAGTCTACATTGGAAAAATAACTGTATAGCAACCTTTTATAAAGGAAAAACACAGGAATGTGAGAGACTCAGAGGGTGAGAACTATTTGTTTAGGCAGCTCAGTTGGGTCATCAAGGTCTTCAACCGTGGCCATCTTGGTAAGCCTGATAAGGCTCTCAGTGGCTAAAATGGCCCGAGGGCTTATGTCATGCATGCACCTAGCACATAGGCTCCTGCAAGCCCTACAGGCAGCTTCGTGTAAGTCACCACCTCTGTGAGTTTGACCCAATAAACAGTGGCCCAATATTCTTAGGACTGGTTGGAGTAGCTCCCATGGTAAGGGGATCCTTCCCTCTTTATTCTTTCTCTCTGGCTCGGCTTCTTGCTTTGATAGTTCATCTTCTAGTGGTAATTCCTTTACAGTGAACTCTTCTTCCTTGTCTGTATGAATTAAATTGCAAAATGTCATTTGTTAATTTGATGGTCATGGAAATAAATCAAGTAGAAAAGATTTAACGACTTAAAGTTGGACAACGAGGTTGGTTATTCTCTCAATTGGTTTAGGTAATCATACGGAGTTTATGATACATTTGGCTCGATTCTCTGCATCTTATGGAAAATAAGCTGGCATATTCGTGGTCGATAAGAGAACTAAATTCATCTAGAAAACAGAAAATACAGTTTCCTCAACAAAATATATCGCCATGTAAAGGGAAAAAAAAAACAAAAAAAACAGGCCTATATTACAGAGAAGCATATGTTGGGCTATTGTCTAAGAGTTTCTGCTTAATTGTGAACAAAAAGATAAATGATGGTATATACACATATATTTATAACAATACGGTTGACCACTTCCTGTAGATTAAAATTCAAGAGAAATTGAAATAGATGTAATACAATAGCTTCAACATCATATTTTAGATTGTTGCCTTATTAGTTATTAGTATACTAACTTAATGTTCCTTTGTAAGTTTATTCGAAAAGAGAGCTGAAATTTTGGCCAGAAGATTTTCCCCAAATTCATGCACTGAACTGTTTCAAGGAATGTTCTAAAATCCACCCTGTTTGGTTGGCCTTTTTTTATGCAATCTTCAAGATGAATGTTTTGCAAATAATTTACTATCTGGTTTCACTATATAAGTTGTGTAAGTTTAAGATATTGAAAACTTTTTTTGGTGTATTATCTTACTCCATATATATAATTCTGAATTTATCTCTGGGAAAATGACAAAGAGGGATTTCGCATCTTCATTACCAATCTTCAAGCAAATAACTTCTTAATTTAAGTTAGTAAATAGTAGGCAATAAGGCATTGTTTGGTTGCAGGCTTGCAGCTTACGAGCTCAGCTTTATTGCTTAAAGGTTGACTCACTTAGTTGACGATCATTCAGTTTGAGTATTTCGGATTTATTTAGACAACCAAGTTTATTCTCAAATGACAAAAAATATTTGATGGAAAGTCGCAACCAAACAAGAAAGAATCAGTTTGCAAAACCTACATTCGATTTCATATAGTATAACCATAGCCTTGCAATTCCATATTAGAAACAAATAGACATTACCTTCGAGATTTTCTTCTTTCAACATGTCCCCATCTTGACCAGCCCACATCTCACAAAACTCACAAAATTCCATTTTCGAACCAACTGGCATCTGAGAAATTTTGCCGAAATACAATTCCAAAGCTACACCGACAATCTTAGCCCTCCTTGTGGACCTCACTGTGCCATGTGGCTCTAAGATCGGTGATATAATCGACATATTAAGCTCTGTCGAGTTATTTGGAGGACTTGTTTTGCTTTCATGGTAAATGCTAGAGTGAGATATGTCAGGTATGCTGACTGTTATTGTTTGGCCTGCTCTAGAAGCAGTCTCGCTACCATACAGAGCTAGCAAAACCGCTTCGAAGCCTGCAGAGGGGCGAAACAAATAAATATATAAATTTAAATATCAGTATCTGAACTTTGAACTGACAAGTTATAAGAAGAACAAAAGTAAATAAGAGCTTAAAGGTCGCAACGAGATAAAGCTTATTAATTTAGCTGTTCAATCACTTGCTCGGACTCCTCAGTGGCGTGGCAATTTCATTGAAGATGCATTGTACAAAAATAGTTTTATGGATTGTCTTTTGAACAAATTGTAAGTGTTTTGGTGTGGACTTATTTCTATTCTATTACATATGGAAAAATGCATTTTACAAGTACAATTACATTCAAACTAGAAAGGGAACTGGAAAAATGGACCCAAAACCTTGCAACTCTAAGTAATGATACGAGAACAAGATAATATACAACTGTACGTAGATTTCGAATGCAAAATAATGTTCCCTAAACTTCACAAACAGAGAGGCAAACGTCAATTGTCAAAATATCACTGCAGCAACATCATTTCTGCAAGTTTTCCACTATGAAACATGTTTACATGTCAATTATAATGTCACAGAAACGAGGGCTTGAAAAATATAACTTTCTTACCGATTTAGTATCCATTAAATTCTTTAAAAAGCAGTATCATGAATGAAAATTGATTCAAATTTAGTACTTTGCTATTTTACAAATATGGTGTTTCTTTCAAAAACAGATTGATCATCTGCAAGATTTCCACTATAAAGCATGTTTACATGTCAATTATCTGAGGGATTGAAAGTTTAATCTGGTTATCGAATTATTATCGATTAAAACCTTTAAAAACAGTATCATGGATGAAAATTGATTTAAATTTAGAACTTTGCTATTTTACAAATATAAAATGATCATTTAGTACATATTTTAAGATTTACTTATTTAAAACCCATGATTAAAATCTTTTAAACTTAGGTATAGACGTAGAGATGCTCAATGATGCTACTTTTACGCTTTCTTTTTAATTATGATGCTCACTGATAATGCTAGGTTGATGTGTACCAAATCTTAAACAAAAACTACAAATTAGGGTTTTTGATAACTAAGTCTGAAAGTATGTATTAAACAATATATTTCCCTGACAAATATGTCACTTCTTTCAAAAACAGATTGATCATCACCAAAACTATAGTCATTATAGCAAACTAGCTACGACATGCCTGCTAGGGTTTTACACCGAGAGACTCTCGACAGGAACAACCCTGTCACCAACGGAACAAACCGCAACACCACCAGCTGCAGGTTCGGATCAGCCAACTGAAACGTATCATAAAGCCACCTGCACAAGTTATCATCCCCCGTGCCAGACTCAGCCCTACGCATAAGGGAAGATATCTGGGACGCAACGTCATCGTCATGGAGGAGGGAGAAGGCGGGGTTTGAGGAGGAGGAGAGGGAGGGAGGGAGGGGAACAGGAAGGATGGAGGAAAGGGAGGTGATAGAAGATTGTGCCTTCTGGAGGGAATGTAGGTCTTCATGGGTATGGTTTGGTGTGGTCGGGGTGGTGGGAGTTTTCGGGGTCATTGGCGGGGTGCTACTACCTTCCATGACTATTTATGTATGTATGTATATCAATGTGTGTGTGAGAATTGAGATGATGGTATTATGGAGAAGGGGTTTTCATGGGGAAGGAAGGAGGGAAATTAGGATCTGTTTTGCTCTATTTAAGATTAATTCTTACAACTTACAACCATATACTCTTTATAACTATTTTCTACCTATATGGTTTACACATGGATGAGTTTAATTTAGTGATCAGGTTATCGAGTTTTTCATATGCATTTATAATTTTTTTTTATTTTTTGAAAATCAACATAATATTTTTTTTAAAGTGTTTATTTAAAAAATCGATAAAATTTGATATTTTTTAATATTTATTAATATTACTACCTTATAATTGTCAAACAACTATTAGAAATATAATAAAAGTTAAATTTTAAAGATTTTTATAAACAAACACTTTATACATAAAATAATATGCTGATTTAAAAAAAATAAAAAATAATAATTACGAATACATATGAAAAAACGATAAACTAACCAAAATGATATTAATAATATAAAAATGTAAATGTACTTTATGGGTTCTTAGCTCTTTCCTCTTTTAAAATTTTATTAAAAATGATCAAAAGTGTATCATTTATGTCGACCTGCACATTCTAGTTAAGTGTACGAGTTTTTATGTACACACAGTTTTTATTTTTAAGCTATTATAAAAATTTTAAGGTACTTTATGTAATTATAATTTGATAGTTCTATATTTCAATCATGATTCGTCCACGAATGTCCATTTATTTTTTTTATCTTTTTTTGATAGTTAATTTATATTAAGATGACCTCAGCTAATGTGTATTTGTATCAACAAAATGAATGTATTCATAACAAGAGGATCACTGGAATATATTTAGTAAATCTATCGATAGCATTTATAATTATGTTGACCATTTCAGTTAAGTTTGATTGTTTTCATGCTCCAAATGTAAAAAAAAAACATGTTATAACACATAGATAGACAGACACATGAAACGAACAAGTCTCTGTTTATGTTCAGTTTATTGACTAAAACTATTATTCATGTTCATTTAAATACGAACATGAACCAAACATTTGACGAGTCAAACACGAGCTGTTCGTGAACATCTAATTTCTTCCAAAACATTCAATAATTAAAAAAAAAAACTTTTTAAAATATATTTTCATTTTATCATATATTACTATATTGTTAACTATGATAAACTAGTTCCACATATAACTTTAAGTTTATATATTGTATAAATTCTTTTTTACATACGTATGATTACCTTAACGAGTTGAACAGTTAACAATAAAACCGGTGACTGTATTTATAGTATGATGATATAAATTACCATAATAAGTTCGAAACAATGCAAACACATCATTTATATTATTATAGCATAAATAAGTTTATTAATTGTGTATTGATATTAGATTGTGTTACATCATTAATAAATTTAGTTTTTTATTTTATCAAACTTTATATATAGTTACAACTTACACGAATACGAGATTAGACGAACCGAACAGATGCATGTTCATGTTCAATTTATTTAATATACGAACACTGTATTCTTGTTCATTATCATGTTCATTTATAAATGAATGAACATGAACCGAACGTTAGCTGAGCCGAACACGAACGATTCATAATCTCATATTCATAATCTCATTTACAGCCCTGCCTACAAGTGCTAATTTTTTTTTACCATATCTACAAGATACAACTATTTTAATAAATAGCAATTGTTTACGGTTAATTAGCAAAATAGTACTCCTATTAAAACATCAAAAAAATTAAACTAAAATCAGTCCTCACCGAAAATAAGCGACTATAAGTCTAATTTTTTTTTTATCATATCTACAAGAAACGACTATTTTAATAGATAGTAATTGTGTACGGTTTAGCAAAATAGTATTAAACATAAACAAAAATAAACCCTCACTTAAAATAAGAACAAATTATTCAGTCCTGTTAGAGGGCGGTGACATGGTCCTCCTACTCGAAACTTACAAGCCTATTTTCCAGTAACTTGTTCATTATTTAATAAATTTGATTAAATATTTTCCTTAGATTTTTCTGAATTGAATTATTAAAAAATTAAAAATAGAGACTCATTTTAATTAAATTTTTTTTTTAAATTATTGAAAGAAAAAAGCTGACCGAGTTAAAAAAATGATTAAAAAAGTTTTTTTATTGAAACAAAAAAGAAAAAGTTACTAATTCTTACTTGCTTTCTTAATCGATTTATTAAAAGAAAAGGGCTGACCAAGTTAATTGTTCTCTTTTTTTAATTTTTTATTTATTTGATAAAGAAAAAATCCTAATTTTTATCTATATCAAACTATTCCAAGTAAAAAAAAAAAGAATCTAATCGATGTGAAGTAAATTATTAACATATAAGTTTTTTCCTAACTTTTTTTTTCTCTGTCTAATTCAAGTCCTACTTTGTTGTGATTGATAGTATTTTATGCTTTAGTCAAATGATTTATGATCAGATTATTTAAAAAAAAAATATTTGTGATTTTGAAACAAAATTTAGATTAGATTTGTAAATTAAAAAATAAATGATAACGAAACCAAATTAGAATTGAATTAAAGGAAAGCAAATATTTATAAGATGGAGATGTGGGGTTTTATTTTATTAGTTTGACATTTTGCATTCATTCAATTAGAGATATAATTAGTGGAATTCTATCTAGTGTTATTTTTATAAATGGATGGAGTGACCTACATATAGAGTTGTCACGTAATTTATGGTATAGAGGACCGCATCATTCCTTCTCCAGAAGTACTAAATAATTTATCATAAATAAGAGACGAAAAACGACTATTTTAATAAATATAATTCAAAAATTAAATTAAACTAGTACCTTTTTAGGTCCCCAAATATAAACGCGACCCAAGTAAATGCAACGTATGTAGTAGTACAAAACATAAAAAGGCCATAGTGTGATAATTATACAAGTTAATGAAATACATCAATTTACCCGCTAATCCAAAAACCCTAAATAACGACTGATTTAAATAAGTAAAGTAAAAAGGGAAATTTATTAAAAATGAAATCAGACAATCACTTTTGTAATTCCCAAAATAAAACACGACAATTAGTCAACAACTTGGTTTTATTAAAAAAAAAACAAAAAAAAAACGGTCGAACAGTTTTCTTATCCGTTATTGCAAAAAAGTATATTAAAGTTCACGAGTTTATTTTAAGAAAACTCAATCAACACGTCTTTGCATTTTTATTCATTTTATCTAACAATAAAAAGAAAAATGATGATCAGGTCTGATTATCAAAATATCCATGTAAAATAAGACGTTACATAAGTACAAAACATAAAACGTACATAGTGTGACAATTAAAAGAGTAAAAATATTTTACCACTAATCTCTATCTTATTTCATGTTTGCTTAGCTATTTTCGTTCAAATTTTAAATTTTTATAATATATATATTTTTTATATTTATAAAGAGTTACAACATATTCTATACATATTTCATAATATCGGAACATCTTTTTAAAGTTATATATTTTTTTAAAATTTTGTAATTAATTTACCCAAGTTCTTATTTTAATTCCAAAATATAATATATTTGAATTTTTTGTAAGAATTTTGTTATTGTAATGTATTGATACATGTATAATTATAACTATAGTAATTTTTTTTTAAAAAATAAATAATTATTTTGGATTAAAAAATAAATAGCACACGAAAATGGATAGTTATATATCAAATTATAATTCGTTGAAAATAGAAAAAATAAATTAATTATTAAAAAATATCCTATAATTAATCAATTAATCAATTAATGAACTAATCATCCCACTAACCCCAAATCTCTAATCACTTGTTCACTCTCCCAAAAAATGCTCACTCACTCTCTCTCCACTTTCTCTCTCCCTCTCCTCCACCGCCGTCGTCGCCGCTCCACCACCGTCATCTCCTCCGCCAACCGTCCCCTCCACCGAAAGATCCGCGTGGCCGTGATCGGCGGAGGCCCAGCCGGATCCTCCGCCGCGGAATCCCTCTCCTCCGCCAGCATCGAGACGTTTTTATTCGAGCGTAGCCCTAACTCCGCTAAGCCCTGCGGCGGTGCCCTCCCTCTATGCATGCTCGATGAGTTTGAAATCCCGATACGTCTCGTCGATCGCCACGTCACCGCCATGAAGATCGTGTCCCCATCTAACCTCGTAACGGACTTCGGAAAAACGCTTAAAGAGCACGAGTATATACCGATGGTGAGGAGGGAGGTGCTGGATGCGTTTTTAAGAGAGAGGGCGGAAGCAGCTGGAGCATCAGTCATTCCCTCTCTAGTTACATCTCTCGATATCGGAGAGGGAGAGGACTCACCTTATACGGTGAATTACAATGTGGATGGTGTGAAGAGGTCTTTGAAGGTTGATGTGGTTGTTGGGGCTGACGGGGCGAATAGTCGTGTTGCGAAGGCGATCAAGGCAGGAGACTACGCCTGCGCCATCGCGTTTCAGGTTTGAGACACGTTACATTTTGGGATGCGCATGTATATCTTGTCGAAATGAAATTGGTCGTTTCAAATAGATTCTTGCACCTCCTATCGAGAAGAAAAACTATACTTTATCCTATATATTTTTTATTTTATTTTATCGGTTTTAGCCTTCAGAACCCTCTTAGTTAAGAGAAATTTA
Organism: Primula vulgaris; assembly: GCA_963920805.1. Classification (NCBI taxonomy): domain Eukaryota; kingdom Viridiplantae; phylum Streptophyta; class Magnoliopsida; order Ericales; family Primulaceae; genus Primula; species Primula vulgaris. The sequence continues at coordinate 20,072,085 of OY987222.1, forward strand.
AATCTTTGCTTCGAATGGATCGTTTTTCCATAGTGAAAATTTGAATTGAAACATAGGGAGTCATTGGTAGAGCTACGAGGCGTAAATGGGGTTATGGAATTACAATAGAAAATAAGGGGTGCTAATCTACAATTTTTAAAAATTTATATGTAAAAGTATATGTTGATTAGTAGCATTTCGTAGCCGATCCTTTGGCCATCTAAGCCAGCTCTCGGGTAACGGCGTTTTTTTGTTGTTAAGAAAAAGCTATACAAAAAGGTGAATTGTTTTGTGTCCAACAATATGTGTAAGAGGGTGAAAATATTTAGTCTGGACTAAAGTGTCATGAACTATTGGACCGCTACTGGGAGCCAGGGTGGAAAATATGGGAGATATTACACTCCACTATTTTTAAAATTTATATGTAAAATATACGTCGGCCAGTAGGTATTTGATAATATGGGGTGGCTCAGCCACGGCCAGCCCAGGTCCTCTCTTTTCGGTAATATTGATCTTTTAGAACAGGAAATAACGCTTGTGCCATCGCGTTTCAGGAAAGGATAAGGCTACCGGACGACAAGATGGAGTACTACCAAAATTTGGCCGAGATGTACGTGGGCAATGATGTGTCACCAGATTTCTATGCGTGGGTGTTCCCAAAGTGTGATCACGTGGCGGTTGGGACGGGGACGGTTTGTGCTAAGGATAGGATTAAGGCGTTACAGCTTGGGATCAGAGCACGGGTTGAGCCGAAAATTAGGGGTGGGAAGGTGATCAAGGTGGAGGCGCACCCGATACCGGAGCATCCTCGACCGGTTAGGGTTCGGGGACGGGTTGCCCTTGTAGGAGACGCCGCGGGGTATGTTACTAAATGTTCAGGTGAGCCAGAGATAAACTAGAAATTGTGCATTTCTTTTTAGAAGGTAGTATATTTTATAGTATTAAATTTTGGAATAATAATTTGAACAAGTCGTATAAATTTTAAAAAGTCGGTATTGCTTAACTCCCCGGTTTGATATATGTTCTAAAACATTTTATGCATGTTATAGAATAGTACAATTTTGGATACTAGTATTAGGGACATAAATTGTCAAAATGAAATCGATGATTATGGATGGTTTTTCGTAATGAACACTTAAACTACCGATGGGAGTATTAATTTATTATGATTTTGGATCCGATATAACTACCTTTGGCTTTGTTGATACAGGTGAGGGGATTTATTTTGCTGCCAAAAGCGGAAGGATGTGCGGGGAAGCGATTGTGAGGGCTTCAGAGGGTGGAGATAGAATGATAAGCGAGGAGGATCTAAAGAGAGAGTATTTAAAGGAGTGGGACGCGAAGTATATAAATACTTTTAGGTTTTTGGATCTGTTGCAAAAGGTGTTTTATGGGAGTAATGCGGCGAGGGAGGCGTTGGTGGAGTTGTGTGGAGACGAGTACGTCCAGAGGATGACTTTCGAGAGCTATTTGTATAAGAAATTGGCGAATGGGAACCCTTGGCAGGATGCGAGGATGATGATGAACACGATCGGGAGTTTGGTTAGGTGTGACATTGTTGGGAGGGGTATGGCGGCTATCGACAAAAGGATTCTTGTTTAGAATTACGCAACCATGGTCGTGTAATGCTTAATAGAGTTGTGAACACTAAAACCTTGCACTTTTTTGGGTAAATTAGTGTCTCACACTTGCTAGTCGAGTACCTTGTTGTTCTCGAAATGTAGCTGTTGTATTTTTATTCATGTGTGAATTGTTTGAACACGATCGAGAGTTTGGTTAGGTGTGACATTGTTGGGATGGATATGTCGGCTATCGACAAAAGGATTTTTGTTTAGAATTACGCAGTCGTAGCTGTTGTATTTTTATTCATGTGTGAACTGATTAACACTTAGTTGTATGGTGTATTGTTGTTTGTACTTTGCAACTCTATTGAAAGCAGGAACAAATAAATTTGTGAGTGGTCACATTTTCATTACTTATGTGTTGAGTCTGTTGACCCATCTGTCCTTTTCATGGGCTTTATTAGTACTGTCATTTTGCTTATATTGTTGTCAAGTAAATGGGAAAGTTTATTTCTAATGGACGTTTGTTCTTACTTTTGTTTCCCTAGTAATATTCTATTCTTATAATTTAAGATCGACAATGAGATGGATTGGTAAACCAATGTACAGATGGCCGAAGCCAGAAATCATGTATGGGCAGTGTCAAAATTTACATCAACTACTAAAAAAAAATGGGGTTGCCAAATCATTGTTTTTAACGTGTTTTAGTTAAACTAAATGGTCAAAATTTGAAAAATTCACAATTTTCGGAATTAGGGGGTGCCGTCGCCTCCGATGGTCTGCACTTAGCTTCATCCGAATGTACCATGTAAATTTGTTATTATCCTGGGGTCAAGCTTTCGAACGTCGTTGTCTAATTTCAGTATTTTCCTGTGACAATTTAGTCAGAGAATTAGAAGCTATGCCTTTGAAAGGAAAATGTAATATGCAGCATGCATTTTGGTCACTTATACTTTTGAGTAACTGATTTGGTTCCCTCCTTCATTACTCTAGATCTAGCGTCTAGATTTTTAAATTGAGTCTGTTTTGTTGATCAAGTACTTCTTAAGCAAAAGAATACTAAGAAGTACTACTAGATTGTTTCATAAATTCAAGCCAATAAACAAGTTAAGATAGGTCCACGGTCCAACTTAAATTATTTGGTTTTCTAATGGAGCACATACTAACAAATATTAATCAAATTATACATCAATCTAAAAGCTGAAAGAACGAAAAGAATGATCTCGCCACTCTAGAAAAAAAAGCTACGAAACTGTGAATAACCAAACAAACACAGGACATGTTAATTCATGTATACACTCCAAACTTCATTTCTGACCCATAACACCATAACATGATCATATTAAGTTATCAACCCTTCAATTTCAAATGTACTCGATGGAGATGGCCCTTCATGTGATGTCTGAATCACAACCACTAAACTCCATACTAAACTTATATTTATTAGAAATCCTAAGAAGAAAAAAATTTATACATCTTTTTAAGCCCGAATCGTTGAGTGTAGTCAAGTTTAAGTCAAAATATATTTATCCGAGGTGTAGCGTATGCGTTAAAACACAATGATCAAGTTCAGTCTATGCAAACCGCGCACAATTTTGGGCCGCATCCCACAAAATAAACAATGAACAGGTTAAGGAAGGGGCTATTGTACGAAATGATACAAGGCATCTGGTAGACAAAGGGAGTGGTGCTTTCAATTGATAGTCCCCATTAATAGCGGAAGTGTATGAAGGAGCAAATACGAAATAGGTGGACAAATGTTGAACTACTTAGATGATGCTCTCCATAGTTTAGGACATTATTACGCTAACGCAAGGCATGCGTTTATAATTTTCTTAGGGATATCGCTCCTTAAATAAATCACCGAACTATTTAGCCAAGTTTGCTAGACAAGTTCTATTTATTGCCGTTTTTTGCTTTTGTCGGATCAGTTGCGATCCTTTCTGTATTCTGACTCAATTTAATAATGATATTTTCATTAAAAAAGAAAGAATTCAGGTGTTTCGTAGTATAATATTTCAAACATATCGATCTCAGTCCATTTTAAATAAGAATTTATATAGTTAATTTTATTTTTTTGTAATCAAATATAGTTAATTAGCTATATATACAGTTTGATGTTAAGATATGATTTTAATTATTTAATATTTTTAACTACGAAAAAAAAATGAATATAATATTGTATACTATCAAAATTACTCAATTTACTATGTTTCCCCACAATTGATTAGCAAAAAACACTAAACTGAAAAGGTGTATTGTAATGTACTTTATCAAACTGTTTAAATCATGTACAAATCTCAAACCAAGGTACCAAAATGTAAAAACACATAAAATCACACTCCTCTTCACACAATAAAAAATATGTTTAATGTACTGTATTACTAGTAGTTAACGATTTAAGTACTAGATTACCAATTTTAACAATTGAGATACCAAACTATGAAATTTCGTCTAATTAAGAAACTAACATAAATCGACGAAATTGCAGTCATTATATCTCACATTTATGATCTATTTTTGACGCATATTGATAGAATTGCTCTCACTAGAGCTGGGCAAAAACCTGAAAAAACCGTACCGAACCGAAAAAACCCGAAAGCCCAAAAAAAAAAACCCGAACCGAATGAAAAAACCCGGAAAAAATATATTAGTTGATGGCTGAAAATTTGAGTTACACATATACAATTATTATGTTTTGTTATGTATATTTTAATTAGTTAACATTTAATTTAATCATTGTTCAACCGTGTTTTGTAAAATCCCATTTTAATGATGAACAAAGTGAATTAACACTAAATATGCTCATTAAGTGTTTCTAATATATTTTCAAGTGTTGTCGTTTGAAAGGATTTTATCACTTGTCAAAATTCATTTTCGGAAACAAAATCAACCAAGTGTAAACACCCACCCGTGGGTCTTACAGAACCCACCAGTGGGTCAAGTCTCCAGAACAAGAAGAATTTTCTCAGATGCTACCCACCAGTGGGTATACAGAACCCACAAGTGGGTCAATGTTCCAGAACCAAGCAAGATTTCACCCACCAATGGGTCAGAAGACACTCACCGGTGGGTCAAAGTGCAGATAAAAAAAAAACAGCTTTTTGGCTTTTTCAAAAAGTGGCTTTACCCATTTAATAAAACACTCAACCACTTCAAACGGTCTTATAATACCCACTGGATATTTTGGAGCTGATAAAACCCCCAAAATACCTCTTCAAACACAATCAATCACACACCCAATTTCATAGCAATCAAATCCAAAATCAAAGCAACAAAAGGCTTTATACTACATATTTTCTCACTTGTATTCATAAATATTCTCGAGTTAATATTATTGTAATCTTATAAACACCGAGATATTATTTAGTGAGTGATTCATTTCAAATTCAATCTTGTAAAGAGTGATTTATAAACTCATTTGTGAGCGAGTGATCGGGTAGAGGCTTTATAAGCAAGTGTAGCTTAAAAGCTTTAGGTCTTTCATTCGGGATACTCATAGAGTGAGGGGGAGCTTAATCGGTCGATTAGCTCGTTAGGGTGTAATCTTGAAAGAAGATTCTAGTGAAACACTCGGTAGTGAAAATACCGAGGAGAGGACATAGACGCGTTTTGCCGAACCTCTATAACTCTTGTGTTATTTCTCATCCCTTAACTTTTACTTTCCGCACTTATTTATTGCTTATATTGATTGTTTGCGTAGCTAAAACTAGCAATAAATAGTTAACGAAATTGTTTAGTTAAGAAATTCACTAATTATTATTCCGCGAAAATTGTACGTAAAACTTATTCACCCCCCCCCCTCTCTAAGGTTTAGACACTTACGGACCAACAATTGGTATCAGAGCCTAGCTCTTCTATTTACAAAATCTAACGATTTTTTAGTTTAAAGATCCGACATGTCTTCGTACGCCGACTCAAAATCCATAACTAGGCCCCCATTCTTTGACGGTACAAACTATCCCTATTGGAGAGATCTCATGAAAAACTTCCTTTGTGGTTATGAAATAGACCAATGGATTAGCATAAGTAAAAGCTATAAAACGCCTAGGAGAAATGGTTTAGATAAACTCGTAGAAGAACTAGACACGGATGAACGCCATGCTTTTTCTCTAAATTGTAGAGCTATGACTTCTATAACTTGTGCGCTCTCGCCTAGTGAATACGATAAGATTTCCGGTTGTGATACCACTAAGCAAATGTGGGATAAGCTAGCTATTATGCACGAAGGAACTAGTCAAGTTAAGGACTCTAAAATTAGCATGCTTATTCATGATTATGAATTGTTTAAAGTTGATGAGACGAGTCTATTGCTTCTATGTACACTCATTTTACTAAAATTACTAACGATCTTAAAAGATTGGAAAAAGTGTATTCTAGCAAGGAGATGGTGACTAAGATCCTACGAAGTCTTCCGAGGAAATGGGAATCGAAAGTGACGGCTATACAAGAAGCCAAGGATATGAACACACTCTCTCTCGACAACCTCATAGGATCCTTAAGCACTCATGAACTCGACATGACAACTCGAAAACATGAGGATGAATTGAAAAAGAAGAAAGGCATCGCCTTCAAAAGCACAATGAACAACGATAGCGACAACGATTCCTCTAGTGAGGATGATGAAATGGCCCTCTTTGCCAAATGCTACAACAAGTTCCTAAGTTGGAAAAAGAAGGGCAGACAACGATTTCGAAAAAAGGAGTATAAGGGAGAGCCTTCCGACAAATCGAACAAGAAGGACGAAATCATTTGCTATAAATGTCACAAACCCGGCCATATGCAAAACGAATGTCCCTTGAAGAAAAAGGACAAGTTCGAAAAGAAAAAGGAATACAAGAAGGCATTCTTGGCCGCATGGGGGAGCGATGATGATAGCTCCGATAGCGACAATGAAGAAGTCGCAAACCTATGTCTCATGGCTAGAGACGACGATACCGAGGATGTAAGCTTTCACTCCTCTAACTCTTCTCTTTCGGATGATGATTGTTTTGATATAAATGACGTGTTAGCTTCGTTAGAAAAAGCTAGAGGTAAAAACAAATCTTTTAGAAAAATGCTAATTACTCTACAAGATGAACTTGAAAATTTAGCTATAAAAAATGACTCACTCACGTCTAAAAATGCCGAACTTACCATAGAAAATGATAAGTTAGTAAATGACCTTAGTTCATGTAAACTTAAGGCGGATAGCGCCGAACTTACTCTCACTAAATTCACTAAGGGAAGTAAAATGCTAAGTACTATATTAGCTTCTCAACAAGGCGCATATGATAAAACCGGTGTAGGGTACAACCCACTTTTAACGGCAAAGCATAAAAATCTATTCACCAAACAAGTGGCGAAAAATGAAAATAGACAACCAAGCTACTCTCGTAAGAACAACTCGTATAAAAATAACTTAGTTTATAATCGTTTTGTTAAACCGACCATGCATGTTAAATGCATTACTTGCAACCGTAGTGATCACTTTGAGGATTATGTCTATTGCCCTTATAGATATAAAATAAATAGAAATGACTTGGTTTGGATTCCTAAGGGTCGAGACACTAACCCTCAAGGACCCAAAAGTGCATTAGGGTACCAATGATCATTTTGTCTTGTAGGTATGCTTGAGGTCAAAAATTAACGAGGACAAGTGGTTCTTGGATAGTGGATGCTCAAGACATATGACGGGAGACAAAACAAAATTCACTACTCTTGCACCTAAAGACGGAGGTTTTGTGACTTTTGGGGATAATAGCAAGGGTAAAATCATCGGTATTGGTAGCATTTCTAAACCATCTAATGTTGTTATTGATAATGTTTTGCTTGTTGATGGTCTTAAACATAACTTGCTTAGTATAAGTCAACTTTGCGATTTGGGTCACAAAGTAATTTTTGAAAAATCGCATTGCATCATTCATTGTATTTCGGAAAATAAAACTATTCTCATGGGCCAAAGACAAAATAATGTCTATATGATTGATTTGAATAGTTCGGTGGATAATGAAGTTAAGTGTCTTATTACTATCAACGACAATGGTTGGTTGTGGCATAGACGACTTGGTCATGCAAGTCTTGATTTACTTGCTAAACTTTCTAGAAAAGATTTGGTAATAGGTTTACCAAAAGCTCCTTATAACAAGGACAAACTTTGTCACGCTTGCCAATTAGGCAAACAAACGAATATTTCTTTTAAGTCTAAAAATATTATTTCTACTACTCGTTGTTTGGAGCTCATTCATATGGACTTAGTTGGCCCCTCCCGGACACTTAGTCTTGGAGGGCGTGCATATGCATTCGTCATGGTTGACGATTTTAGTCGTTTTACTTGGGTTTTGTTTTTAACTCATAAGCATGAAGCATTTAGAGAATTCTCTATTATTTGCAAAAAGCTCCAAACACGAAAGGGTTATATGATCAAAAGTATCCGAACCGATCATGGTAAGGAATTTGAAAATACTCCATTTCAAACTTATTGTGATGAAAATGGTATTGATCATAATTTTTCGGCCCCTCGTACGCCCCAACAAAATGGGGTAGTAGAGAGGAAGAATAGAACCCTAGAGGAAATGGCACGGACCATGCTTTGTGAAAATAATTTGCCAAAGTATTTTTGGGCCGAAGCCGTAAATTCCGCTTGTTATATTTTAAATAGAGCCTTAATTAGGCCCATATTGAAAAAGACACCTTACGAATTATGGAATGAGCGAAAGCCCAATATTTCTCATTTACGTGCATTTGGTTGTAAATGCTATGTTCATAATAATGGTAAGGATAATCTAGGAAAATTCGATGCTAAGTCCGATGAAGAATTTTTATCGGATATGCTATATCGAGTAAAGCGTATAGAATTTTTAATAAAAGAACTTTATTGGTGGAAGAATCGGTACATGTTTCTTTTGATGAGATTTTACCGACAATTGATAAGCCATTAATTGTTCATAATATTGATAATGATATTTTTCATAATGCATCTTCTTCTAATCATGTTTTATTTAGCTTAGAGTCTACGCCTAGTATAGAGGTTGAACCCATAGTTGAAGAAGTCACTATAGAGAGACTTCAAACGGACTTAGAATCTAGTGTACACATTCATGAGGATTTGCCTCAAGAATGGAGATTTGCCAATCACCATCCGCAAGAATTAATCTTGGGTAACCCGGGAGAAAGAGTGCATACACGTTCTTCTTTGAGAAATTTAGTTAATCATTTTGCATTCTTGTCTCAATTAGAGCCCAAAAACATTCATGAAGCAGAACTAGATGAGAGTTGGGTATTAGCTATGCATGACGAATTAAATCAATTCGAGCGTAGTAACGTATGGAATTTAGTTCCTAGACCGCGTGAGAAAACCATCATAGGTACGAAATGGATATTTCGTAATAAGATGGATGAATCCGGGGTAGTCATTAGAAATAAGGCTAGACTAGTGGCTCAAGGGTATAACCAAGAAGAAGGCATCGATTTCGATCAAACTTACGCACCCGTAGCTAGACTAGAAGCCATTAGAATGTTGCTTGCTTATGCTTCTTTTAAACGCTTTAAATTTTTTCAAATGGATGTTAAAAGTGCATTTTTAAACGGTTTTATAAATGAGGAAGTTTATGTAAAACAACCACCCGGTTTTGAAAATCACGAGTTTCCCGATCATGTTTACAAACTTCGAAAAGCACTTTATGGTTTAAAACAAGCACCTCGAGCTTGGTATGAAAGACTTAGTAAATTTTTGATTGAAAAAGGTTTTTCTCGTGGTACTTTGGATACTACTCTTTTTATTAAAAAAGATGAAAAAGACATGCTTTTAATTCAAATTTATGTTGATGATATCATTTTCGGTGCTACTAATGCTCGCATGTGCGAGAAATTTTCTAAGTGTATGCAAGGTGAATTCGAGATGAGCATGATGGGTGAACTCACATACTTTCTTGGACTTCAAATCAAACAAACAAATGATGGCATATTTGTGAATCAAGCGAAATACACAAGAGACGTGCTCAAGCGCTTCAACATGAGCGATGCGAAGCCACTAGGAACTCCAATGAGTCCGGTAACAAAGCTAGACAAAGATGAATCCGGCATTTGTGTGGATCAAAAACTATATAGAGGTATGATTGGATCCCTCTTATATTTAACCGCAAGTAGACCCGATATCATGTTTAGTGTTTGTTTGTGTGCTAGATATCAATCTTGTCCTAAAGAATCGCATGTTGTTTCCGTTAAACGTATTTTTAGATATCTTGCAGGTACTTGTAATCTAGGATTATTTTACCCTCATGATACTTCGTTTGATTTGCTAGGCTATTCCGACGCCGACTTTGCCGGTTGTCGTTTGGATAGAAAGAGTATTAGTGGGACTTGCCAATTTTTAGGAAATGCATTAGTTTCTTGGCATAGCAAGAAACAAAACTCGGTTGCACTTTCTACGGCGGAGGCGGAATACGTCGCCGCGGGTAATTGTTGTGCGCAAATTCTTTGGATGCGTCAACAATTAAATGATTTTGATTTATCGTATGATAAAGTGCCTATTTTGTGTGATAATACTAGTGCTATTAATCTTTCTAAAAATCCTATCCAACACTCTCGTACAAAACATATTAATTTACGCCATCATTTTTTGCGAGATCATGTTCAAAAAGGGGATATTTTATTAGACTATATTAACACCGATAGGCAATTAGCCGATATTTTTACAAAACCCCTTAATGAAGAACAATTTTGTTATATTCGTAGAGAGCTCGGAATGTTTGATATATAATACGCATAGTTATATATGTGGTTTGTTAATTTTATTATGTTTTTTTATTTATTTGTCATTCCTAGAATTTCCCACCTTTAAAACTTAAAAAAAAAAAAAAATCTGCAGAAAAACCCATTGGTGGGTTTAACACCAGCCACCGGTGGCCTTTTCTTTTGAAGCCACTGACTTCTAATCCACTGGTGGGTTTTCGTTCAACCACCAGTGGGTCTTTTTTTTTGATTTTTTTTTCTTGTTCTTCTGAACAAATACATACATATATCAACCCATTTCTCACTCTCTCCTCTCAAACTCTAACATTATCAAATTTCACTCAAATTCAACATTTTTTTTCTTACAAATTTACTCTTATTTCATCCTAGAACAACTATCTAACATCGTTTTAGATCCGAATCCACTATATAATCCCAAATCAACACACCCACTTTCAACCCTAATTTTTTTTAAAAAACCCAATTTTCTTTACAATTTCAAATGGGGAGAACAAAGGGACAAGGATCTTCGAAACCCACAGCCAATAATCCTCCAACGAAAAAAAGTCGAAAGTCAAGGAAGGAAGTCGACACCGAATTTAATTCCAATTTACAACCGGTCATTGTTGAACCGCCTATTTCTTGTCGACGTGGTCGTGCCACCTCTTCTTCCACCCCTCTTCTACTTCCTCATCCTACTAATGTAAGTTATTCGTCTCCCTTGAAACCTCATGATATTCTAGATATTACTAAAAATCGTGGTCTACTTCATCATCATTTGGTTGATTGAACGCTCTTTATTGATCAATTTCCGTTTGTTGTTGAAAAATGGACTTTTCAAGGTTGGAAACCTTTGCTTGCTTTGAAAGCTCCGATCTATGTTGATTATGTCCGAGAATTCTATTCACATCTTAAATTTAGTTTTGACAAAAATACGGGTGGTTATATGGTTGAGACGGTAATTCGGGGAGAAACTTTAAAATTTCCATCTACGCTTTTTTGTACCGTACTCAACATTCCTTTGGGTGGTATCTCTTTCTCTTCGTTTAGCTATACGGATGATCTTGTTGTTGAAGACGAACAGGCTATGACTAGGTCTATCTATGAAAATTCTACTAGCTTATCTAGTTATCCTTTGGCTAATTCTCTTAAATTTGAATGCAAATTACTTCAATCTATTTTTGTAAGGTGTATTAGACCCATTGCTTCAAGTTTTACTCCTATGATCAAATCACTCGCTTTTTACACTTATTGTCTCAACTCGAAAATAAAGCTCGATCTTTGTCAAATTATCCGTACTAAAATGGCTCATGCTAAGAAAACAAAAACCGATTATCTTCCATACGGAGCTTTGATAACAAAAATCCTTCTCCATCTAAAAGTTCGTATTCCCGAGACTAGTTCTACTTTGACGCCTTTAGATCTTGAAATCATTGGTGAGAAAAATTTAACTAAAATGGGTATTATTGTCCTAGATGACAAATCCGTCTTGTGGAACAACCGTTTGGTACTCGGACCAAATTTCATCCCATTAGTACCCAATGAAAATCAATCATCTTCTTCGGCTTCTCATACTCAAACTCTCTCTCATTCTCCCCCAGTCTCTAGAAATAGTTCTCGTCCTCGTTCAGAATCTCCTCCCTCTCGTTCTTTGAAAAAATACATGAGTGGTTTGTTTTCCATTCTTACTCGGGTTACCAAAAGGGTTCGGAAAAATGCTCGTGAAGATAGGATAACGAAGCGTGCTCAACATGGAGAAACACATGAGATTGCTCAATCGGAAACAGACTCCTTAGATCAAGATAGTGACGAAGATAGGAAAGTTATCGAAGAGCTTTTTGGAAAGGGTCCGGATGCCGACGATGCTCATACCCCCGCTCATTAATAGTAGTCTACTTGTTTTTGATGTTGACAAAGGGGGAGATTTAACCATATTTTGTTATTAGTTTATGATATCTCTCGTTTAAAACTTTTAGCTCTTTTGTTAGAATTTGGTTGTGTTTGGCTTTTGGGTTGTAATATTTAAGCAAACTTTTAGCTCTTTCGTTTATGGCTATTATGAGAAGGTTTTGCTTGCATCATTGTGTTATTCTTACTTGAAATTCCCGTTGCCTATTTGAAACATGTTGCTATTGAGTTCTACATTGTATCTTTGCTTTGTTATGTTTTTTTTGGAACGATGGATTTTTAAGCAAAATGATGCTCGATTTTTTACTCGCACTTATGGTTTTATTTTGTATGTGCGATATGTATCTCTTTATACTCTTTTATCATGTATATTCGTTTATTATTGAAAGAGCTTATTTAGAATTAATTCAAGTTTTGTCAATCATCAAAAAGGGAGAGATTGTTGAACCGTGTTTTGTAAAATCCCATTTTAATGATGAACAAAGTGAATTAACACTAAATATGCTCATTAAGTGTTTCTAATATATTTTCAAGTGTTGTCGTTTGAAAGGATTTTATCACTTGTCAAAATTCATTTTCGGAAACAAAATCAACCAAGTGTAAACACCCACCCGTGGGTCTTACAGAACCCACCAGTGGGTCAAGTCTCCAGAATAAGAAGAATTTTCTCAGATGCTACCCACCAGTGGGTATACAGAACCCACCAGTGGGTCAATGTTCCAGAACCAAGCAAGATTTCACCCACCAATGGGTCAGAAGACACCCACCGGTGGGTCAAAGTGCAGATAAAAAAAAACAGCTTTTTGGCTTTTTCAAAAAGTGGCTTTACCCATTTAATAAAACACTCAACCACTTCAAACGGTCTTATAATACCCACTGGACATTTTGGAGCTGATAAAACCCCCAAAATACCTCTTCAAACACAATCAATCACACACCCAATTTCATAGCAATCAAATCCAAAATCAAAGCAACAAAAGGCTTTATACTACATATTTTCTCACTTGTATTCATAAATATTCTCGAGTTAATATTATTGTAATCTTATAAACACCGAGATATTATTTAGTGAGTGATTCATTTCAAATTCAATCTTGTAAAGAGTGATTTATAAACTCATTTGTGAGCGAGTGATCGGGTAGAGGCTTTATAAGCAAGTGTAGCTTAAAAGCTTTAGGTCTTTCATTCGGGATACTCATAGAGTGAGGGGGAGCTTAATCGGTCGATTAGCTCGTTAGGGTGTAATCTTGAAAGAAGATTCTAGTGAAACACTCGGTAGTGAAAATACCGAGGAGAGGACATAGACGCGTTTTGCCGAACCTCTATAACTCTTGTGTTATTTCTCATCCCTTAACTTTTACTTTCCGCACTTATTTATTGCTTATATTGATTGTTTGCGTAGCTAAAACTAGCAATAAATAGTTAACGAAATTGTTTAGTTAAGAAATTCACTAATTAGCTTAGTTAATAACTCATAGTTTTTATTTCGCGAAAATCGTACGTAAACTTTATTCAACACCCCCCTCTAAGGTTTAGACACTTACGGACCAACAATCATAATTTGTAATTGTCTCAACTTTTAATAACTAAAAAATGTAGAAATTAACATTTTCACAATTATCATTTGAAACTAATGTTTGCATAATTATAAGTTATAACAGTTTCAGAACCCATAAGTACGATATGAAAGAAAATTTTATTATAAATTGTAACTATCTAAATAATTGTGATACTAACTTTTCATTATTAAATGCTTCATTTCACCTTATTTAAACATTTTCAAAAAACAAATTGACTAAAAAATTCTCATAAATAAGTTATCTTTTATCATTTTACTACATCATTTTACTTATTTTTCTAATAATTAGGGGACGTGTAATTTGAAAATGATATAAAATATACCAAATTGATATTTTTTATTATTATCATTTTTACATATCTAATTTAGGAGATTCGGAATAAATAGATTAGCAAAATAAACATAATAATGTACTAGACAAATGTATAAATAAATATGTTTCAAAATATAACAACATATTTTTGTAATTAAAACGGGAAACAAAAACCCAAAAAAACCGAAACTGGACCGAGACAAACCAGTTCGATTCATAAACCGAAAAGACCGAAAACCAAAAAAACCGACCCGAACCCATCCCTAGCACTTACCATATGATAGGTAAGACAATGTGAGCGCAATTTTATTATTTTGTTTAAAAGTATATGTTTACGACAAATTTCATATTTTGATAGTTTAATAATTAAAATTAGGTAATGTATTAAATATTTATTTTTCCCTTCCTCACACCAACGGTCAACCATCTTCCCCACCTCACACCTCTCTCTCTCTCTATACCTAAAAAAAACTGATTCCACGATAAAATAAAATAAAAAAATAAACATGTAACCCCCAATAATAATAATAAAATCAAAACAAAAAACCAAATCTGAATCATCTTTCTCATTTCCCCCCATCTCTCTCTCTCTATATCTATATAATATCTATCTATCCATCCTTATATATACATAAAGATATATAAGTATATATATATAAATGGAGTTACCCCTTCTTCAATCCAAATCAAGGGCCCCATTTATCCCACCTCACCCCACTCAGCTCCCGCCACGTGTCAAACGAAACCCTAACCCCAACACCACTCTCTCTCTAAAAACCAAGCTCACCATCACCATCTCCCTCTCTCTAATCTCCCTCCTCCTCCTCCTCCTCTCCGCTTTCCTCCGCCTTTCCCCCACCCCCGCCCCGAGCCCCTTCGGCGTGGTTATTCACTGTTCTGCCACCCGATCGGTACTCCACGTGTTCACCTCTCTAGACCTGAATATCGGTACATTTGTGAAAGTGGGAGAAAAGTTAAATGTGGGGGTTTTGGGGCAATTGGTGGGGGTCGCGAAGGGTAAGGTACCGGAGAGAGAGTGGAGGAAGACGAAGGTGACGATGATGGTGGAGGGGGTGGGGAGGAGGGAAGAGGAGGAGAGAGAGGCGTTGTTCGGGGATTGTAGAGGGGTGTTGAGGGGTTCTGGATTTTTGTTCGAGGATCATTATGTCACTTTACTACAAGGTAATAGTTTATTTTTTGATTTTGATCCCGATTGTTTGGAAAAATGTTTTTTTTGTTGAGCAAACTTGATAGTAATTAGAGATATACCAGTTTTTTTTCTTCATGATTTATGTGTGATAGAGTTTGTTAATTGGTCGGTTCGGTTAGGTTTTACTTGATTGAGTCAATCTGCTTTATGTTGAGCTAACTTGATAATTAAAAAAGTGTCGTTTTTTTAACTACCGATGTGTGATACAGTTTGTAAATTGTCGGTTAGCTTTTAACTGATTGAGCCAATGTGCTTTATGTTGAGCTAACTTGATAATTAAAGATGTTACCTTTTTCTTAATGATTGATGTGCGATAGAGTTTGTTAATTTGTTCGTTTTTTTAGGATAGTTGGGTCTTTATACTCCAAGGTAAAGGTTATGGTTTTTAATTGATTGTCTAAAAAATGGAGTATTATTTTGTTGTTGAGCTAACTTGATAGTAATTAGAGATCTGACAGTTTTTTTTCATGATTTATGTGTGATGGAGTTTGTTAATTGTTCCGTTTAGTTCTTTTAATTGATTGAGTCAATGTGCTTTATGTTGAGCTAACTTGATAATTAAGAATGTTACCTCTTTCTTAATAATTGATGTGTGATACTGTTTGCTAATTGTTCGGTTTCAATATATTGGGTCACTTTACTCCAAGGTAAAGGTTATGGTTTTTGATTGATTCTTTGTTGAGCTAACTTGATAATAATTAGAGATATAGCAGCTCTTTTTTGCATGATTTATGTGTGATAGAGTTTGTTAGTTGTTCGGTTTAGTTCTTTTAATTGATTGAGTCAATGTGCTTATGTTGAGCTAATTTGATAATTAAGAATGTTACCTTTTTCTTAACAACTGATGTGTGATAGAGTTTGTTAACTGTTTGGTTTAAATTTGATTGACTTGTAGAGGGGTTTTGTGGGGTTCGGGAATTTTATTCGAGGATAGTTGGGTCACTTTACTCCAAGGTCAAGGTTATGGCTTTTGATGGATTGCTTTAGAAATGAAGTATTTTTTTTTGTATTGAGATAACTTGATAGTAATTAGAGATATAACAGCTTTTTTCTCATGATTTATGTGTGATAGAGTTTGTTAACTGTTCGGTGTTTTTGCTTGAGGATAGTTGGGTCACTTTACTCCAAGGTAAAGGCTATGGTTTTTGATTGATTGTTTGTTGAGCTAACTTGATAGTAATTAGAGATATAAGAGTTCTATTTTCATGATTTATGTGTGTCGTGTGATAGAGTTTGTTAATTGTTGGGTTAGGTTTTACTTGATTGAGTCAATGTGCTTTATGTTGAGCTAACTTGATAATTAAGAATGTTACCTTTTTCTTAATGATTGATGTATGATAAAGTTTGTTAAGTGTTCGGTTTTAATTGATTGACTTTTAGAGGGGTTTGGGATTTTTTTTCGGGGATCGTTGGGTCACTTTACTCCAAGGAAAAGGTTATTTTTTGATTTTGATTGTTTAGAAAAATATTTTTTTGTTGAACTAACTTGATAGTAATTAGAGGGGTATAACAGCTTTCTGTCATGATTTATGTGTGATAGAGTTTGTCAACTGTTCAGTGTTTTTGTTTGAGGATAGTTGGGTCATTATACTCCAAGGTAAAAATTATCTTTTGATTTTGATTGTTTAGGAAAAGGCTTTGTTGTTGAGATAACTTGATAGTAATTAGAGATATAAGAGCTCTTTTTTTCATGATTTATGTGTGATAGAGTTTGTTAATTGTCCGGATCAGTTCTTTTAATTGATTGAGTCGATGTGCTTTATGTTGATCTAACTTGATAATTAAAAATGTTACCTTTTTTTCCAAACTATTGATGTGTGATAGAGTAAGAGCTTGTAAATTGTCGGGTTGGTTTTACTTAATTGAGTCAATATGCTCTATGTTGAGCTAACATGATAATTAAAAAAGTGGCCCTTTTAACTATTCATCTGTAATAGAGTTTGTAAATTGTCAATTTGGTTTGGTTAGGCTTCACTTGATTGAGTCAATGTGCTTTATGTTGAGCTAACTTGATAATTAAATATGTTACCTTTATTTTAAACCATTGATTTGTGATACCGTTTGTATATTGTTCGATGTGGCTGATATGTTGATATATCGCATGCTTTATTAGGAGATGCTATTCTTGTGATATTAGGTATTTAAGTTCTATAAAAAAAGTAAATGAGCTTTACATGGCATTAGAATTAGAGCATTCGAAGGTTTTGGTTTACTTCGGTTTTAGTTGATTAGCCTTTGGGTCGAGCCAACTTGGTAGTTAAAAAATTGAGCTTCTCTGTAATGGTTGATGTGTGATAGAGTTCGTTAATTGTTCGACTTACATAATAATATATATCAGGAGCCAGCTTTATTGTTGATTTATATGTGATAGAATTTGTTCATTGTTCCACCTCACTTATTGATTATTGATATACTGTGTGGTTGATCAGGAAATACGTTTTTTCTATATTGGGTACGAGAAAAGGTATATGGGCCTTAACACGGCATAATAATGAGCTATTGGGGTTTAGAGCACCTTCATCAGATTCATCAAATCTAATTCATTAAATCCGATTTATAAGGAGAAAAACACTTTTTTCCAACTTTGTTGATCCATAAATATTTTGATCACTATATCAGTATCTCTATCCTCTTCTCTAAATTGATTATTTAATAATGTTCTATTGGTTGCGCTTTGTAGAAGAGAGAGAGGGAGATGTTATAAAATTATTTTTGTCTTATGAAGAGGAGTTTTGTTCTCTCTTTATTTAAGGAGATTCATTGCTCTCTCTGTTTCTAAAGAACGCAAAATTAGACTGTTGCAATAACACTTTTTCTATTTACGCATCAATTTTTTTTAGAGAAAGTGTGTGTTTAATGATGCTGATGGCGATTCTCTAAAAATGTGCTCTATGTTGCGGCAGTATTGATAATTGTAATTTTTGTTTTTGGATGATGAATGGTCATAAATAAAGGTTCTATCTTTAATCGATTGAATAAATAATACTTTATGTTGAGCTAGCTTGGTAATAAATAATATTCAGGTTTTTACTGATTTGTGTATGATAGAGTTTGTTAATTGTCCGACATCGCTTGCATATAGATATATCTTATGCCAAATTAGGATTTTTTTTTTATAGTATATCATGTCAGATAAAAGGTAAATGAGCTTTACATGGCATAAAATGAGATTACTCGAAGGTTTGTGTTGGTTCTAATTGATTGATTTGATGTACTTTATTTATCTGTTTTTTTTTATTTGTTCGTATAGTGGTGTCCTAGAAAAGATATATGAGCCATAACATGACGCTAGAATGAGCTATATGAGTTAACAATGTGCGTTATGTCGCGGCGGTAATGACACCTGCAGATGTTATTATTGGTTGATGAACGGTCATGATTATTTATTCCACTTAATATAAATTGATGTCTACGTGTTGCAAGGAATGGATCTACAGGAGTATAATTCTGCTTTGGCTTTTTTATGGTGCAATAGTTTGTTCATGTTAAGCCATGTTTTGATTGCATACTTGGACATGATAAGAAACTTTTTTTCGACATCTTTGCCTTTTTTTTTTAACTCCTATATTACATATTTGTGGACCTAATTCCTAAACTGCTGATTTAAGGTACACATTATGCAATTATGATGCAGGTAGAGAAAAGGCTGTTTACGACTGGGTAGCTGCAAATTATGCTTTTGGAAACTTGGGAAAAGAACCGGAAAAAACAAACGGAATTGTTAAACTTGGTGGGACATCTATGCAGGTTTTTTGCATCCACATTGTGTCTATGTTTACAGATTATATATTTGCTTCACTTAGTTCTACCTAGATTGTCTCATACTCTCAATAAAGGAATTGTATGTCATGTATGAGACTATGAGTTAAGTGGTGAACATCATTTTATGAGAATATAGTAGTAGTAAAAATGAATTATTGTGTATATAATATATTCTGCATAAGGAACCCCAGTTATACGCAATTACTCATATATTAGTGTTTCGAAACAATTGGTGACTAGTATTCGCAGTGTACTTTAATGTCTCAAATACATAAGGTCATCCCAGTTGGATATACAGTTAATTGCTTTTATGTTTTAGCCTTTTAGGATTCTTGACTTTCTGGAATTAAAAAGTTATGGTTTGGATTTTGGACTAATAGACATGAAATTGATTATTTGTTATTTCTTGGCATGTCTATCATTGATTTGGTCATAATTAAATATTAGTAATAATTATCTTCATCTTTTATGTCGTTTAGTTACCTTTGTTTGTTTATTGGACGTGGTTTGTGTTGGTTAGATAACTTGAACATAGTATTTCACCAATTTTACTTGTTTACAGTAATAAAAATTAATGATCATTAGCAGTCAAAAATAGTTTTTGTGAGCAAAGATTTTTGTGTATGCAGATCACCATTCCAACTTTAGATCCGGATCTTGCTTCAGAGACAATCAGACTAGCTGGGGTTACCTACAACCTTTTGACAAATAGCTGGCCTTACTTCGGTCAGGTGCCTAATTTAAATTTCTAATTTTGTAGTGATTTTTGAGTTTTGACACTTTTGAGTTCAATAAGTTGGATAATCTTTTTGACTTGAAATCAAAGAGCAAAGACCATGCTACATAGTTTTGTTGCTTTCCACCAAGGTTCTAGAGTAGACATTTGAGTATAGTATACATTGTTTCATTAACTCATAGTTGGTGGTGAAATGCTTATCTTCGTTCTTTTACAGGATGCAATGTGGAAATCACTTGGTCAAATGTACAATTCAAAGGACTTGCAAACCGGTAACTTTTTGTTTTGTACTTTCTCTTAATTTTTGTTGTGGTTGCAGTCAGTATATCTCAACTCTAAGGCTCTATGCTAATATTAACGGACATGTAGTTGCTCGCCCTGTAATTTTAACATTAAATTGACGCTTCCTTTAACTTTTACTCAATTTGGTTGCCCTAACAATAATGTTGAAGGTACTTTCAGTAAATGGAAACAGAAATTTAAAGGTTTACTTTTCTTAGTATAGAAATATAAGCCCTATATCCTCTTTTACAAAGGTTTTTATTCACAAACAGGTGTTCTATTACAATGGATATTTCTAAATGTAGTTTTTTCTTTGTGTGACATGTCATACTCTCTTGATCAGAACGAAAGGTTCCCTCCACCTTGCTTTAATAATCCGGGAAAGTGTAATGTCATATGTATCCCAAAGAACATTATTCTCAAGTGTACCTTAAAAAAGGCATTAATAGCTTGCTTTAAATTTCTCCTACTTACAGTTTCAAGTTCTGGGGAGGATATTGCAAGAGATCCTTGTGTTCCAAAAGGATACAAGTTCACAATAAATGCAACCATCGAAAAAACTGTTGCCGGAAACTTTTCATTATGCACATCACACGTGACGGAATTATTAAAGAGAAAACAAGGTAAGCTATCTCTTATCGGCTTTCAAATATATAGCAGTTTGAAAATTTAGAAAGCAATTGATTGCTAATTGTGACATTGTTACAGTTATAACTTATCAACCAAGAATTTGTTGGTCTCACCCGTCTTGAGTTAAGTCTTTACCTGTTTGGTTGGTTTCAGAAAGCTTTCCCCAGTTCGACAATTGTCTTAGTGACGCAAAAGAAGATGGAATTTTTTTTGTCTCAGTGACTTGTTAATTGTTTCTTTTAGGCTAGCTCTGCAGGGTATACCTTTGGGAGTCAAAACCGAGATCTGATAATTTTATAAAATGAAAAATGAGTCAAATTTAACTTATATCTTAAATCTTGACTCTAGTATCTGAGAGGCTTATTGATGTTATTTCAACAGTGATAGATATTTGAGACTTGTTGTGGTTAGTTTCTTCAAGTATCTGGGATGACTAATTATCAGCCACTCTGTATATTTCACAATCCTGGCATTATGAAATGAAAAATGAGTCAAATTTAACTTCAATCTTAAATTCTGAACTTTTATCTTAGAGGCTTTTGATTTTATTTCACAGAGAGATATTTGAGAGTCGTGGTTGGTCTTTTTAAGCATCTTAGATTACTATTTTTCAGTCTGTCTTTCACTTCCATGGCTGAATCAGGACTATTTTTGTGCACTTTTTACTTCTTAGTTTCAAAACTCGGATGCGTTGCTAGTTAATTAATAACAGCAGGCAAGCAGTTTGTGCATCGGTTTCATTAATTTTATCGTATTTCCATCTTAGTTTTCTTTAAAACTTTTTTTCCCAGACAGTGAAATTTTACATCTGGTTCTTATATTGATTTGAATGACCTTACTTTCATCATAATCTTATTTCGTGTATTGGTGTATGTAGGTAGACGTTGCCTGCAGCCACCTTGTGAAATTGTATTATCTCCCTCTATGAAGTTGCGGGACATGCCTGTTCCTTTCGATAAAGTTGTCTTCATCTCTGAGGTTTGTCCACCGTGTCTTGTACTGAAATTGTTATATGACCTACTCAACATGTCCTGAAGCTTAAATGTTGCTAAATTTTATACTTATCTTCCACGAAACTGGGGGTTTATTGGTTACAATCAGTTCTGTAAATATCTTGTATATATCCACTTACTCTCGATCACGCCCCAGACAAATACCTTGGGAAATTTGCTCTCCTTTGGATAAGTGAATTTAGAGGTATCATGCCTTTTGTCCTTTAAAAAGACATCATTTTTTTACAAAGCAAATGACACGAAGTCGATAGGGTAATCCTTCCCCAAGTATATCGCTTCTCACTAAATTAATCCAATTAAACAAACTCATACTATCACATACATGAAAAGTGTCCTATTATGTGGGTGTGTTTTTACATCTTACCTTGGCAAAGTGCGCTTGTTGTACATTTCCCATTAACGATTCCCCATTACCTTTTACTTGTTTTAACTATTTAAGTTCTATTGCACAGCTTTTTGGGTTGGTTCCAAAGGCTTCTTTGTTGGAGCTGGAGACGGCGGGTCATCACTTCTGTGAAGATGATTGGTATAAATTAAAGAGTAAATACGACAACATTGACGACCTAGATTTGGCCAAGTATTGTTTTTCCTCTGCATATGTTTTGGCGCTGCTACGTGACAATTTTGGCATATCGATGACCGACAAAAGGTAAAATATTCACAATTAGTATACCAACCTATCTAAAGTATGGGATGCTTAAAATTTTTAAGATATAATTAGTGTATTAAATGTTTGATTCTATGTAAACTGGTGCTTAGTACGTCAACATGATCAAACAACCGGTACTTAAGGAGTGTTTTTGAGTGCAATTCTAACACTAGTGTCAAAATTATCTGATTGTCGGTGTGGTTATTAGTATGGTATACCAATTTGTTAATGATTGATAGTATGTTGTACAAGGTGATATTTATGTACTTATGTTTTTCTAGCTTTCTTTATTCATATCCATTTTACATTTTGATAGCTCCGAGTGTTAGTATTGATTACACGGGATCTAAATAATATGCTTTTCTGGATTGCAGATTTGGTTTTGCTACTCTGGGGAAAAATATCCCCCCTGCCTGGATTTACGGAGCTTTTGTCATTCAAATACTACAAGAACCGCTGAAATTGAAAAATGAAAATATGGAGGAGATTGTTGGAAATGACTTGGTCACTTATATTTCATTGTTTACAGTCTTTTTAATTGCTGTATTGGGTGCAGTTTTCTTATTGAAATGCCAAAAACCACAATTAAAAACGGTGTACGATTTGCAAAAAGGACATTATATTGTCACTCGGTTGCCTAGGTGATTTTTCATTCTCTTTTTGGAATTTTGGTGAATTTCCCCCGCTCATAATTTTTTGTAACATGTACAGTGAAACCGCATATAAAATATTGAATGTTATCAAAATTAAATTGTTTTGTTACTCTTCTGCAAACGTTTCTTTGAGCTTTTTAATCTTGTATTAGCATTTCTGAGATATATAAACTTGAAATTTCTCGTTGTTAAGGAGCATGCATTTACTAGATAATATTTCTATTCTACCTAATTTAAATTAAAGAAAATAAAAGTTTGAAATGAGGATGTACCTGTTTTCACCCGGCTAATCGGCCATGTCCGTGTTATAAATTATGTTCTCTTTCTTTACTATTATTGAAAATGAAAATAGCATGGTTCAACAAATTTTCGCAAATACTCCGTGGAGTATTTTGTTTTTCGTGTTTTTTTTAATATTATTAGGGCTATGATGTAAAATAATAATAATTCTAGATCACTTCTCTCATGACTGGTGTTTTACAGTTTTGGGACCTCGTCATGAAGAAAACGGTGACGATATCATTCCGTTCTAATGAATATAAGTTACACGGCAGAAGCTGTTCCAGAACACGAGTACCTGATAAATGAGATATATGACGAGTATGCATAGCGCCGCTAGCGGATCTAATATACTAAACATTAGACATATTAACATCGGTGGGAAAAACACTTATTCTTCTACTTATAGTAATATCAATCTTACGACGTTCAAACTTACCTCATTTGGCCAGCCTTGAATTACTAATTTCTTACGATATACTGTATATATGAAAAAGAAAAATAATGGCCACTGCAGGAAAAAAAGGATTAGTATATTAGGTGGATGTGATTCTACAATGATGTATTTAACCAAGGTAGTTTAACTAATATAATAAAAACAGGACAGGAATAAGATTTATCGCAAATTAGGAGTTTTTTTTTTTTTTTTTTAAATTAGGAGTTTGCATCATACAAACTTTAATGAAAACATTTGATCACACAAGAAACATGAGAAGAAAATGGGAGAGACGAGAAAAATAGGTATTGTGACGAGATCGATTAATCAAATTAACATATCAGTTTTTGGATTAGAGTAGCCCTCTCCATCAACTGGGGACATTATTTTAGCTATTTATTTTTAATAATTCTTCCTTTAGCTAGAAGCAAAAAAAAATCTTCAAATTTATTATTTATATCATCCATTTATTTTACTTGCCAAAGTTTAAACGAAAAAAATGTGATGGACAGAGCCAAATATTGTAGTATAAAAGTAATATTAATTACATGCTTAGAAACTAGAAAGGATTAAGTAAAATATAAAATTGAGGATTGTAATTCTGTTCAGATTAAAAATGCAATGCATATATAGCGTATTTCCATTATTCATTAGAAAGGTAAAAATGGTCCAAAAGGTAATAAATAAATTATTTGATATTTGAACCTCAGAAAAACAAAAATCCGATAAAAAAGTCAAATGTCTAAATCAGTTTGATAAAAAAGAAGTGAGCAGTTGTTTTTGATGATTTTTTTCTTTGCAATTATGTATTTACAGTTTCTATTTTTCGCAATTTTGTTTAT
This sequence comes from Primula vulgaris, assembly GCA_963920805.1. Classification (NCBI taxonomy): domain Eukaryota; kingdom Viridiplantae; phylum Streptophyta; class Magnoliopsida; order Ericales; family Primulaceae; genus Primula; species Primula vulgaris. The sequence continues at coordinate 20,096,630 of OY987222.1, forward strand.
TCACTTCTTTAATTTGTACTCTATATATTGCCAGCGGAATGTGTGCACCTCCGTTCAAATTGATAGTTCAAATTAATGAATGCATTACCTAATTATGTATTTTTTGGGCTCTTTCGTACCCTGTAAGTGCCATTAGATATAACAAGATGATGGTCAATATTTCATGTTTGAATTAGACATTCATTATTTATGATGACTTTACTATTAAAACTAACACATGAAATGTATGAACTAATCGATTAAATACCATCTGATTTGATTGCTATGCTCTGGCCATCCTTTATAAATTAATACATTCATTCTTTTTTTACATCAAATATAACATTTCATACTAAACGATAATATAAATGAGACAAATATATATAACATGCAACTTTAAAATGCGAGAACCGCAATTGTAAACTTGAGATGTTGGAGGTAAACTAATTGTTAAATTTAAACCATTGATTCGAATCTATTGGCCAAATAATAACATGAGGGAGACTTTACCAATTTTGGGTGCGTCTTTCTAATTTTTTGTAGCTTTTCCTTTTCAAAAGCAATCTAAGAACCGGAAGTAAATTGAGAGATAGGAATGTCCCGATGGCAAAAATAGAACATGGTATGGTAGCTTTATAGGGATCTATGGAGAGTATTGAAATTGTATCTCTCCGTAGTTTGATCAATTGAGCATTCTTCCAAAATTAAAGAAAAACACGGAGCTCAAGATTTCAAATAAATTCTAGTTTAATTGGTGGTAATTGCATGTTGGAACAATAGTTGGCTTGTGATAAGTTATTTATCAATGTCTGTACCTATTGTGTACAATGTTTTCGTTTACTTATTACATTAGTTGCATGTTGCAACAAAGTAAAATTTCAAATCGCATGTTATAATATTGTGTACAATGTTTCCGTTTACTATTATATATGAGTAAAATAGTTAAATTTACAAAATAGTCAAACCCTAATAAAACAATCAAACACTTCATCGGTGCTTCATGTTTGGACATTCAATCACACATTATTTCTTGTGTCATAATTTTCCAAATATATTAATATTAACGAGATTAGAAGTGGTGAAAGTCTGCAAATAAAAAAACAGCATATTCGTTAGAGATTATACATCGCTTTTAGTGTCATGGGAGATTTCAAAACAAATTGGAAAATAATGCTCCATTGAATAGCTTGGTTGCTTATGTGCACCATTTAACGTGACAGAAATTAAATTCATGATATTTGTAGCCAGGTTTTGGCGACCCAACATTGCTTTGTGGACTATTTTAGTATTATTCATTGTTGTTTCATTCATTATAATATTATCGTTTCATTTATTACAATACATTTAACTATGTAGCGATTTCAAACTTTGGTAGCAATTTCAAAAGTTTATTACATTCCAAACTTTGGTAGGTTATTGAATAATAAAAGTAAATATTTTCCACTCGTGTTCGTTTAATTAAAAACAAACAAAAGAAACCTAAAAAACTAGATTTTATTTTGCTTTTTGGTCCATTTAATTTTTACAATAAAAAAAGCCGAACTATCTAATTCTGCAATCCTTTTAATCAGGCAACATGCGTTTTATAAATTAAATTGATCTATTCTTCTACTAGACGATGTAATTTTGTATTCTTTAATTAAGTCATATCATTTATCAATTCATTTACATCATTGTTTTATAGATTCACACGAAATATTTTTTCATTGTTTTTTATCAGTAATTAAAGAATATTAAAAATAATTATCTTATGGTTGAAAGAAATAATGTCACTTTTTACTTTTTGTTTTTGAATAGAAATTTACCTTTACTATTCAATATAACTATGTTTGCGAAAAGTGAAAAATACTACACTATGGACCTTAAAAAATAAAAAACACATTTAATGTAATGTAATACCAGTTTTTTTATAATTTAACAACTGAAATATCAATTTTAACAATTGAGCTATCAAAAAAAAATTTGTCACAATTGAGAACCTACTGTTAGACAAAATGATAAAATTGCACTCACATGGTGAGTGCAATTATATCAACAAATTACATCAAAAATAGATCTCAAATATGATATATAGTGACTGCAATATCGTCGATTAATTCGGTTAGTCTCTTAATTGGAGTTTGATATCTCAATTATTAAAATTGTTACTTAATATCAAAAAAAAAGAAAAAGAAAAACAATATATTTATTGACAGTATAGAAAAAGAAACACATTATATAATTACTTCAACAGTATTTCCCGGGCTCTGTCGTACTCTGTAAGTACCATTTGAAATAATTTAGCTCTCAAAATAATCACTGATAATTAGGTTATTAGGCCTTTATTTGAAGATTGCATAATTGTTGCTTTTACAATAATTATTAAAAAACAACAACAGTGTTTAGTGCCCTTAAAGTGTTCGATAAAAGTCCTCACAAGCTTTTACCATAATTTTCTTTAATTTGCTCCATTTATAGATAGCTCGACAGCATAAGATATTATATGCTTATTTATAAAATATTTTAGATATTATTCTTTAACATTCTATAAATCATGAAAATTACCCCATTAATTTTTTTCATGATTCTATAAATCCTTCTCAAGCTCTTTCTTACCTTTGATTTTCTTTGAGGCCCTTTTCTTTAATTTGTGTTTTCTTTAATTTCTTGTCTTTAATTTGTGCTTTCTCACAAGCATACGAGTCATTTTTTTTTTCTGTATTGACTTTTAGAACAACTGACCATTTTGTCTTATAAATCGAGAGCTTGTTTGGTTGCAGTTTTTATAAAACTAAATTACGTTATAACTCGAGCCGAAAAACTTCGATCTTTTTCGTACCAATATACAATAAAAACAAGAAAGTTGACCTGTTAGCTGCTAATAACAAGGCTTAGATTATCTACAAGTTACATGTCAATTGTTTTGAGCCTAATGTATGTTTCAACTTTCAACACTTTTAAACCTTAAAGTTCAGCTTTGGAATTAAATAATTGAAAAGTACATATGAAACCGGAATACATGTTCCAACTTCCACTAATTGTTTCCAAACTACATAGCTCTTGGAATTTCTGGATTTGTATAGATAACATGAAAGTGGAGATGAAATGTTGATTTTAGACCCGTGTTGGAAATTAAATGTACCTTTCATTTTAAAGTAAGAGTTGTTGGCTCTAGATGTGAAGCATATAAGTTGGGTTGTTTGAAAACATTCAATATAATGTTTTTTTAAGTAATATAATAGCTTATTTTGAAAACAGCTTATTTGAAAACAGCTTATTTGAAAACAAAAGCAAGCTGATTTTAAAACCATGCCAAACATACCTTATAATAAAAAGATCTTTGTCTAGGCTTCAAAGACTTGGGCAATTCAAGTATGTGATATATCAAGTGTTCTGAAAACAGGCTTGTGAGCATGTTTATTTTTGTCTCCCGTTCCCTGGTGCAGCTGAACAATATGATCCTGCTTATTGATAGTCGAAATTTATGCTAAATTAAACAGGTCCTTGTTGATTTGGTTGCAGGGTCTTTGGATATTGGAACGAAGTTGAACCTGATGATTTGTCCTGCTAGTATAGGAGATGGAGTAAAGTTAGCTCCATTATAAGTGACGCTGTGACGATGTGGTCAGTGAAGTTAGCGACTATTTTGAGGAGAACTTGGAAGAAAGGGAACTTTGCACAAACTAAATGTTATCTTCAACCCAATATGTCAACAATGGCTAGTATTAGTAAGGTTCTTTCGTACCCGTTCCACATGATTCTATGAGTTTTTGCCCCTTATTTTAAGAAATAAATTTTCAAAACTACTGAAGTCATTCAGTCATAATAAGTGAAAGTTAAACTTATCTCCCGTTAGGGTGTTTGCTCTATCTCCTCTTTTAGATAACATCTACCGGTTTGCATGTGGAGTGATCTATGCATATTTTGAACTTTTTTCGACTTTCATCTCCTTACTAATAGCAACATAGGCGTAAAGGATGATTTGAACTTTTTGGACTTTTTATCATCATGTTTATATTCTAATTCCTCGAAGAATTAAAGATTATATTCAATTCTCTTCATTACCTTAAAAACCTGTCTATTAGAAATCTTATTCATAATATGAGAATAGAACGAGTAAATAATAATTTTCAATGAACACAAATTGCAGAAAGATTGTCCGAGGTTGGTGGCAAAGCAACTTTGGCAAAAGATTTGGCCTGTTTAATTGAGGAATCGTCTCATGTTGATGAAAGGACACCGAAGACCCGTGTAGAGCTTAAGAGATTACTCGAAATGCGTATAAAAAAGCGAGTGAAAGAGCAATTTAAAAATGGAAAGTTCCAAAACCTCATGCAAAATGTGATTGCCAATTCAAAAACTCTCGAGGATGCTTATAACTGTGTTAGAGTGAACGCAAATATTGATTTCGATTTGGAGAATGATAGAATCAGTTTCCATTCTTTGGCTGAGGCGCTATCTTCAGGTACTTTTGATGTCGCAAACAATGTATTTCGCGTATCTACAAAAGGTACAGTTAAAGAAACTCTCGTTCTTCCTAATATTAACATGAAGGTTGTCCAAGAGGCCATAAAAATAGTTTTAGAAGTAGTTTTTAGGCCACATTTCTCCAAGATCTCTCACGGTTGTCGAAGCGGGCGTGGGCATAGCTCAGCCTTAAGATATATATGCAAAGACATATCTAATTCAGATTGGTGGTTTACTTTGGTTATTAATAATAAACTCGACGATGACATTCTTAATAGACTCATTTCTGCTATGGAGGTTAGGGTACAAGATCCAGACTTGTACGAAGTAATTCGAAGCATGTTTAAGGCTCAAACATTAAACTTAGAGTTTGGGGGTTTTCCAAAAGGCCATGGTCTCCCACAAGAAGGGGTGCTTTCACCAATACTTATGAATATATATCTTGACCTCTTTGACAGTGAATGTTACAAAATGTCAATGCGATACGAAGCAATTGATAATGGTTTTGACAATGTAAAAAATGATAATTCACAGTCGAAGCTAAGGAGCTGGTTTAGGAGACAAATAAAAGACTCTAAAAAAGAACACACTCTCGAGGAAAATTCCGGTGTTAGAATACATTATTGTCGTTTTATGGATGAGATATTTATTGCCATTTCTGGTTCAAAAGACGTAGCTACTGCTTTCAAGTCTGAGATCTCGCAGTACTTACAAGATTCTCTTCATTTAGGTGTCGATAGCGAGGGAGAAATTCTATGCTGTAATGATCCACGTGGCATTCAATTTCTTGGGACTCTAGTTAGAAGAAGTGTTGTAGAAACTCCAGCAGTGAGAGCCGTTCACAAATTAAAGGAAAAAGTTGAGTTATTTGCGTTGCAAAAACGAGAAATTTGGGATAGTGGGACCGTTCGTATTGGGAAAAAATGGTTATCGCATGGGTTGAAAAAAGTTAAGGAAACAGAAATCATGCATTTAAACGATACTAAATCACTTCTGAGTCAAATTTCTAGTTTTCGCAAAGCTGGGATGGAAACCGATCACTGGTACAAGACCTTAATGAAGGTGTGGATGCAAGATATAAATGCAAAATATGCGGAAAATGAAGAATTTATTTTATCCAAGTGTATCTCAGAACCAGCCCTGCCGAAAGAACTCAGAGATTCTTTTTACGAATTTCAAAAAAAGTCTGAAGAATATGTTTCTTCGGAAACAGCTGCTCTTGCTGCTCTTTTGCCGAATTCTGATTCTTCTAGTGAACCTCTTTTTGTAACAGAAGTGATTGCTCCGTTGAAAAACATTAAAAAGCGTTTGTCACGTTATGGATTAACTAATTCGAAAGGAGTAGCATGTGCGAATTACATGCTTATTATGCAAGATAGCGTGGATATTGTCAATTGGTTTTCGGGTTTAGCTTCTAGACTGCTAAGGTGGTATGGTGAATGCCAAAATATTAGCGAAATAAAATTAATTGTATGTAGTCAGGTAAGAAAATCATGCATTCGGACACTGGCATTAAAGTATCGAATACATGAAACAGAGATAGAAAAGAAATTCGATTCGGAATTGAGCAGAATTCCATCGACCGATGATTTAGAAGCTGAGGTGGCAAATGATCTTTCAACTGTTCAAGTTTGTCTTAATGAAGAAGCACTCATGTATGGGATTTCCAACAGTGGTTTGTGTTTGTTGTCGTTGGCAAGAATAGTGAGTCAAACAAGACCTTGCAATTGTTTTATAATGGGGTGTGAAAATGCAGCACCATCTGTTTTTACCATTCATGTGATGGAAAGACAAAGATACCCTGGTTGGAAGACAGGTTTCTCGAGTTGTATTCATCCGAGCTTGAATAAAAGGCGTATCGGATTGTGTAAGCGACATTTGAAAGACATGTATCTCGGGGTTATATCTCTCCAGTCTATTGATTTTGGTGCTTGGGAGAAAGAATCGGTAAACAAAGTTTCAATGCTGTGATATATCTCTACTGTTTCAACTACATAAATTGGAGTTTTTTTGCTGGCTTTCATTGCTAAGTTTACACAGGAAAACCGTTTGTTAGGCGTTGGTAAGTGACTAGTTTCCTGCAGCCACTTTGTAAAATTGTATTTTCTCCCTCTATCAAGTTGCGGGGCATACCTTTTCCTTCCGATAAGGTTTTCTTCATCTCTGAGGTTTGTCAACGGCGTCTTGTCCTGAAGCTTATTTGCTGCTAAATACTATACTTATCTTCTACAAATTTGAGGGTTTATCGGTTACTGTTAGTATTTAGTTCTGTAAAGATCTTGTATATTACCACTTATTCTTGATCGCGGCCCAGACAAATAACTAGAGGATTTTGCTCTCTTGTAGATAAATGAATTTAAAGGTATCGTACTTTTGTCATTTACAACGACATCATTTTTTTACAAAGCAAATGATACGAAGTTGATCAGTTTTTCGATTCAGTAGCATATGGGTAAATACGATTAAGTGTCTGTGTGTGTGTTTACATCTTCACCAAGACAGGTTCTCATAAAAGCTATCCAATTAAGTGGTTTTTTTTTACATCTTACCTTAGCAAAGCGCGCTTGTTGTACCATTTCCCATTACCGTTTTCTTGTTCAGTTCTGGTGCACAGTTTTTTAGGTTGGTTCCAAAGGCCTTTGTCGGAGTTGGATGCAGCTGGTCATCACTATTGTGAAGATGATTGGTATAAATAAAAGAGTAAATACGACAACATTGACGGCCTAGATTTGGCCAAGTATTGTTTTTCTCTGCTTATGTTTTGGCGCTGTTACGTGACAGTTTTGGCATCTCGATGACCGATAAAAGGTAACATGCCAAAATTATGAAATGCTTAATTTTTAAAAAATATAACTAGTGTGTTAAATGTTTGATTCTATGTAGATTGGTGCTTAGGACACCAACTTGATCAAACAAGTACTTAAGGAGTGTTTTTGAGAGAGATAAAAATACGTGTCCAGATTTTCCGATTGTCATGTCTAGAATGTGATGTATTATACTATTATAGTATGGTATAACAGTTTGTTAAAGATTGATATGTTGAACGAAGTGATATATCGCATGCTTATGTTTTTCTAACTTTCTTTATGTACAAAGTGATACTCGTATACTTGTGTTTTTCTAGCTTTCTTTTTTCATTTCCATTTTACACATAGTTCCAGTGTTGGTATAGATTACACATAATCTAAATAAATGAGTTTCTGGATGCAGATTATGTTTTGCTACTATAGGGAAAAATATCCCCCCTGCCTGGATTTACGGAGTTGTTGTCATTCAAATACTACAACAACCGCTCGAATTGAAAACTGAAAATACAGAGGAGATTGTTGGAAATGACTTGGTCACTTATATTTCATTGTTGACTGTCCTTTTAACTGATGTATCGGTGCTGTTTTCTTATTAAAATGCCATAAACCACAGTTAAAAACGGTGTACGATTTGCAAAAAAAGGAATTCTGGTGATAACTGATAACACCCCCCCACCCCCCACCCCCCCCACCCCCCCACCCCCTCTTATAATTATTTGTAACATGTACAGTCAAACCGCGTATAAACCATTAAATGTTGCCAAAATTAAACCGTTGTGTTACTCTTCTGCAAACGTTTCTTTGAACTTTCTAACCTTGTATTAGCATTTCTGAGATGAATAACTTTATTTTTTTTAGCTGGTAAGGAGCATGCATTTACTAGATAACGTTTCTATCCTACCTAATATTAAAAAAGTTATGAGCGAAAATGAAAGGTTTCAATTAGGATGTACTTTTTTGTTTCTAAAACAAAGAGTATCTAGGCTGTTTTTCACTTCGGGCATGTTTATGTTATATAAATTATGTTCCCTTTCTTTACTGTAATTGAGAATAAAAATAGTATGGTTCCACAAATTTTCCCAACTTAGTGACGTACTCGGTGGACCGTGGAGTATTTGTTTTTCGCAGTTGGCACGGAAACAAGGGTGCACCCGTTGTTTTTAATCTTATTAGTTGTGTGATTTTGAAATAAAATAAAATAGGTCCCGTCTCTCATGAAAAAACGGCGATCATATCAGTACATTTTTTTTAAATGAATTGTGGGGAAATCCCACATTTTTATTTATTAATAATAATGGAAACAATTAGAATCACAAAGTGGCACTTACATTACAAGAATTGAAATAAAGAAATATAAATACTGAACTTTACAACTTGTTGGACTACTTTATAAATAACCTTTAACTCAAAGGACTAGATGTGTATATATATATTGGACTATGTATTACACAGCCCAGATATACACGTGTAATAAATCCCCCAATTCTTCTGAGAATATAGACAGTCTTCGCTGAGGAGAGAGAGACTCTCCTTCTTCACCAAATAATCTTCATCGCAGGTCCTTTTTCGCCATTTTCCTTGATCAAAACCTTAAATTTGGGAGCCCTTTGGCTTCCAGATCAATTATATTCTTCAAAGACATAGTCAAATCTTGTTTATTTAGAAATTCTTTAAACCCCTCTTTGCATCCACTGTTAGCCAACGTATCTGCTGCGCAATTGACTTCTCTTACTACGTGCTTCACCAGGTAATCTTTGCCATTTAACCTACTCTTAATCTCATCTATGACATATCTAATTAACCAAGGAGCTGTAATATTTTTTGTTAATATATTTACCAATTGTAGTGAATCGGTTTCCAGGATAATAGCATTCAAATCCGATAGTTGTAGCATCATTAACATAGCTTAGCTTCTGATTCTATAGCTGATACACTTGTAATTTTAGCCTGAAACCCATAGATGAAATTCCCTGTTGGACCTCTAATTAATCCACCAACACCACTAGAATTCGAAGAAGGTTTATAGCACCCATCAATATTGATTTTCACATACCCAGTAGGAGGATTTAACCATTTCACTATTGAAACTTTTTTTGACTTTTGCAACCTTTTCTGTGATAATTATATCATTTATGTTCCAATTCATAGGAAAACATCTATTATTTTTGGAACATAAGTATAATGTAGCAGTGACATTAGAGCAAATACCAGTAGCTATCATTACCTTATTGTTGAATTTATAATTGCACCTTGCTTTCCAAATCTCCCAAACAATAATAGATGGTAGAACTTTGAGCATAAAAGAATTGATTTTATTTGTACCTTCTTTTGAGATAGACCACCATTTTAGAAATCTTCCTTTAATACTAATATTAGTATGAATAATACCCATCAAACCATCAAACTTTGTCCATACTTCAGATGCAATTTTTCCTGTACTAAACAGATGCTCCCTTTCTTCTTCTTTAACACCACAACATTCACACTTAGAAGCTAACTGAATACCAAATTTTCTTATTGCAGAATCTAAAGGCAGAGAGTTGTTGAACAATTTCCATACAAAACAAGTGATTTTAAGAGGTAATGCTGAATCCCATTTGTACAGATTAAACCAGTTAGCTTCATACTTCATTCTTGTATTTTCCCAAGCAGACTTAAAAGAGAACATTCCCAGCTTCTCCTTGTTCCAAATTAATTCATCTTTGCCATATTTATTGATAGTGAAATCTTCTTTGAACAAATGTCTGAGATGTATTGAGATATGCTCATTTATACATTGACTATCCCAAGTACCATTTTGTAGCAAGTCTTTAATACTTAAGCTATTATGAATACTTGCATCATTAATTTTCCCTGAGCCCAGCCAATTATCTAAGTTTACAGACAAATTCCCATCTCCAACTAGCCATTGCATACTTTCTTCTGCTTTGTCTCTTGCTAGATACATTCTTCTCCATGTGTTATTCCCTTTTTTAGCTTTAGCCTCCACATAATGAACATTTTTGCAATATTTGGCTTTCGTAAATTTAGCCCACAAAGAATTGGAAGTTCTGAACTTCCACCACAATTTCAGAGAATAAGCTGCTGCAATGTCTTTTAAACTTCTTAAACCCAAACCATCTTATTCCTCTGTTCTACAGATTTTTTTCCACTTAACCCAATGATGCTTATTTTTCCCATCTTTTTCTCCCCACAAAAAATTAGCCATTATTTTTTCAATTTCTTTTACAACTTGTAAAGGAGGGTTCATTGCTGCAATAGTGTATATAGGAATAGAGCTTAACACATGCTTAATAAGAATTAATTTTTCACCCATATTAAGATACTGAACTTTCCACCCAGATAACTTCTTTCGGACTTTCAAAATTAGATCATGGTAGAATATACATTTTTTCCTTCCAGTATAAATTTTGCAACCCAGGTAAGTAAAAGGTGGGTTTTTGCACTTTATACCTAAAAGCTTGCTCATACTATCCTTCTGAACGTTACTAACTCCTTTAGAAATATAAACAAAACTCTTATCAAAGCTAATTTCCTGCCCAGAATCTTTATTATACACATCCAGTACACTCTTCACACATTTTACTGACCTAGTATTAGCTGCTGAGAATATAATAATATCATCTGCAAAAGATAGATGAGTTATAATAGGGCTACCAACAGGAGCTTTAAAGCCTTTCCACCTTTTATCTTTTACTAACTCATTTAAATTTCTGGACAGAACTTCAGAACAAATTATAAACAGGCTTGAAGATAATGGATCACCTTGCCTTAATCCATTTGTTGGAGAGAAGAAACCTGAAGCAGCTCCATTGACCATTACTGTAACTCCATTACTAGAGATAAGTCTCCAAACTCTGTCTATCCAACTTTCTGTAAATCCCATTTTCCTGAGAGTGGAAATTAAAAAATGCCAAGAAATTTTATCATAGGCCTTTTTCATATCTAGCTTTACAGCTAAACTGCTTCCACTACTTTTATTATCTAAATTGCAAATGAGTTCTTGAGACAGAAGAATATTGTCTACTATATCTCTTTTTTTTAACAAAACCACTTTGATTCTCTGAAATAATAATAGGCAGGATATCTGATAAGCGAGTGCTCATAATTTTGGAAATAATTTTGTTAAAAAAGGTGCACAAACTGATAGGTCTAAAGTCAGCAAAAGATATAGGATCATTTTTTTTGGGAATTAGGGCAATAACTGTAGTAGTCATAGCTTTAGGAAGTGTAGCTCCACAGAAAAATTGTAAAACAGCTTGGAAAACATCTTTTCCAATGATATCCCAGCAAACAGTAAAGAAATGGCCATTAAAACCATCAATGCCTGGGGCACTATTCTTATTTAATCCCCAAATAGCACTTTTAACTTCTTCAAAAGTAGGATCTTTAGTTAGGAAATCATTGTCCTCATCATTTATAATCTTTGGCACACAATCCAAACTTTTATAAATGTAACTATTCGAAGAATTGTTTGCAGCAAGAAAACTTCTAAAATAGTTTACTGCTTCTTCTTGAATTTCCCTTTTTACTGTCAATATATCACCTTGAGAGTTTGTAATAGAAGTAATCATACTTTTGCTTCTTCTTTTTTTAACAACTCCATGAAAGAATTTAGTATTGGCATCCCCTTCTTTAGCCCATCTTAGATTGGCCTTTTGAGCCCAGAATTCTTCTTCTACTTTCACCCTTTTAATTAAAATAGCTTTTGCTTCCATTAACTTTTCTCTGTTTACAGGGCTTTGATCACTTTCAAAAATTTTCTCCACCCTTAAAGACTCATCTTCAGCATCAATCACATTTTGGAAGATATTCCCAAAGGTACTTTTATTCCAGCTAATAAGATTCTTTTTCAAACATTTGAGATTATTAACCATAGAATATAGAGCATTCCCTTTTGTAAACAATTTCCAATTCAACTGGACTACATTAAGAAAATTTTGATGTTTAGTCCACAATTTTTGAAAGATAAACCTTCTGGGGTTATTATCAAACTCAGTTTTTAAAGTAAGAAGAAGAGGGCTATGATCTGAGTTTATTTTGCTCAAATGCTCCAAAGACACATTAGAGAATAAATTGGCAGCTGCATTATTAATGCAAACTTTGTCAATTTTCTCAAATATAGTGCCATCCCCACTTCTTTTGTTCCACCATGTAAATCTTGATCCATTAGATTTAAGTTCTGAAACCCCAATACCATCCATACACTGTAAATAGTCATTGGCTGCTCTAACATTAATAGGTAGACCACCTACTTTGTCTTCTTCTTTAGAAACAGTGTTAAAGTCTCCTGTGACAAACCAAGGATGTAAAGTAAAACTCTGCCTCAGAAAATCCCACAATGCCTCTCTTTCCCCCCTAGTACATTTAGCATACACCACAGATAGAAAAATAGGACTCTGTTGCCATTTTATTTCCAAATGCATACACTGTTCCATTTGCCCCACCATCTTCATCTCTAAACCATTATTATAAAAATCCATATTTTATTATTCCCATGGCCCATAGCATTATCAAAGCCAAACTTAATTTTATACTTTTCCAAATTTTCACAACCCACCATAGGTTCTATACAAACAAGAATCATAACTTTATTCACCAAACAGAGCTTTTTTATTCGCCTAGAAGTAGCTCCATTTCCCAGCCCTCTAACATTCCATATTAAGGATGTAATCATATATTATACCTTTTTCTTTCCCCCACATTAGAGGATGATCTTAAGCTCATTTGTTTTTGCTGTTTTTTTGAATTTTCTATTTTATTATTCTTCTTTTTCTGACTTTTGGAAAGGCGTTCTACCCAGAATTCTTCACTGTCTTCCTTCTCATTTGTAGTTATAATATTTCCATCTTCTTCTTCTTCCACAAACTCTACAATTTCAGTAATACTCATAATATTACTTTTCTGTTGGGGATTCTTAGCATTTTTGAACCTGACCATAGCTAGCTCTTGAGCTTTGTTAATACAGAGATTAACTTCTTCTTTTTCCTCAGTTGGCACTACTATTTGTGGATTATCACAAAGTATTTCTTTATCTATAGCTTCTTCTGTATTTATTCCTTCACTAACAGTCACAACTTCTGTAGGACATGCTGTTTTGGGTGACATAACATTGCTTAAGCCACCATCAACTCCTTTTGGGTCTTCTTTGGATTTTTGGAAAGCTCTTGCTACCCAGTCTTTGGTACTTTCTTTCTTTCTGAAACTCTTGTTATTCAATTTGACAGTTGTTTTTTTGCTTTTTGTTTCTTTAATCTCCTTTGCTTCTTCTGTTTTGCTTTCTTTTTTTTCATTCTTGAATTTGCACAATTGAATAGAATGACCTTGTTTATAACAAAAGCTGCAGTATGTAGGTAAATCTTCATACTCACAATATTGCCAAAACCCCAAATCATTATTGTCACCATAACCAATTCTTACTCTTTCAACTAACTCCACACTTAGATCAATTTCAACACATATCCTTGCTAAACTAGGCCTTGTTAGTTTTGAGGTTGGTTCATCAACTCTTAAAGGATTTCCAAAAGCTCTAGCTATAGAAAAGATACTGGAATTATTGTATAAATGAATAGACAGTTTAGGAAGATTTATCCATACAGGTGCTACAGGGGTCTCAAAATCTGGATCAAAATCGTATGTCCACTTAAAGACACATAGGAAAGTTTCCTATGTACTAGATTTTTTTAAGCCAAATTCTCGTAAAATCTTCTTCATGAAAGCATCGTATCAATATATGTTTGTGGTCTAATACCCCTATATTATAGTTTGATTTTAAATCAAGCTTTCCAAACAATCTCCTTATCACCTCAACTTCTGGTCTACCATGTGTGAATTTACCTACTAGTGTATACTTAAAAGGTTCCGATAGCTGTTTAACATCATCCATAGAAAAATTTATAAGAGGTTCGTCTTTATAACTTCCAACTTCTTTCAATTTTATTATAGGTTTCTTTGGCTGCATACTTACTATTGATGCAAAGGACTTCATAGGGGGTGGATCCGGAGACATACATTGGGGGTTTCGTATAGTAGCGATTTTATCTCTTACCGGAGAAGAATTGAAGATAGACATCGGCGGCTAGGGTTATTCACCCTAGTCGTCTCTCTCTTTCTCTCTCTAAAAGGTATTTTTTCTTGTTTTTTAGTATGAGTGTCTCGATCATATCAGTACATACTAACGAACATAACTGTATAATGGCAGAAGCTATTCTAGAACACACAGTACCTGATAAATGACGGGTTTTTTACAATTTAGTACTACCACATTTTTATTTTTTGAGAAAGTAATAAAAGATTTTAGATAATTCATTAGAACTTCTAGCACTCAACCGGTCTGTTTGCAATCCCAAAAAAAATTGTGCCAACTTTGCTATGCACAAGTACACAACAAGTTTATTGTAATGCATTTGATGGCGACAACCCTCGCTAACAATCGTACCTAAGCCTGAAAAAAAAAACGTGTTTCTCGTGTTCTTAAAAGCCCAAATTATTTGCTCAAAAGGGCCAACTTATCTTAATAATTTCCCAGTTGCAAGAGGAAGCTAAGTACAGACCATCGGGAGCAACGTCACCCACATAATTCCGAAAATTATGATTTTTCTTTTAATTTTTGACCATATATTTTCGCTAAAATACATTAAAAAAAACTGTGATTTGGCTACTTTCATTTTTATATTTTAAATTTTGGCACCTCTCATATATCATTCCTCGCTTCGCCCCGACAGTCGGAATCAGAATCAAAATCAGCAGTCTCAAAACTTTCATCTTCTGATAGGTTCAAATCATTATCAATAACATACTTCTGATAGTTAAACTACATTAACTTAGTACTACTACATAGTATATTACTAGTATTCTTCCTACTCTCAGTAATCTCATTTTCTGAGCATTTTCTAAGCACTTGGCCTTTCACTACTAGTCGTCTAGTACATAATTACATAAACAACTATTTTGTGTTACTGCGGAAAAAGATTTAGTAATTTAGGTGGATATGATATTTGGATGCTTTATTTTTAATTAATGTAGTTTAACGTTAACTAATAAAATCTTTACGATAATGACATGAGCTCAACTGGTATACAACCTTTATTATTTCACTTTATTGTGCAGTCGGTAAAAGAAAATCATGAGTTCAACTGGTATAAACCGCCAATGTCGCCAGGTTATGTGCAGACTTGCCTAAAAGAAATCGAATTATTGATAAAGTACTTCTTGGAAAATGCTGGAGCTTTACATAAACTGAAAGTAAACTGTGAAATTACTACTAAAGCAAAAAAGCATAAGTTTTATGGTAAGCTTTCTAAGTTTCCAAGGCGTTCAGAAGCTTGCAATGCTGTATTTGATAATTCACACGCCATCTCATGAATTTATCTCTTTCTACGTATCTTGCTCCTTAAATTATAGTAAGCGGGAACATATAGGTTTTTCGGATGTAGTTCTTTTAAGAGCTTTTATTCTGCATCAAACGCATAGATTATAAGTCAGAATTCAAACTTCAGCTGGCTTACTTGTTGAAGATTGTAAATTGTTTTTATTGAAGCATAGTAGATTTCTCATTCTTTCTTCTAAGAGTATTTTAAAATAAAAATAGACATCCTTCTGTTAAAAGCTTGTCATATGAGTTTTTGAGTTTTCTGGTTGAAGATGATTTCTTTTACACCTCTCCTGTGCTTTTATTAATTCCTAAAATCGCAAAAAGTAGGAGATCAGAGTTTGTTGGGGGTGGTTTTAGTTCTTCTTCCAAAATATATTTTTGTTCCTGTATCTGATCAGTTCCTCTATACAATGTCTATGTGGTTGATATGATTATGGTTTTCATCTTTAACATGCTTGCGAGTTGTGTAAGCCACTGAATTCCTTCAGAAAAATGTTGTGTGCGAATTATGGCACAGCTTCTGCACTGATCAGATTAAATTACTGATATACAGAAAAACATTTGAAATGATCTAATCTGTACCAGTATGACATTGTGATTTGCAGTTGCATTTTTGAAGTGGCAGAACCAGGTTTTAGCATATTATATATTAGTTTGGCCTTTTTATTTGTTGTAAAATAGCTGATACTGATTTTCCTTTGATGGTTTAATTACAATAGAACCTCTCTAAATTAACACTCGTAAATTAATAAACTCTGTAAAATAATAATTTTTTTCAGTCACGACTTGGGCCAATGTAAAAAATCACCAATTTCGATAAACTAATAAGATAATAAATTTTCTGAAAATACTTATATAAATATTGGTCTCGACAAAATCATAAATTAATAATTTTTCAAAATAACAAACATTGCTATGACGATTCAGCGAAGTATGACTCTATAGTCGTTTGTTTTTTCTTAAAATTTAAATCTACTTAAATATCATTCATAATTTTTCTAATTGAATCCAAAAGTTTTGATATAATCTTTTCGAACTGCAGCAAAAAAAGTTATAGACGCGATAAATGTTTACTTTCGCATGACTAGTTTCAAAATACGGTATCATTTTCAGCTTCATCATATTTATTGTTACTAAACACAGTTTCCATAATTTCTTATTAAGATCCAGGGTTATATCATTTTCACTTTGGTAACTAACAACCCATTGACATCCGTTTTATTACGATAACCGAAACCATCAATCATTTTTTCAAGTTCAAAAATATCTTACTCAATAATGTTTTCATCTATTAATTGAAATTTCATTGACCGAACGAATTTTGCAGTGTTGAAACATTAATCGTTCAATAAATAAAACTTTTTTAAAATAATAATTATTAATTTATCGATTAATTAATTCCTCTCTAAACTAAGAAATTTATATGGTACCGACATTATTAATTTATAGAGGTTTTACTGTTGGTGTCTTTAATGGAACTAAATGGTCAGTTTATTAGTTAATTGATGTTTCTTTTTAGTACAGTTTATTTAATTAAACTTTTTTTTATTCTATGTGAACCAATTATGGGCCTCTTTTTCTTTGTTTTTCTATAGGAGGATCTAAGTAATCACCAACCTATCAGGGATCTATTACTAATGAATGTTTACTAATTAACTGGATTGTAAAACTATGAAATGCTGATGATTGTATGATCTGGGTTTTTCCCCTATGTTTCAGTGACTGTTTGTTAAAGGTGATCAATTACATTACATGGTTGTTCGACTAGATAGCAACAATGCTAAGAATTCAATTACCGCTTGGATGATACAAGAATAGCTTGATTTTGATGATCAACAATAGATTCGACTATCGTATATGACATCTAACTTTATTATTGGTTTGTTACAAAATGGAATGGAGTTAAATATCAAAATGCTGTACTATTTAGCGATTGGAGAAACATGAAAATACGAATGTACTCTTGTCTCGAAATATTTTGACTGACTTAGTGCGGTACTGCTCTTATTATTGCCGGAGACCGTTGGAGACCATGATGTATGAGATAGGAACAAGTAATAGGTTGAGAAATGAAGAGAAAAGAGGTTGACATGTAATCGAATTGGAGATGCAAACAGAGTTAAAAATTTAGGGTTCATAATATGCCTTCTAAATTTCAAATATGAATAAGGGCAGTAATATTAACAACTATAAAGAAATCTCTATAATCTTTTGACACATTAGCTTCGGCGTTTTAATTTCTCAATTTTCATCCTCAAGGTCAATGAATTTCGCCATATTTGGATTAATACGTTTACCCATAAAGATTATCATAAACCAAATAGATTGAGGAATGGCACCATATTGGTGTTTAATTTTTAAAAAAATTATATATATATTTTATAAATAAATGTCTATTATTCAATTTCTTGTAATTAATGATTTTTTAACATGGCTAAATTTGTTTGCTATTTTTCATTTGTTTTCGACATGATTCAAATTACAAATACATAAGATTAAAGCTACCGGCAAATAATGACACAAAAAAATAACTACTGGCAAATCACGCTAGATTGACAGGAAAACCATTTGTTCATGGTAGTTAATTTCATGAAGTCTGCATATATGCATTAAGAAATTTGTGTAAGTTGAATAGACTCTACTTAATGATACAATACGAAAAAATGAAAAAGGATAAATAAATAAATACTAAGAAGAAATAGGACGTGTGGTATTAGAAACAGTTAAAAGAGTTATTTGTAAATTGTAATGTGAATAATGCTGCTACTTAATTAGTGAAGTGACCCGATTACTTATTTCTAGGGCTAACATAAACTACTACGAATACTTTTGGGATTTTGTGTAGCAATAATTGTCACTGTATCTAAATCTCTCAACAATTAATTACCTCTATCAAAAGCACATGAGTGTGCTTCAATTTGGAAAATGTAAGCAAAATTTAAACAGTGCAAAAATATGAAAGACTAGCTAAAACATATATAAAGGTATAAGTATATATAGTAGGCAGCGTCGTAAATTAGCTAGCCAAGTACACTACAAGGTTACAACCACCAAATTCGAAATAATTGCTTATTTGGCTAAGCTGAAAATGGTCTTTATCTGTATCTAGTAAATTTACATATTTATATCTCTTCTCTCATGAAAACAACCAACAATACTGTTCTATTAATTCATTCCAAGACATAGTAAATAGTAATTAATCCCATCAAAGAAGATGCACGCAAATGAACAAACATATAGACCATACATTACCTAGACCTAGAGAGGATATATAAACTCACCTTTCATGAACAAAAGCAAAGCATTAACTTTGTGTGAACCAGAACATAAAGATCCCATGTGGTTAACCATTATCTGTATGTAACCTATCCCTTACAATAGAATTTAAATTTCACTATACCTTTCCACTTTTTCCTTACTTGAACACTCTCATTAGAATTTAATTGTGGTGTGGATATATATATAGGTCCTGATCCTAGTCCTAGATCAAGTTCTATATTCCTTCACCAAACTTATAGTTCCATTTTCGATTATGTTAATTGTTTACTAAAGTCCCATAATGTCTAGAAGATACTTACCCGTTTATGATACAACTCAGAACAGTACACGAAAACTCAAAAAATAATATAAAAATGGGAGAGGTGCAATTGAAAACTTGAGATGTCGGAGGAAAATTAATTGTTAAATTGAAACCATTCGTAGCTACGTATAATGACTTACCTCGCTAGAAATTCAGCGGAGTACGATCTAAAATAAAATATTGCCGTGACAGAGATACACATAAAACTATTGTTGTTACAATTAAAAACATTTCATCTATTGAGAGGTTACAAAGTAAAAAAGTAGCCAAATGAGAAATAATTCTTGATGCGATTGATTTGTTGAAGGTAAGCTACCCATATTATCCGGACTTTCCAACAACTTTCGATGTTTGTGGACGAACGAACAAACTGATAGGTAGAGAAATGTTCGTGTCAACTATCAATTTTTTTATTTATAACTTTAAAGGTGATCATATGTTTCAAAGAGGATATATATTTTAGCTGTCATTTGTTTGAACGAGTGGCAGTCAAACACTTTGAAGAGTTTATTTTGTATATATGGTCGTAATCGGCGGAAATTTCCAAAAAACAACCAAAAAAGGAGAGCTGCTTATCGTAAGAACTTTTTAAAACCTATCTTCCATGGATGTTACCATGTTAAAAAATGCAAAACTAGAAATATCATTGAGTTGATCCGTCGTTTGAGGGTAAGTTGTGCTTATTACCCAGAGTTTACAAGTGCTATTTTTGCTGTCTATCAGCCAAATTATTAGAAGTATAAACATACAAAAGATGGATTATTTCCTTCTGTATTTGATCTCTTATAAAATGACAATCAACTTCTATATGCTTTGTTCTTTCATGATGAACTGGGTTATTTGATAAAGCTAAAGCAGACTTACTGTCTGTATAAAGAATTGCAGCCTGTTTGTGTTCTAAACTAAAGTCTTTTATAAGATGTAAAAGCCAAATTATTTCACATGATGTTGCTGCCAAAGCCCTATATTCAGCCTCTGCTGAACTTCTAGATATGGTGTTCTGTTTTTTACTTTTCCATGAGATCAAAGAATCACCTAAAAATATGCAAAAACCTGTAATAGATTTCCTAGTATCTACACATGATGCCCAATCAGAATCACTAAAGGCTTTTAAACTTAAATCATTAGAGGAAGAAAAGAATATACCTTGAGCTGGATTTTTCTTGACATACCTCAGTATTCTCATAGCTGCTGCAAAATGTTGCTTACTGGGAGATGCCAAAAATTGGCTAAGTGTATGAACTGAAAAACTAATGTCAGGCCTGGTGATAGTTAAATATAATAGCCTACCAATTAACCTTCTATATTCAGTTATATCATCATGCAAATCTGTATTCTTTATAGTGTATTTAGTTTTGGTATCCATTGGAAAATCTATAGGTTTAACAGCTAACTGGCCAGTCCCAGCCAACAATTCTAAAGCATACTTTCTTTGGCAAACATGAATTCCATCTTTGTTTCTAGCTATTTCAAGACCCAGAAAGTACTTAAGTTCCCCTAAATCTTTTAGTTTGAACCTGTTATCTAAAAAAGTTTTAACTTGATTAATTAAAGTGGAAGATGAACTCCCAATCAGTATGTCATCTACATAGACTAATAAAGCAAGGAAATTACCATTCTTATTATAAGTAAATAAAGAATAATCAGCAGTAGACTGAACAAAACCAAAAAAAATCAAAGCATTACTAAGCTTAGAAAACCACTGTCTTGAATCTTGTTTCAAACCATATAAAGATTTCTACAATTTACAAACCATATTGGTATTTTCTTGATGAAAACCTGGTGGCACAAGCATATAAACCTCTTCATCTAGGTCCACATGTAAAAAAGCATTATTAACATCTATTTGAGATAAAATCAACTTTTTGGAAGCAGCTATAGCTAAAAAAACTCTAACAGTAGTCATTTTTGCTACTGGTGAAAAAATAGCTTCATAATCAATACCCTCTAGCTGTGTATAACCTTTGGCTACAAGCCTAGCTTTGTATCTTTCTACACTACCATCAGCTTTATACTTAATCATATATACCCATTTACAACCAATTGGGTGTTTTCCTATAGGTAATGTAGTTAAAACCCAAGTACTGTTTTCTTCTAAAGTCTTAATTTCCTTTTGCATTGCTTCTTGCCATAAAGGATCACTGTGTGTTTCTTTATAATTCCTAGGTTCACTTTTAGAAGAAATAGCTAAGCAAAAAGATTTATACTTATGTGAAGTATTTTCATAAGTAAGATAAGAAGACAAAGGATATAAAGAAGTAGCTAAAGAAGATACTTTATTATAATTAACATGATAATCTTGTAGATATGCAGGTGCATTATGTGACCTTTTTGGTCTATTATTAACAGAATCTATAGAATGAACAACATCAGAAGTATTAATAGCTTTAGGTTTAGGTTTGTCAGTAAATAACTCAGATTTTTCTTTAACAGATAGATCATTATTCTTTACATTATCATCAATACTACTTTCATTAAAAAATATTATATGTTCATAAAAAGTTACATCCCTAGAAAGAAAAAACTCATGTGTTTCACAATCATACAATTTATAACGTTTTGTACTAGTGTCATAACCTATTAAAACACATTTTCTTCCTCTTGGATCAAACTTAGTCCTGTTTCTTGATAGTGTACTGGCAAAACACAAACAACCAAATACCCTAAGATGACTGTAAGAAGCCTTTTTATTGTACAACATTTCATAGGGTGACTTGTTTTTCAACAAAGGGGTAGGCATTCTATTTATTAAATAGACAGCAGTAAGTATACAATCTCCCTAGAATTTTAAAGGCAAACATGAATGAAATCTTAAAGCCCTTGCTACATTAAGAAGATGCCGGTGTTTTCTTTCAACTATACCATTTTGTTGAGGTGTTTCTACACAGCTTGTTTGATGTAAAATGCCATTATTTAAGTAGAAATTGTTTAAATTAAACTCAGACCCATTATCTGACATTAATACTTTAATATGTAAACCAAACTGAGTATTAACCATTTTAGCAAAATGTGTAAGGACAGCAGTAGTGTCAAATTTATTTTTAAGAAGAAAAACCCAAGTACATCTAGTGTAATCATGTACAATAGTTAAGAAAAAACGATGACCATTCTGTGTTTCTAATGCATAAGGTCCCCATAAGTCACAATGTATTAATTCAAAAGCAAGAGTAGTAGAAGAAGTGCTTAAAGGAAAAGAAGATCTATTATGTTTAGCAAGATGACAGGAATCACAAACAACATCAGAACTATTGTCTACATCATTAATAGCAAGTCTTAATACTGATTTACTGGGATGACCTAACCTATAATGCCAAATAGATGGCTTATTCTGAGAAGAAGAATTACAAACAGGAGGTTTTTCACTAGTCTTACTGAAAATAACAGGATTCTAGAAAAAATAAAGGCCATTTCTCTCTGCAGCACTACCAATCATCTTCATAGAGCCCTGATCCTGAATATAACATAAACTTGACTCAAATTTGACAACACAAGAGACATCCCTAATTAACTTACTAACTGATATTAGATTAAAACTAAAAGAGGGAACACATAACACAGTGTATAATACTAATCCAGACTTAAAATTTACTGTTCCAATCCAATTTACTTCAGCTTTATGACCATTAGATAAATTTACATAAGGAATGTTACTAGTTTTGTATGTAGAAAACTTAGAAAAATCATTAATCATGTGTTCACTAGCTCCACTATCTAATATCCAAGTATTTTTATTATTGTCAAACCCTAAAGAATCATGGATGGAATCAATGGAACAATTATAAACTACAGTTGTACCTGTCATGTCAGTAAAGGTAAGATTTGATATGGTGTGTCAATAACAGCAACTTACTGTGAAGAACTAGCATCATTAAATTGAGAAGAATTAACAGCTGCTACTTGATTCTGACCTATCTGAGCCTGAGGAACTTGATTCTGATAAGAATCTTGATAAGAAAACTGATTCTGATAAGGCAAGAGATGAGGAGACTGAACATTCTGCTGAAAAACTCCAGAAGGTTGAGAAGTAGATGCTAAATAAGCTTGTGGTCTAGATTGAAAGGAAGGTAATCTAGGTCTAGGTCTCCAACCAGGTGGATACCCATGAACTTTATAACACTTGTCCCTAGTATGTCTATTAGAACCACAGTGAGAACACTTCATATTATTACTGCCTCTTCCAAAACTAGGTCTATAATTACCTTGGTTATACCCAATAGCCCTCTGATTACCCTGAATATTCTGAGATTGAACATTTAAAGCCAAATTCTGAGACTGTACCACATTATTATTATGAAAATTGTTCTGTTTCTCATCATGGCTGACCATTGAGTAAATATTATTCATAGAAGGCATGAGTTTCATAAGCAAAATCTGACCTCTTACCATAGAAAACCTTTCATTTAAACCCATCAAGAAAGTCATTTTGAACATTCTGTTCTCTCTACCAACAATAGCAGACATCACACTACAAGTACACCCAACAATTGTACCACAACTACAACTAAGAATTGGATTAAGAATAGACAAAGCATTCCAAGAAGTTTCTAATTTGGTAAAATAAGTGGATACAGACATATTTCCTTGTGTGGTAGAATTAATATACTGATGAAGTTCATAAATCCTAGCTTCATTACCCTGAGAAAACCTTTCATTTAATTCCATCCACATTCTAGTAGCTGTGTCTACATAAAGAATAGACTGGGCAATATCCTCACTTACTGAATTTATTATCCAAGATATTACAATCAAATTACACTGATTCCAAGCCCCAAACATTTGATCCCCCTCAACAGGACATGGTAGAGTACTATTAACAAACCCCAATTTAGACTTGGCCCCAATAGAAATCTCCATTGCCCTTTTCCAAGAATGGAAATTAGAACCAGAAAGAATAGGAGAAACCAAACTAGAACTAGTATTCTCATTAGTCCCTATGAAGTATGGATTCATAGTGGTAATCACAGGTGCAGCTACACTATCCATAAAAAAAACCCTAATTGAAAAAAAATAAAGTATCAATTAAACCTACTGTTTCAAGAAAGAAGAAATCCTATTATTAAATCAATCTTTTAACAGAAAACCCCTAATTCCTTTTAAAGAATTGGGGCAAATTTTACTTCTGTTTTTGAAAAAGATAATAAAAAAAACAGAAAACACTTAAACAACAAATTAGTCTTAATTTTCAATAAGCTACAACAATAGAAAGATCTATCACAGAAAACCCCTAAATCTTTTTAAAGAATTGGGGTAAATTTTACTTATGTTTTGAAATATTTAAAACAACAACAATCAGAAATAACAAAAGAGAATTTAAACAACAATTAACCTTAATTTGTGACAAATTATATATATATATATATATATATATATAATATTACAGAAAACCCCTAATTCTTTTTAAAGAATTGGGGTAAGTTTTACTTCTGATTTTTAATCAGGATAACAAATAAGATAAAAGGATGGAGATTTCATCCGCCGTTACTTTGAACAAGGGATCTAGTGAAGATTTGGAAGGGTTTCCAGATTTTGCCAAAAATATGTATGAAGTGATCAATGGAAATTTCCATATAACAGAAAAAGAGAGTGGCCTGATTATAATTTCAAAGCTTTTGAGGCAAAACATAAATAAATAGGAAGAACTCTTCAATGTTGAAGAAGTAAAATGTGGATCTCTAGCAAAACTATGATCGTCCCTGAAATTTGAAGCTGCAACTTAATTTTATTAGTTGTTCGTGTAATTCTTAGCTGGAACTTTAAATAATGAGGAATTTTTTTTATCTACTAGTTGTTAGCTAGACATTGATCGGTATGCTTGGTAGCAAAATTTTCCTTTCTTTCTCTTCTTAGTGTATGCATTTTATAGTCATTTAATTTTTTTTGTGTCCTTAGCAAGAGTTCTAAACATTTCAATCCAACAAAAAGTGCTTTCCTTCCCAAACTTTTTTTTCTTTTATTTTTATTTGGTTGTGAGAATATTTTGGAACTTTTAATCCTTGGATTAGGTGTGGAGTTCTATGACCAGGTAAAATATTTGATAATTTTGTGATGTTATATCTCATGAATAGAAAGTGTACCAAGTATTCAGACGTCCTTTCGACAACATTTCCAGACCATTCATTGTTGTTGCGATGCATCTAGAGCAATAATCCATACAAGTGAAACATATTTGTAACCTCAAAACAAACGAGCTCAACGGGGTAAAACTACATTGCAACTTTTTTGCGAGGTAAAAGAAAAACACAGTTGGAGCAAATCGGGTGAAATTAAGAAGTGTTAACATCTTTAAATTATAAAAATCAATATTTTCGTAAAACCGATAACAGTTAATTATAGGATGCCGGAAATATTATATTCTTTAGTCATAATCTAAATCGTCGTCATCATCGACGACCACATCTGCATCATCAGATCCACCAAGTAAGGATCCAAGTAATGACATGAAAACTAAAACTGCAACGAGCTGTGTTACTAAGTAATATATACTACTCCCTCCGTCCCAAATTATAAGTCATATATATACGAAAACATGTGCAACTTTAAACTGCAAATAACTCATATCCCAATTGTCAGAATAATTTTTGTAAAATTCTATCACATTGTTAAACATTTGAACTATGTAGAAAAAATTTGAAAATTTTTATTTCAGCAATTTAGTTATATGTTTAAATTCGATCAAATTTGCACGTGATTTCGTATATGACTTATAATGTGTCGGAGGGAGTATATTGAAGGCGGAAGAAGAAATAGGGCGAGTGGTTTACTCCATAGAAACAAGAGTTATTTGTAAACTGTAAGGTGTACACAAAGAGGGAGATTTTCAGTTTTTGTATTAGCACGAAATTTGGCGTCCAAGTCACCATTTATTATACCAACCCCAATAACTCTAACTCTCTCGTTGTTATAGGCCACGCATATGTTACACCAGTAATCGTTATGTATGTAGTGCGTGTGCAACACGTGATATATATATATATGATTCAGATAAATAAAAATTTAAAAATTATATTCATTTAATGAATATATTAAATTAGAAATGATGAGTAATATAATGTTTTTGTTATACAAAATGCACGTAAAACGATTTTTTTTTATATATGATTATAATTGTTTTGAAAATATAATGATTTTTGTATGTTTTTTATATTTTTAATTGAATAAATGTAAATGAGTAATTAGTAAAAAAAAGTTGTGTCATTTTTAAAAAAAATTACCAAAAATTGCAAGTCATTTTTTCTTGAATTGACTTATATATACAGTATATATGATACTCTACAAAAGGAATTTGATCTGCAGAAACAAATGTTGCCTAAATATTAAAAATGAAAAACA
Source organism: Primula vulgaris (assembly GCA_963920805.1). Taxonomy (NCBI): domain Eukaryota; kingdom Viridiplantae; phylum Streptophyta; class Magnoliopsida; order Ericales; family Primulaceae; genus Primula; species Primula vulgaris. The sequence goes on from OY987222.1 coordinate 20,123,145, forward strand.
AGGATTTGTATAAGGTGAAAAGACTGGGACTACTCCATGACAGCAAGAAAAATGAAATGGATAAATAAATACTAAGAATAAGAATAAATAGGACGTGTGGTATTAGAAACAATTGAAAGAGTTATTTGTAAATTGTTGTGTGTTACAGCGAAATAAACTAACTGTCACTGTATCTAAATCTCTCAACAATTAACTCTATTAAAAGCACATGATCAGTGTGCTTCAATTTAGAAAATGTACGCAAAATTAATTTAAACAGTGCGATTAATATGAAAGACCAGCTAAAGGTATAAAGTATAGGAGGTACCGCCCTAAAGCTAGCCAAGAAGTACAAAAGCTTACGACCTCCAAATCCAAAATAATTGCATATTTTGTTAAGGGAATTAGTAGAGAACAGTCAGATCATATGACTGGTTCACAAACCGTTTGCATAAAACGGTATCAAATGAATAAAAAAAATAATAATTTTGATTAATATTTAAGTTTAGGGTAGGCCCACATATGATTCTATATTTTTATTTGAGTTTTTAATGTGTTATACAGTTTGTTTTTAATTTATCAAATTCTAATTTGTTGACAATAGAAAAAATAAATTAGTTATTGAAAAAAACATCATATAACCATTAATTTTCTAATCTAACGGTGGTTAAACTGACTATACCAGTCAAATAAACTAACTGTTTCAAAGTTAGTGATGCTATTATTTATCACCTTAAATATCAACCCAGAAAGTCAATGGGATGAGATGAGTTTGTCCTATTCAAAGAGTAACAAACACATTTATGTCTAGAACATTTAATTACCGAATTATTTTTCTTATTCAGCAAATTTTTATACAATTCGTAACTAATAAAAAACATATTTATCCTTCTAAATATAAATAAAATATAATTTATAATTTGATAAACTAAAAGATAAATATTCAACATAATTAAAATTCAACCTACTAAAAACTCAGATAAAAATATATTATAACTCTAATCGAGTTTACCCTAAATTTAAATATTAATTAACAATAAAATAAAAAATTATTAAATCTAAAAACTCAAATAAAAATATACTAGAACTCTAATTGAGTCTATCCTAAATTTAAACATCAATTAAAATAATAAAAATTATTAAATCTAGTATTAATTATATATATATATATATATATATATATATATTAGTATTAATTTTTACCCGCTTAGATGACATGTGTGCATGTCATTTAAGGGAGTCCAAATCTTCTACCCCCTATTCTCTACCTCCTTTCGTGTCCCCTTACTTATTTTATGTAAAAATTTGTTATAAAAAACTTAAAAGAAATTATACAATTACTATAACACATGTATCAATACATTGCAATAATTATTTTTAAAAGAAAACCCACACGCAATTTATTTTGGAATAAATGTATAAATTAGTGTAAATGAAACATTAAATCTTAGAAAAATTACCTAAAACATTATTATGTTCAAATGTTTAAAAAATTGAACACAATATAACATAAAAACTTATAAACTTGCGGAAAAAGTTATGAAAATTTAAAATTTGAGTGAAAATAAGCAACGGGACACAGAAATGGATAAAGAATAGGGGTATAAGATTTGGACTTCATATAAGGGATAAAAATTTTGGGTAGAAACATGGGAGAGAAAAACATTTCTCATTTGGTTAACAAAGTTATTGTTGTAAAGTTAAACAGCATAATTGGTGGCACTTCTTATAATAAGCATGGATATATAAGCCGAAAACGGAAAAGATTAGTGTCCACTTAGGTGTCACTGTAAATTTTGTTTGTATATATATGTTTGTAATATGATAAATAAATAATATTAATAATTATAACAACGTTATTAATGAAAAATGCGAGTCAACGGCTAGAACTGCTGGTTATATGTTTCCTATGTAAACTCTAATAGTATGATTATTTTCTCACCTTTTTATTTTATTGTTTTTTTTAGGATATTACATATCCATGATTTTACTTTTTCATGTTACAAATATGACTGTAAATATTGTATGTATGAGTTAAACATTCGTTATTTGTGATGCCTTCCTATTTAAACTAGTACATTTTACATAAAATATAGCATTTCATGATAAATGAGAAAAAGATATAACATGCATCCAAAAAAATGCGATAAGTGCTATAGTAAACTTGAGATATTGGAGGAAAATTAATTGATAATTTTAAACCAATGCTTTGAATCCATTTGCCAAATAATAGCACGATGATGAAGACATATCAATTTTGGGTTGTAACATCTCCAAAAAATAAACAATCCAAGTTAATAAAAAAAATGGAATTTTAATTGATTATAAATTTTCTTATTCCTCGTTTTACTGCAGCCTCTAAGATTTGTAATTGCATGCATGTTAAAAGTAATTTGAAAACAGAAGAAACCAACAATTTAGAAAAAACACATTTTTCTCATGTTTTTTATTTGTTTTTACTAAATTGTTGGTTTCTTTCTGTTTTCAAATTACTTTTAACATGCATGCAATTACAAATCTTAGAGTCCGCAATAAAACGAGCATTTTAATAAGTTAACAAGAAAAACTCAACTTTTAAGGTTTAGCTCTTGCTAATATAATTATTAGTCTATAATTATATAGCTAATAACTAGAAACCGTATAACTAGAATATCGGTCTAGACGATCTAAATGAAATTATTGCAGCATATTTTAAGCTCGTGACATCTCGGAGGACTAACTTTTAAAACAGTGAGACACGGAAAGTTACTGTTGTTAGAATCACAAACATGTCATCCGTACAAAGCATAGAGTAGCCAAATTGAAAATCATTCTTAAGTTGATAGATAGATGTTCATATTAGTCAGAGTTTACTACAACTTTTCTTGTTGTTTCTAGTGGAATTAAAGTAGGAAGACAAAGAAAGTTGTTGCTATGACAATAAAAGACCTATCTTCCATGGATACTAGCATGTTGAAAGTTGCAAAACTGGAAATAATCATTAAGTTGATAAATCATGTGAAGGTAAGTTGTGCTTATCATCCCGAGCTTACACGTGTTTTTTTGTTGTATGTGCTGAAAAAATGTGAGAGATAGGCATGCTTTCACGGAAACTATCAATTTTGTCCTGTGTAATTTCAAACGAGATCCCGATATTTCAAAAAAGGATGGAGATGTTATCCAATATTGACACTTTGAACAAGTGATCTAGTGAAGATTTGGAAGTGTTTCCAGATTTTGCCAAAAATATGTATGAGGTGATCGATTGAAATTTCCAAAAGAGAGTAGGTAAATCATCATTTCAAATCTTTTGAAGCAAATAAATGGGGAGAACTCTTCAAAGTTGTAGAAGTAAAGTGTGGATTCTAGCAAAACTATCATTGTCCCTGAAACTTGAAGCTGCAACTTTATTTGATGAATTGTTCGTGTAAATGTTAGGTAGAACTTTAAATAATGAGCAACTTTTTTTATCACTTGTCTAGTAGTTGTTACGTAGACATTGATTGGTACACATTGTGGCATATGTGATTTCGAATTGATAGTAGTGGGTATGCTATGATTTTAGGAGCAAGTTTTTTTTTCGATTACCTTATGTGTTTATCTTTTCTTAGTGTCTACTTTCTATAGTATTTTAATCTTTTATCTTTTCTTAGCAAGGGGTCTGCACATTTCAATCCAAGAAAAAGTGTTTTCATAGCCAAACTTTTCTTTATTTTATTTGGTTATGAGAATATTTTGGAACTTTTAATCTTTCCATTATATGTGGAGTTTTATGGCCAGGTAAAATATTTGATAATTTTGTGATGTTATATCTCATGAATAAAAAGTGTATCAATTATTTAGTTAATTCCTGATGAGTTTTTTTAACATTTTGAACTTATAAATAAGGGTAGATGAGTAACTTTGTTATTGTTGAATTACTAAATTTGGAAAATGTTTTATTTGGACATCATCCCAATACAGAATATTGGACAATTATTTAGGAAGGATGGAGCATTAAGAAAGGAAGTGCAATCAACTTTTTTTCGTTATCTCATAGATATATATTGTCCTAAATATTTTCAAGGATAAATTAACAAAATATATTACTTTTGAAACTAAATTACAAAAAACATACCCTTACAACTTTAACTATCAAAAACATACCAAACAATTTTAATGATGTTTATTCTCTTCTTTCTCTATCTCTCATTTACTCTCTCTCTCCTCCATTCTTCTCTCTCTCACCAATATTTTTCTACATCTCTCTTATCTTAGTCTCTTTTTCCTCCATTGTTGTTTATATTTTTATTTTATATCCCACTCTATCTCTCTCCCCTCCTCCACCATGAAAACCCGTCACTAACTATATATGAAAAATATATGAAATTGGTAAGATTGTTTTCTATCCCGTAATATATGAAAAATAAATGAAATTGGTGATATTGTTTTCTGTTTATTGAGCTTTGAGACTATTGTAAAACTTGTGAGTTTAAAGTTGAAGGAGGAGAATTTATATGTATAGTATTGAGAGAAATTTATATGTAGAGTATGAAGTTTTAAAATTAAGGTATCAAGTTTTAAAATTAGGATATGAAGTTTTGAAATTAGGGTATGAAGTTTTAAAATTAGTGTATGAAGTTTTGAAATTAGGGTATGAAGTTTTGAAATGAGGGTATGAAGTTTTGAAATTAGGGTATGAAGTTTTGAAATCAGGGTATGAAGTTTTAAAATGAGGGTATGAAATTTTGAAATTAGGGTATGAAGTTTTGAAATCAGGGTATGAAGTTTTAAAATTAGGGTATGAACTCTTTTTTAGATATTTGATTGTGATTCAGAACATTTAGATGACATTTTAAAATTAGGGTATGCCATTTTAAAATTAGCATATGAATATTTTGTGAGTTTTTAGTCATTTTGAGAGAGATAGATGGATGATTAGCATGTGTTAAAAAGATGTGTGATTATCGTGTGTTAGAGAGAGATGTACGATTAGAGAGAGAGAGTTGCGGTTAGAGAGAGAAAGGTTAGATTATGGTTTGATTAGAATTAGAGAAATAATAAGTATATATAGGTATGTTTATTGTAAGTTAAAGTTTTGGAGATATGTTTTTTGTAATATAATAGAGGTAGGGTATGTTTTTGTTAATTGCTCCTATTTTCAATTAAGAAAATTTGTTAGAAATATAGAAAAATAGTGTATCAAAAATTTAATTTAGCTATTTCTCCGTATTTCTAACAAACCTTTTTTCTTTATCTGGTTTATTTTACAAACTTTGTTCACATACATGATTTCGGGATCCTTTCATCACAAAATAGTTCAGAGGTATAATTAATAATTCGGTTCTGCTAACATGTGCTTCCCACGGTCACATGTGTATAAAACAATCATAATTATTATTAATACATTCTGAAATTTAATAAATGATGTAATTATTATTTTAAAAATTAAAAGTAAATTTACAACACAATAAAAACTAAATATAATATTATAGAACCTTATTTGAGACTATTCTAAAGTTAAATATTAATTAAAAATATAATTTTTTTTAATGATTTTAATATATTTTATTTGACGAAACATTCAACAAAATAAAAACTCAAATATAATATTATAGAACCATAATTCAGACTACACTAAAATTAAATATTAATTAAAAATACATAATTTTTTAATAATTTCAATATATTTTATTTGACGGAACATTGTCCCATGAATGAAAAAAATGAAAACCCCGCTTAAGTGAAATTGAAAATTATTGTAAACACAACATTTTACTTTATAATTGGAAATAAATATATGGAATGAATTTGAATTAGCAATAGAAATTAATGATATATTCTATGCACTACCTTATTTACAAGATTTAATATAATTAATGTTATATCAAATCATTTCCATGGTATTAGTATAATCAAAAGATACGAGATGAATTTGATAATATTTGGTACTCTAAAGTCTAAACATGTGACCGGGACACAAGTTAGCTTTTTCCTTAATAATTTAATATTGTCAATAAATTTATCATTCATCTAATCAAGTCCCGAAATTGATAGTATTTCACCATTTAATGCTCTTATGACTCTAGTATCGTGATAAGAATAACTATAAATACCATATCTGGGAAAATTTGAAAAAAATCAAAACTCAGAGATGTAATAAATTTTGGCTGAAACTGAGTATTAGTATGCTCATCTGCCTTCTCAATCGGTACATATGTATTTTCAGTGACCGACCATAATTATAATTCTGTTTTACACTCGAGTATTACCCGTTTTATGTTTGCATTTCGTTTCAGCAATTTGAGTGTGTAGTTGGTTGCTAACCGACACAATGTTTGCCCAATGGGATTTTTGGGTTTCTCGGGTTGCCTTTTTCGGTCATTCCTTTGATATTTTTTGTCGATCCGGTTAAAAAAGCTTTCTTTAATTACTACAGTATCTAACTAAAGTACATTTCTAGATTTTAAATAATAGTAAGAGATATTTTATTTTTTAATAAAGTAGTAATAACAGTAATATGTATATACATTCTATATTGATCAGTAAAAATTTATTGTACATTGTTACTTAAAAATTCTATACAAAACATGATAAAAATGAGAGTCCCCTTGCTTTGCATGGCCTGTTTTGCTAGCTACTACCATTGCTCTAAAAGACCCACCTAGGCGCCACCTAGGCTTCGACTAGGCTCAAGGTTGTCGTGGACAGCCTAGATTTATGCAAGGATTAGGAATTTAGGCAAACTCTTAGTCAACAACGGTCAAAGGCGTAATTAGGCATAATTAGACGTAATTACGCTTACACGCGGCTTAGGCCTATTTGGACATCAAAGGCGATCAGCTTTTTTAACAGTGTTTTTTTTAAATAGTAAAAAGGTAAGTCAAAACTTAAAAATCTTCTTTTTTTTTATCTGAGATTCAAAAAGTTAACTGTATTAATGGTTTACAAACAGTTACAACTACTTTTCTGGGTTTTCCTTCTTCTTTTTCTAAGGAAAAAAAAAACTTTAAGCCTACGCGCAATTAGACTTTAGGCAGGACTTACCGCCCGCCTACCGCCTTGCGCCTTTTATAACACTAGGTACTACTATATAAAGCACATAGACCACTCCCTGAAAATCGCGCAAGAGGGAAACAATAATATATCTGTATAAACAATTATGGAACATGTTAGTAGAAGTTTCAAGCAGGACTATAACTTGACTAATTCTATAATAATTAAAGTGACACTTTAATTACAATTATAGGAACCAAACTGAAATTGCAGGACCAATGCTTACTAAAATCTTGATGCAGCCAACAGAACAGATATGAGAAAGAAAATAAGAAGAAAATAGATCTGGACATCGGGTAATTATATGTGCATCTTTTCATTTTCCGACCCTCCATTTTCAAGAAAACCTGAGAGCCAATAAGTTGAATTTTTTAATAAAGATACCAGACCATTCAAGAAACCATTCATACATTAAACTTCTCCACACAAGCGAATCAAAGCCTATATAGGACTGTAGGACATTCTTTAGAGACAACATTTTTATATCATTGTCATTCATCGTTGTTTTGGTGTGGTGCATCTAGAGCAATAATCCATACAAAGCGAAACATAGTTGTAACCAGTGTTTTAAATAGCGTTATCGCTATCGTAGCGTTTTTTCGAGAGAAACGCTAAAAGCGCTAATAGCGTTGCTATGTAGCGCTTTGCGGTGTATTTTTTTTTTGCCTAAATATGCACTAAACTGTAGAATATATAATAAAAAAAAAAAAAATGTATAGTTATATTAGATAGTAATAAAAAATAAAAAAAAAAATTTGTTGTTGGTGAGTTTCGAACCTGGGTCTACTGGAAAACACAGCACTGTCTCAACCATCTGGACTGCAGACACTTTTATGAAAATTACACAATATATATTAATTATTTAGATCCGCTGTTTTTTTTTTACTCGCTATTTACGCTTTTGGTCCAGAATTTCGCGCTTTTTGCGCTTTTGGTCCCCTATAGCGCGATTTTAGCGCAATTCCACCCAAAATCGTGATTTTTCGTTGCGTTTTTTACCAAAAAAACGCTATTTCGCGCTACGTAGCGCTACGTAGCGCGAATTTTAAAACAGAGGTTGTAACCTCAGAACAAATGAACTCAACGGGGTAAAATTACAGTGCAACTTTTTTGCGAGGTACAGTAAAAGAAAAACACAGTAGGAGCAAATCGGTGAAATTAATAAGTGTTAACTTGTAAAATCCCGTAATTTATTTTATTTACTTACTAGTAATTTTATTCGTTGTTTGAAAATCTTACCGTGATTTTTGATGCGTTGGCGGATTGTTTACTAATTAGTAATAATAATCATAGGGTCTTGTAAGAATATTGCTAATGAAATAATAATGTATTAATGACACATTTATTTGGAAACAATTACAAATACACGTTAGAATGTATCATGGCACATTAATCATAGAAAGTTAATGATAAATTGTTTTATTAGTATTAATGATATGATATGTAAGTTTTAGAAATTGGAAAGGTTGAGCTAGATATATATATACATTAAATTATGTAATATCATTTATAATTAATTGTCATATTGCTTAGCCACATAGGTGTTTCATTGGCTTCCGTTTGTATTTGTATTTGTTTTTGCCTGAGTTCTAAATGTATTGAAAGAGCAACATTAACTCCTAGGAAGTTACATATGCATGTATTAAAATGGGTCGTTACAAAGAGTTAAATATAGGAAATAAAGTAAGGTCAATAAGAGAAACTTTATTTTGGTCGTTCATCTTCCACGTCATGTAACAGATTCCTAAGCATTCTTGCCTTAATATTCATCTATTTGTATAAATACACACATACACATCTAGTACCCATGTAACTTGATACGTTGTCCTTCAGAAGTATATACTAATAGGTTAAATATATATATATATACATATGTCTATGACTATACAAGATAGTGTGAGAACAGAAAAGCTTTTGTAAGGAAATTTAGTTGCGCACAAAATCACAGTAGCTTATCGGGCCTAGTATAAATGATTCGGTTTTTTCGTAATAGGTGAGTGGTTTTTCTTACTTGCTATTATAAAATCTCATTGCATTTTTAACAAATATTTACATGTTGAAATTATATTTTTAAAGTATCAAAATTATATATGTATATATCGTTGCAAAGTTGCTGGTTCTAAAAATGGAAAGTTATATGGTGTAGTTAATTATTTTTTTTTAAAAGAAAGTCTATTGTTTTTATTTGTACTTTTATGATATTCGGGAATTCCGAAAGAAATAAAGATATTTCGGGAAGCCCGAAAAGAGAGAGAATGTTACTTCGGTACGTCTGAAAAGAGAGAAAATATTATTTCGGGAAGTCCGAAAGAGAGAGAATGTTATTTCGGAAAGTCCGAAAGAGAGAGAATGTTATTTCGGGAAGTCCGAAAGAGAGAGAAAGTTATTCGGAAAGTCCGAAAAGAAAGTAAGAGATTTGGGAAGTCCAAATACCAAGAATCAAAAGAGATTCGGGTAGTCCAATCGATTATTTTCAAAGTTATTTACTTAATAATTGTTACAATATTCTTTTCAAGAAAGTGTTCTACTATCATGCATGCATTTGACAATTTTTCTTAAATAGTGAAATTGATAAGTTTTGAAACAAAAGAAATGATTAAAACTTATTTTAGACCCTTTATATTATATTGCAAGATTTATCACTCACTAAACTCTTTTAGCTAATTATGATGAACAAAATGGATGTCTGTAATTTTAGGAACAAATAAGTTTCTTGATTGCTCTGGACTAATAGAGTGGATGGTTGATGAGTCCTTTCTCTATTCTTTGTTAAAGTGATCTTTTCCCTTCATGGCCATTATAGGTTTTTAGTCTCGATATGAGGTTGTTCCCTTGAGAGACTGAGCTTTGATGGTTTGAAGTTTTACCTTTTTGATACTGTTTATTGAAGTCAAGTGTCCCCTTGAGACTTTATAACAGATATGGATAAGTTTATCTCTACTTGAAATCAGTCTGTTAACCAAGATGAGGTTGTCACTTTGAGGTTTTGCACAGTTTTTAAGTACTAATTGCGTGTTTTTAATCAATATGAGGAGGTATCCTTGAGATTTAAATCAATATGAGGGTGTTTTCCTTGAGATAAAGTGGCAATTAGCTTGAGAATTTTCAATTCTAGCTAATTACAGAGTTTCAATTAATATGAGGATGTCCCCTTGAATTTGATTATGTTATCATGAATTGTTTTGTGTTTAGCTCAAACCGATACGAGGGTGTTACCTTGAGATTTTGAGTTACAAGTTTTTGAAAGCCTATTTCTTCTACAGTCCTATGTGATTTAATCAAAATGAGGAGGTTCCCTTGAGATTAAAAGATCATTAGCTGAGATTGAGATAGCTTTCCGTTCCTGTTTGTCTTAAATCAGAGATGGTTTCTTTGAGATTTACAAACAGAGAGGGTGTTTCTGAAATTAGCCTGAAATTTGGGTGTTTTTCTGATATTTGGTGGCAACACGAGCTCTTGCTATATTAATATGGTTGGAAATATAAATGCTGGAAATTCTGGACAATAGTGATATTCGTTACCACTTTTTGTATGTATCTTGGTTTGGTCCCAAATTTTTCAATCAAATATGGGGTGCCGTCTCTTATTAAAAAAAAAAGTTACTCAATCGGCATGGTTGATGGCACTTATTATAATTAGCATGGATATATAAGCTGAAAACGGAGAAGATTAGTGTTTACTTAGGTGTCGTTACATAATTTTTTTTTGCATATGTTAGTAATATGATATAAATATTCATGATAGATAAATAATTATAACAATGTTATTAATGTAAATGTTTCCTATATAAATTCTTATAGTATGTTATTTTAGTAGTCTTACTAACGAACATGATAGATTGATTCTCTTGTATTTTTAGGATGTTAATCCATGGTTTTAGTTGATCAGATGTAACAAAAATGACAGTCATCAAGGTATGTATGCGTTCATTTTATATGATGACTTTACTAGTAAAAGTAAAACTAACACGTAAAATGTATGAACTAACCAATCAAAATTCCATCCGATTGTCATGCTTCCATCCTATTTAAAGTAGTAAATTCATTGTTTGTTTTCATAAAATATAGCATTTCATGATAGTTGAGAATTTAAATGAGAAAAAAATATAACATGCAACTAAAAAGATGCACGAAGTGCAATTGTAAACCTGAGATGTTGGAGGAAAATTAATTTTTATATTTAAACCACTGCTAGCTATGTATAATGACTCGGTTTGCTAGAATTTTAGTGAAATTTAAGTTTGTTGAAACAGATAGAAATAAGTGGGGAGAACATTTTAATTTAAAAAAAAGTGGTTTTAATGATTATATAAGAATAAAAATATACTGTACTACTAGTTTGATGAGAAAATTATTGATTTTGTTTTATTTAAATTAATACCGTTTGATGAGAAAATTATTGATTTTGTTTTATTTAAATTATTACGGTAATGTAACTATTGACTGTTGCCTTCCTCAATACTTGCGGTATAAAGGGGCGTTTTAATTGTATCGTAACACTACCACAATCAATAATACTTATACTCTAGCTTTATCTATTGAATCTCGATATTTTAACAATTTCAATAAACAAGTTGGGTCCAAGTACGTTGCTTTAAAATTGAATAAACTGAAAAAGGTAATATCGTTCATTTTTTTGGAAAAAAACTGAGCGCCAACATGTCTGACTTCCTAATAAAGATACCAGACCAAGAAACATTTCAATAAACTGGCTTTTAAAACACTTTTTTTTTCTGAGAAAGTAAAATATAAAGAATACCAATTCAATCAAAATGAGAGAAATGGTTGTAGATAGGAATAATTAGTGTAATTCAGTATCTACTTAGATTCTTCCTTTTAGTTGACTAGTTTTTATCATTCATTGCCTTTATTTCTAATAAAAAGAACATTGGAAACGTAATTGATTCGAAAGTTGCTTGTTTCCCTTCACAGGTATGTGATGGCGGTGATGCTGAGAACTTCACTTATGTTGATAGATTAGAGTACCTTGCGATTCATACGAAGGTAATCGCGACCTCATCATTAAATCAAGTCAATTTTACAAACTTGAGTACTGAATCAAGTTTTTGCAAACATGAGGTAATAATTGATTTTTGGTCACAAACATTAGGTACAAAAGTGACTTAATCTCAGATTAATGATATTCATGTCACATGTACAAAGATCTTCGCTCACATCTGATCTATCTGTCCGTTCTGACTATTGACGTGCAAATTTTACGTCCACTAAAAATGTGTCACATGTTATTTAAATCAAATAATAATTAATTACTAATTTTTCAGTCTGAGAATAGACTTGTTATTAGTAATTTAAAATCGAAAAAGAAAATATATTTTTATCATCTCAAAATTTATGATGATAATTTATATAAAATAAATGTCTTTCTTTTTCTTAAATGTAGTACAAACAATCAGTTACTCAAATTATAGTACTCATTAGTGATGTTTTCAAACATAATAAGTTTGATTCATGTACATAAATCATGAGTTTTTAACATAATGGGACCAAACTTGAGGAAGTGGCATATCAAATAAAACTTCATACCAAAAGCTATAAATAGAGAGAGGGGACATATTTCTTACAATGAGAGCTTCTTTGGAACAGTCAGCATATTTGACTGTTTATGATATAGTCACCTTAATCACCATTACATTAAAAAATAGATGGTTAGATAATATTTTTCAATAACTAATTTATTTTTTTTATATTTTCAACAAATTAGAATTTGATAAATTAAAAACAAATTGTACAACACACTAAAAGGCCAAATAAAAATATAGAACCCTAGGGGGCCTATCCTAAACTTAAATATTAATCAAAATTTAAATTTTTTTATCCATTTGACATCTTTTTATGCCAACGGGTTGTGAACCAGTCATATAGGGTGACTGTTCCCTAGTAATTCCCCTTACGATTAAAAAGTCTTCAAGATTAGAGTGAGAATCTGCTCAACATATTAAAAGTCTTCAAACAAGACAGAGAGAGAACCTTCTCCACATCCGTCAGAAAATCAGCTCCGCTCCTCCACAACCGCCTAGGAATCAGTTCCGTTCCCCACAGCCGCCAGAGGATCAACTCCTAGGGAGAAGCTCTGCACACTTTGGCCTCAACGAATGCCTTCAAAGTCTGCAATAAATCTGCAATAAATTTGGCATTTGATCTTCAAGAACGTCTAAAAGCAGCAAGATAGGTATTTATACGGATCAAAATCTTCAAGTTCTTCACCAAATCTGAAGAACTTCTGTAACAAATCTGCCTTCGATCGTCAGGAATGACTACAAGCAATAAGCAATACGTTTCTGCAAATCAAAGTGTTCAAAGTTCTTCACTAAATCTGACGAACTCCACTCAAGACATCTACAACAAACCGGCATTCGATATTCAGGAACGACTACACAAAGACAAAAATACGTTTCTCTAGATCAAAATCTCCAAGTTCTTCGCCAAATCTGAAGAGCATAAAGATCACCAACGAAATCAACAAAACTGCAAAGTTCTTCATCAAATCCGAAGAATTCTACTCAAGTTCAGCAAATTCAACAAAATTCATCAAAGAGTCTACAACAGCATTTCGATCCAACACAAATTGTTCGAATAGGAGAATCGAACGACTTTCATTTCTATATTTTCTTTTAGAAATTATCAGAAATTGTACCCCTGCAAATTAATTGATAAATAAAATTTAATTTTCTTCGCAATCATTTTACATATCTTCAGCACTTAGTGAAAATTTGTGCGAAACAAATTTTGGCACACCCGGTGGGACCTCTGTGCCTTTTATCTCTCATCTTCATCAAATCAAGTTCAACAACAATTTGATGGCTCCAAAGAAAGACTCCACCAAAATAATTGAAAATTCTTCCTTACTCGGCGAGAAGAGGACGATTTCAAACGTTTACACCAGAACTCGAAGCAACAAGTGTTCCGACACTCAAGCGTTAGCTCAACCAACGGAAACTCCAACTCCCGCAAAAGGCATCCAACTTGGGGCAACTTAAACTCATCAGGGTATCTACTCATACGACCTCAAGAGGCTTTCACTCATGATGGGAAATCCACAGCGAAACTCATATATGAACAACTAGGCAAAATTGAACAAGAGGGTGATGAAAACGATGGTGTCACTGCTTCAGACTCGGAGTCTCCATTTGACAGCCTGCGATGTTCTGACTCACTATTATGCCCGCCATGACTACAAACACATTGGCATTGGAAGAAGAAGTTTCCATCCTAACAAAAACTCTAGAAGGTCTCATGAAGGCAACAACAGAGCGAGATACCCAATTTGCGATGTTAATGAATAAGGTGGAATTTTTGGCACAAACTAGTGAAACCGTTATAAATGAAGAGAAACCATCAGAAGTCGAAAGATCTTCAATTAAAGACAAAGGGAAGAGGAAAAACGTAAAGGTTCTTCCTGATGGTTCAAATCATGTTGATCAACTGTACGATTTCCGAAGAAGTGACACATTCCTCATTAAGCTATGTTAACCCTTGCAGCAGGAGGATATAGCGCTTGAAAATGCATATGGGATATTTACCCCCATATTTCAGCAATTCGATGGTAAAGGAAATCCAACGCAACATGTAGCTCACTTCCCGGAAACATGCAGCAATGCTGGAATAGAAGGAGACCTCATCGTAAAGCAATTCATCGGGACATTGAAGGACAACCCGTTTGATTGGTACTACGACTTAGCACCTGGATCAATTGACAACTGGGAACAAATCGAGGATGAATTTCTCAATCGCTTCTATAGCACCCGCCACACAGTGAGCATGATCGAACCAACCAATGCTCGCCAATGAAAGGATGAGCCTGTCACAAATTACATCAACAGATCGAGGGATTGAGCCGCAACTGCAAAGATAGATTGTGTGAGTCATCCGGCATCGAAATGTGTATCCAAGGCATGCATTGGGGATTGAGATACATTCTTCAAGGAATAAAGCCGAAGACCTTCGGAGAACTAGCAAGCCAAGCTCACGACGTGGAGTTCAGCATTTCAACCTACGGAGATCAAGCTTTGCCGATTCAAATGTCACAGAAAACAACAAGTAAATCTGAAAGCACGAGATGGGGCAGGGCTTATTCAAACACTTACAAAAATGAGTCATTCGTTGTTTCTGCTAGTCTGCAAAATGCATCTTCACCTTTCAAGATTAACACAAGCATGAAGAAAGTCGAAATTGACAAGTTCGACAATCAATGGAATGGAAAGAGAAGGCTCACCCTGAAGAAAATACAAGAGAAGGAATACCCTTTTCCAGATACCGAAGTACCAAGAATGCTAGATGAACTTTTGGCCCTCAACTTGATTGAACTCCTAGAAATAAAGCGTCCAGAAGAGGCTGATAAAGTGAACGATACAAATTACTGCAAGTTACATTGTCTACTCAGCCATCCAACTCATCGATGTTTCGGGTTGAAAGAAAAGATCGTCTAGCTAGCCAGCCAAGGAAATATTATGTTGGAAGAAGAAGATGAAGTAAAAGCTCATTATGCAACCTTCATTAGTGATTCTCCAGTTGAAAGCATACACAACCCGAAAATTGTGCTCGTCTAATTGGCTCATTTCCACCAACGGAATTCATAGTTGAAGAACATGCCTCTGCAAACTCAACACAAAATGATGAACCAATTCATGAAGACTACAAAATACTATAGAACGAATGGTATTAGAAACAAATGAGTTATTTGTAATATGTACACAAAGACGGAAAGCAACTAAGAGCATCCGCAATAGTGTTAGTAAGTCAATTGTTAGATAAAATTGTTAGTTAATAAACATGTTTTTATTTCACAATAGTGTTATTAACTAACTCATTAAATTTAATGTTGTTAATATTGTTATATTTAACAACAAAGTTAACATTGTTAAGTGATGACATGTCAACTTGATTTACTAACTCCTATATTAAATCTTATAATAAAGCAAAAATAACACATTCTCCCTTTCTTATTTATTTACTATAATATTTTTTTTTTATCTGAAATCAATTATTTATTATAAATCAATAGTTAATATTGTTAAAAAAATGCATCGATGTGACACTTATATGGTTGTTAAGATTAATATATATGACATTTAACATGCACATATGTCAATATTTAACAATAAAAACTTAACACAAGTATTGTATACGTTGTAATGGTGTTACTAAGTGAAGTAGCCTTTAGCCCAATTATTTATTTCTAACAAAGTAAAGGGCTAACATGGGATCCTATGGGAAAGAGACATGTATCACGGCGAATAAGAAGAGATAAAGACCGGGTAAATCATAAGTGCATGCTTTCATGCTTTTGACCCATCCATTTTTTTAAAAACCAGAGAGTCAACATATCGGAGTTCCTGATAAAGATACCATGCCTACCATGCAAGAAACTATTCCTACTTCTCCATACAAACGAATCAAAACGTATATAGGACATTCTTTAGACAGCATTTTTATATCATTCATCGTTGTGGTGTGGTGCATATAGAGCAATAATCCATACAAAGCGAAACATAGTTGTAACCTCAGAAGAAACAAACTCAACGGGGTAAAATTACAGTGCAACGAGGTACAATAGAAAAAACAGTCGGAGCAAATCGGTGAAATTATCCAAGTGTTAACTGCTTTAAATTATAAAAATCAATATTTCCATAAAACTGGGATGTCAAGGAGGTGTATCGATAACAGTAAATTATAGGACGCCACAGATAATATTCTTTAGTCATAATCCAAATCATCGTCATCATCATCGACGACCACATCTGCATCATCGGATCCACCAAGTAATGACATGAAAACTAAAACTGCTACGAGCTGTGTTATTAAGAAATATTTGGCCCTTCTTTTGAATTTCTTTTCCTCCTCTGTCTTCTCTCTCTTTGGTTTGCTCTTAGGCTTTGAACCTACATAACATAAAAAGACAGAACAGAGTTGATCTATTGTATAATCACATGGTATAACACACAAGCACATAAAGACACATTCACACAGAAACCACAGTTGAAACAAACTCTCAAGATCAGTACATAGAAACTGGTAACCAAATTTTAGACAAACAAAAAAGGGAGCAATATATGCAGACTTGAGTAAAAGCTGTGTGAACATCAAGAGTAAAAGTCCTTAATAAATTGAAAAAGGTTCTGCTCACTAAATTAGAATGGGCCAAAATTTGGACGATTCCTCCAATGTCTTGTGAACCATTTACTGATGAACACGTTTATTTGATAATTTTGATTTATTTTTAAGTTCACGGATATTTATAGCTTCAACCACAGTTTCTTCTACTCATGGTATTTTACTTCCAAAACTAATAATGAATTGCAAAAGCTGTTTTTTTAGCTACCATTCAGCTTCGGCATTCAAGAAATAAAAAAATACAAATCTATAACTAATAGGAGCCCGGACTGAAATTGAAAGGTTGTTTTCCAATTTCAAGTATCCTTACGTGGAAAAGAAGACAGGGGATCAACATGTGCATTGAACGAGGAAGAGGAACTGCCTTCTATGAACTCCATCTTAAGTTTATCAGTGTATGTTACAAGATTTGAGTGTTCCAAAATCTTGCTCCTCAGTGCTGATGTTTCCTACAACATACAAAAATATAAGAGGTTAATAATGTCAAGGAAAGTGTTCCAACTATTTTCAGGAATCATTTATTTACAATATGGTTCAGCAAATTATAATAATCAGTCAAAATAAAATGACAATTATCAGATAAGGATTCAGATTTACAGGATATATCAACATAATATTATTAACATATTCTGATCTACAAAATGAACAAAGACTATCATGCCAGATTCACATAGGACCTATGATAATCAAAATACTGTAGATCGTAAGTCAACCCTCAAAACTGCAACCTTAAAATTTAAAGGGTTGCATGATTGAAAAAAGAGAGACATTTTATGCTATCAATAGTCTAAACAATCCAGAGATTTTATTTTTTTAAACCGAAAATTCCAATCCTGGAATACTTTTAACTTCTTCTGGGGTAAATTAACATCTAGTGTCAAAACAGTTGCCTTCTCATCCTCTATAATGAGCATGCAAGCCTCATATGTTGCCTTGACATATGACCTCTCCTAAAAATGTAGTAGAAGGAATTGTGGCCTTAATTTATCAAACGAAAGCCAATAGACAACCCATGAGTAACATAGTCCATCAAACTGCATATAACAACCCTAGCATGACTTTTTTCTTATCTCTAACTAACAAACCAGGCTATTGATGAAATAAGAAATACTCCAGGGAGATTAAAGATGGCGTATAATTGGCGATCTTCAAATTCAGGAAGAAGTGAAAATCGGCCATACAACAATAAAGAAGCAGTGTATGAATCGATAAGCAAGCCTATAAGAAAATGCTTCAGTATTTTCAACTACACAAAATCAGGTATCAGGTGTAACGGTTCACGCCTCGTCACTGTACTTTTCTTCACATCAATATTACATTTTACCTTCCAGAACAAGAGTGTACATAATGAATTATATCCAATCTTACAAATTTCAACATGAATAAGTCAATGAAGGTACTCACAGGAAGCACTTGAAGTATAAAGAGTGCATGACCAAGAAACTCTGCATCCAAGCTTGTGGGCCTATACCAATAAATAAGATATCACGAGCCGGTTTCACTTACTAACTTAAATAAAAGAATGTGCCTATTTCATTGCTCCAGAAGTTCAAAATACTAAAAGAACAACAACGGATGGTGCACTTGGTAAGCAACTGAAAAAACCCTCACCTGTCTTCAAAGAAAAATTTCTGATCCCCTAGTCGAGTTGACAGTGCTCCATAAGCAGTTGCTGCTTTATTATAGATCTACTCGGCAAAATGAACAAGTGGATTATGAATTATATCATAAACATTGGCTGCAGATTACAAGCTCAGTTTTTTCAATTTTTTGCTAAAAAATGGATTGGACTTGGCTGGAAAATTAATAGCTGAGCTTGTTTGGTCGTGGCTTTACAAATAAGTTCAAATTTTGGATCAAATATCCAGCTTATTCTGAAACCTTTGATACAAATAGTTCCAGCTTGTTTGCTTAAGAAGTGTAACAAAACAAGCCTCCAATTTCATAGGCATGTTAAAAACTACCAAGTTATTTTCTTTGGAAAATTCAGGCTTGTTTGGTTGCAGCTTTTAAACAAACAAGCTGAACTATTTAGAGGTTCAGAAAATAAAAGGCCAAGTCGATCCAGCTTACGGTTTCTAGATTGTTCAGGCCAAAACAAGAAGAAAAAATATGACCATATAAGTTAGAGAACCAGATGCAATCCAGATCTTAACCAAAATGCATAGCATATAACCGCAACCAAATCCAACCAAATTTTAAGCAAAAAAATAAACTGGAATTTGTTAGAGTAATTATCCCACATCGTCTAGATAATAATCGATCCCGTGGTTTATAAAGAGATATCCATCCTTACCATTACGAGGCCTTTTAATGGTAAAGGAATATGGATTCTAATAGAATTTTTTGTCTTTTGGCCTGAGGGATTGTTTGGTTGCACCTTTTTTCTATAAAAAAATAACTGGTCAAATAAAAGGCTGAGCCACATCTTAAAGTTTATAGCTTTTAAGGGACGGGAAAAGCTGAGAAGCTCATCTTTAAGCAACAGAGTTAAATATAAAACTGGACGTCAAAAGTTAAAACCAAACAAGACCTAAATGCAAATGAGTCTACAAGCAAAAGCGAGAAACAGAAAAAACAAGGAGGAAAATACATATCAAGCCTATTGCACGCGCTATTCAAGTAAAGGAATACAGGAGAGAAAAGGGAAGTTACCTCCTCTTCTATTTGGTCCTTATTTTCCTTTGTTATCCCAAGCAGTTGTTTTACAGATCGAATTCGTATAAAATGCAAAATTGACCCAATAGGCCATGGGAGATCAGAATAATAAATCTTGTGTGAGGGACTGTTGTCACAACCAACCCAAAGTTCATACATTAGAGCATCTTTGAGCCACGAGTTAACCATTGCCTTTGTAGATATATATTCTGGAATAGCACGGAATTTGGCGTCCAAGTCAACAATACCATCTTCTTTTAACATCTCGATAACACCACCTTTCTCGTTGTTATAGGCCACATATGTTCCATACTCTACATAAGGAATTTGATCTGCAAAAACCGAATGTTGACTAAATATTAAAAATTAAAAACAAGGATTTGTGCAAGTTGAATAGACTGGGACTGCTTCATGACAGCAAGTAAAGCTAAAAAAGATTAATACTATAGGACGAGTGTATTAGAAACAAAGGAGTTATTTGTAATGTGTACACAAGAGGAAAAGCAACTAATGCTGCTACTCAGTGAAGTGCCTTAAGCCCAATTATTTATTTCCAACAAAGTAAAGAGCTAACATAAACTACGAATACTTTTGGGATCCTATGTAGCAATGATTGTCACTGTATCGAAATCAATCAACAATTATCATTATTAAATGCACATGAGTATGCTTTAAAGGGCATATGTAAGCAAATTTTAATAGTGCAAAAACATGTAAGGCCAGCTAAAGGTACAAAGTATAGGAGGGACTGCTGTAAAGCTAGCCAAGTGCTACAAGTTTACAACCACAAAGTCCAAAATAATTGCTTATTTAGCTAACAAGTTATTGTTATAATGTCAAACAGCATGGTTGGTGGCACTTCTTATAATAAGCATGGATAAGCTGAAAATGGTCTTATCCTATCTGTATTTAGTAAACTTACATACTATTTATTATTTATACTCTTGTCTCATGAAAACAACCAACAATACTGTTCTAGTAATTAATTCCAAGACAGTGTAATGTTTATAACCAAAAAGTACTTTTATCCAAATGCACACAGCTTAGTCATGGGTCAAGTCAAGTGGCTACCTGCAGATTAGTGTTTTACCTTTTTCAAAAAAGCTAGCTTCCCATCAAATAAGATGCACGCAAACGAACAAACATATAGACCATATATACCTAGAGAGGATAAATAAGAGATAAACTCACCTATCATGAACAAAAGCAATAACTTTGCGTGAACCAGATTATAATTATACATAATCTGTATGTAACCTATCTCTGACAATAGAAATTTCCCCACCCCACTCTGTTCATTTTCAATTACAAAAGAGTTAGTTAACTAGTGTAGTAAATTTAGAAGTAACAACTAAGGTAGCTTAAAAGAAAAACCTCAAACTTTGTCACTGTGTTCCTCTCCCTCCTAAAGGCTAAAACTGTAAATTTGACCACCGTTCCACTTTTGAAAACCTTGCTTCCAAGCGAAAAAGCTCGATTCAAAGTTTTCTTGAAACGGCTAACAGAAGCTCACTTTTTACGCTTTAACGCAAAAAAATATGCAGAAAAGCTTTCGCTATGATAGAGAGAGAACCTAATTTTGATTAGATGAGAATAGCAATCCCACCCCCTACCCAGAAATAACAATAATAGTTGCTCAAAAGGTGATAAATTTACTTTCTTACACATTTTTGGAATTTGTGTAGAACAAATAATATCGGGTTGACTAAACTAAGGGGAACTGTTGGTGCAATCACTACTTTTCTTCAAAGATTTCTTGCCAATGCTTCTAATTAAATTGGGAAGGACGTAAAAAAGCATACGTGAACTTCAGTTTCGCCAACGACCACATAATTATATAGTATTCCAATTAATCTGTATATTCAGTATGTCTAGCACTTTCATCATCTGTCACAGTTCATTGTACAAAAATGATCCTTTTGTACAAAGTTTGACACTTGATTATAATAAATTCCGGCTTAAAATCTTTTCCAATACTAGGTACAGATGCTCAGTGACGCCGCCTCTTTTTTTCTTAATTTTTTTTTTGTATAGTTGATGCTCAATGATGCCACATTGATATATACCAATTCTGAAACAAAAAATACAATTTCGGATTCTTGATAATGAGGTCTGAAAGCATGTACTAAACATTAACTATAGGGGCGGAAGCTCTGACTAACAAAAGGGTGCAATCTTAACCTCACAATTTACAAAAATGCTATTTTTTTCCATAAGAAAACTTTCAAACAACTTTCTGAAAAAAAGAGTTTCGCAACCCCCTAAAATAACACTTCATACATATAAGGCCCGTTTGGTATCAGATCTTTTTGGTCACTGTAACTTTTTTACTTATAAGTGACGTATAACTTATTTTTTAATGATAAGTCATTAGTCACCTAATTTAACTTATAAATGAGTGGTAAATATACAAACACATTTTATTATAAGTATTTTATTTCTAGAGAATCTAATATGAAAAGGCTAAAAACAACCTAAATTCCTAGCTTCTATGTCTTTGAGCTATCTTGGCCCAAAAGCTAAAATAGCTGACATACCAAACACCCATGAATTATTCTAATCAAAAAGCTAAAAAAAACCTAAGATAAAAAAGTTTTTGCCAAACATGCACTTAAGTTTTTAGAAAGCTTTAAAAAACCGTAAATTCCTAGCTTCTATGTTTTTAAGCTTTTTCGACCCAAAACAACCATGAATAGCCGAGAAACCCAAACACCAAACCCAAACACCCATGAATTAGTTTAATAAAAAAGCTAAGAAAAAAAGTTGTTGCCAAACATGCACTTAAGTAAAGGTTAACTTTCTGAAATACATACATACACGCTTATATATATAAATATATATATATATATAGAGAGAGAGAGAGAGAGGGGTAAGAGGGACCTGAATCTAGACCTTATATATATATATGTATATATCTCTTTAAAATGCCAAATAAACAATTAAATTCAAAAAAGTTATAAAACTTGAAAATCATTTTTTTTTTGAAGTAACTATTAACAAAATGGTGAAATCATTGACTTAAAAAAAAAGTAGAAATTTTTCTAACATTTATCAGTGGAAACAACTAAACAAGGTATAGTTATTTATATATATATATATATATAGAGAGAGAGAGAGAGAGATTAGGGGACCTGAATCTGGGTATTTGAGATTGAAATTGAGATTGAAAGGTAATTGAGCGAATTTAAGATAAATATAAACCGGTAACGAATTAGGGCAAGCTGTTGGTATACCGAAACACGATTTTCGACCCACCATTGTTATTATTTCTTCTTCTTCTTCTTCTTTATTCTTCTCCGAATCCATCGATACCCACTATATAATTATATCTATATATATGTATGTATGAATGTAAATGTGTGTTTTTGTATCTGTATAGAGAGAGAGATAGATGGATAAACCCTAGAGAGTGGTTTTGAAGCGTGAAGAAGGAGGCACCTGTACTAATACTAATTTAAAAAAATAATAATAAGAAGAAGAAATTAGGTGGGGTGCTTTCGGTTCGGTCCGGTTTTTAGCAAAACCGAAACCAAAACCGAGTATATTTTTCGGTTCGGTTTTTTTTGTTTCGGTCTTTTTATTTTTTTGACCGAACCGGACCAGGTTTTTTCGGTCCAGTTTCAATTTTTTCGGTCTTTTTCCGGGTTTTTTCCTTTTTCGGTTCGGTTTTATTGAAAACTGAAACCGACCCGAAATTTTTTCGGTTTTTCAGTTTCGGTCTTTTTCGTCGGTTATCGGTCCGGTTTGATTTTTCGTGTTTTTCGTCCAAACTGTAAATAAATATTGATTGAATTTTTTTATTTTGTTTTTTTAAAGATTAAACGGATTAGGTGATTAATAACATAAAGCCGAAATAACCAGCTCAAAAAGTTTCTCACATCATTCTAACTTAATTTGGCTAATTAGGGTATACATAAATTAATTCATTTGTTTTTAATTATGTATATATATGTCTCGCTTTTGGGTTTATGGTTTATAGTAAATTTAATTCAATGATCTGGGTAGCACTTAATTTGGTTGATTATCAAAGGGGTATTACGAATCTAAGAATATTTTAAATTTATGTATCTATATGTCTCGCTTTTGGGTTTTACTAAATCAGATTTTATATAGTATGGGTATCAGTTAGTTTAGCTACTTATCAATTGGGTCTAAATAAGTTGGGTGAAAAGTTACTACTTATCTTGCAGAATGAGCTTATCTGGTGTTTAAGTGTGTGTGGAAGGTGTGTATCATGGGAAGAAAGAGATCTAATTTTAAGTGAATTTATATAACATAAGTGTCTAAGTATGTTAAATCTTATTTGTCAATGAATTTCTTTCTTTGTATCTTAGATTTTATTTTTCTTCCACTTAAAAGAAGAGGTTGTAGTTTGTTTATTAATATGTATATGACTACTTACTCTTATGTTTGGTTAACGCTTTTTATTTTCTTTTTCTTTCTAATAAGATCGAAACTTTAAACCATGGCAGCTGATTTTAACTCCCTAGATTTAATCTTTGTATTCATTAAGGATAATGGTTAATCTTAATTCTGTTTGTATACAGGACAAGGGTTAACCTCTAGCAGTGCAAGAGTTGAACCGTCTAGGCGTGGAGGCTTTGCATCGTTTGGCGGTGGTCGAGGAGGCAAATCCGAAAAATGTACTTTTTTATGCATCTACTTTCTATTATGTAAGTTTGTTTTGAACATCATGAAAATTGATCACATGGGCTTGGATTGCTTTGAATCTTTTAAAAACTCAGGTTTTTGTTGCGTTTCTCAAAAGTAGGTTGATGAGCTTTTATAATTCTTTAGTCTTTAAAAATGTAATGATGGTACTAATATACTGGTAATAAAGTTTGTTATAAACACGTGATGTTATGATACTAATCTGATGGTATGAACCGGATGTGATGGTTGAACTAACAAAAACATAATGTCTCCGAGTAATGTATTTGTTTGAAATAGGAGGAATATCAGCGTCAAATTGTGACTCGAAAGCAGACCTTGAAGGAGAACGGAACTCCTATTGACGGGAATGTAGCCTTTTTGGTAGCTTTCGGTGGAATAAAAAAGTCACAATTGTTGGGGTTCGGATCTGAGAAGATTGTCCGGTATGGTAGTTCTTCTAGTCCGTCTACCACTAGTCAAATCGGGTCGAGTCGGTCTTTGTTAAGCAAGGTACATGAATTCAATGAAGAATTACGCATCCAGAAGTCCGAAAGGAAGGAAGAAAGGATTCGAAGGGATAAGAAAACACGAGTAATGCAACAACAGATACGTCAAATGCAATGGATTGTTTCAAGTATTTACAAACGCATCGACAAGATTTGCTTGTGAAGATTCGGAAAATATCAGCAACCACACTGTGACTTAAATTAGTTTTCTATGTATTTTTAGATTATCGTTTAGATTGTAATTTAATCTCAACTCAGTATCTTAATGTCGATGACGACAAGCACAGTGTGCATGACCTAGATTAATTTCTATGTAGCCTTAATTAGGATTATCTTTTGAATTGTACTTTAATCTCGATTTGGTATCTTATTGTAGCAACTATTAATTATATTATGTTTTTTTTTATTGAAATGAATGCTTAGTAGAACATAAATTTTTTTGTGCATATGACAATTGCTTACGTTTTGAACATGCAATTATATATATATATATATATAGTCAATTAGTTGCAAAATGCAGAATAGTAACGTAAGGCAGCTACTAATTTATGACTATTTGTTTTCAGTTACTATTTACTTTCAGTTGCTATGTAGTAACTCAACTTTGAGTTGCTATTTCTTAACTGATACTCGTAGTAGCTAATTATTAACTGGCTCGCCAACTAATTCATCAGTTGGTGAATAGCAACTGCTATACCATTCATACCATTCAGTTAGTAAATCAGTAACTGACACATAATTTAGTTAAAAGCTACCAACTAGGGTTTTAACAACCAAATGAATATATGGCAAATCAGTTAGGAAAGTGGGTTTACCAACTGATTTTATTCTTTGTCAACTGATTATTCAGTTGTTATTTGGATGTTTTCTTGTAGTAATTAGATATCGTGGTGCTAATTCTACCTTTTTGATAATTTATTACATGTATGAATAGTTGTGGTGCTTGTTATATTAAGATTTGGTTTAATTTTTTATATATGCCAATTTCTTAAAAAAATGAAAGAGAAATAAAAAAGTTTGGGATTTATCCACTAATTATACACTAATTAATAACCTATATTACTAAAGCTGCCAAATAGTCAAATTTATTTATACAACTTATTACTATAAACAACTCAAATTAAACGAACAATTGGCCAAAATTCGACCTTTTGTTCTTTGATTATTTCTTTCTCTATCCAATTCATCGCCGAAGCGAATAACACTTTTCCAAGTCTAGCGACTCTCCTTTCAACATTTTCATAGGGCACTCTACCATTGCAACCACGAATTATTACACCATATGAAACCGGATTTGGATCTTCATATTGTGCAAACTCTATTTGAAAATTCGTAATCAAAAAACAAATAATTAATGTTTTTTACATTCCTGAGACAAAGTGGACATCTATTAACGCACGCCTACAGAAGTATATCCATCGTCGTTAACCGATTCAAAATAGCGATCCACAAACAAAACGAGACCAACTCACTTTTGAACTTGAAGACCGAATCAAATCACATGCAGACTTAACAGAAAACCCATGCGAAGGGTCCGAAATCCACTTGATTGACGGAGCTAAATTGGGGCCGGAAAAAGAAGTAGGAGAGGTCGGTACACCGGTCTCAATTTTTTTGAGAACATTTAACATTTTTGAATTCAGAGTGACAAATTAATAGAACCACTTTTTATGGTGCGTTTCGAACCTGTAAAACTTACGAGAAAATGAAAATGATTTCTTGAGAAAACATTTTCTTGTATTTGATTGCATAAGAAAACCAATGGAAAAGAAAACAAAAGAAAGTGAAGAAAAACTTTATGTATACAATGAGAGAAACCATTTTACTTCCAAAATGAGAGGAAAATGAAAACAAATGGTAAAAGTTGGACTATCTCTTCTCTATCGCTATTGTTTCTTTTCTTTTCTCTTGATATCTCAACCTTACAAACACATAACCGAAAAATGATTTATATTTAATTTTCATTGGTTTTACTTCTACTTTATTTTTATTTTATTTTATTTTCTGTAACATTTTTCGGATTTCAATCGCATCTTCCTTAAAGTTTGACCAACATATTTATGCACTATGGAGGTATACACTTTACTTACCTAGACTTATTAATAATATGTCGTTTCCAGTCTGTGTGCTTGGATTTCAGTCTAGCATTGGCAAAACTATACATTGACTGGAGGGGAAATCATTCATGTTTTTCATTTTTCTGATTATAGAAAACTAAATGTGAATTTGAAAAAATAAATGGTTAAAAATCATAAATACATATGCCCCATAGGGTCGACTATCGTTCATGTTTTCTTAGGTACCTCTGCCTATGAACCATGCTCAAGGGCGGTGGATGGACAAATGTTGTCCTTAGTTCTCTATATACAAGCTTACTTCACGATTATAACGAAATGATTAAAACACCAAGTAACCAATCAAAAGACAAGATTTTGAAGTGCATTTACCAAATAGATTTCTTGGCTAGTTTTATATGCTCATCTTCTCGAGTTTTTCCTTTCTCGAATAATTCTTGAATTCCGGGTATCGATTCTTCTGATAATATTCATAAAGTAATGTGATGGACATGAATATTAAGAATTTCAAACTCGGTATACCGAGTCACATAAATGGATCTCATATATAACATCCTTAGACCGACATACTAGGTCTTTGTCATGCTTCATTGATTACACAGTGAATCTGATAGCATTCATGAGACAATATAAACAAAATCTAGCCAGCGTTACATACCACCGTAAAGTTATCCGATTGTGTACTGCATACTTTATAATTTAGCTAGAAAATCCAGGCACTAAAATGTTGGCATAAAAAAAATGTTGGCATAAAAGTTTCCGCACAACATCATGGACATCAAGCAAATAAACAGATAAATTTTCTATGTTCTGCATCAACAAATAATCTACCTCTATATCTCAAAACAGAGTTTTAAATACAAAGCCTAATTTTGATATCTAGTTGCTACTAGTTAATACAGTATGCTTTGACCCTTTGACCTCAAGCATGGAGAATAAGTAATTGCTGCAGATTCATCTTGAGCACAGAGTTTAACAGAAGAGGAAGGTCTTCTTGTCAGATGTTATCATCTTTTTGGCATTCCCACTTCCAACAATTCTCTCCAACTAATTAATTAATACCAGAAAATTGAAAATAAATCAATTTTACAATCTCAAGACTTGTATCAAAGCAAGTAAATTTAAGCAACTAACCTAACCAACATTCTCAACAGCTCTATGTAACTTTTCTCTTTATCTACACTTATCTAGCTTTATTGGGTCTATATTTATAAATGTTAAAATGTTGCACAAGTACAGTACAAACACACAATTTAACCCAATAAAATAATAGTACTTTTATTTTTTGTTTAATTGATTTCCTTCTTCTTATGTCAATGGCCACACCCATCTCCTGCAAATCAAGCCCGCAGTATGATCCCCCTCACCCTGACGACCACAGAGTGGTGGATCTTAACAGAGGTCGTCGGCTTGTCGTAATAGACAATCGAACTCTTAGGGCCATAAGATCGATTAAGGGTCCCAACAAAACTTTATTGTCATTTAAAATTAAGACTCACTGCTTTGGCAGATCGGATCGAATCGGATGAAAAGCGGATGAGAAAGATGATTGACGGAGGTGTAGTGATTTAGAGCAAGGGACGAGGCAAACAAATATTGGGTAAGAGACGATGAGTTCTACATACTGGAGAGTAGAGAGAGAATTAAAAGCGGAAAATGAGAAGAATAAAATAATGAGAAGGGTTTTGTTAGTGGATGATGGGCCCAATTAGAATGTGTATATTTTTTTACCATTCCTCTCTATATTTAGAGAGAAAATGTAGCGAAATATATCTTCTAGATAATATTGCTTGCTATACACTGACTGATGAGTAACGATTTTTCATAATACTGTATACACTTATACATAAAGAGTGAATTTAGAGAGCTGTTGAGAAGGCTCTCACAAATATAAAAGAGCTGTATAAATAGCAGATTTAACTTTTCTCAGATCCATATTGACATCTGTAATTTGATCATATGATTTTTACTCTGTAAATATATGATTTGATATCTATTGCAAATAGAGAATAAAAGGTTACCCGGAGCTTATCAAAGCGAGAAAATAGAACGCTGCAGGATAAACTATCAGTATCAGACTCTTCAAGCATATTTACAATCTGCAACAAAAAAAGAGGTCATGATCAACAAAGGGAGACTTGTTTAACTAAGGAATGCAAAAAGAAATGCTTATATGACTTTCATGCTCACCTCGGGGTAAAACTCCTTTCTATCTGGAAGAGAATAGATTATTAACTTTCGAACACCACGAATCTGAACAAAATTTAAGAAACACAAGTTTGAGCACACATAAAACATTTGCTTTCAATTCTAAAGTGCGGTAAGAATATAACATTGCCTGATGCAAGCTAGGCAGAATATTCATATTTTAATTCTGTAAGCATTATATTCTTGCACCTTTTGTTGGTAGTAATTGACGATAACTGAACTCGTTTTGAATTAAAAGGAAAACAGGTCACCACCTTATATCTGTGATGAAAATGAGATCTCTCAGTGTAAAGCATCATTTTTCGCTTTCCACCGAAAAACCAAACCCGTGCACGAGAAATATCTTTGTTTCTTTGGTACCTGAATTCGAAGTGAAGTAACAGAATAAGTTCCCTCAGTGAGTTGCTAATGGTGGAATTAGATTGGAAAAGATAAAACTCAAAAAAAAATAAAAAGTGAGGCAAAGATTTTCTTACTCATCCAGTAGACAAAAGGACGCGTTTTGAGATCTCAAGAATCCCCTCAGTCGAAGAAATTCGAAGTAAGAATTAATAAAGAGCATGACCCCACCCTGCAAGGGAAAATTCGGAAAAGGTTTATGCGAGTTTTTGCATGGATATCATTTATCAAGCACAAAAGTCTAGTACCAAAGTCATACGCATGGATATGTAACTACAATTTAAGAACACAAAAAAAGCTACCACCCTATCTGTTTAAATATATTATATAATATACTGTTTACATTACGAGCTACCACCCTTTATAATCTGTTTATATCAATCTTGTAATGTAAACAATATACTATATAATATATATCCCTAACTCTGTTTATTCATAAAATGAATAGAGCTCGAGTCAAGTTTAGAGGGTAGCAAGCAATTGATTTAAAAGATTCGGGAAATGTACGTACCTGACTGGAATCTTTAATTTTAGGAAAAACCTGCAATTAAAAATTATCATTATTAAAAACAGTCAAACAGATAGGAGAAAAAGTGGGAAGAAACCAAGCTGTTAAGGAGAAACCGTACCAAATTTGTAATTTTGTGCTTTCCTGAACAGAATTTCATTACTCAAAAGTTACAAATAATGGATAACAGGCGATAAAATGATGAGTCATTGAGCCCGACACTGAAAAGAGTGTTTTTGTCATAAAATAAATTATCATGCTCTTCCCACTCGCCCTAAATTACTGTTTCCTCCTATGCCTTTAATCTCTTCCTAATAAACAAACAGGAATGACCCAAAGAACTGAATATCTAGAAATTGCAGGTCTCAGTTTGGGTTTGTAAAGGTCTAGGTTTATAAATTTTGTTAAAATTTTGAGTCATGGGGGACTAGCCATTTTCATTGAGCAATTTGTGATGTCCTGTAACTGTTCTTTATTTCTAGCAGAAAACTTGTATGCTGGATATGAAAGAAGCTACCATCTTCAGAGAGGTTTTAGAGTAAATATGGTGGATGGAAGATTTAGGATCTTAAAAGGGGGCGACGGTTATGTACAAGTATAAGATTACCGTTTGATGTGTTTTATTATAAGTCACATTATCTATACAATTAATCAAAAACACCCAACTTTTATGGCAGTCCACCTTCTGCAATATAATGCAACTTGCAAGAGACGTTTGGTTAAGTTTTGTTATAATCATGAGTTTAAGAATTCAGTTCTATTTGGACAATTTCTATACGAGTTTTAAGGATACAAAAGTTTGAGAATTTTAAAAAAGTTAACCTGAACAAAATCCAAATAAATTGTCCGAGTATATATCAAAATCGAAGAAACAACGCTCAAGTCAAGAATCATAAGCACACGAATTTTAACTGATTCAAAATCAACAAACACAGCAGAAAACCTTCTCCAAAGAAAACCAAACGATTATCTTGATGCTCCATAATTTCTAGATTGTCTATCTCATACGTAAAACCATTAGATGTGACAAGAATAAAGGAACTTGGATGGATTCAAGGAGGCTCAAATTCACTGATTTTCTCTCCTTAAATTAAAAAGAAAAACAAATGCTTCCTTTACAAATGTAATCTAATCTTTAGGTAGGCAAATAGACAAATCCGTCGCAAGAAAATATTAGAACCAATTCCTACATGCAAGACATACCTTCTTAGTAAAATACTCAAATCGTGCATCATCTGCTTCTAATATTGATTCTGCATCAAAACGTTCATAAGTCTGCAAATTTAAAAGAAACGGCCATGTATGAGCAGACAAGCACAAATACGAAACTTTGACATGAATAACGCAAAATGCACAGGATTTCCGATTTAACACTAGCTTTTTTTAGTAGACGTAATAAAAGCTATCAGCATCAAACAAAAAACTTGAGTTTTTACAAAGTGAGAGCACTATAATTAAACTAAATGGAGTGTGATGTCCGTATTTGTAACAAAATTTATTTCGTTCAACATGTTATGTAGTATTGTAAGCCTTAAAAAACATCAGTAAGAAAGAAATATATTGAAGCTTACTCACCTGTGGAACTGGAAGCAACACTTTGGG
This sequence comes from Primula vulgaris, assembly GCA_963920805.1. Taxonomy (NCBI): domain Eukaryota; kingdom Viridiplantae; phylum Streptophyta; class Magnoliopsida; order Ericales; family Primulaceae; genus Primula; species Primula vulgaris. The sequence continues at coordinate 20,154,877 of OY987222.1, forward strand.
AAGAACACCATTATACTCGTGTACCAACTTCACCTAAAGAAATAGGAAAAGTTCATTAATCAGCAAAAAATAGGGAACAAGAGTTTTGAGAGTTGAAACATGAGGCAACCTACAAAGTTTGTAGAATGGGATATAGATGAATATAAGACAAGCAATACTACAAAGCTCACAGTAGGTAGTATTCTATATGCTGATCAGAAAATGTCATTTAAGAAAAATTTAGTTTTCTTCTCATAAAGAAAATGTATTTTTATGCGACCACCATTGGAGTAGCAGAATAAAAGGAAACCGATTTCAAATTTTAAAGGAAGGGGTCTTTCTTATTCCTACACGTTCTTCTGGATTAAAATTTGAAAAGATCAACCAAATTAAATAAAAATCGTAACCTTCAGAACAATAATCAGCAAGTTAATTTGAGAACTGCCAACAGTTGGTGGCTTGAAACAAGTAATAGAGTGGCCTTGTTTGTTAACACTGGGATTGGACTAATAATAGTACTGGCCCCACTAAAATAGTACTGGCCCCACTAATACTCCGTTTGGTAACATTTTTTGACATGGGACTTTAAATACAAAGGTATTAGATATACCCAAATTCATAGGTAATATGAATACCCACAGGGGGTGGTGTTAGTAATACCAGTCCAAAACTATATTAGCAATATACCAAATTGTCCTTTAGTACCTTTACAACTCTCTTATCTATTTATGCTCTCTCACTAATACAAACCAGACTATAATAATTTTATATATATGTATGTAATTATATATATGTATATATATATATATATGTATATATATATATATATATATGTATGTATTTTGCTAGTTTACTTATTATGGGTATAAATGTAAATTTGTAAAATAGTCCAATCCCAATGAAAAGTAAAAAAACACTTCATTGGTATTTTATGTATGTATTACTAATCCCGCCTTCATTTGTTATCCCGTCATAGTTCGAAGGTATTGTTAGTCCCATTACTACTAATTATGGGTATTCAAGTTTTCAGTAAGAAATTCTCCAAACAATACTTAAACCAATCAAAAATACAAATATGTTTCTTAGTAATTCAAAAAACAGTTTTTAAAATGCAAAAATAACCAATGGTAAATCCAAAAACACATTTCCAATAAAATCTAACTCGGTTCAAGCTTCTATTCTTCCTACAATTAATATGGGGTATTCATTTAAACCCAAAAAGAAGTAATACGGAGAGCTCTGGTAGGGAACTAATATTTAGGAAAAACCACCAGATTTATAGTTTCTAATAGAATAGAGCAAGCATGAAATAAATGCAAAAAACTGGTCTGTGTTGCATAAACTAGATATCAAGAGTCAAAAAAATCTTTCATATGTAAATGCACCAACAATAGTAAAACGAATTTCGAACTGATGAACACTAACAGAATTGTCCTGATACAATGACATTTGTTTCAAGAGCCTTGAAGAAATGTACAGATGTTGTACTTGAGAATATTTACGCACCTTTCCTTGGTAGTTATAGCAATGGTAGTTGAATGAGGCATTGATATCTAAGTAAAATATACAAGAATAGTTAGAATCAGTAAAACCAAGTTTCCTAATCTAACAACAATTAAAAACTGTACAGACTTACACACAGATGTGAGTGCTTTATAATAAACATGACTTGATACTAACGGATAAATAGAAATTACTAATTGGTATGTGACCTCTGAGGATCTGATCTGATTTCCATCAACTTCAAGTTCATAAATTTTAGTTAAATTTTCATGGTAAAAGCTCGCTTAATTTTAAAATTTAACATGATTTCAATACTTGCATATTCTAACCATTCAAGATCGGTGAGAGGAGAATTAGTTACTGGTAGTTTAGAAGTATATCAACTGATTTTATATTTTTAATGCATATAGAGATTGTAAGAAAATATTCATTCGAGGATGTTTTTACCATGTGCATAGTGTCCTAGTAAACGACAGTCCACCCCAAGAAACTAGCTCATGGAGAGAACATGGGAGTAAGAAAGAATTTACACAACATTACAAAACGTGTAAGTGGGAACACATCGAGCAGGCAAACAAATAAACACAATATTTATAGCCAAAAGGGAGTTACTTCCAAGTATAATAGTAGCAAAAGTAATTTCCCTGTCAAAATTCGATATTCAAAATCCATGATGATAGTCTTAGTATATATACTTAATATGCAATTTCTTGGGTCAATGGTGAGCACTACTGGTTCTAAATTGAATATAAGAAGACATAGTTAGCAACAAATATGATTACAAGACCAAAGCATAAAAGCGATATACACCTTGTATATTTGAGCTACACACACCTCACCAGACAAAGAGTGAAGAAAAATAAAATTTGCCCCACCAATCAATTGTATTTTATAGTATGACTGTATCAGAGCTACAATTCATAAGCTAAGCAAGATGCATGCACTCTGTTTAGTGTGAAGGTCTTAGATATGTAAGCAGTATGCCTCAATAATTTGCCATTAAAATTTTGAAACTCCAGTTTAAATTGAATACCTGGGGTTAGATAAGAACCCAATATTATATTTTGCCGGTAAAACTTTGAAAATCCATCCAAGTACCTGTCCAGGGGAAAAAAGGAACAAATTACAAGAAATAATAATCTAGTCAACAAGTACAATCAACATAAAGGAACTAATATAATATATAACGACATAAATGCATTTTATTGATATATAGAAGAAAAATACAAGTATAGTGCAAAGGACATACCAGGGCCTTATGCGCATAATATTAGTTCCATGTTGCTTGGATGGCATGCAATTCAATCGTTCAAATATTGTGTTTACATGATCCCAGTTCTGCGTTTAACAAATATTTGTTTTAAAAAAATGCATATTACTGATCTTCATAATTGTTTAAATAACAATGCAGATAAGTCCAAATTTACAGAACTAGTAACAAGAAATACCTGCATCGTTATTATATCCGCATGATCGACAATTAGAACCTGTTTGCATGTGTGAAATCAATTACACCGATTTTTTTTAGCAAATATATAAGGAGATTATTAATTAAATTTCTTCACTTGTGCAAGGTGAAGGTATCATATCTCAACTAATATCCTATGCTAATAAAAAGGATTGAAAGGACATGCACCGAGGGATTGTTTGGTTGCAATCTCAAACGAATAAGCTTGACTTTTTGGAGTTGGGAAAAAAGAACCGCTTCATCCAGCTCAAAGCTTATATCTTTTACAGGCAAAATCTTCTAAAGAAAACTCGGCTAATTAAACTGGTCAACCAAAATCTTTTCCAGGCAAAATATTTTTAAGAAAACTCAGCTATTAGTAAACCAAAATACAATCCAGCTTTTAATAAAATACCTGGCCTAAAATTTGCAACCAAACAACACATGAATGACTTATATTCACCATGTGCTTTCATGAGTGTTTTACTAAACATATTAGAGATTCGAAAATATCCAACGGTGTGATCAACCTAAGGTGACAGTAAACCCAAAAGAATCTTCCAAAAGTAAAAAAAAAAAAGTTACTCTATTATTGGAAACAGCAGAAATAATTATGTTTTCTTTTCTAGATAGTAAAAGATGCGGAAAAACATTCTGAAAGATCTGTATTAAGAAAGTCATCCAAAATCATAGATTGTTGATTCAAACATTTGAATTAATAAGCAACAAAAGAAAATAAAATGTGGCTAACTTACCTCTATAGAAGAAAGGTAATCAACATCTTTACCCTTGTCTTCTACAACTTCTGCAATTTTCTGACAAAAGATAAAAGGAAATCATTCTTACTATATATTTTAAGAGTAATTATTCAGACAAGGCACTAATATCTGACTAAAAGATATTACATTCTACATGGAAACAAATTCCAAGATGAATAAACTTGGCATTCTATAGCAAGTACATCTATTAAAAGTACTGGTTCCAAAAACTTATTTATATAGAGTCTCTTAAAATAAATAAATAAATAAACTTATATACAACATGTAGAAAAGAAGCTTACAGTAATTAAACCAACAGGAGAGGCAATGATCACATCTGATGAATAGAAATCACCATACATCTTTAGACTCCTCCTCCTGCATCAATCAATTATAAAAATCAGTCAAATTATATGAAACTTAAACTGTAGATCATTGGATACTTTGTTGTGAATCACAGCTACCTTCAGGATCAAAGAATAACATCTGGTTATATACTATCAGAAAATGCTGTGTTATGTGAAAACAGAACCTGCAAACCTAAGTGGGTGACTGTCACAACTTCTTTACCTTGTAAACTTAATGCCAATCATGAAGTGGTCGTCATTATTTCCACCAAAAAGAGCTTGAAAATCAGAAGGTTTATGGGGATTTGAATTTGAACCATCATTATCCTCGACAGAGTCGTCCTCTACCGGAGATCCAAATTCTTTAGAAAAACGATCAAAATGCTCCACATTAACCTGAAGAGAAGAATTTAAGTCAAAAAGGTAAACTGTAACTATTTTCTTTCTCAAACTAAAGATCCTTGGATAATAATTATTTATTCACCCAATTTATCATCACAAAAGTGTCACTTTTGTACACCAAACTATCGACTTTTAAAATTTGTGATAGCTAGTCTGTGCAACAACTATCAAGTTCCACAATCAGACACCGTCATCTATACAAAATAGAACAGTTAATGAATCAGCTATACAAACCAACTTATAAGCAGCAATTATGAAATAATCATTCAATTGCGTTAGTATTCTTATTCTAAGACCCAATTTTTCTGAAATTGTGCAATTGGTAGGCCAACGTTGGAATAAAAACGTTTTAAAAACTCATGAATCTTGGTTGATTGGCGTACTAACTACTAACTGTGAGTTTTTGTGTAGACCGTGCTCGGTTGTGAATTTTGATAGGATGCCGTAGTATTTGTTTGATATTTGTAGATTAGTGACCAAATTATCAACTTTAATAATATGATGTGCTAATCATTAAAAGATGATAGGTTGGGATAGAAAAATGTTGTTAAACCAAATATCATAGGTACAACTATCTGTATAGTAAACCAGATATAACAAGGTACAAAAATATGTACCTTATATGCAGGAGGAATGAATTGAATCATCCTCTTGACAACACGTAATGCAATGCTCCGAAATGGCAAGAGGATCAAAATCTGGTCAAATATGATGTATTACTATCAAATACTCCAAGGAGCAAGTAAAAAATACTTACACATTTACAAGTTTACCAGGAAAAAAAATATAAATAAAGTTGAACATCAGCTGATAAACGTCACCACGTTATTATACACATTTTTTTTCGAGGAACGGGACCATAATTTTAACGGATCAATAAACTTTTGATTAAAAGAAACCCCTTTGGAAACCGTCACAATTACTTGGTGTTGTTTATTAAAGAACTTTTTACAGAAAACAAAAAGATTTTGAAAAAACGTCTCCTATATATACACAAACCACAAGAATAAGCAATATTTCAAACCAAGGAAATACTCGAGCTCCACTCTTTTATATGCCAAACTGGTCTTTAAGATTTGGATATTACCTTTGGACGAGTAAACCCTTGGTCGAGAAAACCATCTCCATTGAGCAAATCATCATTACCAGCTTCTTCGTTTTTTTTTACCTTGGCATCGTTTTTCGTCACAACGTCTCTAGTTTTAAATAAATGATTCAGCTGGAAAAAAAATTTGTTTTAAGAAATCAATTAACAATTTTTCAGTAAGGAGAAGAAAATATTACAGTTTGCCATAAAAAAAGAAGAAGTTAAAAGCATATACGTACAGAGTGCATTATATAACCATCCATTTCTCCCTCTGCACCTTTGCGATAAAATGGCTTCTTGTAATCATGCAATATGTCACGATAGCTATTGACTACACAAACAGGTAGAGTAGGTTAATAGAAGTAGAAGTTAAGTTGGGCCTAATAGTCGCAAAATGGAAGTTCATGCAAAACTACAAAATCCAATATGTATGACAATTAATTATGACAGCTTTTAGCATAGTTCTATACCTACTCCTAGAATCATTAGTCAAAATAGGGTTCTATGAACATGTTCTATTTGGATAAGGATCTATCGACAAGTTAATTGACATGGATGGTGTCTGCATTTTGGAGTGAATGGAATGTAATATTCCTCCTTACACAGAAGAATGTCATGTAAAAACAATATATTAGAAAAACTGAGCTCAGCCAAATACAAGTCTCAACCAAGGAAAACTAGGAATTTCTGTTAGATAAATACTAGGAGGCAAGTTTCAGCATTTCAACTGTATATTATATAAGCATATATATTTATACACACTCACACACGCACACACAAATATATATACGCAGCCATCACAACATTATCTTTTGTTACTTAAGTCTTTACTGTTAATGATAATCCATTATACCAATTAACTTTGTTTCTCTATGCAAAATCGCCTAAAATTTTGTTTTATTGTTTATATATCATTTTACCATCTTGTGAATTTTTAACATAGTAAAATCTGCAAGCGATCTAAAAGCAAATTTTACACTTGAATCAGTGATGTAACTACAAATATAAGAAGACTATCAAGGTAAACTAATAAGACGAAGAAAGAAATGGAAGATAAAGCAAAATCAAAGGCACCCAGAAAGATAAGCCAGGTCTTGAGATGCTACCAGGGCACATAAATGACCCCAACAAAATGGGACTTTTTTCAACTAACCAAGTCAATGCAGTTTAAATAAGATCTACATAGCACTCACGATTAGGATGGCAATTTCGCGGGTTTCAACCCGACCCACCGCGGGCCGGGTAAAAGTGCAATTCTATTCGGGTCGGGTCGGGTTTAAATGGGTAAAAGTGCAAGTTAACACTCACCCACTTCTATCTCTATCATATACATTAAACTATATTTCCTATAATAATAGACTACATTTAAATAGGTAAAAGTGCAACTTAACACCCTCTCTCTTCTGTCTCTCATACAAATTAAACTATCTCTTTTATAGTTTAAATGGGTAAAAGTACAATTTAAGACTCTCTCTCTCCTCTCTCTCATATACATTAAACTCTCTCTTTTATAATATTTTTATATTATATTTCTAAATCAAATGATTTTTTACTCTACCTAACAAATTTCTTTGAAATCTTTGACATTTATGAGATTTATTTTTTAAAAAGGAAAAAAAAAATATTTTAAAAAAACGGGTCAAATGGGTCGGGTCGGGTCAAATGGGTAAAAGAGTGACTTTGTCCTCAGGTCGGGTCGGGTTGAAACCCACGAAATTGCATCCCTACTCACGATACACCAAAACACAATAATCTAAGCAAAAGATAAATGTTGGTGATACGAACATAAAATTGAATTAATAAAATCATCAACATGCTACTTAATACACTTACAGAGTGAAAAAAAATATTTTTGTGTGGATGCATGAAAATCTTTGCCTCCGGATCCCTTGAAAATATCCACCCAATGCTTGGATAACCTTAACTTAAGATCATAACTGTCCGACTCCAGATCAGAGTCCTGTAAAATAAGAGTATAAATATTTATATCGGCTTCAAGCAAATAAAACTTCAATAGTAGAGTTACGATGGGAAAACAAAATCTTTTGAGTGATAAAATCTCTAAAATCCTGTGAAAAGTTAGGATGATTTCTTTCAAAAACTGTAACTAATGAACTACACCCTCAATAACTTATTGTAAAGATTTCTCTACAAAATAACAGTAACAGGATACCCAAAAAAATGACAGGAGCAACTAACGAAATATTGAAGCACCTTTATACAATAGTCCCCAGTTCCTGTCCACTTGCAATTTGGTAAGACGGACACAGGCAATTCCCACTTGTATCTCCATTTCCTTTTTGATAGGTTATCAACCTCTTCTTTCGAAACTATATGACCCAAGTGTTTGTTGAAGGAACTACAACAGAAAAAGAAACTGTTAGAAAAAATCAAATTCATTACAAAGACTTCCTGAACACCCATTCTCCGCCTCCAAATTACTACTGTATGTTTTATATCTGTCAATATGTGAGTGATTTTTTCTAGGAAATTAAAAGGAAGAAAAACATCATCGCTTGCAAACACTGAGGTCAAATGGTCAATACATCATGCATAAAGGTGGAAATCCAATGATCCATCAATCATATTGTTGAATAGTGAAAAGTCATGAAATTAACTCATCATTAGCTTTTCATACTTCCATTCTAGCAAGTATAAAGTGAAAAGGTAAGATAAGATTGACAACGTGTAATCCATCTTAAAAGAAAAGGTGAAAAACTGGAAAACATTGCTTTAATAACAGATAAATTGTTAACCTCGTGCTAGCAGAAGCTTTAATAACAGATAAATTGTTTCCCAGTTCTTCTTCGGCATCTGTCACAGGTACGTCCTCTTCATCATCAGTTATTATATCTCTAGTCTCCTCAACATCGCTCCCCGAATTAATCCCTGGTATATTGATTATCACATCAAGACATGACAAGAAGTTTCAATTTACAAGAATTACAACATTGTACTGAAAAACGAAATTTACGTATTACCATGAGATTATTATACACAAAAACCTCACTGCAGTTTCTTACCTGCTCCCTCATCTTCCTCTGCATCTGAGGGTTCTGACTCACTACCCATGTCGTCTTCTATATCACTTTCCCTTTCTTCGTCTTTTTGCCTGTACAAATAAAAGCAACAAGATTCAAGCTCAAACTGAGAACAATAAAACAGCATAAAGACCACTGTAACCAAACATACACTGCCATGTTTAAACAAATTTAAAGAAGGCGTACTAATCATGGTTGAAAAAAGTGTACAAAAACCATCGGGTGTTTTTAAAGCATAAATTATTGAACCGGTCATGTCAAGCTATAATACAAATACCTTTTCTTATGAGCATTAGCAATCGGTCCTCTACCAGAACTCAAAGTCTCCAATAAATTGGCATACATGGTTGGCTCCTCATAAGTCGTTATTTCTTCTTCACTCTCCTCTTCGGAAACCGAACCCAAGTGCTCCTCGGACGATTCGCCTGAAACAAAACCACAAAACTTTGAAGCAATTGCCACAGTCTACTTTAATCATAAACAATTTTCTTCAAGAGAGATTTTAACAATCTAGAGAATACGACATCTAACCATCAATACTTATTGTTCAACGGAGGTATTAGATGAACTTACCTGACACACTAGGGGACAGTATTTTCTCACTTTCAAATTCAGTTCTTCGTTTTTTCCTTCCTGTCTCACAATTTTGTACAGTCTTTCTAGTCTTCAAACCTGCACGATTGGGAGAAAACAGACATACCATTAGTCTAAAAGTAAGAGGAACGCACTTGGGTAGCTCCCATCTAACCAGGCTTAAATATCTTCGATATCCAACAATCTCGGACATACCATTAGTCTAAAAAATAGAAGAACACAATTGGGTAGCCTCCATTTAAGCACAGTCCAATAAGAGTAATAGATAAATAGAATAGGCAAAGAGATAGCCAGAAAGTAGTTATTTTCACATCTTGCTTACAAGCTTGATAAGAGAAAGACCCAGTCTATAATTCACTGTCTTCGACATCCAACAATACAGGAAACACCATTAGTCTAAAAATCGCAAGAACACACTTAGGTTAGCACCACTTAAATAGTAGTAATAAAATAGGCAAAGAAATAACCAAAAAGCATAGTATATAGTTTTACTATCTTCGACAATCAACAATATCGGACATACCATTAGATTAAAAATCAGAAGAACACGCTTGGCTTTGCACCACTTATATAGTAGTGATAAAATAGACAAAGACATAACCATAAAGTATAAATTTTGACACCTAGCTTAAAAGCTTATTAAGAGAAAGACCCAATCCTTAATTTACTATCTTCGACATTCAACAATATCGGGCATAACATTAGCCTAAATTCATAAGAACACACTTGGATTAGCACCACTTAAATAGTAGTGATAAAATAGGCAAAGAAATAACCAGAAAGTATATGTTTTTGACACCTTGCTTAAAAGCTTACTAAGAAAAAAACCCAATCCTTAATTTACTATCTTCGACGAATCGACATTCAACAATATTGGGCAAACCATTAGTCTAAAAAGTAAAAAGCAAAAAAGAAAAACACACTTGGGTTAGCACCACTTAAATAGGAGTAATAAAATAGGCAAATACATAACCAAGAACATATATATATATTTACTAACTTCGACAATCAACAATATTGGGCATACCATTAGTCTTATAAAAATTAGAAGAACGCACTTGGGTTAGCACCACTTAAATAGTAGTGATAAAATACGCAAAAACATAACCAAAAACTAGATACTAATTTTTACATCTTGCTTAAAAGCTTACCAAGAGAAATACCACAATCTCACCATACCATTAGTCTATAAATTATATTTTTTAGAAAAACACACTTGGGTTGACACCACTTAAATAGCAGTAGTAATAAAATAGGCAAATATATAACCAGAGAGTATATATTTTTTTACACCTTGCTTATAAGCTTACTCCTAAAAATACCCAAAACTTTAACTTACTATCTTCAACATTCAACAATGTGCTAACAATTGTATGACTAATTATTTATTACTAGTTCATTTTGTAAATAAAAAATTACAAAATTAACAACTAAAATTTACTAAAAAAAAGTTCTGAAAACAACCTTTTCGGCCTGGCATGGTCGGAGAAGGTGACCGTAGTGGTTTCTCTCTCTCTCTCTCTCTCTCTATATATATATATATATATATTTTGCGCTCGTCTCACTTGTCTCTCTTCCTATTTCTTTTTTTAGTTTATGTGTTATTAGGTTGAATTATTGGGTTATTTGTATTATTAAACGTATTAATAATTAGTTTGAAAGCTATACTCATTGCAAATTCACTCAAAATGTTTTTAGGTTTATTAATATACCATAGTTATAATAAATTATACACATGGCCCAAAACTATTATGTATTTGAGACATTGATGTAATATGTACACATAAGTACACAAGCATGACTTTGTTTGGTTGGAACGGGATCAGATGATTTCTGTCTCGTAAATATTATTTTTTGGTGGGTAAGAAGGGATGGGATTAATAGTTAAAAAACATATATCAAATGACCTCAAATTGGTCATTTGTAATATTAGGGTGAACCTGGTATTTATAGTCCTGGACTACGTATACGCCCACTTTCATTATCCGATCTCAATGCCGAATATATTCGTAGTTTCGAAACTACTATTCACATGAATCTGACGGCACTAACCGTGAAATACAAATGATCATTCACTCATAATATTACCATCCAGTGACATAACGGGTACCCCACTCACCAAATACTATAATATTTAATGTCATTTGGAGTCTCATGTCATTAGTAATACCAATTTTGGTTGTCAAATACATGGTTGTTTGGGACTTGTGGGGCGGATTAAAATTGATTTCAATCTCACTTAAATCTCACCATACCAAACAAGGCTGGACTCACGTTCAATAAATTTAGTTATTTTACACAATACTAAGAAATGAATTGAAATCATAATAAATTGTTAAAAATGCATCGGGCGATGAGAGAAATAATAGAGATATCCAAACTTAATAGTATATCTATCAGCTCCATTACTATTCCCCTTAAATTTACGTTCACAACCATTTTTTTTTATAACTATCACTTTAAATTCATGTGATGCATCAATTTCGCTATCACACTCCTTAAATTTATCTAATCGTATTGTTTTTCATAGTAAATATTTATTTTATTGTACTTATATACTTTCAAATCAAGCAAAATATAGAGATAAGAGGTACAAACAAAATAAAAAAAATAATATAATAACCGTAAGGAAGACAAATGGTTTCTTATATTTAATGTGAATGAGAGTGATCCTTATAAATTAGGAATGACATAATGTATCTGATGCATCGACTTTTTAGTGTCACACTATCACTTCTCCTTATATTTAACTAAATGTGTCATTTGAGTGATGTGAGGCACTTGCTCCTATAAGAGAGAAAAAGAGCAGGGAAGACTACCGGTTCATTCTACCATGAATAAGCAAATGAACGATTTTATTACTCGGAACAGTTTATCTATTGGAACAAATCATTCTATTACATTTTTTTTCTCCTTCTTAATTAAGAAATAGTTGGTATTTTTTTCTAATTTAAGTTGGTTTGGAAACTAAATTTCCAATGCCTCACAAGGTGATACTTCACATATATAATAATATAATTAATAAAGCAAATTCATTTTTTAAATGATAATAATGAAAACGCTAACAATCTTTTCAACCTAATAAAAATCCCGTGGTGAGATTTATTACACATATGGTCGTTTGTTTCATTTGGATGTTAGGATTGGACATAAACTCTCGTAATTTGGTTGTGTATGTTGTGTCGTGACTACACATTCTATCATAGATTTTCGGACAATATTTTAAAACTTGATAAATGAACCCCCATATCCAATCCAATACATACGACTCGGTTGGCTATTTTCAATATTTTAAGGTCAGATTCGAATCAGATTTAAATCGAACTTTGGATTTCGTTTATTTTTGACACACTTTATAATCGCCATTCTAGTTTATTAAGGTAGGCTAAAAGTGATATAAAATACAAAATGAGGCAACTATACGAAAGTAAATAAAATAGAGAGATATTATTTCCATAAATAAAAAAAGATGTTGGATTTTTCCACTGCAATTTATCTGTTTCCACGCTCAAACTGTATTTTTTTTTACGAACCGTAAGTTAGATTTATGGTTTAGACTATGAAATTACCAAATTGCTCATGCGTTTATATGTTTGGAAAAAATTTCAGAGAGCTTGGTCGATCGATCGGACTTCACAGCCGATCGATCGGCCAACCTCTCCGGAATACACTTATATGCATATCACTCTCTCTATATATTCTCAAATTTCGTCAATTTTCATCAAAAACACTCAAATATTCAACAAAATCACTATTTTTTTTTGTTAAAATTCTCCATTTTTTTCACTCTAATGCATACATTTCACATCAATTCAACCCCAAATCCATTGATTTGTCCCAAAATCGATTCGTTTTTTTTTTATTAAAAAAAACCCTAATTTCTCAAAAACTATTTTTTTCAAAACTCTAATTTCTCAAATTCAATCAAATGGTTCGAGAGAGAAGCTATTCGAATGCGAGTTCTAAAGATATCGGCTCATCCGCTTCTCGTTTGGGTAAGTCTTCTAAAACTAAATCCGATATCTCAAATAGGACAGTTGTCAATCGTGTCTCTATTGATTATGCACAATTTTTTCGTAAAATTTCTCTTAAGATCATCGATTTTCAAAAATGGAAAAGCCTAATTTATTTATCTAATGATATATATATTGATGTAACTTATCAATTTTACGAAAATCTTATTGTTTCTACTAATGACAATAATAATCTTCAAATTACTTCTAAGATCCACACAAAAAAATTGTTTTTTTCGCATATCAATTACGCAAACTCTTAGATTTATAATGTAATGGCGTCTCAAGAACCGAGGAAATCTTTCATTCATATAATGTTTCAAACCTTATTGAATTTCGTCCATTCGTATTTCACCCCGATCATCGTGGAGATTCAAAAACTAATGGTCTCCACTTTCAAACAAAATCGTTTTTTTTGTTATGGCTAAAATAATTTTTACTCATAGCTCAAATTTCACCGATGTTACGGAAGATAACATTTTCACTGTAGCTTGTGTTCAAATAAAAATCAAATTGGACACCGCCACCTTAATCCTAAAAACAATAAGAGAAACCAAAGAGTCTACAAAACACCATCTTCCGCATGGATCTCTTATTATAGAAATTCTCAATTTTTTTAATATCAATTGCAAATGCATTAAACTCAAGTCTACTAGTGTTCTTGAGACAAAAAATCTCTCTCAAATGAAAATTCGGGTCATCGGTAATAATATTCTAACTTGGTATGACCAAGTAGTTACCGGTGATTTTTTTGCACCTCTCTCTCTTTATCTAGAGCCCTATGTAGACCCTAAAACCATATATCTCGATCCCCTTTTGGGAGCCGAGGATCCCCCTCTAGCTCCCAATTCGGATCCCGATTCCGACGGGTCATCCGATAACCAATATGGACCAAACTCCGACACTTTTCAAACTCCTCCTTCTTCTCGCCTCTCGAAAAAAAATTCCAAATCACAAGTTCCTATTCCTCCATGTGCTCGATCCGAATTTTTTTACACGGACTTGTGTCATATGCGATACAAAAATGGGCGGCTTCAACACAAAATGTATCGAAGGATCGAAAATTCCTTAGGTGGGGATAAAGAAACTCTCGATGAAATTGATCGCATTAGCACCGAACAATACAAAGCCTATTGTGAGCATTTTACGGGATATAGGAAAGACAAGAGTGCTGATGACGACGACGACGATGGTACTTCGGTACGGGGCTTAGATGATATCATTTATATTTTACATATTTGTAATTTTTTTGAACAATGCGTTATTTTATCATTTTTCTTTTGTTTCGAACTATTTTTACATTTATGTTTGCTTTTTAAAAGCCGTGTGTTGGCTAATTTGGGACTTGTTGCATTTGAACGATTACCGTTAATATTTATTGTTGAACATAGAGTTCAATAATGATTTTGATTATTACTTTGATTATGCGTTTAATGATTTTACGATTTCGATGATATAATGTTTGTCTTGTCCAAAAATAGAAAACGTATATTTCAGGTCTTTAAATGATAGAGCATTCGTTAACGAAGCCACCGGTTCAAGCGGAACCAGAATCGGAGCTAAAACGAAGAAGATACAAGCTTACGAAGAAGTCCGAAAAACTGCCAGAAGAACAGTCGACCGATCGACTGGACAAAAACGACCGAACGTTTTTGGTCCAAATTCTTCCAGTGAGCAGGTCGAAAAAACGACCGATCGTTTCTCCTAAACGACCGATCGTTTTCTGGAAAACGACCGATCGACTGTAGAAAACGACCGATCGTTTTCTACAGATTTCGAAAACAGCTTTTCAGCTTTTTCTGGAAAATGGCTGTTAAAAACCTTCAACCACTTCCAACGGTCATAACCCAGAAAAACAGACCTTTGGTCTTTATATACAAGCTCAATCTCTCTTCCAAACCACCAATAACATTTACAATCAATCCTTCAAACTCTCTCATATACAAAAACCCAAAATCACCATTTTGGTGATATACTTCGAAAAGAGAGAAAGTGAAGATAAAGAGATACAAGCTCTAACAAAGATCAAACATCATCGAAACCACATATTAGCTTATTTTAGAAGCAATCAATTGTGGGTGTTGTTTCAATTTTCAATAAAATTGTAAAGAGCATTTTATAAGCTCATTGTGAGTGAGTGTTTGGGTAGAAGCTTTTAAGCCAAAGTGTTGGTTAAAAGTTCTAGGTTAAACACTTGGGTACTCATAGATTGAGGAGGAGTCGTTGACTCTTTAGACGTGTACGCTTGCACTTGAATCAAGAGTAGGAACCCCGGGTAGAGGGTGAGCCAATCGATTGATTGAGCTCGATAGGAATTGTAAAATTCGGGAAGATTATTTTTAGTGAAATACTCGGTAGTACCGAGGAGAGGACGTAAGCCGTTTGCCGAACCTCTATAAATCACGGTGTCATTTTCTTTCCCTTACTTTTACTTTCCGCAACTTATACTTTTGCTTATTATCTTGCTTGCGTTTAGTATTTATTTCATTCCATTAACTTTATTAATACGCTTAAGCTTAAAATTGCATTAGTTGGGTTGTTAGTTGTTTAGAATTTTTAATTAGGCGAAAAGCGCCAAAACCTTATTCAACCCCCCCCCCCCTCTAAGGTTAGCACACGGGCCAACAATTGGTATCAGAGCCGAGGCTCTTGCATATAGGAATCTAACGATTTTAGAGTTAAGATTCCGATGGCTAACTTATACAATTTCGCATCCGGCATAGCTTCATCACCCAATACACCACCATATTTTGATGGAATAAATTTTTCATATTGGAAGGATAGGATGAGCATGTTTTTACAAAGCTCTAATGTTAGGCTTTGGATGACCATTAAAGTAGGATATTCCGCACCTACATCCGAAAATAGCGAGAACCCAATCCCCGTAGAGGACCTAGATAACACTTAACTAGAAGTCTACTCTACAAACGCCAAAGCGATGTATGCTATTGTTTGTGCCGTTTCTCCTAACGAGTACAACAAAATTTCCGCTTGTAAAACCGCTAAGGGTATGTGGGATAAGCTAGTAGTAATGCATGAAGAGACTAACCAAGTTAAGGAGTGCAAACTCCAAATTTTAGTTCATGACTACGAGCTTTTTAAAATGAGCGAGGGTGAAACCATTTCCGATATGCTTGCTAGATTTACTACTATTACTAACGGATTAACATCTCTTGGTAAGCATTTATCTTGTAAGGAAATGGTCTCAAAGGTGATTCGGAGCTTGCCGAATGAATGGGAACCAAAGGTCACCGCAATTCAAGAGGCGCACGACATGAATACATACTCTCTTGATGCATTGACGGGTTCACTCATTACACACGAGATCACCCTCAATAGTCACAAGCCAATATCGAAAAGGACGGAGATAGCTTTCAAAGGAACGACTTGTGACGAAAGCAATGAGCTATCCGAGGACGACGAAAATTCAATGGAAATCATTCGAATCGTCAAGGAAATCCTAAAGCTAAAAGACCAACGCAAACATAAAGGTAAATCGTCAAATAATTCAATTTATTCTAACGATTTTGTTTGCTATACATGTGGCAAGGAAGGACACATGGCGAGAGAGTGCCTTAAGAATCGCAAGAGCAAAGGAAAGAAGAAGATATCCGCTTCAAGCTCTAGCGATAGCTCCGACCAAGATGAAGTCGCTCACCTTGGGTGCTATATGGCCATGGAAGAAAGCCATGAACAAAACCTCTCTTCTTCAAGCGAAAGTGAAAGCGAAGCCGATGAGGTAAATGATCTTTCTTATGATGAATTACTTCATATGTGCGATGTTTATTCTAAAAAATTTCCTAAGCTTGTCGAAAAGGTCGACTCTCTTAAAAGGATAAATTCTTCTCTCAATGAAGAAATAAGATCCTTAAAAAGAGATAAAATTGAAAATGAGTCTATTCCGACATCGTCATTTTCTCTTCATGATATAGATGACGAAAAGGAAGACTTAAAAGATAAAAACGAGTTTTTAAAAATCGAAAATGACTCTTTGAAAAAGAAAAACGATGAGCTTGTTATTACGGTCGAAAAACTCGAGTTAACAATCTCAAGGTTTTCCAAAGGGAAAACCGTGTTGGACGAAATTTTGAGTTGTCAAAAAGATGTTAATGACAAAAGCGGTTTGGGTTTCGATTCCAACTCTATTGACTCAAGCACAACCCGCTTTGTTAAATCTTCTAGATTGTCTACAACTCCTATTTCGCCTATACAAAAGGTTGTTTTTAAACAAGGGAGCACTTCAAGAGTTTTGCCGAACTCTTGTAATAATAGAAGAGGTTTAGGTTTTCAAACCAAAACCGCTCATCATACTTCTAAAACTTCCTACAAAAAGTCGCATAGTTCTCGTTTTACGAAAAAATCTATGCATTGTATTCATTGTGGTAGAAGTGAGCATAATTCTTCTAAATGCCCAAATCGCTTCCATGTTAGTAGAAGCAATTTGAAATGGGTAGTTAAGACCCGAACCACTAACAATGTCGGACCCAAAAGAAATTGGGTACCAAAGGACAAAATTTGTGTTGTAGGTATCTCCATCCAAAAGGAGAAAATCAACAAATGGTTGGCAACGCCGACAAAAGCCGTGGAAGTCAAGAAGATCGACTCCACCATCAAGGATGAAGTGCCATTAATCGACAAAGGTGGAAGGCATACCAACAAGTGGTACCACCTATTTGGAATCGGCAACGCTCAATGCAAATGCCATTAGCGAGCGGACTCGACTCCACATCACATATGCGGTATACTCTAATCTATAATATCTACATATATGTGATTAGTTGGGTCGGGTATATGCATCATATTTACATTTTTCATGTTTTGGTTTTTTTTTCTTTAAAAACCCTTTCACTTAACCCCATCTTTTATTATTGATTGCATTTTGATAATGCCAAAGGGGGAGAAAAATGATATATTTGGTGTAAATGCGTTTTGTTAAAAAGGAGGAGATATTTTTCTTGTATCTTGTAAAATCATCATTAGTTTGTCATAATCAAAATGGGGGAGATTGTTGAACATAGAGTTCAATAATGATTTTGATTATTACTTTGATTATGCGTTTAATGATTTTACGATTTCGATGATATAATGCTTGTCTTGTCCAAAAATAGAAAACGTATATTTCAGGTCTTTAAATGATAGAGCATTCGTTAACGAAGCCACGGGTTCAAGCGGAACCAGAATCGGAGCTAAAACGAAGAAGATACAAGCTTTCGAATAAGTCCGAAAAACTGCCAGAAGAACAGTCGACCGATCGACTGGACAAAAACGACCGATCGTTTTTGGTCCAAATTCTTCCAGTGAGCAGGTCGAAAAAACGACCGATCGTTTCTCCTAAACGACCGATCGTTTTCTGGAAAACGACCGATCGACTGTAGAAAACGACCGATCGTTTTCTACAGATTTCGAAAACAGCTTTTCAGCTTTTTCTGGAAAATGGCTGTTAAAAACCTTCAACCACTTCCAACGGTCATAACCCAGAAAAACAGACCTTTGGTCTTTATATACAAGCTCAATCTCTCTTCCAAACCACCAATAACATTTACAATCAATCCTTCAAACTCTCTCATATACAAAAACCCAAAATCACCATTTTGGTGATATACTTCGAAAAGAGAGAAAGTGAAGATAAAGAGATACAAGCTCTAACAAAGATCAAACATCATCGAAACCACATATTAGCTTATTTTAGAAGCAATCAATTGTGGGTGTTGTTTCAATTTTCAATAAAATTGTAAAGAGCATTTTATAAGCTCATTGTGAGTGAGTGTTTGGGTAGAAGCTTTTAAGCCAAAGTGTTGGTTAAAAGTTCTAGGTTAAACACTTGGGTACTCATAGATTGAGGGGGAGTCGTTGACTCTTTAGACGTGTACGCTTGCACTTGAATCAAGAGTAGGAACCCCGGGTAGAGGGTGAGCCAATCGATTGATTGAGCTCGATAGGAATTGTAAAATTCGGGAAGATTATTTTTAGTGAAATACTCGGTAGTACCGAGGAGAGGACGTAAGCCGTTTGCCGAACCTCTATAAATCACGGTGTCATTTTCTTTCCCTTACTTTTACTTTCCGCAACTTATACTTTTGCTTATTATCTTGCTTGCGTTTAGTATTTATTTCATTCCATTAACTTTATTAATACGCTTAAGCTTAAAATTGTATTAGTTGGGTTGTTAGTTGTTTAGAATTTTTAATTAGGCGAAAAGCGCCAAAACCTTATTCACCCCCCTCTAAGGTTAGCACACGGGCCAACATTTATCTTTTGTTATTATTTTATCGTATGTTTCCATTTGTGCGATTGGTTATTGTGGTGTTGTTGTATTATTTTTTTTGATGGTATTATTTATTTGATATATTGGGTTGATCATTGTATTTTTTTTTATTTGTGGCGATTATCCATTTTTAAACAAAACTATGACGAATTTTTCGCTCGACATTTACTTATCAATTTTTGTATTTTGATTTATACTCCTGTCGGTGTTTGATTCTCTTTATTGGCTAATATATAATTGTTTCAAAATTTTTACATTTTCACAAAAACTACCATTCGTTGGTTATTTGCGCAATTGTTTTGATTATAACAAAACGTATTAAAATGATAGACGATTCAATAACGTAACTATAAACTATAAAACATATAAAAGATCGTTTCGAGTACTAATCATTTTATCGAGTATTCTAAAACATGTTAATTTGTTTAAAATGGTAGATGATTCAATAACAAAACTAACGGTTCAAACGGAACTAAATTTGGAGGCCGAACGAATAAGTTATAGTTCCGCCATATACGAATAAGTCAAACGGAACAAAATTTGGAAATTAACCTGCGTTGAAAATAACATATTTTCCAGACTGCTTAGTCGATTGATCGGAGTTCACAGCCGATCGATCGGTCAATCAATCCATAAAATTTTATAGAATACTTGACCGATCGATCGGAGCTGACAACGGATCGATCGGCGCGGTTTAAAATTTTCAGATTTTAACCAATGAGCAATTTGGTAATTTCACTCCCTAAATTTATTTTACCTAGGGTTCCATAAAAAAATAATTAAACAGGTCAATTGCAGCCTCATAAACAGAGTGAGAAGCAACTCATAAACCCTAAGATGGTATTATCTTTTTACCCTTTCTTTTCTCTGTCTAATATTGCTCATTATTTAATATTAATGTATTCGTTTAAATATTATTTATGCCACTTGTTATCATTTGCCAACTTATTTGATGATTAGAGTGAGAAAGTGTAAATATCAAATATTTTTCATGTGTGTATTTTGAAAACTTAAGATCTGTTGTAATACACTATTAGCTACGTATATAGGGAGACAGAAGTAGAGAGAGGGGAGAACAACATGATCTTTATTAATGAAGGAATATGTGAATGAATGTAAAATACAAGACCCCTAGCCCTCTTTATATAGATAGAGGGGTAGGGTTACAAGCCCAACTTGGGCCCATAAAGTATAAGCCCAAGAGTCCAATAATCTCACAACACTCCCCCTTTGGACGTCTTGAATTCTTCGTCTTCATGCAGTCGATCTGAGTCGAGTTCATTCGCAGTGCTAAACACATAAAAACCTTAGGGACGGAAAACCCAGTGTGGGACAAAACCGGTACCTAGGAGAAACTGTGTAGCCGAATGATATAGGCCGAAATATCATGTAAGTAACTAACCACAAAACAGTGTGCCTCATCAAAACCTTACCAGAGCAAACCCAATGGGAAAATCTCTGATCGAAGGAAAAAAAGTGCAACAATGGTAGTAGTAGGGGATCAACCACAAAACAGGTGCCTCATCAAAACCTTGCTAGAGTAAACCCAGTGGGAAAAAACCTCTAGTCGAAGGACAAAAGAGTACACAGTGGTAAGAAGTATACAACAGGATACTCCCCCTAATTTCGGCAATCTTAAGTGAGGTATGATGGGAACGTGTCTCGCTAAAAACCTTGCCAAGGAAAACCCAGTGGGAAAAAACCTTGGTCTAAGGACAAAAAGAGTACACGAGCATACGACTGGATGCTCCCCCTCACTTGCACACGACAGGGTGCGAGAATTTCGACTAAGTAGTAATTAGTACAATAAGCATTCACCTGGATGCTCCCCCTCACTTGCACACGACTGGGTGCAAGGATTTCATATTTCAAGAAAGAGTACGAGCATTCGACTGGATGCTTCATTTACTTGCATACGACTGTATGCAAGAAAATATAACGTGAAATAAAATGAGCATTCGACAGGATGCTCTTAAACTTCATATGTGAAGATTTATTTTGACGAGAAATGCTAAATAGCATAATGTAGTCATGTCTCTCTTGATCGATAACAACAAGTTGCCTTCTATGACAAGTGTTTTATCTGGATCGTGAGACAGAGCATATGTAATTCAAATATGGCTAATACGAGCTCGAAGCCATATACACTCTCTAATCGTCTCATAGAGCACGAATAGATCAGAGTGATTCACTTGGAGTCATTCCAAGACCTCCAAGATGTCGCCTTATTCCTAATGGTAAAGACATACCATGTTAGGAATATCCCTTATGCGGGTCTGATAAGTAACCGGCATCGGTATAACCGAAAAAGGGTTGCGTTAATTCGAGTACCGAAGGGGGTAGGTACACTCGATGACGCAAATGGGATAAAATAGCCCACTTCCAAAATTACCATAAGGTAAGGGAATGTGTCTTTAGTGCCATTTCGATGGCAGCGTGTTAGCGCGATGTTGTGTCGAGCTATACCATTCACAACAGACGAGATGTTCGTCCTAGCACATTAGACCAAGTACAATGATGTGCTTATTGTACTTAGATATGAACATTATGGTTCAATATCTCTTCATCGTCTCATCACGGACGGACTGGGTCTATATCAATGTCTAGTGATCGAACGATCATGGGAGAATCTGACGACTTAGCGTCATGATGACTAAAACGTCATAACACCTTCTGGGTGTAGTCTGAATCATGGACTTAGATTCAATCTTTACGGGACTCAATCATCAGGTTGAGTCACTACCGTGTCTTCCCAAGATCCTTCATCTCGAAGGCAAATCCAAAAATGGATCGCGTAATAAAACACGTAAGGGCATAATACTTGTTCAAGTATCCCAAGCTAATCAAGTACTCACTTAGGCGGTATACCACATCCGCTCGGATTATATTAATCCATATAGTGAACGTCTCAGTTAATTGAGATCGTGTTCCGTGGTCAGGAACTACTTGATTTAAGCATATGAAGTCACACAGGGACCTTCATTTATATCTCTTTGTCTAAATCCCCATAGAGATAAAACCGTGACCACATTCATGGCTGCATACTCAGTTTTTCGAAAGCTACTAAACTGGTAAAGTAGGGGACTGTTATAATGTCCATTACGAAGAAATCAACCATCTCGTAATCAATTCCAAGGTGTGAGAGAAGCCTTGCGCTACTAGGCGAGCATTCTACAATCTCATTATTCTCATCACTCTTCCTAACGAATAACCAAATAAACGAACTCGTTTAACATTGGTGGTGTTGGAGCTACAGGTCCGAACACACTTTCGCTAAGGAGTCTACTTGGATTACAAGTTTCCATTAGTCCAGTCTATTCTACGTTGACTTCAGGCAACGGTACATGGTTCCCTGTCATAATTTGTTCATATTATCAGTCGTCACCGAATATATGAACAAGTAATCAATGACAGTCTCGTTTCGCTTCAATATCGTCTAAGATATCATGATCGACAGATATTTCGAGATTCTTAGGATGAAGAGGAATCACACATCTCCTAGATCCTTTATAATCTCGTGCGACGAACGAGTTTCAGTTCACCACCTCTGGGGCTGAACGAATTAAGAACCGGTCAACTTCCTCATATCTTGGGAAGGATGACAGACTGACGGCCGACGGCAGCGTCGTTTGCTTGGCGGGTTCGGCCAAAGCAACGTGTTACGACAGGAACACGGCGTCCGACAGGGACGTCTATCCTTGCAAGCATTTTGCAGCAGGTATAAATGATCTCGTGACATCTCATAAAGTCATTAAATGCGTTTGGCATTTAGTTAGACTTGAGGGAGTCTATGCACTTACTTATCACTAAGTGCAGTTTTGGGGATCAAGCTAAGACTGAGTGGGTTATGCCACGTTACTTCACGTCGTTCCTTATCAACGGTAACGTGCAAATCTCCCCCTAACGACGGGGAGAACAGTCTTAGCGATGTCACTTTCGCATATTATGCGGTAAAGAGATCGCTTGCCAAGGTTACTCTATCAAATGATAGGCAGGGGATTCATAATCGACTTATGTCTCCTTCAGATGTCCATATTTTGAACGCTATAGCGGCTCAATCAAAATATTAATTTAGCACTCCAAACACGCGTTAATATGAGACTTCTGGCTCATAACCAGTAACCAGCTGGTACGCATATGGTGTTTGAGTGTCTATGGGCCTCATGACGGACCAATGCAGCAAAATAGCATAACCCCACACGGAAATATAAATCTTGGTGCGCAAGACCAAGAAGTGCGTGCAATCATTTACAGTCGCATCATCAAACTTTCCGTGAGTCCATTTGGGTCTGAACATAATCGACAGGATGTTCAGTTTCAATTTCCAAACTCAAGTAATTCAAATCGAAATTTCGATTCTTACTCTTCGGAATTATCAAGTCGACTAGACTTTTCAGGATAATCCGGATCATGAGCCATCAACTTAATGATAGGGCTAAAAGTTTGGAAAGTGCTGCATTTATGTGGACAACAATAATCATGTGACCTTATTGTCGATGCATCAACCATAACCATTTATATCTATGGTCCGTCTTATGGTTGGATAAGTCCACAATAACTCCTTCAATTCTTTACAAGAATTCTACGAGTTCATTTCGTGATCTTTACACATACTAGTCTTTCAAAGTGAGCATTAGTGGCATTAATTTCGGATTAATCACGAAATATATCCTCAGAGAGAATCCAAATGCGATGCGATTATAAATCAACTATCGTCTTTTGACCCGGGAATATCTCATCCGGTCAATGCCACAATATCAAAATGCTCTTATCAATCGACGACAGGCGAATGATAGTACAGACAATCATGTCTTAGTATCTAAATCATTTATCATTCGACGACAGGCGAAATGATAAGGTAACTTTAAATGCTTTAAAGAATGTGGTAGCAACCACTTGAAAGACATTTCAACTCCTCTAAAATACGCTTTTGATCGTATTGAATGGAGGCTATGTAAAGAAATTTTAATTCTTTCATGAGCTATTACCAGATAACGCTGGTTTTCTCGAATATTTTATAACTCAACAAGGTACGGCAGGACCTACATGAGTATAAGACCTCATATTTGACAAATCAATTTGGTTTTACCAAAGATTTCGATTGGAACGACAGGTCCAGAATCGTTGTCACTGAGTACTCTTTTAGGCAAGTAGTTGGTGAAATTATGTGGTACACGGTTACCCACTATTTCCAAAAAACCAACTACACCACAAGTATTGCCTAAAATTTCATAATTTAAAGTTTGGTCACATTTGTCAAAGGAATTTGCTCAAAACACTTTAAATTATTTCGAGAAATTTAGTAAACAGGCAAACCATAATCCAAAAGTATGGTCCAAATGGAAAATTAATAATCCAAATGGAAAAACATAATCCAGATGAGCGAAAAAATGGCTCAATGATTTATCAAAATCAATAAAGAAAGGTCCCAAACTCATTTGAGCCACAAAATCGGGGGTCTCAAAAGTTTCCTTTCAGTTAGCTTTAACCACATTAGCATCGGGTTTTTTTACCTTTATAATAGTTTTGAACTATTTAAGGAGTAACCGTGCATGACCTTTGTCTTTATAGCATAGAGTTGCCTCCTTGAGCATTATCTCTTGCTTTGTGACAACGGGCCATATTGTTCCTTTCAATTACTGTCTTGAAGCCACAGGTTTTCAATTTTGACTATTGTCTAAAATCTCGCTTGGCTAGGCGATTCATCGGGATCGCGACAGTTCGAGACAAATAACACTTGTCTCGGTTCTCGATTCGTGGAAAAAAATATACACGAAGAGCATTAATATCAGGCAAACAATTCGCCATTGACCCAATAGGATTAAAACTACTCACCGGGGTAATTTTCTTATCCAATAACAGATGGGCGATAAAGGAACATGGTGAATATAAATTCACGATACTGCTTATGGAATACAATTTCCAAGCTAGTATTTTGGTGAAGGATTGCTCCAATATGTCAATTTCACACATTTGTTCACCATAGACGTTATCACGTCTCAAATGTGGCGGCGGAATAAAATCAACGCCTTAGCATTCATCCCGATGGTAACAACAAACTCGTGTTTTACTCATCAAAGATGGCATCCAAAAAAAATTTGGGCATCACATTTTCACACATCAGGGTGACTAACATGTGGTGACGGAATAACATCAATGTCTAAACAGTCATTTCGCAAGTATGTTTTGCGAATTTTCTCATCATAGATGGCATCCAACATGTGTTGGGAGTTCTGGATTATTTATCATATAAAACGACTGGTTTATATGTTTATGGTTTGCACAAGCACAAACTTTTTTTTCGAAACGACAGGTTCGAAAACATTAGTTTTGCTTCTCATGTGAATCGGTTTTCATTGATCGAACGACGGGTCGATACTGAAACACCAATTCGGCGAAACATACATCACTATATAAACACACTCGGGAAAATTATTATTTAGTCAACCCCTTTCGGTAGCTCTACTTGAAAAACGATCAGGAAAGACGGTGAGGGTGGAGGGCACGAATGCCACTTAAAACCCGACCTCATTAGGATATCGACTTCCGCCTATATCTTTCCTAGACATCGTATCCAAATAGGTGAGCCTACTTGGGGAAGGTTCATAATTTTTCCAACTTAAATGTGAAAATATATGATTTCGCAATTTTATATATGGCAAAAATATTAAACAGCATAGAGAATATCTATTTAGATTAACCACACATATATAAGCAGGCAGTAAATATATTTTAGAATCTATCTAATCATGCAGTAGATTTGGTGTTATAATCAAATCAATTTAAGATTATCAATCAATCCATGAAGATTCTAACATATCAAGTCAAATCAATTGGCAGTAGCATGCAAACATGTACAGTAACATGCTAGAGTAATATGGCAGTAGCATACAAAACATGCTATAGTAATATGGCAGTGAAGTCATCATCATATAAACATGCAGCATTAAAGTCATATAAACATGCTGATGTGTACGGTTAAAAAAAATTATATCCGGATACCTTACGCACGGTATGTTGGTGAAGGTCGATATAGCAATAACCTAATAAAATCCGGATAAACCTCAAGGTTTATTGAACCCAGAATTCGTACTCCAATCTCCGAGAGTCGTGCTGATAACGTGTTGTAATACACTATTAGCTACGTATATAGGGAGACAGAAGTAGAGAGAGGGGAGAACAACATGATCTTTATTAATGAAGGAATATGTGAATGAATGTAAAATACAAGACCCCTAGCCCTCTTTATATAGATAGAGGGGTAGGGTTACAAGCCCAACTTGGGCCCATAAAGTATAAGCCCAAGAGTCCAATAATCTCACAACAAGATCAAGATTATAATATAGTTAAGTATTCTTTTTAGCCACTCATTATATAGCTTGTGTACTCGTTTAACTATTATGTGAGCCACTTGTTATCATTTTCCAAATTATTTGTTGTTTAGTCTATGGGAAAGTTTAAAGTTTGATTTTTTTTCATATGGGTATTGAGAAAACGTAACATTAAAAGATCATATTATAGTTTGTGTACCCGTTTAAGTATCATTTGCCACCCTATTCGATGATTAGTCTATGAGAAAGTGTAAAGATTGAGTTTTTTTTCATATGGGTATTTAGAAAACTTGAGATCGAGATCATAACATAGCTAGTGTACTCGTTTAAATATTATTTGTGCCACTTGTTATCATTTGATAGTTTATCGGATGATTAGTCTATTGGGAAGAGTACAGATTGATTTTTTTTCATGTGGGTTTTGAGAAAACTTAAGATCAAGATCATAATATAGTGTTTGTGCTTGTTTAAGTGTTATTGAGCCACTTGTTATCATTTGCCAACTTATTCGATGATTAGTCTATGGGAAAGTGTAAATATAGAATCTTATTTATCCGGGTATGTAAAAAACTTAAGATCGAGATCATAATAGTGTTTGTACTTGTTTCAGTATTATTTGAGCCACTTATTATTATTTTCCAACTTCTTACGATTAATCTATGGAAAGTTTTTTCTATAAAACATGGGTATGGAGAAATTATAAAATTAGCGATACCAATCCCTTATGTTCTCGTTTCACAACTATTTAGCGACTCCTTTTCTTTTATTAATTATCTGATGTTTTGTCTATTAGAGATTGAATCTTTTTCATGTGGGCATTCTGAAAACATAAGATCGAGATGAATAAGTACCTTGTATGTTTTAGTTTACGGATTGGTCTGTTTTAGTATAGCTGAAAAGTATAAATCTTAAGGCTATTTTATATGGGTATTGAGAGAACATATGATTGAGATCACGATATAGCTTGTTTGTTTTAGTTTATGCAAAAACTTTGCATAAGCGAAAAGTGGATAAGAGGGTAAAAATTGTCAGATCCATTTTGGAAGAGAAAACAGCTAAGAGGGGTTCAGATTTCATTTGATATCTACAATAAAAATTAAAATTAATGGCTAGTTTAGTTACAGCTTTTAAGCTCAATTTTTTCCTGCTCAGAAGCTATAGTGTAATTGGTTGGCCAAGGTAAAGATATGGAGCATTTTTTATTATTGAGCCTAGAATAGCTTGAATTTAGAGCTGTATGTATCAATTTTTCTATTACCCTTAACTAAAGGTAATATGGATATGAAGTGAAACTTCATTTAGTACTCTTGGAGGAGGTTGGCCAGAATATATAGGAAGGAAATTAACGAATGAAGAAGTTTCATTCATTGTGGTAGATAACTGTATACTAAACTGGAAGCAAAATGAGTTACAAAAGTGGGATTGTCTAACATCGACATAAAACAAATCAGCCTAAAGAATTGAAAGTTGAACGGACCACAAAAACCA
The DNA here is from genome assembly GCA_963920805.1 of Primula vulgaris. Lineage (NCBI taxonomy): Eukaryota > Viridiplantae > Streptophyta > Magnoliopsida > Ericales > Primulaceae > Primula > Primula vulgaris. The sequence continues at coordinate 20,183,132 of OY987222.1, forward strand.
GACGACTGCACAGAAACCTTTAAGGTGTGTTTGGAATCCGGAAAACTTATGGGAAAATAAAAATGATTTTCGGAGAAAATACTTTTTTGTGTTTGGCTTCATAAGAAAACTAGTGGAAAAGAAAACAAAAGAAAGTGTGATAAAATTGTGTAAAATGAGAGAAACCATTTTCCTTTAAATGAAAACTAATAGGAAAAGTGGGAATAGCTCCCTCTCTCCCCTTTTTTTCTTTTATTTTCTTTTTATTTCCTAACCTTTCAAACACATGACCGGAAAATTGATTTCCATTTAATTTTCCTTGGTTTTACTTTCTTTTCTTTTCTTTTCCGTAATATTTTCCGAGTTCCAAACACACACTTAGTATGTTTGTACGTGTATGCATTGAATATAAAGCAATGCTTACACTTCTTTCGTGTGTCTAATCAAAGCAAGCCCTGATTCAAGAAACATAAGAAAGTACGAGAGGAAATGAAAATACCCTTGAAACTTGTTTGCTGGGCCTGCAAAATACTTTCATCAGAATCTGATTTTTATTTTTGTTTTGGAGTTCAAACCACAAACAACACCTGTTTCCTTTTCTGTTTTCTTATCCATTATTTGCTATGGAATAAAGTCTTTCCTTTCTACATTTGTTTCAATCCTAGTGTGAAATTCTATATATTTTATGACCATTTTTTCTTCAATAATGCAATATTTATTTTCTCATTTTTACCTAAGAATGTCTCTGTTTTTCCTACTTTGCTTATCAATTATTTGCATAAAATAATGGAAAAGAACCTTTGTATTCTCATAAGTTTCTTCCAATCCCGATGTTAACTTATTCAAGTATGTCTTTTTTAACATTCTTTTATCGCCTTTTTGTTGACTGGAAATTAGTTATTCGTATTCTGGTTGTAATTTCCGTTACAAAACAATCCCGAAAACAACACAAATTTTTCCTTTTATTTTTGCTCATCTGTTACTTGCATAACTTAATGGAACAAATTTTTGTTTTTAAAAAAAATTCATTTCAGGCCTGGTCTTAAACTTATTATGTCTTGTATTTCTTCCTCCTGTTGGAACAATAGCAACCACAAATCATATTGCTGAAAGAAGGGACAGATACTTCTCAAGGGAAAGCACAATTAATAAGCAATCTAAACGCGGTTTTGGCTGTAGCTGATATGGTACGTGCCACTTTGGGCCCAAGAGGAATGGACAAACTTATTCATGATGATAAAGGAACTACCACAATCTCTAACAACGGAGCCACTATCAATAGTGCCGACTCCAAATGGCATAGTCATTGAGTCTGGTAGTCTGGTTGTATTTTGTGTTGCCGAATTCAAATGATATAGTCATAGAGTCTGGTAGTCTCGTCGTATTTTGTGTCCCTGACTTGATTTCAAATGACATTTTTTTATCATCGTTTATAAAGCCTTGTTGAGGTGGTATTGGAATTAGTCCAAATTGCATGGTATTGTTATCCTGACCTCTATTTCGAAACTTTTAATTCCGACTGGATTGTTAAACTGACTTTGATAGTCTCACAACCAAATAAACAAGGTGTTAAACTGACTTTGATAGTCTCACAACCAAATAAACAAGGTGTTAAACTGACTTTGATAGTCTCACAACCAAATAAGCAAGGCGTGAGGTTGCTAAAAAACTAGTCCGACCTCTATATCTCCAAGACCAAGAATTCCATTTAAGAAAAAGGGTTGGTAGATAGATGATTGAAATGGGCTTACGAAAATTAGAGGGTAGAATAAACTGACTTGCGACTATGGAGACCGTTTCGATCTCCATAGTCGCAAGTCGTGCTCTTTGAAATGTTCATTTACAATCACACTTACATGTAAATTTCATATAGAGACCACATGTAAATTTACTCAATTATAATCTTTGAATCATTGACGTCATAAAACTTGTACAAACAGAGCATAATATTTCGCTCTTCATAAATGTTATACGGAGTACACAGAAATAATAGTATTTGAAAGAAAATATGCATTTTTATTTGGTTATCACATTTTTTTTGTAATAAAACGATTCACCGAAAATTGAGGAATAATAAATAGAGTGACCAGTTGGGTTTGTATGTCGTGGTCATGAATTTAGTTACTAATCATCACACCAAAATTCATGACTTAAAGTTTACCCAAAAATCAATAGCCTAGTTATTAGTCTTTTATGAATACAGTGGACGATTGTGAAGTCATTAAAACGGTGCCTGATATACTTGTACTGTTTTCATACTCCTTAGTACTTCCCCGCTAAACACGTCACAAATTCTACGTGACAGCGACCAAAATAAATTTACACAAAACATGTTCAAGTATAAACGAGTTAGTTATGATTATGTTTCGACAAAAAATGTATGAATAATGTATGTATCGTTAACCTAAAATCATAGAGCTGCTAAAAACTTCCGACCTAGTCCGTCAGATTCGTATATATGGCAAAATATGTAGAGTATGTAAAATTTGTGTCCAAAGAAAAGAGATATGTCGATAATATAATGCTAACATATAAAATTATTACAAATTTAGCTAGTTTTCATTTTTTCCACGTTTCAGATTCTAGCATCGATTCGGATCGTATTAGTTTTTTAAAAATTGAATCCAATATCCAATCCAAAACCATATGACTCCGTTGAGTATCTCCACTATTTTAAGATCGGATTTGAATCAGATTCAAATCGGAATTTGGATTTCGGTTCTTATTATAGACTTAAAAACTTATAGTTCTAGTTTAATTGTAAGGTATAGGCTAAAGTGAGATAAATACAAAATGAGGCAAACTATAAGTAAATAAATTATACTTGCACAGTTTCCATAAAAAAGCAGAGTGAGAAGCAATTTATAAACCCTAGAAAACTGCTTCTTCTCTTTGGCGATCTACAACGCCGTTTCTCTCTCTCTCTCTCTATATATATATATATATATATTTCTCTCTCTATATCTAAGGTTCATCACTTACAATGTCGGCTATGATGGTACCATCTCATCACCTGTCTTAACTCTGTCTAATATTGCTTATTATTTAATATTAATGTACTCGTTTAACTATTATTTGAGCTACTTGCTATCATTTGCCAATTTATTCGATGTTTATTCTACTATAAAGTAAATATTTAATCTTTTTCATGTGGGTATTGAGAAAACATAATAATATTGTTTTTGTACTGGTTTAAGTATTATTTGAGCAACTTGTTATCATTTGCCAACTTATTGGATGATTAGTTATTGGGAAAGTGTAAATATTTAGCTTTTTCATGTGGGTTTGTTTGAAAACTTAAGATCAAGATCATAATATAGTGTTTGTGCTTGTTTAAGTGTTATTGAGCTACTTGTTATCATTTGACAACTTATTGGATGATTAGTTATTGGGAAAGTGTAAATATAGAATCTTATTCATCCGGGTATGTAAAAAACTTAATATCAAGATCATAATACAGTGTTTGTACTCGTTTAAGTATTATTTGAGCCACTTGCTATTATTCGCCAATTTATTCGATTATTAGTCTTTGGGAAAGTGGAAATGAAAGATCGAGTTTTTTTCATGTGGGTGTTGAGAAAACTTAAGGTCAATATCATAATATAGCTCGTGTACTGTTTTAAGTATTATTTGAGCCACTTGTTATTATTTGGCATCTTATTCGATGATCAGTCTTTGGGGAAGTATAAAAAACGATTTTTTTGCATCTGGGTATTTTTGAAAACTTAAGATCACGATTATAATATAGTTAAGTATTATTTTTAGCCACTCATTATAGCTTGTGTACTCGTTTAACTATTATATGAGCCACTTGTTATCATTTGCGAAATTATTTGATGATTAGTCTATGGGGAAGTGTAAATATTAATTTTTTTTCATGTGGGTATTTTGAAAACTTAAGATCGAGATTATAATATAGCTAGTGTACTCGTTTAACTATTGTTAAGCTACTTGTTATCATTTGGCATCGTATTCGGTGATTAATCTTTGGGAAAGTCTAATATTTGAGTTTTTTCATGTGGGTATTTTGAAAACTTAAGATCACGATCATAATATAGGGTTTGTACCTGTTTAAGTGTTATTTGAGCCACTTGTTATCAATTTTCAACTTATTCGATGATTTGTCTTGAGGGAAAGTATAAAAAATGAATTTTTTTCATGTGGGTATTTTGAAAACTTAAGATCAAGATCATAATGTAGTGTTTGTACTTTTATGTGTTATTTCAGATGCTTGTTATCATTTGCCAATTTATTTGATGTTTAGTGTTTGAGAAAGTATAAAGGTTAGAAAGTAAATGTTGAATCTTTTTCATGTGGGTATTTAGTAAACATAAGCTGAAGATCATAATGTATTTTGTGTACACGTTTAATTATTATTTGAGCCACCTGTAATCATTTGCAAATTTATTTGATTTTTAGTCTGTTAGAAAGTAAATATTGAATGTTTTTCATATGGGTATGGAGTAAACTTAAGCTGAAAATCATACTATATTTTGTGTACTCATTTAACAAACTATTTGAGCCACTTGTTATCATTTGCAAATTATATTGATTTTTAGTCAGAAAGTAAGTATTGAACCTTTTTCATGTGGGTATTTAGAAAACTTAAGATGAACATCACAATATAGCTTGTGTACACCTTTAACTATATAGCTTGCTTTTTTATGTTTAGCCCATTGAGAGAACATATGATTGAGATCACGATATAGCTTGCTTTTTTAGTTTATGCAAAAGCTTTGCATAAGCGGAAAGTGGATAAGAGGATAAAAATGGTCATATTCATTTTGGAAGAGAAAATAGCTAAGAGGGGTTTCAGATTCCATTTGATATCTTCAACAAAAATTAAAATTAATGGCTAGCTTAGTTACAGCTTTTAAGCTCATTTTTTTCCTGCTCAGAAGCTATAGTGTAATTGGTTGGCCAAGGTAAAGATGTGGAGTATTTTTGGGTTTTCAGCCTAGAATAGCTTGAACGTAGAGCTGTATGTTTTAATTTTTCTATTACCCTCAACAAAAGGTAATATGGATATGAAGTGAAACTTTATTTAGTACTCTTGGAGGAGGATACCAGAATATATAGGATGGAAATTAACAAATGAAGAAGTTTCATTCATTGTGGTAGATAACTGTATACTAAACTGGAAGCAAAATGAGTAACAAAAGTGGGATTGTCTAAGATCGACATAAAACAAATCAGCCTAAAGAAATGAAAGTTGAGCTGACCACGAAATACCAGAATGACTGGACAGAAACCTTTATTATGTTTGTTCGTGTATGCATTCAATATAAAGCAATGCTTACACTTCCTTCGTGTGTCTAATCAAAGCAAGCCCTGATTCAAGAAACATAAGAAAGTACGAGAGGAAATGAAAATACCCTTGAAACTTGCTTGCTGGGCCTGCAAAATACTTTCATCAGAATCTGATTTTTATTTTTGTTTTGGAGTTCAAACCACAAACAACACCTGTTTCCTTTTCTGTTTTCTTATCCATTATTTACTATGGAATAAAGTCTTTCCTTTCTACATTTGTTTCAATCTTAGTGTGAAATTCTATATATTTTATGACCATTTTTTCTTCAATAATGCAATATTTATTTTCTCATTTTTACCTAAGAATGTCTCTGTTTTCCCTACTTTGCTTATCAATTATTTGCATAACACAATGGAAAAGAACCGTTGTATTCTCATAAGTTTCTTCCAATCCTGATGTTAACTTATTCAAGCATGTTTTTTTTGACATTCTTTTATCGCCTTTTTGTTGACTGTAAATTACTTATTCCCGTTCTGATGGTAATTTCCTCTACAAAACAAGCCAGAAAACAACACAAAATTTTCCTTTTATTTTTGCTCATCTGTTAGTTGCATAACTCAATGGAAGTTTTTTTTGTTTTTAAAAAGTTCATTTCAGCCCTGGGATTAACTTATTCTATCTTGTATTTCTTGTTGTTGTTGGAACAATAGCAACCACAAATCATATTGCTGAAAGAAGGGACAGATACTTCTCAAGGGAAAGCACAATTAATAAGCAATATAAACGCGGTTATGGCTGTAGCTGATGTGATACGTACCACTTTGGGCCCAAGAGGAATGGACAAACTTATTCACGATGATAAAGGAGCTACCACAATCTCTAACGACGGAGCCACTATCATGAAACTTCTTGATATTATACACCCAGCTGCCAAGATCCTTGTTGACATTGCTAAGTCCCAAGACTCTGAGGTATTAAGTTTTATAACTTGTTTTATTGTCCTATGAAAGATTGCTTTCAAGCATTAAACTAATAGTTGTACTCTTGTGTTGCTTATTGAAATTATTTTCTATCTTATATGAACCAATTAAACTGTCAGAATAATTTTTCAAAAGTTATGCTTTTAATGTAACTGCTACCAGTTTGTTATTTCCTTATAAATGATTGTTTCTACGCATTTAACAAATAGGTGAAAGCAACTGGTAAAATTGTTGTGGGCATTCTCTGTTTTATTATGAAACATTTGAACTGCTAGAATCTATATGTAAATGTTATGTTTTGCATTGTTCCAAGTCATGCTATAGGCATAAGGTTCAACAAGACTCGTGTGTAACTCGTAAGATAAGGGAAATGTTGAGGACTCGAGTGCTGATAAGAGTCATGTTTATCTTGTTAAATCTCACTTTCCATCACTTCATATTTTCAGAAAATGACCTGAGTTAGGATAAAATAAATTGCATTAATCAACAAATTTAGATAAAAAGTTTACTAGGTTATTACCTTATCTGCCGTTTAATCAGACCTCATTTGCAGACTTTGTGCCTCATGTTATATGCTCCCAAATCGTTTTTTGCTGTCCTAAGACCTCATTTGCAGTCTTTGTGCCTCATGTTATATGTTTCCAAATCATTTTTTGCTGTCCTAAGAGATAGCGAAGCTCCATGAGAAAGAAAGAGGTGGGAGTCTGGTACTCTCCTGACTCCGTATTATACACTTTATTGCTTTCTTCTTTTTATGTAGGTTGGTGATGGAACTACGACAGTTGTTCTTCTTGCGTCGGAGTTCTTGAAAGAGGCAAAACCTTTTATTGAAGATGGGGTCCATGCTCAAAATTTGATCCGAAGTTTCCGCACAGCCTGCCATTTGGTATTTTTTTTCTCCTTTTCTTTTTTGTTGCTTTTGTTTCCTTCTTAGCTCAGCATGGTCCTAGGTTTCTATTCATTTACATTCTTTTGTATGGTAAAATAGGCAGTTGAGAAGATTAAAGAACTAGCTACGAGCATAGAAGGACAGAGTTTAGAGGACAAGAAATGCTTGTTGGCCAGGTGTGCTGCTACGACACTTTCCTCTAAGCTTATTGGTGGAGAAAAAGAATTTTTTGCATCTATGGTTGTTGATGCTGTTATTGCTATTGGGAATGATGATAGGCTTAATATGATTGGTATAAAAAAGGTATGTTATCATTGTCTAAGCTTTTCCTTTTTGATTTGTAGTTGAGCATAAGTATTTTTGAGTGTTGTATCTTGTTCTTGTCATTGAATTGCACTGGTCATTGGCTACTGATATATTCAAGTTACTAAGTCAAGAATAAAGTATCTATAGTTTTTATTGTCAGTCTTACAAGTGTGTCCAGGTTACACCATATTTCTAAATATTTTTAGTAAATTGTGCATGAGGGTAGTGTGTAGGTTATCTACCTGACACTCTAGATAGCCAACAATTCTCTTCTTACGGTCGACTGTATTGCACATTTGTAGCAGAGTCACACTAATCCCCTACTTAATGCATGCCATTTTATCTACAACTTCTACTTACCTATGAAATTCGGTGTTAGCAATCAAATTATAGCTGAATTCATTATAATCTTGGATATTTGTGGCTCTGTAGGTTCAGGGAGGTACCATGAGGGATTCATTTCTTGTAAATGGGGTTGCCTTTAAGAAAACGTTCTCATATGCCGGGTTTGAACAGCAACCCAAAAAATTTGAGACACCCAAGATTCTTTTATTAAACGTGGAACTGGAACTGAAATCAGAGAAAGAAAATGCCGAAATAAGGTATGATTATAGTTTGTTGATTGGGAGTTATTTCTTTTTAATTAGTGAGTGGACACTTATAACTCTTTTAACTTTTGCAGACTATCAGATCCATCACAATATCAGTCCATTGTTGATGCTGAGTGGAATATCATATATGATAAGTTGGACAAGTGTGTCCAAAGTGGTGCCAAAATCGTCCTTTCACGTCTAGCTATTGGTGATCTAGGCACACAGGTGGGTGACTATTTATACAGCATGCATCTGATTATTGATTATATTTCTTTTTGTAATTCAGTCTACCAAATTTGAGTTGTTTTGAAATCGGTTGTAGCATTTGTTGCCAGATATCATTTTTTTATGTACTTGAAATTTCTTTTATTACCTTATGTTAGTCAACTTGCAGCTAAGTTTAAAAGTAGTTTTCCTTATCAGTATTTTGCAGATCGTGATATATTTTGCGCTGGTCGAGTAACTGAAGAGGATTTACATCGAGTTGCAGCTGCAACTGGCGGAACTGTGCAGACATCTGTCAATAACATCATTGATGAGGTTTTTGGCATTTTTGGTTCATATTTTGTTGCAAACTTTTTTTCCCACTCTCTGGCTAATTATAAAGCTCACTTTGTTGTATAGGTCCTTGGAGTTTGTGAAATTTTTGAGGAAAAACAAGTTGGAAACGAGCGGTTCAATATATTCAGTGGTTGCCCATCAGGTCAAACAGCCACAATCGTCCTTCGTGGTGGAGCTGATCAGGTTCGTATCTATGTTCTTATGTATGTTTCTTTTAGTGTGCTATTCTATTTCTATTTCAGCCTCTCTTTTTTTTTTATCAGTTCATTGAGGAAGCTGAGAGAAGTTTACATGATGCAATCATGATTGTTAGAAGAGCTATGAAGAATTCGACAGTTGTTGCTGGTGGTGGTGCAATAGATGTATGAAGCTAATTTGCTGTTGAGTTAATATTTATTAAAGTTGAGTGCACTTTACTTTTGACCAGTGAATATTTGTAATTTGTTGCAGATGGAGATAAGCAGATACCTGAGGCAGCATGCTCGGGATATACCTAACAAGTCGCTACTGTTTATTAATGCTTATGCTAAAGCCCTCGAGGTGATTTTTAGCAGAATCGACATTTTTGGTTGTGTTAATTTGCTAAAATGCTTGTGTAGTTTATGTTTAGAACGCCTTAGATCGATTTACTTGGCTGTAAGATGCAGACGTACATCACTGCTGCATATGAGTATTTAATATTATATCAAGTTTTTGCTCTTTGATGTTTGTTTTAGTAAATGTAGCTGATGGTATATAGGGTCTTTTGATTGGGAATCCAAAGGGAAGTTAATCTAGATATTTTAACCACCTCTTCTGTCCAATAACAGAAAGTATTGAGTTTATGTATCTGATGCATTATAAGAAGGCTAACCATGTTAGATTTAAAGTTGTATCATAGCACTAGAAAAGATGACCGTTCTGGCGTTTTCATAAACATGCTTCTTTGCATCATTAGTGATCATCAGAGGAATACTTACAAGTGCATAAATATGTTAAATATGAATTTGTATCATAGTATCAGGAAAGATATTTGTCGTTCTAGACAACTTGTTAAGTCATCAACATGCTTCTCTGCTTCATCAATAGTCTTCAGGGACACTCACAAGTGCATTACTGTAATCTATTAAGAAAATGGAAGTACCTCTCTACTTGTGCTTCTTTCGATACAATTTTTGGTTGAACTGTAGAGGCATTTTCTTTCTGTTTTTCAACGATGAGGTTTGAGAACATTTGACAATTTATCTCTGACATCTTGGTGCAGGTTATTCCTCGTCAACTTTGTGATAATGCTGGCTTTGATGCAACTGATGTGCTAAACAAGTTGAGACAAAAGCATGCACTACCATCTGGTTTACTCTCTCTCTCCTCTTATTCTTTTCCCTCTATGCTTAACTAGTACTATTAGTGGTTTCAAATATAAGAACCTAAGGACTGCGAATGATTGGTGCTTCCAACAACTTGTAGAAAATGAAAAACCTGTCTAGAATGTTCTCCTATAACATTACGTTGTGCAATATTAGTAAACGACACCCACTTTTAGATTTCCTTTTCTTTAGTTTGTGATTTTCTTAAGGATTTAGAACGTACAAGTGACGTGCGAGTTAATTACATTGCAAGCCGTTTGAGTGTGAGCCTCTGGTTGAATATTCCATTTACCTTGTTTAATTCTTAGTTGCACGATACTGGTACGCGGGTGGGAGAGGGAGCGGGAGCGCGGGAGCGGACGATTATAAAAGTGTGGGAGCGCCGTCTGGAGCGTCTTAGATAATTTATTATTATTTTTATATTATATGATAATTAAGTATATTTTAAAAAGATTAATATAATCCTAAAAAGGTGACAAGCGACATATTGTGTACATATCATCTAAATTTATAAACAAACAAATCTTATGGCCCACAGCCCTCGCCCACTAGGGCTTCCTTAAACTATTACTGTAACACAAAAACCCACTTCATCTCTCCAAAACCAGCCGCTCTTCTATATCTTTCTATATTTTGACTATTCAATATAAAATTAAATTATCTTCAATCTTCTATTAATCTTCTTAAATATTTATTTACTTCACCAAAAACCGCACTTTTTTCTCTGGTACGCGTTCCAGACATTCGGTACGCGTTTCCGACGTCCGAGCGGCAGGGGGTAGGATGTTTCCTGCAACTAAGGTTTAATTGGATGAGGCACATAGGATAATTGGAAATTTTTTATAAACTGCCAGTGTTTGCTGTTTTATTGTTCTTACATATTAGGATTTAAACAGGTGAGGGTGCGCTGTTTGGTGTTGATATCAACACTGGTGGAATCGCTGACTCATATGCTAACTTCGTATGGGAACCCGCTGTGGTTAAGGTATGTCTTCATTCTGCCGCCTTCATTCTTTTGAAATAGTTTTTATGTTCTTATAGCTGTCGATACCTTTGCTTAATTTTGAAATATTTATTACAGCTCAATGCTATAAATGCTGCTACTGAAGCAGCTTGCCTCATTTTAAGCGTGGATGAGACAGTCAAGAACCCGAAGGTAATTTTTTTTTTTAAATTGTCAGAAGGTTTTTACCATCATTTAATAGAAATGATTGTCATTCCTGAAAATTACCCGGGTTTACCCGGAGAATTACAATAATCAGAGCTGATAATATGAAAAGCAAACATCATAAAATAAGCTATATATTTGCCAATTTTCATATAATCTTGGTAAAATTGCAGTCTGAGAGCGCACAAGGAGATGCTGCTGCTAATGTCATGGGTGGTAGAGGAGGCCGAGGAGGTGCTGCTTTACGTGGTGGACGGGGAAGGGGAATGAGGAGGCGATAGATTTCTCTGTTGATTTATCTTATCATTGTGTTATTTAAGCTGTCTTTTTTCCCTTTAAATTTTGCTCTCAATGAACTAGTGATGATGTTTTTTAGATGACATTATGAAGTCCTGTGGCCACTGACCTATTATCGGTTTTGACTGATATTATTGTATTTTGATCATGCCATGGTCTGTTTTTGTATTAGTGATGTTTTTTAGTTAGTGAAGTTTTAGAATTTCTATATTGTCTCTCCCTTGCCTTTACCGAATTAAAATGCTATATATTCTCACGTGGTTCACATAAAAAGTGATCTTAAAATCAATTCGTGTACCCATTTTGTATATTTATTTTTGTTGATCGAGTACAAAAATATCCAATGTCTAATACTTCAAGTAATTATTCCCTTTATCCTCGTCAATCATATTTAGATCGAATTTTGAAGCCTAATTGGGGTTTTCTCCTCGTTGTGTTACTGGGTTTTAGGTATGGTGGAATAGTAGTATCTAGGGGTGTCAATTCTACCCGGTCCGATTTGGCCCAACGGTTTTCAGGTATTCGGGTAACGGTTTTAGCGGTTCTCTCATTATATACGGGTTGGGTCGGGTCTCTATAGCTTTTTTACTTATTTTATCCGACCCATATCCGTATTTGTAATGGGTATAACGGTTTTCGGTGCGGATATTTATTCAAAATTCGTAAAATTTATTCTAGTTTTCTAGATTTTTTTTTCTAAATGTTATTTTTACATATTGATAATGAATATATTTTTTCAAGTTATTTTTTAACTTGTTAAAAATAAACAAAATAATGAGTAATATTAATTTTTTTCTTCATATCAATCAATAATGTTTTTGTTTGATTACTGAATCACGTAAACATTACACAGCCACTTATACATTATAAACTAATGGTTCCATTTTTCATTTTCTTAATTACCCATTTTATTATTAATGATTTTTCTAAATTAATTATTAAGAAAGATAAACTGAATTAAAAATAAATCGTAAAATTTGGAATCAAAACAAATATTAACAACTATTTTTTTATTAAATGGTGGGGAAAATCCATATTTTTATAGTATTAACGATAAAGATATAAAAATATGGAGAAAAAAATCCCACAAGATATAAAAGAAAAAAAAGTAAATGATCGTCAACTAATGAAAAATAAAACAAGTATAAAAACATCATAAAAATTAATTGTTCATGTTAAATCTTCAATCGTATTTTCGCACATATTAAAAAACGTTTCATCTTTCTTCACTCGCCGTTCTATGAGTTATTCTTGTATTTTTTCTCGTGCATTTATCTAATTTTTGTTACACGTACATATATAATATGTATATATATATATTTAAAACATTGGTATATATTGCAGTCCTATAATTCGGGTATGCGGGTCGGTTTCGCAGGTCGGCTCCACGATATAAGATTGAGAACCATACCCGTCATAAGAACCAGTGGGGTCGGTAGACCCAAAAACGGTCCCGTGACGGGTCGGTTCTTGCGGTTTTTGGGTATTTACAGCGCGTTTTTCAGGTTTTGGTTATTTTTGACCCCCCTAGTGGTATCTACCAATCATATTAATAACACTCTTATTTGGAGCTAACCTGCTTTGTAGGCGTCGTCTATAGAATCCTGATGGTGAACGTTATTAGGGTTTCAACCATTTGTACCAACCAATTTTCTTGATGATCTTCTAACCTAACATATTATTCATCATAATATAAAATACATAAACGCTAAATAATTAAAACCATTTTCTCATATATCAATCTTTTTATACCGAAATTATAAAAGGTTTTTCTCCACGAATTGTTTTGCCTATCGAGATTGTTAAATTTGTTACTTACAATTTTACTCCATATATCAAAATTTATCGTTTCATGTGAAATCATTTTGTACCGTCAATAATTTTAATATGATTTTACATTTTAGTAAAATTTAAGGTTTGTTTAGTGTCAATCCATCTATAAATAATTATTTTATAGGTAGTAAAACAAAACTACTCGGATCATAGATTATTTTAAATTATTCTATTAGAAAGTGGTAATTTATGGTACCATTCCACTACTATACTGCATGTGCGGTACGATAATGATACGAGTTTTCTCATACGATACATGTGCGGTACAGTAATGGTATGAGAACCATACCAACAGTATCGTACCACTTCCGCCCCTAACTTTTATGAACAAACATTTTATTTAATTTTTCATGTGATTGGGTTAAATTTCCTTAATGACTAAAAACATAAATTAACAACAATCATAAGTTAAGGAGTATAAATAACCCACAATTAAATGTAAACAAGACTAGCTGGTTTTTTGAATTTAAATTTGTGGTTGATCTTTGTTAAAGTAAGTTTTAATTTTGTCAAAAGATTCTATTTTTCCTATTTATCAGAGAATAAGAGAGCTACTGGATAGTCGGAACTACGACTCCAACAGTTATCCCGGTGTCCTTAAGGGACCACCCCGGCTATTGTTGGGAATCACCGTAATAAGACTTTTTATGTGTTTTATATATAATATACTAGCAAGGAGGACGTCCAACGGACGGGGTTGGCTCTTAGGGTCAGTTTGTTAATGTTAGTTTTCGAGGTTTACTATGGAATATTACAAATAAGGTGATCGAAAGGATCGAATAAACTAAAGTACATGTAAATATACATAGGAACTCCGACTTTCTTTACAGCATGTGAAGGAGCAAATATTTGTTAGTTTCACCGAAAATATATGAAATGCTTGTAGCACATTATATGTCCATATTATCACTACAATAACATAGAAGCAAAATGATATAGAGATTATGGAACATTTTCATGTTTACTCTGGTAGAACGAACGTTGCCAACTGCGTCTTTAGAGCTTTCAGCGAGATTGCTTCCGGTGCTCTCATCTTCTATGACCACAATTGTGAGTTTCGTTGTCAAATGGTTTAATCATTGCCTTTCTCAAGGTGTGATGCTTGTAAGCTCTCATCGAATAATCCTGCAACATTTTCTTAATGAATACTTCTCTCGTGAGGTCAAAATCTAAGAATTAAGTAGTATTTGATGGATGGATTACCTAGCTCATTGAATCTTTCCTTCAGTTCGGAACAACTTCTCTTTTCCTTGTGCCTAAACCAATTAGGCTTTTCAGTTTATGTGGTTTCACAACCTCGCATCTACATCAGTGAGGAATGCATAATTTTAGAACTTTAGTAGAAGAAAGAATGAAAATGTACCGACAAAAACAATAAATGACGTAAGTGCTCGACAACAGGTCTTGACTTTCGAGCTCAAATAATTTTGTTAGATATGAATTGGGGAAAAAGGTTGACTGTTACTAATCCCATATTTAGCAAGAAGCAATTCCTAACATTTTGATATAAAATCAAACGTCTTCTATTTAACCTTCCTAATGTTCGTGTAGGTAAAAATCAAAGTTATACATACATATATACCTGCAAAATAAATTCCAAGAACCATACTTTTTGAAACTAACAGTACACTCTACATGCTTTAGTATTGAAACCCTCAATTCTCACCTATCAAATGTTTAGGAAGAAAGTAACTTTACCTCGTTAATTCAACAGTGGCAACTAAATGGTTCCAATGTAGTCGAACAGATCTGTACAAAAAAGAATCAATAAAATTAATTCTAATATCCCTAGCTAACTATTCTTCATGAACTCATGTTTAACCAAATGATGCAATATTAAATATATATATTAACCAGCTACATCCTTTAGAGGTAGTTGAAATCACAGTAAAATTGCTAATTCTTGACAGATTTGGTTATGGATCGTGTATAATCAATCATTTCTTAGTTGAATTATAAAAAATCATAATCAATGCTGATTCGCTGAAGGACCAATTTTTGGAGAAATCCGTCAAATGTGAAGTCATTTCAACTGAAAACAAATATGATTGTAGAATCCAATAGAAATTATTTAAGTTCACAAAAAAATATTCACGTGTAATCAAATGTGAGAAATCCAAAAAAATCTATATCAAGAACTATTCAATGATTAAAAAGAACCTATATATACTTGTATGGGAAAGATGTAAGCCGGCGATTTTTATACATATTTTCACTCACAACCTACTAAAAGAGTTCGAGTAAAACAACGTAACAACACAGAAAATACCTTGTGATAACTTACTATATAAGCGAATTCATTAGTTTTTATTTAGATATATGATTTTCTTTATGCATCTTAACAACACAAATCAAAACTTATCAAGACACCAATAAAAAAAACTGAATTGAAAACCAACCAAAATCAGTTCTACTAAAGTTAAAAACATTGCTTCCATTTTTTCTTGCATGTGATAATTCCGCATAACGTCTTCTATCAGTTTTGTTTCTTCTTAATCTTTTCTCTTCGTCATCTATATATAAAATCTGACAAATTATTTAGTCCTCATTTCAGTAACGTTCCAAAAAGTATTATATTTACTAACATGGATTTATATAGGTCAAAGAAAAAGGTGTACACATATTCATATATAGTATATTTCATAAATATATACCAACTGCAAATAAAAATAAGAAAGAAACTGAAATACCAAAATTTGAAAGATCTATTTTAATATCTTTTTTTTTACAAGAATCTACCTTAATATCTGATTTACCATTTTCATCTATTATATTATTTATTTAATCGAATTCAAAATAAAATTAAAAAATAATCATTACTATCATTTTGCTTTGCTTTTTAAATTATCAAAAAATAAATATTAACCTTTAGTTTCCTTTATAGTTTACTTTAAGAATCCAAGTGTTCTTATTACCAAATTATATTCTTTCAAATAATAAGCTAAAATTATTGTGATTACGTTATTTACAAAATGACTAATTTAAATATAAAATTTTATCACCATAAACCCACTCGGTATGCATGATAAATTCAGGAAAAAAAACTCATTTAAATTTGTCACTTTGCCATGAAAATGACAATGCATATAATTGTTAGCAATAAATCCAAAATATGTAAATGCTAACATGCAAAAAAAATTAGCATGCAAAAAAAAGTAATGAATAAACTAAGAATTATAAATAAAGCTCAAAATAAAATGAAAAAAGTGTTGGTTTTTGTGTACTAAAAAACAATAATCTGAAATGCAAGGTCTAAAAAGAAATAAACAGTTTTATTTCTATTAACGGAATGTGACTCGATTATAATATTCCGACTCTTGCAGAAAATAAATTGCAGTAATTAAAATTCCAGACAGATTAATATAAATTATTAAACTGCTCGACTGAATTATAATTAAACGAAACTATCAGACAGAATAGTATAAAACCAAACTGCTGGACTGTTTGTTAATTAAGAGAAACTGCCAGACAGAATAGTATAATTACTAAAATGTTGGACTGTTTCTGTAAATAAACGAAATTACATAACTAAAATGTAAATTACAGAAATGAAATTAGATAATTGAAATTACAGGAAACGAAAGGTACTGGTATTGAAATAAAAAATACTGAAATGAAAGACGGAATAAAAAATGCAGAAAAATAAATAGACGAAGCGACTGTAAACAGTCTGCCCTTAACCGATATTCGTCCAACCACCTTTAATGTTTCTGGTCGTGTTGGCGCTTCGATCCCAATGTACAACGTCTCGGATGACTCACCGAAAACTGGCGACGGGTCCAGGTTGAACTGTTGATCGGTGGTTCTCTCTGACTAAAAATGTAATGCTGTTTAGAGAGATGATATGTTTGATGTGTATTGTGTGTTGTGTTATGCTGGTGTGGGGGTCTGCCTTATATAGGCTGGTGAGAAAATCTCAGCATTAAGCTCACACTTAATACTGTGAGTTTTCGAATTTCGAAACTGATGTATTAACTCTACAATAATCACAATTTATTGCATCAGTTACAGCTTGCAGGAAACTTTCATGACCACTCAAGTTATTTATACAAAACTCCTTTACTGGTTTGGAAACCGGATCCGAGGCCGAGACCCGAGCGAGCGCACGCATGTGTGGTACACACTCATACACACATGTGTATGTGAACACAAAACTTAATTAATACCTACGTGAGATGGTCTTGCATATATATTGTAAAAATGACTATTTATTTTTTAGTGTGTGATAAATAACAAAAGGATTCTTCGCTTTTACTTATTTTCCAGCATTAATAATTTTACCTCTTTCTTGACCCAATTTTTTAAGTCAATTTTCAATCACACCAATTTTCCAAATAGGTCATGCGACATACCGTTACGAAACTCGTCACACAAGCTACTCAACCGTCTTGAGTATGTTATCAAAAATCAAAGGATGCCGCATGGAATTTTGACTCAAATTTGGTCATGTGACCATTCGGAAAAAATATAATGTAAAAAATGGGTTTTCCAACAAAAAGTATCGGTGACATGATAAGCGTATTTGTAATTATTAAAATTATTTTATTGTTGACAAAATAGCTAGAGGTTGCAACGTAAAAAAGAAATGCAACGTGAGCTAACACGTGCAATGTTACTTCAATATATAACTTCGTAGGAATGAGATTCCATGTATAACTTTTTTTTATAGAGAAAACCACGTTAGATGCGAAATAATTAATTAGCGTATTGTATACCACTTATTCAAATGTGTTCAGTGTCTAACATAGGTTAATTTATTAGCATTTACAAATCAAACTTATCAAATCCAAAACTCTATAAATTGTAACTAAAGCGAGTATATTTTTGTTGGGAAAGTTCTTTGTTGCATAACTAATATTTATAATCCAACACAATTAATGCTATTAAAATTATGATGTATGTCTGGCGTAGAACACTCTGTAAATTTGTTGTGGTTTTATGAAGTTTAAGTCATTATTATAGAACACTTAATTAAATTTGAGCTTTGGACTTGTTTTACAGTAACGCTATAGAGCCAGACTGCATCAACCAGACTGATTACCAGACAGACATTTATGTAATTTTTAGAATTCTTTTGACATCCAAGCAAAACAAAAATAAAACCTGAAATATAATATTTATGCAACTCTAGTTGAGACTATCCTAAACTTAAATATTAATTAAAAATATTAATTTTTTTAATGATTTTAATATATTTTATTTGACGATTTAACAAAATAAAAAATCAAATAGAATATTATAGAACCCTATTTGAGATTACCCTAAACTTAAATATTAATTAAAAATATTAAATATATGGCCGAATAGCAAACTCTTAAATTTCACGATGAAAATGAAATTCTAAATTTACATTAAAAACTGGTGTGTTGAGAGTCTGATTGAGTTTATCTGGCTCATTAACATTCTTGTTTTAGGGAAAAATATTTTAGTAAGGATATGAAACCATGACTTTTTTACAAGGGCCTAAGGGTATAATTTCGTAAAAGTGCAATAATTTTTAGTCTCTTAGAGCATCCATAATAGTTGTGTTAATTTTAATAATATTAACTTTGACACATCATCATTTAATTGCACGTTAAATGACACATATGTAACTTAAATTTAACATTCACATTAGTGTATTAACTTAACAAAATTATCTAATTTTAATTAAAATTAATTATCAATTGAAATCTCATTAATTAGTCATTTTGTAAACCCTCATTATTATAGGAACTAAACTAGGAGTATTTGAAATATAGTTCATGCTTTAATTAATTGTATTTTACCATATAATTCATTAACAACATTAAAAACATTGTTATATTTAACAACTTTTTTAACATCTATAAAGATAACACATGATTTAACATAACTAATGGAGACAAAAAAATGCATTATTAGCTAAATATTTTAGTTAATAATAGATATAACAACACTATTGTAGATGCTTTTTGAGCAACTATATCAATACCATCAAATACTTTTTTTTTTCTTACTTTGTGGATTGTAATAAAAAAATATAGTTTGCATTAATGTCACACCCCAGTTTTCTAAAGACACTTTTCTAAAGAAAAATCGGAGGCGCAAGATTTTACCACGGGACTAAATCGAAAGATTTCTTGTAAAATTTAAACATTCGCCACACAAAATATATTTATTTATGACCAGATTTTACGTCACATACTATATTTACATACACAAAAATGATGTAGTATATAATCAATCATACGACAACCCATTACAAATTTCACAGAAACTTAGTCAATAATCCCAATAGCACGCCAACAAAAGAAAAACCAAAACAAAACTGAGTGACACTCAAACGAAAGACGCCACCCGCAACTGTATTGTTTCACCAAAGCATGAGCTAGAACCTGAATAACGGAAGAAACAAAGACAACGAAATAAGATTGTACGGTGAGTAGCTTAACAAGGATTTGTGTATATTAAGTATTACCTGCCTTGAAAACAATAGTAAACATAAGAATAATATCCTGATCGGAGCCCCGAGACCTATGGGTCAGCTCAAGTGATACCAATGCATATACAATACCCAATGTCGGGAGTGTCGAGACTTTAAAAGTCCACTCAATAGAGTAATGATTAACGAAATGGGTATGGCCTTTTTTCGGGAGCACCGGGATTCTGTAATGAATCGGCTCAACAAGGCTACAATATATATGACGCGGTCATGTATGCTTTTCATAAAGCGTATGCAACAAATAGTAACAATAAAGACATCATGATCCACTCAATAGAGTAATGATTAACGAAATGGGTATGACCTTTTTTCGGGAGCACCGGGATTCTGTAATGAATCGGCTCAACAAGGCTACAATATATATGACGCGGTCATGTATGCTTTTCTCAAAGCGTATGCAACAAATAGTAACAATAAAGACATCATGTATGTAAGTCCACCATTTTATTCACGACTGAAATAGCTAAAAAAACACAATTGAATAGCATTAAGTAATGGCGCTAAGAAGACTCATGTACCTACTTAAGAACTCTCGCCGACACGTCTTTCCAAAACTTGAAAAGCGTAACTCAACAAAAGATGAACTGCTCCTTTTCGCTATTTACCTGTAACAAGGACTTCACCCAAATTAAAAACTTTCCCACTGAAATTTAACAAGAAAGTAGAACATGTAGAAAGGTTTCTCATAGTAAGATAACATTGCGTATCACTGAGACTAGCGAAAAGAATCCGAACACAATCAGTCCTATTAATTTCAATGGTAATTCAAAATAAAGTTTTTCTTTTACTTCCTAGTACTTGCATCTCCATCTCCCATGTACTCTTTATAACCAGATGTGACTAATTATTGACCAAGCCAAATTTAATTCAAAAGAAACCCACATTAATCGTGTTTGGTCCTCAAAACTCAATATCAAAATAGTAAAAAAGAAAATTAAGGGTATTAAAAGTTAATAACGTCCTAATAAATCAAACAATGTGTTCCTGGAAAATTTATAAATTCTTTTCGTTTTTCCTGTTGCCGGGAAATACTCTTGGTAAAATAGCTCTCGAAATCATTTCCATGAAATGAACATGTCCATATGGGCAGCCTTAAGGTCTCGCCACCATGCACGTGCACCATCTCTTAAATAAAAAGTCGCTGTCAAAACGCGCACATGTTCTTCCATGATACACACCGTCTCGAAAATAAGTTCAGTGTGTTGGATCCATTCCTCAGTAGTTAAAGGATCAGGACCACCGTGAAATATGATTGGATCTTTCTTTGAAAATAACCGTGACGCTTCTGCCAACATGGCCTCTCATGTACGGGTGTTTATCACCGGAGCTGTTTCTATTGCCGGAGTTGTGCCTATTACCGGAGCTGTTTCTATTGCCGGAGCTGTGCTTATTACCGGAGGAGAACCCATTGCAGGTGTTGGGGTTGGCTGACCGGTCTTCATAATATCTTCAACTACCTCGCTTACCATACCTCTAAGATCAAATCCCTCATTCTCCCACGTTCTATTTGAAACTACACGAGGTTGTTGTTCAGCCTCAATGGGCCTAGGTCCAACATGTGAAGACTCACCCTCCTCAAAATGTGCCCTAATAGACTCAAAACCTCAGGTACTCGTATGAGGCCTTTTATGAACTTCATGATGATCGTCTTGAACCATGTCTCTCTTCGTCTTACAGCCTCCTACATTACGTGTCCGATGTCTCGGCCTTGGTCGTGGAGGCATTATTCCTACTATTAAAGGATAAAACAAACATGCAAATAATACTTAATTAGCGTCAGTCCCACATTGCCCAGATATAAGAGTACTCGTGTGGTATATGAGCTTAAAGATCCATTTCTATCAACAAGACTTGTAAAAGTCGTGCGACACAAAAGCGAGGACGGAACTCCACAGTTAAGCGTTCTTAGTTTGGAGTATAGTACCAGGATGGGTGACCTCCCTGAAAAGTTGTGCCAAAGCAAACTCTTACTAGAAGGATGTAGTATCATTTAAACATACTACCCCTTACTTGTTTTGCTTCTAGCTTGTGCTGCCTAAGAATTCCTATGGTAGAATTAATGTTGGTTACTCACCGGAAGCTGCAATGGATTGTTTGTCAAGACTTTTGTTATCTCTCAAATTACTATAAGACGCGAACTAAACATACAAGTCGCAATGCACAACAAGTTTCCAACTTCTAATTAGCATAAGCCCGGAGTTATTATCATTTGTCTAGGCCTGGGGCTTAGCCTCTTCGACGCGTACAAAAAAAAGTGAAATTGCGGACGGAAATAGTTTGCTTGCTAACACCCTAATCGGGGACAGTATGACGATGGATTTTTGTATTACGGACAGATTTGATCATTTGTGATAGATTTTTAACAGATTTGGCCGTCCCCAATTGATTTTTTTTTTGTAGTGACGGGTAGATAACGTTATGAATTTTCATCACATAATTGATCGATCGTGGAATGGAAGTCACTCTAGAAATGTTCAATATGCTATAATTGATTCTTCAAGTCTTATCATGTCACCTATAAAAATCTGTCAACTTATGAACGTTATAATATGGAAAATCGAGTCTTGGAGACCCGGTTTACATTTGAAAACCGAAATAATATATATATTGAGCTCTCTAGTGATTAGTTGAAACTTCGATACTCTAAACCATATGGTAAGGCCAAGCACAACACCGATTCCGGACTTTTGGTTCTTGTATGTGACAAAAAAATAGGAATATTATTTAAACTGTAAATGTGATACAAAATTAATTAAATTTAATTACAACGAAACATTCATACCGTTTTTAAATCGACTCAACCTGTTTTAAACTGACTCATTTGTTAGTGGATCAAAGCTTAATTATTATTGAAGCACTAGATATCTTCTTAATTATTATTAAAAAGAGACAATTTGAGGTCAGTGCAGTTTTACATCTTTTATTAAGCGTAATTCATAACATACAACTTATTTAAGTTGTAGTCTAAAATATAAAAAACAAATAAGTTTTTTTTTTAAGAATCAAAACAGATAAAAATATAAAGCATATGAAACATTAAAATGTATCATACTATTAATATAAGCCAACCCAAGCATTTTGAGGCTTCTCAATTTTGCCCAAATTTTCCAAAAATATCCTTACTCTAATATTGTAATTACTCTTAAATGCCATCACTCAATTCAAATACATAAATAACTTAAAAAAATGTTATTTTCCACACATTTATATTCCAAACAAAATCGTTGTGTATTTTTTATAAGAGTAAAACATTATGTTACTCTTTATATACGATTGTTAATTAATTATATTTAATCATTCGATATTTAAATTTTAAAAAAAAAATATTAAGTTTATTTGTCGGGATCATATCTATGTCACTATGTATCGCACACGCAACGCGTGGGCAACGATTAATACAATTAATATAAGCCAACTCAAGCATTTTGAGGCTGTCCAATTTTGCCCAAATTTTCCAAAAATACCCTCACTTTAATATTGTAATTACTCTTAAATGCCATCACTCAATTCAAATACATAAATAACTTAAAAAAATGTTATTTTCCACACATTTATATTCCAAACAAAATCGTTGTGTATTTTTTATAAGAGTAAAACATTATGTTACTCTTTATATACGATTGTTAATTAATTATATTTAATCATTCGATATTTAAAATTTAAAAAAATATATTAAGTTTATTTGTCGGGATCATATCTATGTCATTACGTATCGCACATGCAACGCGTGAGCAATGATTCATACAATTAATATAAGTCAACCCAAAGCATTTTGAGGCTGCCCAATTTTGCCCAAATTTTCCAAAAATACCCTCACTTTAATATTGTAATTACTCTTAAATGCCATCACTCAATTCAAATACATAAATAACTTAAAAAATGTTATTTTCCACACATTTATATTCCAAACAAAATCGTTGTGTATTTTTTATAGGAGTAAAACATTATGTTACTCTTTATATACGATTGTTAATTAATTATATTTAATCATTCGATATTTAAATTTTTAAAAAAAATATTAAGTTTATTTGTCGGGATCATATCTATGTCATTACGTATCGCACACGCAACGCGTGGGCAACGATTACTAGTATGCATAGAAGTCAACAATCTGTATTTTAAATTTGTAAGCTAATTTAAACGTGAAAAAACTGATGACTCATGACTAAAATTTAAACAAGTTTCGGGGCAGAAATAAAACTTAAATAAGTCAAGTTTTTTGAACACGTCAACAACGGGCTCATTGTTGGGATGTCACATTGCAATAATATTTTGTTTGATAGGTCATTACTATTATAATATTTTTAAGCTAGTAAAGATGCCGCCAAAGCTAGATCCGTCGCAGATAGTGGAGGTGTAGATGCCGCCAAAGCTAGATCCGTCGCAGATAGTGGAGGTGTAGATGCCGCCAAAGCTAGATCCGTCGCAAATAGTGGAGGTGTAGATGTCGCCAAAGCTAGATCCGTCGCAGATAGTGGAGGTGTACGTGAGAGTAAAGTAAAGATGCCGTCAAAGCTAGACTCGTCGCAGATAGTGGAGGTCTATGTGAGAGTAAAGTAAAGATGCCGTCAAAGCTAGACCCGTCGCAGATAGTGGAGGTCTATGTAAGAGTCATCGGAGGAGAAGTCTCTAAATAAAGGTAGACCCGTCGCAGATCGCTGAGGTGTACGTGAGAGTCATCGGAGGAGAAGTCTCTAAATACTGTGTTTTAGATGAATTCTAATATCACAATGTAATGAGTTACGTGAAAACATATCTACAAAAACTATTTCTTGACCGGATAGTAGTCTTATGTTTTTTCAAAAGTATTTTTAAATAATCGTGTTCCGTACGAGTTAAGGTAGGTTTTTTCAAAAAGGTTAAAAACATGAGAGGTAAATGTGGGGATGGACGTGGAATATTATCTTTTAGCGAATTTATAATGCGACTTTAACATATTGAACCCGGGATGTTTAATT
Source organism: Primula vulgaris (assembly GCA_963920805.1). NCBI lineage: Eukaryota > Viridiplantae > Streptophyta > Magnoliopsida > Ericales > Primulaceae > Primula > Primula vulgaris. The sequence goes on from OY987222.1 coordinate 20,207,756, forward strand.
CTATAGTTGTCGTAATCGTCTATAATTGAGAAACCTTCACATAATTCAGTGTTATACGGAGATTTATCCACGACCCCAACATGTTCATATGTGCTGACATACGATTTCATGGAAAAATGGTTAAAATATTTTTATTGATATGTCGAGTTTAAAAATATGCAATAAGTGGTTTGTGTCAACATTAATACGAAGTAATATGTGTCATTTATTTGCTTAATTTTTTAAAACTAGTACGGGTCTCGAAATTAATTTGGATTTCTAGATGAAGCTGTTAACTTTGTGTTTGTTTATTGGTTTAAGTTAATTATGTTGGGACTCGATAACAAATACATATTCTGTGATAAGTTTATCCTGATGCCACTTATCCGAACACATAAAACTAGACCATGGAGATAATTATTAAAAAAAAGAAGTTAAGATAGCAACAGTTTAGAACGCTCGTAAGATGATATATTTTTATAGTGAGAGAAATGATAGTTTTTACACGTAGACATATCATAATCGGCATAAACACGATAATTTGCATAAAAGCATAATGAAATTATAATGATTTTGAAATTATTTGGTTTAATGAGTAGAAGTGACCAGTATTTATACTACATGCGTCCACAATACAGTGGAGATCAAACTCATTAAACATTCCAAAACTATCTCTAAAAAAATTTAAAACATATCATCTAAATGATGTTAATTTCACATATTTTGTTGAACAATTAAAAGTGATACCGGTTTGGAATCAAAATTTTGGACCAATCAATACCGCACGAACTAAATTGATTTTTAAAAAAATATACTATTATTGAACCGAGAAAGTTGATATATCGACTTCTGTTATTCCGAACATGTCGTTTGATATCAGTTTAGTTTCGATTTTACATAGAACTTTGGGTTGTAGAATTAATGAAGATTAGATTAATGTTTGGAGTTAAGAAGTAGAATGAACGTAGTGTTCTAGAAATTACCAGGTTTACAAATTTTTTAACACAATTAATGAATAAAGAATGAAATCTTAACTTAGATTTAAAATAAACTCAAATAAAATAAAACCAAATAAGTTTACATTTCAACATTTCCCATTAAACTTAGTTTGATAATTTTGAGCAAATTTCTAAACAACTCAAAGTATTCATATTTAAGACTTTCCATAAAATCATTCTTTGTAAAATATGCATTCATGTAATAATTTTTTTTAATTTTTTTGTAAGGGATCCATGTAATAATCTATTACGACCATTATAGTTCTTTTAATTTACAAAAAAAACTACAAAATGAATCAATGTTTTAAGTTCTAAAATATGTTGAACATTTATGCTCTAGTTTGAGAGTCTTATAAAGTTATGCTAGTTTGAGAGTCTTATAAGATATTTTTAACTTCAAATAACGAGAACCAAATAAATATAAATCTAAGTTATAGGAACCATGATGTGATCCATATTTCTCATTATAAATATAAATATAAATCTAAATATGAATCTATAATGCTAATTAATCGAACTTATTTTTTAAACTCTTAACGAAGCGAACGATGTTTAAATTCATGTTCATGTCCGGTTACACCATAAACCAAGCTCTTAACGAGACGAACTCGATATGTTCATGAACAATTTGCTTATTTTACATTATAAAAGATACTCCCTATGTCACTAAATATCTGTCTACTATTTCCTATTGGATTGTTTCAAAATAAGTGTCAACTTTACTCTCTTGGCCTTTATATAATATCAAAAGAAAAAATAACATAAAAGTAAATAAACATAAAAACTTGGTACACTTACCATTCATGCCTAGATGCGTTAACTTTACGCAATATTGTTAGATGTGTTAAAATTTAGCACTTTTAAAACAATAATGCTAATGAACTAGATAGACTCAACCAGACTCTCAACACACCAGTCCTTAATGTAAATTTAGAATTTCATTTTCATTCCGAAATTTAAGAGTATGTTATTCGGCCATATATTTAATATTTTTAATTAATATTTAATTTTAGAATAGTCTCAAATAGAGTTCTATAATATTATATTTAGGTTTTTATTTTGTTGAATCGTCAAATAAAATATATTAAAATCATTAAATTTTAAATATTTTTAATTAATATTTAAGTTTATGGTTGTCTCAACTAGAGTTCCATAAATATTATATTTGGGGTTTTATTTTATTCAATAGTCAAATAAAATATATTAAAATCATTAAAATTTTAAATATTTTTAATTAATATTTAAATTTTGGGTAGTCTCAACTAGGGTTCCATAAATATTATATTTGAGGTTTTATTTTTGTTTTGCTTGGGTGTCAAAAAAATTCTAAAAATTACATAAAATACTGTCTGATATTCAGTCTGGTTGAGTCAGTCTGACCCTATAGCGCTACTGTTTTTCAAAAGTAATACTTTACATTGCATTTAATAACCGTATAAATAATGATATGTAAACTCAAACCAAGTATACCAAAATTAACAGCCACCGAAAACTATTATAACCACATGCGTTAATACTTAACTCCTCCTTCCCAAAGAATTTCAAATTTGTATTAAAAAAAAATTCCATCTCCACCGTTCATTCAAATAATTTCCCCAGTTTAATTAAAAAAAATCCCCCCCTTCCTCTCCCTCGGGGCTGTCTCTTTTGAGCAGTCATTTCACTGAAATGATACCCCATATTGCTCAAATGAGGACCTGGTTAAAAACCAGGTCCACGTCACATCTTATTTTTATTTATTTTTTCAATTTATTCCGCTCAATTTCATTACAAAATAAATAACTCTAACACCACTTCATTACATCTCATTACACTTCATTTATTTACAAAATAAATAAATTTACCTACTCTATCACACTATTAATTAATACATTCATCTGTTTTTTTTTCCACTCAAACTAAATACAAAATTAAAATATTTTATAATCATAATATTATATCAAGTTAACACTTTCAAATAATTTATATTTGACACTTTTTTATTTATTAATTTTGTTACTTCCGATAAAATAATTAAATCAAATAATGCCCAATATGTACCACTTTTGAAATTATATTACTCTTAGCTACCTCCATAATTTCATATTTACTATAGCTACCACTTTTTAATTATTTACTTTATTTACCAAAACGCCATACACATATTTCATAAAAAAATGGAAAAAAAACACATAAAATTATATAAAATGCAAAAAATATCAAAATAAATGAAAAAAAATCACAAAAAATCATAAAAAATGAAAAATAATAAAAAAAATCATAAAGAAAATAAAAAAATCACAAAAAAATAAAAAAACAAATGAAAAAATCACAAAATTTTAAAAAAATTACAAAAAATAATAAAAAAAATTATAAAAAATCACAAAAATCACAAAATATTATAAAAATAAAAAAAATAAAAAATTTATAAAAAATGAAAAAAATCATAAAAATGAAAAGAAAAAAAAAATAACAAAAAAAATTATAAAAATTATAAAAGATGAAAAAAATGAAAAAAATCACAAAATATTAAAAAAAATGAAAAAAAATCACATAAAATTATAAAAAATGAAAAAATATTATAAAAATAATAAAAATTTTATAAAAAATGAAAAAAATCACAAAAAATTATTAAAAAAATCACAAAAATCCCAAAATTATAAAAAATTATATATTTTTTGTAATTTTTTAAAAAGTTTATGATTTTTTAATTTTTTTATAATTGTTTTTTTTGTGATTTTTGTTATTTTTTTTATAATGTTTTGTGATTTTTTGTGAATTTTGTGATTTTTTTTGATTTTTTTTTGATTTTTTATATAATTTTTTTGTTTTTTTCATTTTTTTGATTTTTTGATTTTTTTTGATTTTTTTTTAATTTTTTGTGATTTTTTATAAGTTTTTATAATTTTTTATGATTTTTTGTGATTTTTTTCATTGTTATAAATTTTTTGTAATGAAAACCCTACACACCGTTATTTTATTCCACTTTTACAAGTTAACTGGGTTAACTTGAAAGTGGTTAAATGTGGGTAGATAAAGGTGGAAGAAAATAACGACGTGTAGGGTTTTTTGGGACAATTTAATTATTTACTCGGAATTAACAAAATTAATAAATAAAAAAGTGCAAAATATAAATTAATTGAAAATGTTAACTTGATATAATATTATGATTATAAAATATTTTAATTTTGTATTTAGTTTGAGTGGAAAAAAAAGCAGAGGAATGTATTAATTAATAGTGTGATAGAGTGGGTAAATTTATTTATTTTGTAAATAAACGAAATGTAATGAGATGTAATGAAGTGGTGTTAGATTTATTTATTTTGTAATAAAATTTAATGGAATGAATTAAAAAAATAAATAAAAATAAGACCGGTTTTTTTAACGAGATGCTCAATGAGTAAAATGAAGACTCATGAGTAATATGAGTAATATGAGTCCTCAAAACCCTAACTTCTCTAATAAATCCCCAATAAAACCACTAAAAAATCAGCAAATTTCACCAAATGCCGTTTATAACAGAGTGTGCGAGCGCGATAAAGAAGAGGTTCGGCAAACAGGATAACTCGTCGGAGACTTTTCCGGCGACGAGGAGCTTGGTTATGTCGCTCTTAAAATCGGCGGCGAAAGAGGGGATTTTCGGTGCCGCGTCATCAGTAAGGAGCATTAGTGACGACGGAGACGATGACGGTGTGGTGAAGCAGAGCTTTGAGCTTAGTGAAGATCCTTCGTTTTGGAAAGATCATAATGTCCAGGTGCGGATATATAGATATATATGTATCTATCTATGTGTGTGTGTGTGTGTGTATGTATATATTTATATATACTGTCATTATATATGTATGTATGTGTGGGTGATTTGCTTAGTTGTTTTATTGTATGAAAACCGTAGGTGCTTATATTATAAGGAAAGTAATTGAGTAGAAGTAGTAATTAATAACATCAAATATTTGTAATAAAGTTGTTTTTTTATAAGTATGTAATTTGTTGATTACAAAAAAAAGTATGTAATTTGTATCCTAAAGCTGGAAAAATCACAATATTCAGGTATACAGAGTTACAGTATATATGTATGTGTGTTGCTTAGGTTTTTTTTATTGTGTGAGATTTGTAGGTGCGTTTATTATAATGACAGTATTTTATTACAAAAATTGCATTTTCACAGTTCACTTGTGTTTGATCTTTATCGATGGTGAAATATGAGTACTTGTGTGTATTAGCTTCTAATTTGTTTGACTTTAGCTTATCCACCTAACCATAGTTATCCGGTATTAGTTTTAATGACGAATTACGAGTACAACTGCATAGTACCTAATTGTAATTTATTTGAATTTACGTTTTTCTCTTATCTAAGGCTCATGTAGACATACACATCCATAAATATATATGGATGCATATTACATATATAAGTGCTATTTAATCCAATATTCAGGTATACGTATACATACATATTTGTAGGTATGTTTATTATTGTGACAGTAATCGATTATATTGTTTGCAGGTTTCGCTTGTGTTTAATCTATATTGATGATGAAATATGAGTACTTATTAGCTTCTAGCATGTTTGATTTTAGCTTATCCACTTAATCATTGTTATTTAGTTTTAGTTTTGATGGCGAGTTACGAGTACAACTGCATATTTAGCTGATAATATGTTTGAATTTACGCTTTTCAGGTAGACCTACATATCTATATAGATATGTTGAGTGCTTTCAATTCCTTCAGGTTTTTATTATTCTCTATAGTAGTTTCTATTCAGTATATTTTATCGGCATATGATTTGTGTGTTGACGTGAATTTAGTCTCAAGTTAGACCTGTATTATAAGTACTTCAGAGGAAACTGAGAGAATCACAAGTCACAATTATTGAGCTCATGTAGATTCGAAAGTACTTAGTGTTTGGTTTATGTGTGCTTTTGGAAGAAAGTTTAGTTAGTACTTGTTGATTTCGTAACAGTTCAAAAGATGAGTTTCTAAGTAGTGATTCCGAGGAATTTTGCAGATTGCGACTCCAATAATTAGTTATTAACTCGGAAATCAGAATTAAATCATTCTGTTGGAGGTATCATTTTTAGCTTGGTTATGTCGAACTCAAAAAATACTCCTAGAATATGCTTAGCTATAACTCGAGCCTTCTTTACACAGAATATCATGACGCATTCGCGTATACAGTATGTTTTTGAACTTGAAAAAAACCAGGCTGATCTTCAAAGAGTAGTTTGCCAATTTGGCAATTAAGGAAAATTTTGTAATAAACACGAACTGAATGAAAGAGAAGTAAACCACACAGACACACAACACAATAATTTACAAGAGATGTGCTGAGAAGCAACGATTTCCCTTTTAAGGCTCTCAGAACTCTTGACATTGAGCAACACTTTGACAAAATCGGTTTTATATATAGGCTCATTATAGCATAAAAACTAACCTTTAGAATTGGAAACTTCTCTGACAAAATTCTTAAGTTGCACACGGACTGGTCCCCATTTTTCATGACGTTTTGTTCAGTGGGCTATGGAGTTTAAAATCACAGAAACACATTTCTACGAACGACTGCCTCTCTGTCTGGACCAGTTTAGCTCAATACCTAAAAAAAATACTGGATTTGAGTGAATGGAGTTGAGTTCGAACTCACATCTATAATCCATGGAACTGTACATAAGTATATTTGATTCATTTTTTTCTTTTGTTAAGACAATTCTGTAGCTTGTTTGCCATATCTTGAGATGAGATGCCCTTGTTTAGTTTCAAATTATTGCTGTTTGTCCTAACTTTTGCAGTATATGCCCTAAGACCAGGATTTTTCATGTTGCTTCTTATGCTGTTTTTTTAGAAACATGCTAGTATTTGTTTACATTCTTTGCAGGTTTACACGTGTTTAATCTTTATTGATGGTAAAAATATGAGTAATTATGTCATATGTATGTTAGCTTCTAATTTGTTTGATTTTAGCTTATCCACTTAATCATTGTTATTTATTTTTGATGGTGAATTATGAGTACGACTTCATATCAACTGATTATTTGTTTGAATTTATGCTTTTCAGGTAGACCTACACATCTATATAAATATATCGATGCATATTTGTTTGCTTTGTGTAGTTTATGATTACTGGTGAATTGTCAGACATGTGTGTATTAGCTTGTGTTTTATAATTTTATTTGATTTTAGCTCTATGGAGTTAATATTCAACTAAAGAGTTTCGATTTTGAGAAATAAATGTTACTTATTAATTTTTAAGGGTGTTTTTTAACTAGTATCTTAAGGGTGTTTTTCAACTAGTATCTTGCAAAGAGACTTTCACTTTTTTAAGTACTGTAATTATATTCCAAGAAGACTTGATTGGTTATCACTATTGATGGATAGAATAAAGAATGGCCAATATTAACAATTAACTTCCCCCCCATCGATATTGTTTTTAATTTATCTTTTACTCTCTATGGAATCAGGTTATAATTAGACTTCGTCCTCTTAGTAGTTCCGAGTTATCAGTACAGGGACGCACTAGATGCGTTAAGCAAGATAGTGCCCAGACAATTACATGGACTGGGCATCCAGAGTCGCGTTTTACATTTGATGTTGTAGCAGACGAGAATGTCAGCCAGGTATTAGCCAACTATTTTATAAGAAGGTTCCTTTTTCAGATCACTATTATATTCCATGGCCTCATTTGTTATTTTTTTTGCAGGAGATGCTTTTTCATGTGGCTGGGGTACCAATGGTGGAGAATTGCGTTGGTGGATACAACAGTTGTATGTTTGCCTATGGCCAGGTATTTATCTCAATTGATAAGTGCACTGGATGTTTTTTTTCCTGGTTACCATTTACATGTTATTCTTATGAATGGTATCCACTTTTTTGGATTCGTTTATTTTTTATGAGTTTCTTTTTGCATCCTTATTGTTTGGTTTTTATGAATTTTAGACCGGAAGTGGTAAGACCCATACTATGCTCGGGGACATTGAGGGAGGCACCAGAAGACATAGCGTCAATTGTGGGATGACGCCAAGAGTCTTCGAATACTTGTTTACAAGAATCCAGAAGGTTTGTATATAATTAACGTTTTGCTCAAATTATAGTTTCAACAGGAAATTTATTTTATAATCATTTAGGATTATTAGTTATGAACATTTCCCTTGTATATGATAGGAGAGGGAGGCCCGTAGGGAGGAGAAGCTTAAGTTTACTTGTAAATGCTCGTTTCTAGAGATATACAATGAACATATTCTTGATCTTTTGGATCCTGCATCTACTAATTTACAAGTAAGGGACTGTCACATCCTTGCATTTGAATTGTTTGTTATTTATTCAAATGTGACAGTTACTAAAAATGTATGTACATTAATTAAAATTATAACTGAAATTTGAATACCTTTTTCGGATTAGAGAGGATACAAAGAAAGGAGTTTACGTTGAGAATCTCACAGAGGTTGAGGTTGCTAGTGCTCGGGATGTTCTCCAGCATCTCGTACAGGTACGCATATAAATTGCTTGCTATGAGTGAATATTTGACAAAAGAAAACCGTAAGAGTATATGAGTGAACATTTGATTGAACAATTAGGGGCTAAGTTTGAACAAGTATTTGTACCTGATGCCAAGTACTTCGAGCAGTTAGTTTGATTAGTTTAGACATCAATATCAGTAAGTGGGTTTAACTTAAAAATTAAACTTGACTTTATCTGGATCTTGTTAAGTTTACATTTACTAAGAAGAAAGAACTAAACTTGGCAGTGACAGTAATTTAGGAAACAGGGCTGAAAGTCTAAGAAGATGAGAGGTTCTGGTCCTTCTAATTACTATGATATTTTTTGGCTTCAATTGCTAAAATTTTGGTTTATTTGATTGTGCATGTGTGTACTTGAGTTTGTTAGCTTCACCAACTTTCCTAAATTTAATAATATTGATATTCAGGGTTCCGCAAACAGGAAAGTAGCTGCAACTAATATGAATCGCGCTAGTAGTCGTTCTCATAGCGTGTTTACATGCATCATCGAGAGTAAGGTGAGCATTTCTTATTCGATTCTCAGTTTTTTTTTACGTTTTATTTGCATGTAGATTCTAATCGATGATTTATATTTAGTGGGAATCACAAGGAGTTACTCATTATCGTTTTGCTCGGCTAAATCTTGTGGATTTAGCAGGCTCTGAAAGGTAAATATTTAAAATGAAATGTATTAAACTGAAACTCGTACTTCTTTTATTTCCTAAAGAAGATTAAATCATGCATCACAAACTATAAAAGTATATTGCATGATATAGGCAAAAAAGTTCAGGTGCTGAAGGTGAACGTTTAAAAGAAGCCACAAATATCAACAAGTCATTATCAACATTGGGGTTAGTTATTTATTTCTGATCCGTTATCATGAAATCAGTGTGAAGAATGTCATAGAATCATTTAAATGTATTCTCTCCTTCTCATCTTTTAGTTGGTTCTGGTGTTTACAGGCTAGTGATTATGAACCTCGTCAGCGTATCTAATGGAAAGTCACAACATGTTCCTTATCGAGATTCCAAGCTCACTTTTCTGCTTCAGGTAATTAGATATAATACTATGTTGCAAATTACTGATACATGGTCTGAATGCAAGTGTCACAACCAAAACTTCTGCAGTTTATCACTATATATGGAAATATGATGTTCTAGCATTACTTAGTCTATTTTAGTACTCAGTATGAACTTCACTCTCTGTTCCCATTTCCTATTGGCATCATGCTTTCTCTTGTTCTTTTGGTTTTGAATACTACTAATAGTATCTTGTTTGTTCTTTTTAGTAAGCTCTTTCGTACTACTATTTGTTTTTTTTGGTTTTGGCAAACAATATTCTTATGTTGAGTTCCAGTATTATCTTCTATTATTGTTATTCAACTTCTATTTTATCAGGAACTTGTATGTTTAATCCTTGGGTGGATGACCGAATGTTTACCCTATTTTCTTTAATACCAGATCTAACCAAGGTTTTTATATCTTTATTAAAATAACCTACTATCTGGATAATTATGAGATCAAAGATTTGTTGGTGATCTTTTTTGTAACATCTGCTTTCTCTTCCGTCTTGCCAGGATTCACTAGGAGGGAACTCAAAAACAATTATTATTGCAAATATTAGCCCGTCGAGTTGGTAAGATTTAATTGTATATGCATTTATTTTGTCTTTGTCAGGGGTGGTAGTCTTTAGACTTACTCTTCCTTATGTGAGCAGCAAGAATGTAGTTATGATATTTTGCTTTATTCTCTATTATTTTTCCATGCATTCTACCAAAAAAATATAATGATTCATTGTAACAACTATATTAGCTTGTCAAAGTGGGTTGTACAGTAATTTTAATTTTACAAACTTGATGAGAGCTCCTTCAAGCCCACGATTAGTTTGGGTTTGGAATTTGGATCATCAAAAGTGGAAGGCCCTAGCACTGTTATATCGTAATAGAGATACAATGATCGCCTTAAATTTCTTATGCCATTTTTTGTTGAATTACTGTACATGGTAAAGAATCTGTGCTGTTGATCTTTTCAGTTGTTCACTGGAGACATTAAGTACATTGAAGTTTGCACAACGAGCTAAATTCATCAAGAACCATGTATGTAATCTATATACTATTTGTCAACTTTAAAGTTTTTCACCAAAAGCAGTTTTGGAAATATTGCATACTGAAAATACATATTTTCACAGGCTATTGTGAACGAAGATGCTTCAGGAGATGTACTCGCTATGCGGGTGCAGATTCAACAACTAAAGGTAATGGACCTTAGAGAAGTTTGTGGATAACAAGTAAACATTAGAACAATTCTTTATTAGAGGTTTGTTATCAAAAGTCAAACCGCCAATCTCTTTCATGGTGGTTCTTTTTTCGATGTATTATGTTAAGTTATTTTACATACAGAATTGAGTTTCTGTTAAATTTCCTATTTTGAACAAACTGTCAGAATAAGTTAACTAGAAATTTTGCTTGGAATGTGATTTGAGAAAATATAATTGTTTGTGCGTAACTTTCTCTTGTTAGGCTTCTTTTGGGTCTTTCCAGAACAAACTTATCTCTGGTTTTAAAGTAGTCCTCCTTTTTAACAGTTTGTTGAGCTTCAACCATAGTTTACCATTGGATGGTAATATTGACTTCCAATTTTTTTGTTCTATTTTATCTGCAGAAAGAAGTAGCCCGTTTAAAAGGTATATCCAATGGCGGAGCTGACAATCACGAAACTGATGTTTGGCCAGTATCTTTTCCAGGATCGCCAGGGTCTTTTAAATGGGATGGGCTTTACGGATCACTTAGTCCACTTTTATCTGATAAAAAAGGCTCACATGTACGTATTCTTCTTTCTTGATATACCGGAACGTCTATGATTAGTATTACTAATTAGCTATATTTTCCCGTTTGCAGAATAAAGAACTAGAAGTTGCTCTAGTTGGTGCTTTCCGGAGGGAGAAGGACAAAGATATCACGTTGAAGGCATTGACATATGAGGTTCAAGCAGCTATGCAACTGGTATGTGTAATGGAGAGAAACATAGGCCCTGTTTGGTTGCTATTCATAAGCTCATTTTTCTTTGTTTAAAGTTTAGATCGTATTCGTTTATTCACCTTTAGAGGTTAGATTCTCAGATTCTATATCCTTGAGAAGCTTGAAGCTGGATAAACCTATCTTTTTTTTGCGCAAAAAATCCAGACTTTTGGCTTGAATTAAGAAAAGAAAAGAGACGATTTACAGTTATGAATGTCGTTCTCATGGGAGTGTACTCATGATAAGCTTTTTCCAACTATACTTGACATTTTCAACCACTAGTTAACAAATACCTTATTCATGATAACCTTTTTCTCATCTCAACTGATTGTTATTTTTTTGAGGTAGCGTAGTGTAATAGTTTTTGTCTTTGTGGTGCTAATAGGCTAAACAAAGGGAAGATGAAATACAAGGACTAAAAATGAGACTTAGGTTTCGAGAAGCTGGAATAAAAAGGTTAGAGGCAGTTGCTTCTGGGAAAATATCAGCTGAGGTGCATTTATTAGAAGAAAAGGAGGAACATTTGAAAGAAATAGAAGTCCTACGTTCTCAGGTGGACAGGAACCAAGAGGTCACCAGATTTGCAATGGAAAATTTAAGGCTAAAAGAAGAAATCAGAAGGTATGCTGATAATTTTGTTGTAATTTTTTTTAAAATAAATTACGGGGAACCTTTTTTCTAGGTGAATTAGGCTTTCAGAAAAGAAAGGTGAAGTTTTTCTTGTATATATATGACCCAGAAATCTCATTTATAAACATCTTCACTGTTGATGCTTAGGGCCATAGTTCTGTGAATATAAACTTGAATACACTTTGACTAATGTTTCTTTCTGATAATAGATTGTGGTTCCGATTCAATGGTGGCCTTTGTTTATTTTCAGTTTCTGTTGGTAACTTTTGGTGTACTTTCAAGTGAAGATTCCTATTTCGTATCTCATTGTCATTTGTTTGCATCTGACATTTACAGGTTGAAGTGTTTTAATGAAGAAGGCGAACGGGAGAGAATGAGTGAACAAATTGTAACATTGCAGAACAAGGTAATAGATACAGTCTCTGCTAAAATCTAACTTCTTTCTTGTATAAAACAATTTATATACATTGCCTGAGGATATTGATCATTTGAGTATGTATTCAGTTGCTAGAAGCACTCGATTGGAAACTCATGCACGAATCGGATCCCTCGGTGTCCCAGGTATGTATGAAACAATTTGTTTGGTGTCAAAAAGAACAATTTATATGAGTGAAACATTTTTTTCACCCCAACTTATGAATATCTGATTCTTACAGAGAGGAATATCAGACCTGGCAACTGATTGCCATAGTGATGGCGATCTGCTAACATCCTCTCAGGTAGTTTTATATTGAAAATCCAGCTTTTTACAACCTGAAATTGATGGTTCCTTGAACTTAAATATGTTGGTAACTATTTATAAATTTATGCCTGCCCAATATAGGAGGAAGGATCACTTTGGCGTACACCAGTCAATGAGGAAAATGAGTTTCTCCGCATGCAGGTATATAAAAGTTATCTTTTTTTTTATTTGACGTTCTGGGATTGCACGATTTGTTCCGTTCCTATCTGAAACACTAAATGGTATGTTACAGGCTTTTCAAATCCAATCAGAAATAGATTCTTTGCAGAAGAAACTAAGCTTATGTCTGGAAGAGAAAGAAGCACTGGAAAGGTAACCTCTCCTTTCTTATTTAGTGCATGTTTTTTATGGATACAGCATGCAAGGCTTATTCGATCGCAGCTTTCTAGCAAGTAAGCTGAAATTTCTGGGCTTTAAAGAACAAAATCTGGTTTCATCAAGCTCCAAGATTGTTTGTTTTAAGCTGATCAATCAAACACATTCCAGCTTTTAAGAAAATAACAAAAAATCTGCGCTTATAAGCTATAAATAAACTGACAAGACTATAGCAAACAACTGAATTTTCATATTAGCATATAAGAGTTGCTTTCTCTTAATTGTTTTTAAGGTTGCTAAATCTAAGGTATTTGCAGGAAAACCAATGAGTTGGCGAATGAGCTAGAAGCCGAAAGATCTTTAAAAGTACAAGATGAAGAAATAAACAAATTGCAAACTGAGCACCATTCTCTGAGTACAGATCAGATTCCGATTATTATATCGAATGATCAGACAGAAGAACTTGAGGCAATGGTTGATGCCATTGCAGCAGCAAGCAACAGAGAAGCAGAAGCTCACGAAATTGCTTTTAAATGGTCGAGAGAAAATGAGGAATTACGTAGGAAGATCAAGGAATTGATTGATGATAACAACAAGCTGATTGATTTGTATGAACGAGCTGTTTCCAACAATGAAGAAAAAAGCAGGGAGAAGAGTCAGGATGTTGATGAATTATCTCTTGAAAGAGAACTAGGGTTGAAACATGAAGTTAAAAACCTAGAGCAGCAGCTAAGTGAAATGCATGAGGAAAATGATAAACTAATGGAGCTTTATGAGAAAGCTATGCAGGAGAGAGATGATCTTAAGAGAACTCTTGCTTTAGAAGCACAAAAGGTTGAACACAACCGTTTCCCCGAAAGTACCGTTGAAGTGGGTTTTCAAGTGGAAGATTTAGACTTCGGAAAACTCAACTTATCAGATGAGAGTATGAGTCATTTATCGCAAGAGGATTCTCATCATGAGGTTCCGGTTGAACCTGCTATGGAAAATAAATCGGACTTGGATTCAAATTTGACGAGTCTCCCAACAATAAAGGTGTCTCAACAGTTGCATCTAGTGAGAACGAAGCTAAACGAAGCAGAAGAGAAACTATCAAGTTCTTTTGAAACCATTGGCCTAGTTGGGACAGTTAAAGTGGCAATTGATGAGGTTGATTATCTATCAAGAGAAATTGAATCCTTGGAAGAAGCTATTAAGGCGAAGCAGGACGAGTATTCATCATTGGAGACTCTTTCATCTGAGATGAGTCAACGAAAACTAGTCGTTAATAGGAAACTAACGGCTCTTAAATACTCGTTATCAACATTTTCTTCTTCCGTTGATTACTTTGAACAACGAGAAATTCAAGCACAGAAGAGGGTTAATTCGTCAGTATCGTTTCTGGACAAAAAGAAAGAGCAAATGGCCTGCCTTGAAGCGAAAAAGAACAAATACATGGAGGCTCACAGAAAAAACCAACAACTCGAAACAGATTTAAGAAATAACATTGCACAGTTGACTCTAAAGCTAGAGGAAGAAAGTCAAAGACGTGACAGTGAAAAGGTTCTTTTTGCCATAGATAATCTCGAGAAAATAGATGATCCTCATGTCCAAAGGAGCATGATATTGGGCAGCAAAGCTACTGACTTGCTCAAGTCACAGGAAGAGGACGAAAATCCAAATAGAAATTAATCAAACGCAAGAAAGACTTGAAATCACGAGAAAACAAATTCAAGAGTTGAATGAGAAGATAAATATAGTGGAAAATGAAGCCAAAGCCGTTAGCCTGGAGTTGGAAAAAGCTTCCATATCCGTGAAAGAAATGGAGTCTAAGCTTTTAGAGGTTAGTGGGGATAAAGAGATGTTATTGGAGGTGAGAGAGAATGGAATTTCAGAAGTCGAAAATATGATTGTTGAGTATTATCAGCATGTGTTTGATTATGAACTAAAAGAAGGTGAGAAGATGATTTTGGAAGAGGAAACGAATACATTATTTGAAAGAGTATCGAAATTACACAAGGCAAAAGTTGTAGCTAATGAGAGGAAAAATCAGTTAGTAGGGGTTATGAGGTTCGATTCATGTTTGAATGAGATGCAAGATATTAGGATGTCACTGATGGAGATTAAGTCATTACTTGAAGATGACAGTTAATTTTTATTTTTATTTGTATGTTCTGTATTTGTTTTTTTGGGTTGAAGGTGTGTAAAATCCGCAGTATTTGTACGGTATCGACACCTTAAGGATACCACGATCCTACATGGCCTGTGAACTGTTGGTTTATATGTTATTATGTCCATTTATACTCCTGGGAAACAAAGCTCTTGAGCACGAATTTGTTAGTAGAATGCACTTTGTATTAAAGAATCTGGATCTTGAGTTGGTTGTATAAATGTGGTCATATGATGGCACTTATCTTTCTACTGGATAAAATTTATTGATTTGAAGCACCTTGGCGTTGTACGTATTTCAATTTCTCTCCCATATATGGAATTCAGTAATGAATAATGTGTCAAATTATAGGTTATCATGTGAAATTTCATCAAAACTGTGAAATGTTGCAAATGCAAATATGCAATATGACCAAATGGATAATAATAATAATAATAATAATTATTATTATTATTATGATTATTCTATTATAATAACTCAACCCAAATCAAATGAGTTTGTTTAATTTAGCCATTTTTTTTCTAAAAATACTCCTACACATTTACATTAATTACAATAATACTCTCGTATAAATATAAAACGTAAAAACTAATAAAACTATTTATCACTCTTTAACAACCAAACATTCTTTTAAATCTTAAACTATGTTTTTTTTGTATTATATATTTATATAATAACTATACATATTTTCTATATTTTTATTGCATTACGTGCCGCACACACAACGCGTGGGGCACGATTATTAGTGTTACTATACGTATGGAGAAAAATAGCATTTCGGTGAAGTATTCTCTTCTTCTCGACCTGGTCTGGTAAACTCTTAGTGAGCCGTCTAACCAACCATTACCAACTAAGTCAAATAAGTACTATCTTGGTTCCAAAACTCAATTGACTTTTTTTATTACGAAAAAATAAATAAATAAATTCAAATCTATTTATATATTCGGAGCTTCATTCCGGTATTAGAGATTATGTAAGTATTTTTTTCTTTTGTTCTATGATTCTATCTGTTAAAGTTTTAATGTAACACACTGAACTAAAGTATTATAGTAAAACAAATTATTCATCGAGGAAAATAACACCATCAAAAGTCCCAAAGTTCCGAATACTTCCAATTACTATATAACTTATAAGCCAATAATATTCAGCAGTATATGACTATTGTACCTTTGATTTATGCTTTGACCTTGTCTTTTTCAGCGTGTCAACTTAAGTCTAAGTGGCCCCCTCTGGTGTGAATGTTGAATCGTTTAGTACAAAACAAAAGTAAGCAGATCGTTATGTTTAATTACGAATTGTAATTCCCGAAAAAATATGTGCCGGGATGAGCAAAAATATGTAAGCAGATCGTTATATAAGATTTATGGTGAAAGTAGGAATCCAAATTGAAAGTGTGAGACTTATATACGGCCAATTATATAATTTATATCAAAAGGTGTAATCATTTCAAACATAGTAGTAAATATGGTTGGTCGAGGTTCGGTTTTGTAAAAAGACACAAGTTGAACCAATTGAAGTTATCGGTTTGGTTTAGTTGAGTCTAATTCAAAATAATATTTCGATTCAATCGTTTTAAACTTTAAAGAAAAAAACATAAAAGTTGCATTAGATATAAATATTGCTACTCAATAGAAAACTCAATTATACTATTGGTACTGTTGTAGAATATTCTAAAAACTTTTTATGGAGTCTTGGGCTTATTGGTCGGGATTAAATTGTACTTTTAAGTTTTAACACTACCCTCTGCTATCTATATAAATAGAATTAAGTTGGACTTTTATACTATTGTTTTTCTTGTATCTGACACACAATAAATTATCTCATTTTATCTCTCTCTATGGTTCTTATAAAGACGTTATTTACCAGCAAAACAAACAACAGAACTCGAAAAAACAATTAAAATTGAGAGACTTGAGGGAACGTTAACTTGAAAATTAAGGGAGAGAAACAATTAAAATCGAGATATTTAAGGGAGAGATGTTTAAGGAAGGACATTTTAGTCCCTACAAAGTTAATGTGTACTAAATTTTAAATAAGATAAAAGATAATTGTGTTTATAAACACCATCTACAATAGTGTTGTTATCTCTATTGTTAAACAAAATATTTAGATAACAATACATTTTTGGGTCTCCATTAGTTATGTTAAATCATGTGTTATATTTATAAATGTTAAAAAAGTTGTTAAACATAATAATGTTTTTAATGTTGTTAATTGATGATGTGACAAAATAGCATTAATTTGAACGTGAACTTTATTT
Source organism: Primula vulgaris (assembly GCA_963920805.1). Taxonomy (NCBI): domain Eukaryota; kingdom Viridiplantae; phylum Streptophyta; class Magnoliopsida; order Ericales; family Primulaceae; genus Primula; species Primula vulgaris. The sequence goes on from OY987222.1 coordinate 20,225,308, forward strand.
CAACTATTACTACTTTGGTTGCTATTTCAGTGGGGTTTACAAAATGACTAATTAATGAGATTTCAATTAATAATAAATTTTAATTAAAATTAGATAACTTTGTTAAGTTAATAAAGTAATATGAATGTTAAATTTAAGTTAAACATGTGTCATTTAACATGCAATTAAATAATGACGTGTCAAAGTTAAAATTAACATAACTATTGTGGATGATGTTAAACCATAACGAGGTAGTCAAAGTAAATTCCCCATTATAAGATACATTTTCTTTGATATTCTTACAACAGAAAACCGTATCCACCAATAAGGTAACAATAATCCTCAATAGGATAACAAAACTATCGGATGCATTTGGTACCACGGGTTCTCTTATATAAACAGTAAACACCAACAAATCTAAAGAATTTGCATACTCCTATTAGTACTAAAATAGATGGAAAAGAAAATCATGGGTATATACTGTAAATTCTTTAACTAACTAAAAATACAAACAGGTCAACAAGCTGTAAAAAGCGTTACCGAAAGCTTCAAATTCTTTATTCATTTCGGCTCTTTGAAGAGAGTATGATGAAGTTATGATCCTATATCTCTTCTTAGTTATACCATTAACTTGAAATCATATTACTATGTTTGGTAACAGATTTTTTAATCCAAAATAATATTTTAAAAATATGTTTAAAAATCCACTAAAAACCTGAATTTTAAAAATCTGGATTTTTTTTGTTTTTTTCGATCTAAAAATCATATTTTAAAAATCTGAATAATCCGACTTGCCAAACACTCACAAATTTTTAAAATCCAAAATCCAAAAATCAAGTAAAAAAATATGTTGTCAAACGGACTCGTAGCCTTTAAATTTGAAAAAGTCCAAACTCTGGCTTGGACGAGGGTGAAGATGATGTTATGATCGACCCTTTCTTTTTAGTTGTACTATTAACATGAAATTCTTAGTCTTCATATTTGAAAAAAAGGCCATTCTATAGCTTCCAAGTGTATCTTTTTATTTAAAACTTTTATGATAAAAAATCATTCCCTAGCTATTTTTCAAGTAGCCGAATTTTGATCTTTTTAATAAAGGATTCGAAAAAAGATTCTACTAGGAAACAGAGATTGCTTTGTTTCTTTTCGCTTTAGCTGATTGAGTAGTGACGAGGCAGTACATGAAAAAAAATGGAAAAGAGAGAAGGGTAATCAAGGTTGGGGTGGGCGTGGAGGTGGCGAACTGGCGGTGTCCGGTGGCAATGGTATGGAAAGGTTGACCGATTAGATACTAAGATTATGAGACTTTGCTTTTGCTTAATAAGTTTCTCAAACTTTATCTCATAATTTGTTAGAAATAATGATAGATTCTATATAGGAAATACTTGGTTTGATTTAGTTAATTTATGTATCCATTTCCTTTTAATTAGACTTTTTATTTTGTTTCCTTTTAAGTATGATATTTCTGTAGCCTATATAAATGCATGGTTTGTATAATAACAATTAGTTCTTTTCCTCATCAATTTACATGGTAACAGAGCACTTACGATCCTAAATTATTATTTTTACTTCCCTTATATTTTTCTTCTTCTTCTGGTATACGAAGCCTCACCCCTGCTGCATCATTTATTCCTTATTCTATATTTTTGTTAATTCTTCCATACCTCAATATCATGGAGAATGGTATCGTGGCTGACTCAAGTCGGATTGATTCAACTAATCTGTTTTTTCTCCATCACTCGGATAATCTGGGTCTCGTTCTTGTTACGAAAATACTTACCAAAGACAATTACGCCTCGTGGGTGAGATCAATGTCAAAATCACTCAACGCCAAGAATAAACTTGGTTTTGTTAATGGGAATATCAAAGCTCCATCTCAAACCGATAGTCCCAATGATTATGCATCGTGGTCACGCTGCAACGATATGATCCATTCTTGAATCGTCAATTCACTAGCTTCAGATATCGCAGACATTGTTGTCTATTATGCAACTGCCCGAGAAGTAGGGGAGGATCTTCGGGAGCGTTTTTCACAAAGTAATGCTCCCCGTATTTATGAAATTCAGCGAGATATTGCTTATCTTTGACAGGATCAATTGTCGGTCGCCGCATATTATACAAAACTTAAAGGATTTTGGGATGAACTTTTATCTTATAACGAGGCATGTCAGTGTGGGGTACAACAGGATCGACAAAAACTAATGCAATTTTTGATGGGTTTAAATGATTCTTATAGTGTTGTACGTGGACAAGTTTTACTCATGAATCCGCTTCCATACGTGCGACAAGCCTACTCGTCTATATCTCAAGAAGAAAGACGAAGGGCATTGTCCCAAACCTCTATTCAATCCACTGGTGTCGCAGCTGCTATGATAGTTCATACCACACATCGAGATCAAGGCAACGATGGTGAAAAACGAGCTGCTCGAGCCGATGCTTCGTGCTACGATGATCAGTTCAAGCACAAAAGCGATCAATCTAACCGTTTTATCCAACGCGGTCACGGAAACATGCGTTATGGCAGACCGCATTGTACACACTGTAATGTTCCAGGTCACTATATTGAGACATGTTATCAAATACGTGGGTTTCCTCCCAATCATCCCAGGAATAAGGAGCGTCGATCTCACTATGGGAGTGATCGCAATTCTACAGCAAATAATGTCGTGGATGACAGAGAAGCACCTCCCCATGTTTCTTCCTTTTCTGATTTTCAACTTCAACATATTGCACACATGTTGAAGCACAATGGCAATGAGGCAAATACATCGCAAGCAAATGTGGCTAGTGTCCCAGGTTTTAAAAATTCTCATCCCCGATGCTGGATAATTGATAGTGGTGCCACGGATCATATAGTATCCTCACCAAAGGGACTTGTGCAGTATGATAAATATTTGGCCCGGCCACCAGTTTTATTACCAAACGGGGAAAAGGCCCCAATTAACTCTATAGGCACTCTCTTTTTAAATTCAAATTACAGCTTGAATAATGTTCTATGTGTACCTAAATTCAAAGTCGACTTGGTGTCAGTTAGCAAAATTACAAGTAATTTGGGTTGTTCAGTAACGTTTTATCCTTCTTACTGCGTCTTACGGGATCTGGCTACGAGGAGGACGATTGGTTTGGGTAGACAACATGATGGTTTATATTTCTTGGATGTGCTGGCAACGAAATCAACCAAAGTTTCCCCTCACCAATGCAACCTTACGACAACTACTACCGAACTTTGGCACCGCAGATTAGGGCACGTTTCTCCTTCCCGTTTAAGTTTTATTGGCAAGAATTTTCTTAAAATTCCTTTTGTTTTAAATAAGCATTGCAAAATTTGTCCACTAGCAAAGAAGGTCGTTTACCTTTTAATGCAAGCACTATTTCATCTATTAAATGTTTTGAGCTTATTCATTGTGATATTTGGGGTTCTTATCGACATCCATCTATTTATGGTTCCCATTACTTTCTCACTATAGTTGATGATTACTCTCGTTTTACATGGGTTTTTTTGATGCGACACAAACATGAAACACAATCCTTGCTAAAACAATTTTTTGCCTATGCTTCTAACCAATTTGTATTACCTGTTAAAATCATTCGTAGTGATAACGGTCGTGAGTTTCATTCTCTTCAAAGGTTTTTCGAGAATAACGGAATTCTTTTTCAGACTTCTTGCGTTGACACCCCTCAACAAATTGGGGTTGTAGAACGTAAACATCGTCATCTTTTAAATGTTGCTAGGTCATTATTATTTAGTGCTCATCTTCCTATAAAATTTTGGGGAGAATGCATTTTAACCGCTGCGCATTTGATTAACTGATTACCAACACCGACTTTGTTTTTCAAAATTCCTTTTGAACGACTTTATTCAAAACCGCCATTTTTCTCCCACCTTCGTGTTTTCGGGTGTTTGGCTTATGCTAAGAATGCTCATATTTCTCATAAATTTGCGCCTCGTGCTATTGGGTGTGTTTTCTTAGGATATCCGGTTGGTAAAAAGGCATATAAGTTATATGATCTTACGAAACATAAAATTTTTACAAGTAGGGATGTTATTTTCCATGAAGACAATTTTCCATATTCCTTAGACCATCAACAGAACGAAGAAAATACCACTATTAATTCTAGTAATCAGGTTAGAGACCCTTTCGGATATGTAAGCCCACTAAGCTCATAACAACAACAAGTGCAAACTGAACTACCAGCGCAAATCGACCCGCCCTCACCTGATCAACATGTTCAACAATCAAGTCAACCCTCTTCACACAGCATGACCATTCCATTGTATACCTATGATAGTATGCCCAAATCCTCCTCCCATCAGCATGTTACTATCCCTTCAACTCCTTTACCTATAATCTCTTCACCGCTGCCAGTTATTAGCCCAAATGTCGACTTTCATCATAATTCATCGTCTGATCCATCAGACCCACACACCACTATATCAACTGAACCCTCTCTTCGACGCTCGCAACGTTCATCAACTCCACCGGCTCACCTCCAAGATTATAGTTGGCGACCAATCGCGCGGTCAGCCTCGGCTATTTTGTCTTCTCCGTCTCCAGATTCCATCAAAGGTACAAGGTATCCAATGTCCAATTATATGTCATATCATCGTTTATTGCGTTTACATAAATCGTTTGCTGTTAAACTTGATCATGATATGGAGCCTCGAAGTTATGCAGAAGCTATTAATAAACCTGAGTGGCAAAATGCTATGAATATAGAGCTAAAAGCACTTGAGGAAAATAATACTTGGTCACTCACGCCACTTCCCGCTGGTAAAAGGCCAATTGATTGTAGGTGGGTATATAAAATCAAACGACATTCGAATGGTAAAATTGAGAGGTACAAAACGAGATTAGTGGCTAAAGGGTTTACACAGATGGAAGGTGTTGACTATCATGATACTTTCTCTCCTACTACTAAAATAATTACAGTTCGATGTTTGTTAGCTTTAGCTACAGCTAGTCAGTGGCCTATTCATCAATTAGATGTTAATAATGAGTTTTTACACAGTGATTTAGAGGAGGAAATATATATGAATCTCCATCCTGGTCTTCGGCGACAGGGGGAGAATGTTCTGTGTCGCCTTCATAAATCTCTCTACGGCTTAAAGCAACCTTCTCGTCAATGGTTTGCAAAATTTTCTACTGCTATTCGCTCCACAGGATATACACAGTCCAAGGCGGACTATTCCTTATTTACTCGAAAGCAAGGAGAATTTTTTACTGCTCTCTTGATATATGTCGATGATATTCTTATAACTCGTAATGATCTTGCTACTATATTTACACTTAAAAGGTTTCTTCATAATTCTTTTCGAATAAAAGATCTTGGGGATTTGAAATACTTTCTTGGGATAGAAGTTTTGTGATCTAAAAATTGTATTTTTATTTCACAACGAAAATATGCCTTGGAAATCATTGATGATGTAGGATTGTCCGAGGCAGCTCCCGTTGATCACCCTATGGAGACTAGACTCAAGTTGTCTGATAAAGGAGACTTGCTCAAAGACCCTTCACGTTATCGAAGGTTGGTTGGAAGACTAATTTATTTGAACATATCTAGACCAGATATAACATATTCAGTACATGTGTTGAGTAGATTTATGCATGAGCCTAGAAAGCCTCATATGGACGTTGTGTATCGCGTTATCCGTTATCTTAAAAGTGCACCAGGGAAATGTCTTTTCTTTTCATCACTAAGCGATTTTAAGCTCCGGGCATATTGTGACTCGGATTGGGCAGGATGTTCGATAACTAGAAGGTCTACCACATGTTATTACGTTTTTCTTGGCTATTCTTTAGTTTCATGGAGATCAAAAAGACAAAAGACGGTTTCACTTCCTTCAGCCAAAGCTGAGTACCGAGCTATGGCTGGTGCATGTTGTGAATTAACATGGTTACATTTTCTTATTGAGCATTTAGGAGTTAAACATTCACAATCAGCTTTATTGTATTGTGACAATAAGGCGGCATTACATATTTCTGCAAATCCGGTTTTTCATGAAAAAACAAGACATATCGAATTGGATTGTCATTTTATTAGAGATAAAATTCAACATGGATCGATTATCACTAAATATGTGAGTTCAACGAATCAATTGGCGGACGTTCTCACGAAAGCATTAGGAAAGGATCCATTTTATTATATGGTACGCAAGTTGGGAGTTCGTGATGTTTACTCTCGAACTTGAGGGGAAGTGTTAGAAATAATCAAAGATTCTATATAGGAAATACTTGGTTTGATTAAGTTAACTTATGTATCCATTTCCTTTTTATTAGACTTTTTATTCTGTTTTCTTTTAAGTATGATCTTTCTGTAACCTATATAAAGGCATGGTTAGTATAATAACAATTACTTCTTTTCCTCATCAATTTACATAATTTAATTTAAAGCATGAGGAAAAAAGCAATCACCAGGAAAGTTCAGAAAGTGTGCTCATTCTAGATCTGCAAGTTATAAAAACACACAAAAAGGTAAAATATCACGAATAAGATGGAAGGATGCTAAAATATATTATATTGGATTAGGAAGAAGGTAAAGAGTGAACCAATATCTGAAACATCAAATAAAGAAAGTAATACATCAACACTAAGCTAATCAAGTGGTTGGTAGCCATGTGTTTGTTAACCGAGTATACCACGCTCACCGTCAGGGTTCCACCCATGTCGCCTGCGAATTTTTGCAGGTTTTACCTCCAAATGAATGATAAAAAAAAAAACACTAGCTAGAGTTTGTTGTATAGATCTTTCCGCCAAACTTCAAGAGAGACAACAAAGAGAGAAAACATAAGCCGGTAGCCAATGGTATTTTCTTGGATTTAAATTCTTTAGAGTCGATGATGCGCTCACGTATTTTAGAGTTCGATCTAACGGATGAAATAAAAACAATTAAATAGTCTAGATTTATGCATGAAGTTGTAATTTTCTTTTTATATAATTTTAATATAAAAAGTAAAATATATTAAAATCATTGACTTTTTTTTTTTATTTTTAATTAATAATTAATTTTAGGATAGTATCAACTAAGTTTCTATAATTTTGAGTTTTTATTGTACTGTAAAATTAGTATTTAATTTACAAAATCGTAATTTATAATTTATATAAAAATAAAATTACAAAATTCATGTCTAAATATAGGCCGTTAGATTGTTTTTATTTTATCCGCTAAATTGAACTCTAAAACATATGAGCGCATTATAAACTCTAAAAAAATTAAATCTCATTTTCTCATGCTTATAGTTAACTGTGTATGCTTTTTATTAGTCACGCGTCATTTTTCTATTTATACTGGGCCTATAGGTAATACACCGGAGTGGGCCTACTGTCGTGGGCCTATTGTCTTTATTTTTATTTATTTTTGAAAGTAGGCATATATTACCATTAGAAACGAGTTACATCCGAGTATATAAAAAATCACAGCTAGTTAGACAATTTAAAACCATACAAAATATGTGAATTAGTACGAAGATCTATGTGCAAGGGACAATTTGTCTTTATTGAAAGGGACAATTTGTGCGCAGTACCATTTATGTTTGAAATAACTATATATGCATAAATACTCTAAGATACAATTACGAAAGTTTCGGTTACAATTAAAATTCAATTATTTAGTTATCAGTTGTAACTGAAACATGATCACTATATATATAAAAATAACAAATGAGAATGATAAATGAACATAAGACGTTTGTTGACAGAGTTCAACCAAATCTTCTTTTTCAGAGCTCTTTCTTATATTACAGTATTGCAAAAGCTTATAAAGTAATACTTAAAACTTATAAAAACATATGACTCCCTCACAGATTTATGACTGTAAAACTATTGCTTCTAGCTCTCAACTATTCTATGATCAAATGACATCCCAACATTATTTTATCTCTCTTATAATCTCTCTGCATTCTTATAAGTAAAATTGAGCTCTAAATACATAGCAAATCAGACGGCACAAAGCAACGTTTAGATATCACGCTTTTACTGTGACGACTCAGATTTTCGAAGGGAAGTCTGTGGTGCAGAGTGTTGTGTGTCAGTCTGATATCGCCCAAATGTGAGAGTACTCGTGTGCTATATGAGTTTAAACATCTATTTTCTATTAACAAGTCCTTTTAAAGTCGTGCGGCACAAAGCGAGGACGGAACTGCATAGTTAAGCATGTTTAGATTGGAGTAGTAGCAGGATGGGTGACCCCTCTGACAAGTTGTGGCAAAACGGAAAATATTGTTGATACGGACATGGCGGGTTGGCTCGTGGGGTCGGGTCGTTACAGATGGTATAAGAGCCTCTATCTAGCCGGAAATGTTGGGACTAGCACGAGTGTTGAGCCTCTGAAGGACGTCGCGCCCGACGAGGACGCCGTGCCTAAAGGGGGGAGATTGTGACGACCCAAATTTCCGGAGGGAAGTCTATGATGCGGAGTGTTGTGAGTCAGTCCGACATCGTCTAGATCTGAGAGTACTCATATGGTATATGAGCTTAAAGATTCATATCTTATTAATAAGTTATTTTAAAATCGTACGGCGCAAAGGAATGACGGAACTCCATAGTTAAGCGTGTTTAGATTAGAGTAGTACCATGATAGGTGACCGCTCTGGGAAGTTATGCCAAAGTGGATAATATTGTTGATACGGACGTAGCGGATTGGCCTATGGGGCCGGGTCGTTACATTTACAATTTTACAAGATAGTAACTCAATATAAACTTTTCAAGTTTAACTTATACGGCTTATATCTTAAGTATTCATTCCTTTACTCTTAATTCGAATCCTTTCTAGATAATCTTATTAGTATCTTTCTTATATTTTCCACGTTTGAAATTTTTTAAGCAATCCTTTCTTGATTAGCAAATAATCTCACCAGAATCTTTTTAACCACGTTGTTAAATCTTTGAGTTGTATTCGTCAGTTGCAACTGAAAGTGCAACTGAAGAATTATATCACATATTCATATAACACTTATATAAAACAATTGATAGCAACAAATGAATATATAAGCAATATATACCAAGTGTTGTTTAACAATATAATTACAATTAAAAAAATATTATACCCTATAAAGAAGGTCCTAATACTTTCTGAACCAAATGATCTGAAAGGCGTCTCATTCGTTCCTCTTTTTGGTGTGGTTCGAAATGACCAGAGCACATTGGGGAGCTTCTCGGGCCAACAGCCTTTAGCTTTCTTGAGCCTTGTCTTAATTCCCTAGATGATCGTATTGTTTGTTGATTCAGCTTGTCCGTTGCTTTGTGAGAAGGTCGGTGATGAGAACAAGACCCCGATCCCTTTCTTCTTCAACCATTCCTAGAGTCCCATATCCACGAACTGGGGGTCGTTGTCAGCTATTATGGCATATGGCAGTCTGTACCTCATGATGATGTATTTCCAGATGAACTGGTGGACGTATTTCCCAGTAATCTTGCTCAACGGTACCGCATCTACCCACCTCGTGAAATAATCGGTGGTGTCTCAACATGAAGTCCACTTTCCCGGGGACCATGAAGAGCTTGCCTACTATGTCGAGTCCCCATTGCGCGAATGACCAAGAGGCCTTTATCAGGTGCATTAATTCGGTATAAAGATGGCGGACGGGTTCAAATCTTTGAAATGTGTCGCACTTCTTGACGAAGCCCGTGACGTCACTGCCCATCTACGGCCACCAATACCCATGAGTCATGGCTTTTAGTGCCAAAGATCTTCCGTGGATGTGCCTACCGCACGATCTCTGGTGAATTTCCTCCAATATTCCTTGGACATCCTTTGGATCCATGCACAGTAGGTGTGGTCCCATTTTGCTTCTTTTATACAATATTCATTCGGGAGATAGCTAATAATTCAGAGCATTTCTCTTCATTCGGATGGCTTCAGACTTTTCATTAGACAACTTTCCGTCTTTCAAGTAGTTTATATCTCTTTCATCCATCCTTCCGGATGGTAAATCGTCATCACTATTTCCTTGGACTGGCCAATTTCCATATAGTTGTGTTCGAAAAGTGGCTAGTTGTGTTCCTCGAATGACCAATTTCCATATAGTTGTATACACTAAATCTATCGGCTGAGAATACGTGACTCGTGGAATGACAAAGGAACAAGTCGTAGAATGAGTCGTGTAATAACGATGGAGAGCTTCGAGATAAAGGTCGTGGTATTTGTTGAAATTTGTTTGGTAATTATAATATTCCTTAAACATATCAATGACTTGGTCATACCCCGTTATCCACCGATAGTCGTTTCATATATCATCGAAACCCTTTTTACAGAACTCGCCTAAGGGTTGGTGGGTGTGAACGGTAGAAAATTTGATGGGAGCGGTTGAAACATGTGGTATTTTTGAGTTGGGGGTGGTTCTTTGAACGTGATGGGGTCTAATAGTGTGAGACTATTCACATAGCCTCGAATTTTTTTTATAAAATTAGCATAATTTCTATACCGATCCACGAAAATATGAGCTCCCCATACATTGTCTAGGTTTCCCGAATGTCAATTGGCATAACTTAGTATGCCGTCATACATACTATGAAGAATACGACTATGAAGTCCTTTTGTCAAAAATAATATAAACAAAACTTAGTCGAGGGCTAACTAAACGGTCTCTAAATACTTCATCAGTGTATTTCAGATGAAGTCTAATATCAAAATCTAATGAGTTAAGTGGAAACATATCTACAGAAACTATTTCTTGACCGGATGAGAGCTTTGAGCCTTTTTCAAAAATAATTTTAGATAATCGTGTTCCGTACTGGTTAAGATAGATTTTTTAACCATATTTTCTGTCATCATAAATATCAGTAGAGTGTAATATATATATCGCGTTCCCGCTTTTAACCATATTAATCTTTGGACAAAATGTATTATCAACGATGAAACTCGAAAACTTATAAATGTTAAAAACATGAGAGGTAAATGTGGGGTGGTGGTGGGATATTATCTTTTACCGAATTTATAAAGCGACTTTAACCTATTGAACCCGAATTCATTGCAACTGTATTTATCAACTAACACCATCTTTTCGTTCCTTATTCGAAATTATTTATTGCAACCCCATAAGCAATGCCCAATTTTGGGTGACAGTGGAAAATTTGAAAAACTACCCAAAATTCCCTTATTTATACGCGTTAAGTAAGGATTGATCCAAAAAAACAAAATTATTGAAAAATTGGTCACGCTATAAAATTTAATTAAGTATTAGTCAATTATTCATAAAACTAATTAAGAATTGGTCAATTACTCATTAAATATAAAATAACTTCAAATTCTATCTCTCATTATCAATGTTCCAAAAAAATATCCGTATACTCTTGCATCCGCCAAGGCTCGTCCTCGAAGATTTCAAGCTCCGTGGTTTGCTTTATTTTCGTGGTTGGAATATTCAGTGGCCAAGAACAAGGCTTTCTGTTTTCCTTGTTTCCTTTTTGCGCCTCCGGATGGGTCTAGTTTTGCAGGACATAGTGCATTTGTTGTTGAAGGTTTTGATGGTTGGAGGAAGGTCAATAGCGGAAAAACTTGTTCTTTTCGTTTGCATGAAGGTGTTAATTCCGATTCTTGTCATCGAACCGCTGAACATAAATGGAAGGAAATACAAAACCCAACTCAAAATATTGAAAGGGTGATTGTAAAATTTTCTGCCGAACAAGTTTTTAACAATCGCATTCGCTTAAAAAATTCTATTGACTTGGTTCGAAGATTGGCCTTTCAAGCTATGCCTTTCAGAGGGCATGATGAGAAATCAACATCAAACAACCGTGGTAATTTCCTTGAGTTTTATGATTTATTAGCATCATATAATGAAGAAGCCACCAAAGCATTGATAAATGTTCCAAAGAATGCCACTTACAAGTCGTCTGATATATTTGAACCCGAATTCATTGCAACTGTATTTATCAACTAACACCATCTTTTCGTTCCTTATTCGAAATTATTTATTGCAACCCCATAAGCAATGCCCAATTTTGGGTGACAGTGGAAAATTTGAAAAACTACCCAAAATTCCCTTATTTATACGCGTTAAGTAAGGATTGATCCAAAAAAACAAAATTATTGAAAAATTGGTCACGCTATAAAATTTAATTAAGTATTAGTCAATTATTCATAAAACTAATTAAGAATTGGTCAATTACTCATTAAATATAAAATAACTTCAAATTCTATCTCTCATTATCACTGTTTCTCTAAAAATACATAACTAAATAACTACGACTACCATCACCACCGTGCCGCCTCCGTCGTCTGCCCACAGTCCGTTCTCTCTCCCACTTTACTTAGCCCACTCTCTCTATATATATCTATATCTATATATGTCTATATATCTATATGTATATATATCTATATATATATACACACACAGCGATGGCGGAGTTCGTAATCTCACCGGAGGGTGCGACGACGGTCTGGTGGCCATGGGGGCATGTTGGTGACGGGGTCCGCTCCTCTCTATCTATAATCACTCAGATCTGGAAAAAAAGAACTGAGTTGTAATTTTCATTAGTTTGGTCAAACTGCATAATTGGTCTGCTAGTTTAGAACTTAATAATTCGAGTCATTAACTCTTGACTTAATTAATCATTTAATATGTAGAACGTTTGGGAAAAAAAAGATTTCACTTTGTTCTTTCAGAAAATATCACATTTATGACTATAAACATTTAAAATGATCCGTTCTATTTAAAAAACTACTTAGACTGTTTTAAAAAAAATTAGCACTTTTAAAAAGAAGCAATTTATAAGAGTGATACTTAAAAATGACGGAGTGAGTAACACATAACAATTTAATGGCATTTAATAACCGTATAACCAATAATATATAAACTCAAACAAAAACAAAGTATAGCAAAACATAGTAGACACTCAAAACTATTCGCCATAGATGTAAGTACTGACAGAAGGGTGGATAAACCGGAAGCCATACAGCAGCTAGTCAAAAAATATGCATTTGTATTAAGTGAACTACCTAATGGATTCCCACCGAACAGGGGGCAGGACCATGTCATTGAATTGTTGTCAGGTACTCCCGCTCAACTATCGGCTCCATACCGGAAGCCGAAGTACCTGTTCCTATACATTCGTCCACGTACAAAACAATTCTCCTTTTGTTTGGAGGTACGGTAGTAGGAGTCGCTTATATCCAATGTTTCCGCTCTATAAGGTATTTATATCCAATCTAGCTAATTACTTTTCGAGCTGATGAGTTCTGAGTTCTCCCCCTTGGACTGGTAGACCCACCAACTAGTGTTCTCGGGCGGATCGAGAACTCTTTCGCTATAACTATAAATAGCTCACTACCTGGGTTCGCCTTTTGTAATAAGTAACACTTTACTTCCTTTTATCCTCCCCGGAATAAGGAAATAGCCCCTATCTCCTTTAGCTCGATCAATAGAGATAGATGCCCCTCTTCGAGCTGCTCCGCCCGGCTACCTATTATATAGCTAGCTTCCCCTTGCACCGCCTTAATAAGGGTATCTTTACCTCATAGATCGGCCTTACGGGCCGGCAGGGAGGGTTGTCTCCTACACACTGGGAGTTTTTCAAGTGGTTCAATCAAAATAAATACAGGAAGTTCAAAGCTTGGGCAGAACAGTTCCACTCGCTGCTCGCTGATCTGATCCGCTTTTCTACTCTTCAGTTCCTTCCACGAATCGTCCATCTAATAGCCCTTTCTTCGGTAACGGTCTTTCCAAGCAAGATGCACTTCTTACCGGCTTTCATCTTAAGTTAAGTACCGGGTATAGGTAGTTCACGGATGCTTTTTTCTCATCGTGTAGCCAGAAAATTAGAATATCGCTACATCCTTCCATTCCTCAGAAAATATGATCTACTAGTTCGCTGGCTCGATGGAGGTGAATTGGATCGGGTGAAAGTGGTTATTAGAAATCGATATCCTTTATTGGGATTGAGGAAAGAAGTGGGATGATTAGGCCGAAGTGGTTGGTGAAGTCATAATTTTTTTATTGCTTCCGTCGCGAAGTTTGACTTCGCGCAGCAAGCGAGACGGAGTTCTTTTTGCTTCGCCCTTGCAGCACCAATCTCTGTTGATTCCGGTCCAACCTTCTCTATCAGCTTGGTCCGGTAGAGGATCATGCTAAGGTCAGATGATCCTCCCACCCCTGCTTCCGGATTTTGATCCGCTACTCCATCCGCATTTGCTGATGGATGTGCATGACGCTCCTCCGTAATATCTTTCTATACCTAGGAAGCACCTACTCCTATCAAAATGAAAAGAAATACTAAACAAGCGCGAGAAAGTTTACTTTGAGAAAAGAAGGTCCTTGTTGCCGCTTTATTAGGTTGGTTGCTTGTTTTTATATCTCCTCAATAAAGAAAGGCGAAAGGTTGCTTTACTAATATTCTATAATAGTTAGCAAGAAGCAACGGATTGAGCTGCGCGAAAGCCGTTGCGCGTTAGCGCATCCGTTTTCTTGCTCGTTAGCACTTTAGTTTGATTTCTGGGGCAACTATAGGCCAACATAGGAGTAGTGTCTACCCTACCTTTCTCTATTGTATAAGGAGGGAAGTGGAGCTGCTTCCATATGTAAACTCGTCCCACGCCACCCCAGTAGTGCTATAGGTATTCCTTAGTGAAACTCATTTTCATTTTTCATCGGGATTTTAGATTAGAGTTATACTCTTAGTATTATAGTTGGCTCAGAGCCTTCTTATGGGTCGGCCCCTCGCCCTAACATTCTAAGAAGTATAATAACTAGAAAACCGCTAGGCCATATGAACTTTATAGGGAAAGGGGGGAAGGACGGCAAAGGTACAAAAACAAAAACTATATGGCATACGTACATCAAATGGTAGGGCCCATTACGAACAGTCATTAAGGCGATCCCCCAATCTCGCTCGCTGGTCTTTTCGACCGTATTATCGACCACGATCGAATCCCGCCCGCATTCGCGGGATCGGGCGGAGGCCAACAATCAGTAGGGCAATAGCATAGCTATTATTGACCTGACCCCTCTCACAACAAGGCAGGCCTACTTTCTTCAAAATACGAAACGAGCAGCCAGAAACGGCTGTCCCTATTGTATTTTAGGTGGAGTCATCAACAGAGCTAAGAATCTTACCATTACTTAGAGAGGGGCAGCGGTACCAAGCTCTTCCGTGCTCGTAGGTTTACTCCCCTATGCATCCCGACTAAGGTCTCACAAACGTGCACTTCCCTTATGCATCCAGCCGCTTCATTAATGTGAATAGGTTATACAGAAGGGTGGGTTGGTTGGTTTTATACTCTTATGCGCCTTCCTTCTTCGAACCTTTTGGTATGTATTGCCCCCTAACTATAGATCAGATCCACCAGACGAGAAACTAAATTCCGCACTGCTGCTGAGTCGTCGGACTTATCCACCAAGGGATTCGTGGAATTTCTGTGGATTGCGTTGGGGGAAATCTACCAAAGCTAGGCAGATAGATAGACTCCTTTCCCGCTGCTAATGGAGAGCAAGAAACAAAATAAAATGATTGTTTTTTAACTAGCGTCTCCTTTTGGGTATGCAGGTACTAAGAGTCCTCTCACTACCAACCAGCAGACATCATCTGGCTGGGTCTTGCCGGTATCAACAACGAGAAAAAAACAACCAAATGGAAACAGCAATTAACTATGGCTCTTGGCCCAGACAACGTCCTAGGCGTAGGGGAGATCGGAGCAACAGGGAACGCCTAGATGATGTTGTTATTCCTGGGCTGCAGTAAAAGTAGATCGAGAGGTCGTTCCGCCCCTTGTCCCCGAATATGGGTAATAAATTCTCAACCTATGTTGCTCCAATCTGACCTAGCTGGCGAGCAATCCCAGTTCGCGACAGAGAACAAGACAGCAAGCGAGCGTACCTTTGTTCGCTTCTTCTCCACCAAGCACGGAAGTTTAAGGATAACTGTAGGTCGGTGGCTACCTAAGGAAACTCCGATTCGATCTGCCCCCCGGCTGGGAGGCATCTACCTCATCCCGATCACAAGGAGAGGTTCACCATGATGGGGGGTACTTTTTTTTTCCTTCCGGAAAGAATGAGATGCATAGGGACCATCCTTTTGTTGTGGCATGCTCCTTAGATTTACTACGGATTCTCAGGGGGCCTCAGGCCCTACTTAGTTTCGCAAGCCTTTGTCATTATCAGTCAACTAAGTAGGGCCTTTTCCTTTTTCAATAACCCATTCTCATTATCTTTCATAAGTAAAGTAGGCGAACCTATAGGTCCTTAGTAGCGTTGACAAAGAAGAACATGCGGTTAAAGGACAGCGAATCCTTTTATTATATAACTAGAGTTTCATAATAAAAATTCTCTTTTTTTTTATGACTTCCACTTATCGATCCCGGCCCAGAAAAGTGACTGACCAGGGCCCTATTGATGAATGAAAGAAAGTGTTTATGAGCCCTAGCCCTGTAAGCCCACACTTGTGTAGAGTAGATCGTTCAACACCTGCGGCACAAACCCATTTTTGACCTATTGGTCCTAGTATCATAGGCGACCGAACGGCCGCCCCCTAATTACTAGACCAACCTGCTATAATAATTCCATAAACACCTAGCGAAGATATGGCAAACAAATAAAGTAGTCCTATGTTCGGATCTGACAATACCATACCATAATCAAAAGGTACAACGGCCCGAGCGACCAGACTTAACATAAATGTAGCCACTGGAGCCATTCTAAAAAGGGAGAAATTAGCACTACTTGGTGAAATAGGTTCTTTTAGAATCAATTTCAAACCATCTGTTAGAGGTTGTAACAATCCAAAGGATCCCACTACATCAGGACCCTTTCGACGTTGCACAAAAGCCATTACTTTACGTTCAGCTAGCACTAAAAAGGCTACTCCGAGTAGAAGTGGTAGAATTATTCCAAGTATTTCAGCTGGAACAGCAATGTACATTTTCTATTTTCTATTCACTCATGATCTGGCCTGGTCGACCCGATCATGATATTTCACTCATGATCTGGCCTGGTCGACCCAATCATGATATTGAAAAACTCCGGATCCCGAGAAGAGTTGAAGATGGTGCAACATCGAATCCTCTTACGTTACTTCGAATGGAATCTTAGCCCGCCTCACTTGCTTTCTTTACTGCATAAGGGCATAAGCGAAGTAAAGGTATTTCCTTCTAACTAGTGGCTGAGAGTAAGCAAGCTACCTTCATTCACCAGATTTGTGGTTGAGTCAATAACATGCTCTGGGTCGGGAATCTTTGCTCTTATCTTTTGCATTTCTGCTGCCTGCGTTCTTCTTTCGTGTCCGTCCGTATCGCAAAGCTGGTCGACGCCAGCTGGTTTGGTTGAAAATGGGGGGCCAACCAAGACCCACTAATAAAGCTTTGTTCGATAAAGCAAACGATCGTTCCGACAACTTCGGATCAGATGAATCCCTTTTAATTAGCCGATCTTACAAGATCAATCGGGCGGGCTGGTTTGGAAGGGGTGATTTGCGGAGAAAAGAATCGCTGAGAGATAGATTCTACTATTTGGTCAGGACGAATGAGTGGCTGTTAAGCATGCTCCGGAGGAGATTGACCCTTCCCCAAGTAAGTCCAGTCAGAAAGGGGAGGGCCCACTTTCTAGACTGAATTTCGGGAGTTTGAACACCATCCCATTTCAACCAAAAATACAGGCCGTTCATTCAAATCATTTTCCCAATTTAATTAAAACAAATAAACTTTCCCCCGTTTCCCTCCCTATCTCTCTAAACTCCATTTTTGCTCCTATTTCAAAACCCTAATTTCTCTAATAAATCCCCAATAAGAATAATCTAATAAATCCCCAAGGCAAGGTTTTTTTCAAACAAATGCATTCTTCTTTATAATACCAGAAAGAATATCCAAAATTCAGTATTCTGCAGGATTTTTTCCCATGCCTACACTTTAAAATCCACATGTTTGCATCAACTTTAAATGCAGTATTATTGTTTTTTTTTCTCATATAAAAGTAGTTTTACTCCAGTCAGTAGAAATGGAATGATACTGCTACTTTTAACTTACTGTCTGCTTTTTGATGCGACTGCTAAGTGCTGATAATTTCATTTTGCATTTCCCTTCAAGGTGTCTGTTGTGCCCTCCGCTGCTGCTCTTGTGATCAAAGCCCTTAAGGAGCCAGAGAGAGACAGGAAGAAGGTTAAAAATATAAACCATACGGGCAATATCACCCTTGATGAAGTCGTTGATATAGCACGAATAATGAGTCCGAGGTCTATGGCCAGGAGTTTGGTTGGGACTGTTAAGGAGATACTAGCTAAATGCGTGTCTGTTGGGTGTACTGTTGATGACAAGGACCCGAAAGACCTCCAAACTGAGATCGACGACGGTGATGTGGAGATGCCAGAAGCGTGATGTGTGAGTTTTTTGTGGTGGAAGCTTTTGCTTTTCCTCGTCGTCGTGTTTACTTTGTAAAGTTGAATCTTTTCTTTGCTATTTTGTTACTCTCTCCGTTCCCATTTAATTGTCCACTACGAAACTACGTGTAATTTTGACCGCCTTATAACTTGTATCAAAATTATTGAAATGATTTTTTTTTAAAATCTAATCATAAAATTTAACATTTGAACTATATAATCAACTTTTGAAATTTTTCATTCCGACAATTTTTATACAAGTTCTTGGCTGGTCAAAATTGCACACAGTTTCGTAATAGAAAATTAAATAGGAACGGAGGGAGTATCTTTTTCATATATTGATCTAACAGTAGACCTCCAGGATCTATTTCCTCGTTTTTTTGTATAGTTAAAAGTACTGTATGAGAATTATTTTTGCTCCTGTTATCTTTTCAAATTTTCATTAACCCCTAGCATATTCATGTAGTTTTGGGTTGAACAACTGTGCCCCAAAACGAGAATTGAAGGCAGTGCATGATTTTAGGTTTTCAGTTTTAGTTTAATCTGTTTCTGAAAAGAAATCTGAACTGTGTAGGCGAGATGAGAAAGGGGCGGAAATACTGAATTGTACAAGTCGTGCCCTCTCATCCATCTAGCTATGTTTTCTCTGACCCTAATTTTCCAAATGTAATGCGATTTGTATTTTCTTCTATACGACTGTCTGGCTTGTGCAGGATATGTGTAGTATATTGTTGATACAAGTCAAGTCCCCAAGTCATTTTTTCTGATCTGATTTTATCATACAATTTTCACCAGAAGAATTACAGTATTTGTAGAGAGATAAGACAGCTCAGTAATTATTTTTTGTTGATGGAGACTTTTAAAAATAAAACCAACCGAATTCATTGCAACTGTATTTATCAACTAACACCATCTTTTCGTTCCTTATTCGAAATTATTTATTGCAACTAGGGCCGTAAATGAGATGAACTGTTCGTAAAATCGTTCGTGTTCGGCTAATGTTCGTTTTATGTTCGTTCATTTATAAATGAACACGATAATGAACAAGAATACAGTGTTCGTCTATTAAGTGAACTGAACTTGAACATGGCTCTGTTCGGTTCGTCTAAGCTCGTGTTCGTGTAACTATATATAAAGTTTGATAAAATAAAAAAAGTAAATATATTAATGATGTAACAAAAACTAATTTCACTAGACAATTAATAAACTTATTTATGCTATAATAATATAAATAGTATGTTTGTATGATTTTGAACTTATTATGGTAATTTATATCATCATACTATAAATACAGTTATCGATTTTATCGTTAAGTGTTTAACTCGTTAAAGTAATCATACGTATGTAAAAATGAATTTATACAATATATAAACTTAAAGTTATATGTGAACTATTTTATCCTAGTTAACAATATAGTAATATATGATAAAATTAAAATATATTTTAAAAAGAAAGAAAAATATATATTTTTTCAATTATTGAATGTTTTGGAATAAATTAGATGTTCATGAACAACTCGTGTTCGGCTCGTCAAATATTCGGTTCATGTTCGTCAAATGTTCGTTCGTATTTAAATGAACATGAACTGAACATAAACATGGGTTTTAGTTCATGAACCGAACATGAACAGAGCCTTGTTCGGTTCGTTTCGTTTCATTTACAGCCCTAATTGCAACCCCATAAGAATATAGCAATGCCTAATTTTGGGTGACAGTGGGAAATTTGAAAAACTACCCAAAATTCCCTTATTTATTCGTGTTAAGTAGGATTGATGAAAAAAAAGAAAACTATTTAAAAATTGGTCACGTTATAAAATATAATTAAGTATTGGTCAATTATTTCTAAAACTAATTAAGAATTGGTCAATTACTCATTAAATATAAAATAAGTTCAAATTCTATCTCTCATTATCACTGTTCCTCTAAAAATGCATACCTAAATAACTATGACTACCACCGCCACCACCACGCCTCCGTCGTCTGCCCACAGTCCCTTCTCTCTCCCACTTTACTTACCCCGCTCTCTCTCTATATATCTATATCTATATATGTCTATATATCTATCTATCTATCTATATATATATATATATATATACACACACACAGCGATGGCAGAGTTCGTAATCTCACTGGAGGGTGCGACGACGGTCTGGTGGCCATGGGGGCCTGTTGGTGACGGGGTCCGCCCCTCTCTCTCTATAATCACTCATATCTGGAAAAAAAAACTGAGTTGTAATTTTCATTAGTTTGGTCAAACTGCATAATTGGTCTGCTAGTTTAGAACTTAATAATTCGAGTCATTCATGTTTAACCATCGACTTAATTAATAATTTAATATGTAGAACGTTTGGGGAAAAAAAGATTTCACTTTATTCTTTCAGAATATTTAAAAAACTACTTAGACAATTTTTAAAAAAATTAGCACTTTTAAAAAGAAGCAATTCATAAGAGTGACACTTAAAAAGGACGGAGGTAGTAACACAACAATTCAATTGCATTTAATAACCGTATAACCAATAATATATAAACTCAAACAAAGTATACCAAAATATAATAGCCACTCAAAACTATTAGAACCATGTCTGTTAATGCTTAATCCCTTCTTCTCATTTTCATGATTTACAAATATGTATTACAAAAAAAAAAAAACATCTCCACCGTTCATTCAAATCATTTCCCCAATTTAATTTAAACAAATAAACTTTCTCTCATTTCACTCCCTATCTCTATAAACTCCATTTTTGCTCCTATCTCAAAAACCTATTTTCTCTAATAAATCCCCAATAAAACCACCAAAAAATGAGCCAAATTCACCAAATGCCATTTATAACAGAGTGTGCGTGCTCGATAAAGAAGAGGTTCGGAAAACAGGATAACTCGTCAGAGCCTTTTTCGGCAACGACGAGCACGCCGGAGATCTTCAAGTCGGCGGTGAAGGAGGGGATTTTCGGTGCCATGTAATCAGTGAGGAGCTTTAGTGACGACGTAGATGATGCCGATGACGGTGTGGTGAAGTAGAGATTTGAGCTTAGTGAAAATCCTTCGTTTTGGAAAAATCATAATGTCCATGTGCAGATATATAGATATACTAGTAAAAGTTACCCACACGTTGCGTGTGAGACGCGTAATGACATAAATCTTGTAATATATTTTATTTTTAACATAATATTCTGATTTGGTATAATTTATTACAGTTATGGAGGTTAAAACGAATTGTTAATTAATTTAGGCTACATCCGTAATTAGGATAATATAGTGAGGAAAAATAGTTAATTAATCAGATTATGTATATTGGTAATTATTAAAATAGAGTGAGAGTATTTTTGAAAAAATTGGACAAAATTGGGCAGTCTCAACTTTTCTTGCTTTTGCTTATGTTAATAGTATGATATGTATGTATGTGTGTGTGATTTACCTAGTTGTTTTATTGTATGAAAATCGTAGGTGCTTTTACTATAATGAAAGTAATTAAATAGAAGTAGTAATAAATAACATCAAAAATTTGTAATAAATTTGTTTTAGTAAGAGTATATATGTATGTAATTTGTATCCTACAGCTTGAAAATTCACAATATTCAGGTATACAGACTTACAGTATATATGTATGTGTGCTGCTTAGTTTTTTTTATTGTGTGAGATTTGTAGGTGCGTTTATTATAATGATATTATTTGATTAAAAAAACTGCATTTTCACAGTTCACTTGTGTTTGATCTTTATCGATGGTGAAATATAAGTACTTGTGTGTATTAGCTTCTAATTTGTTTGACTTTAGCCTATCCAACTAACCATAGTTATCCGGTATTAGTTTTAATGACGAATTACGAGTACAACTGCATAGTACCTAATTGTAATTTATTTGAATTTACGTTTTTCTCTTATCTAAGGCTCACGTAGACATACACATCCATAAATATATATGGATGCATATAACATATATAAGTGCTATTTAATCCAATATTCAGGTATACGTATACATACATATTTGTAGGTATGTTTATTATTGCGACAGTAATCGATTAAATTGTTTGCAGGTTTCGCTTGTGTTTAATCTATATTGATGGTGAAATATGAGTACTTATTAGCTTCTAGCGTGCTTGATTTTAGCTTTAATCATTGTTATTTAATTTTAGTTTTGATGGCGAGTTACGAGTACAACCGCATATTTAGCTGATATTATGTTTGAATTTACGCTTTTCAGATAGACCTACATATCTATATACATATGTTAAGTGCTTTCAATTCCGTCAGGTTTTTATTATTCTCTGTAATAGTTTCTATTCAGTATATAAAATTTTTTAAGTTTTAAAGGCACATGATTTGTGTGTTGACGTGAATTTAGTCTCAAGTTAGACCTGCATTACAAGTACTTCAGAGAAAACTGAGAGAATCACAAGTCACAATTATTGAGCTCATGTAGATTTGAAAGTAGTTAGTGTTTGACTTATGTGTGCTTAGGGAAGAAACTTTAGTTAGTATTTACTCATTTTGTAACATTTCAAAAGATGATTTTCTAAGTAGTGATTCCGAGGAATTTTGCGGATTGCGACTCCAATAATTAGTTATTAACTCGGAAATCGGAATTAAATCATTCTGTTGGAGGTATCACTTTTAGCTTGGTTGTGTCGAACTCAAAAAATACTCCTTCTAAAATATGCTTAGCTATAACTCAGAAAATACTCCTTTTAATTAAATTGTTACTAGAAGGATGTATTATCATTTAAACAGACTACCCCCTACTTTTTTTTCTTCTACCTTGTGCTGCCTAAGAGTTCCTATGGTAGAATTAATGTTGGTTACTCACCGGAAGCTGCAATGGGTTTTTTGTCAAGACTTTTGTTATGTCTTTAATTACTATAAGACGCGAACTAAACGTGCAAGTCGCAATACACAACAAGTTTCCAACTTCTAATTAGAATAAGCACCGAGTTATTATCATTTGTCTGGCCCTGGGCCTAGCCTCTTTGACGCGTACAAAAAAAGTGAGATTGCGGACGTAAATTGTTTGCTTCCTAACACCCTAATCGGGGACGGTATGGCGACGGATTTTTGTTTTGCTGACAGATTTGATCATTTAGTAATAGATTTGTAACAGATTTGGCTGTCCCCAATTGATTTTTTTTGTAGTGATGGGTAGATAACGTTATGAATTTTCATCACATAATTGATCGATCGTGGAATGGAAGTCACTCTAGAAATGTTCAATATGCTATAATTGATTCTTCAATTCTTATCATGTCACCTATACAGATCTGTCCACTTATGAACGTTATAATATGGAAGTTCGAGTCTTGGAGACCCGCTTTACATTTGAAAACCGAATGTTAATATATACTGAGCTCTTTAGTGATCAGTTGTAACTTCGATACTCTAAAGCATATGGTAAGGCCAAGCACAACACCGGTTCCGGACTTTTGGGTCTTGGAGGCGACAAAAAAATAGGAATATTATTTTAACTGTAAAATGTGATACAAAATTAATTAAATTTAATTGAAACGAAACATTCATACTGTTTTAAAAACACCTCAACCTGTTTTAAACTGACTCATTTGTTAGTGGATCAAACCTTAATTATTATTGAAGCAGTGGACATCTTCTTAATTATTATTAAAAATAGACAATTTGAGGCCAGTGCAGTTTTACATCTTTTACTAAGAGTAGACTCATAACATACATCTTATTTAAGTTGTAGTCTAAAATATAAAAAGCAGATAAGTTTTTTTTTTAGGAATCAAAACAGATAAAAATATAAAGCATATGAAATATTAAAATGTATATGTATAGAAGTCAACAATCTGTATTTTAAATTTGGAAGCTAATTTAAACGTAAAAAATATACTTTTAGACGTTGAATCAATTACTAAAGTCAATAATATGTATTTTGAAAAAAACTGATGACTCAGGACTAAAATTTAAACAAGTTTCGGGGCAGAAATAAAACTTAAATAAGTCAAGTTTTTAGAATACATCAACAACGGCAGGTCACATTGAAATAAGATTTTTTTTCATAAGTCATTACTCTCATAATATTTTTAAGCGTAGATCACCTTACAAATGATAAAAAAATATATTAATTTCGTAACTTTTTGATATCGTTTTTTTTACTTAATAATTCAAACAAACACTAAAAAGAAACTTTGAAGTTATTTTTTACACTTTGATATTTTTCTCATGTTGATTATGATATTTTTGTAACCTTAAAAAAACTTTTAAACTTGTTTTTATATTTTAATAAGTTCTTTTTTCAGCTTAAAAACAGTTTTTAAGCTCTTTTTTTATTAGGTCGGGTGACTGAAACTTAAAAAAAGATTCGGCACAGAAAATCAATTTAAAAAATATTGTAAAATGTGAGTTATAACTAATATTGTCAACGAGCGATATATTCATATGGTATGCTTTTAGAAATGACTCTTTTAACCGAATCATTTGTTAGTGGACCAAATATTAATTAAAAACATAAAGTAGCCTATTAAAGAAGGCTGGATTTTTGTACTACATTATTTCTGAAAAAAAGCACATTCAGTGCAAACCGTACATTTAATGTACGGGTTGCTGAAGTTTTCAGAAATTGCAGAACAGTCCCTGCATTTTGTAAAAACTCAATATTGGTCCTATCAATTAAAATATTGAATATTTTTTTATAAATTAAACATGAATTTTTTTTATAAAAAACTAAATGACATATTATTAAAAATATACATAAAATAAAAATACATTTTTTATAAAATAGTAAATCTTTTAAACATGAATATTTTATAATTAGTTAAAATCTTGGTTATATCAATAAAAATACTCCAATTTTAGATATAAATGTTTTATAATTAGTTGATAATTTTATAGTTTATTAGAGTTGTAATATTTTTTATATCAATAAAAATACTCTAATTTTAAAAATTGAGAAAGTGTTGTCGGATGCATTTGATGGATATGGTATCCAATGTCATTTACACTACAAACCGTAAATTACTTTTATGGTTTGTAGTGTTTTTTTTTACGGTTGGTTAAATTTCAGAAACCCCACACGGTGTATCATTTTCAAACTTTAATAATGCATTGAGTAGTCATTTTCGGATAGAGTTGTCATCTCATAATAATTCAAAAGTGAGAAAGTGTTGTCGGATGCATTTGATGGACATGGTATCCAATGTCATTTACACTACAAACCGTATATTAATTTTACAGTTTGTAGTGTTTTTTTTTAACGGTTCGTTATTAACTAACATGACCTTTACTGTTTTTTTGTGCTACCATAATAACAAACCTGTAGAAAACATATTACAAATTTATAATATTCCAACCCAACTTACAAATCAACATACAAATCAAATTAAAAAAAACAAATGTGCATTCTTTTTTGCACGACTAAATCCTTTAAAGTTGGACATAGGGAGCATCTTTCCCGCCGATGTTAATCTATCCGATGACGGCTCAGTGGACTCTTCGATTTCGTTTAGCTCCGGACGACGTCTATCTCGATTCTGCGATTCTGGATGCGGAGCACGCTCGTGTGATGTAATTGTCAATCCTCGAGCCCAAGTGTCGGTTGAATGCTGACTAGGATGATAATCGTACGACCCAAATGACTGTCTATGATAATCGAACGGAACATCGTCGTGTACGTAGTCCGACCCAAATGCTACTAGATTCGCCTTCCCCTCTGCCTCTTTCGGTACGCCGATAACTTAAAGCCCTAGTTCTTGGGTCATAACCTTGATCGTCATCACCATCATCGTCATCGTCATCCTCCTCATCCGACTGTTCATCACCTGGGCCATATGGATTCATTCCCAGTTCATTGAACTCCGCACGTAGTAAGTCCACGTCCATTTTAAATTTCAGCCGTTTGAACGATTTGAAACTGCAGCGCAACATCGCTTTCTGAAAAAAAAAAAACCCCCGATTTATTAGTATTGAGATATACAAAAAAAAAAATAACAAACAAATATTAATTAACTTTAACTAGTTGTTACCATTTTATTGAGCACACCCGTATACTTGCGGAAACCGTGAGATGGCAGTCCAAGTTCAGGTGGATTTATAAAGATGCGGGTCCTCTCTCTATACCATCCCATGTAATCCGGCGACGTCCCCGTGCTAAATTCGCCGTTAATAAGCCGGTTGTGGCGGTCATTCCACACGGTTATAAATTCTTCAAAAAGTGCAGGCCAATCGTGTTTTTAATCAGGTTTAGTCCCATATATTCTATCCTTGCCATGACCTTGTTTGGGTTTCCAAATATATGTAGGGACAACCTCAACAAAATCGAACTGTCTCATGAACCTGTCCGCGGGGTGGAACTCAATCTTCTCATTACAAATGAGAGGAACAGAACAATGCCACATATCACGGCCCCGCATGCAGTATTCCGGATAGTCATCGAGGTTCCCGTAAGGTTGCCAGACTATCTGTAATCCGCAAAATTATTATTAGAATATGTAAACAATGGTTTAAAATACATCGATTTACCCTAAAAACAACTTAAAAGATGTTCAAATTACAGTTTAAAAACAACTTATAAACAACATAAAAGTTGTTTAAAAGCAGCTTAAAAGCTGTAATTTAAACAAATTTTAAACTGTTTTTAAAACAGCCTGTAAAAACAGCTTAAAAGCAACTTACTAGCTGTGAAAAAAAACATCTAGTAATAAATTCTACGAACATAAGACTAATGCAATCATATACAACATATAATACGTAAGTTACATGTAGGAAATAAGAAAGTGAAAATTTATCTGTTCATGCGACATATGGTCAAACTGGTCCCGTATGTGGACCACATTATGTCCGTAGACATATGGCTTAAGATTAGTAAGCCTACAAATCTTCCATATGTAATATACAAACAAAACCCGATAAACAATAAATATAAATAAGATAAGTAAATGATAGATGACCCAAAAAAAAAACACAAATCGAATACAAAAATTAAATAATATCATACATGTAACCAAGGGGGAACCTAGGCAATCCCTCAGGTGGCTCGATATCAGCAGGCAACCCTTCACATGGTCTAACCGGCAGTAGTCTGGTCATCGCCCACATATCGAGAAACATCAACGCCCCGCTTACTCCGGTAGATTTACCACGCACCAACTTGCATAAATTAGCCTCTAACCAGGCCAGAAGAGCTGATCCCCAACTATACTCTGCACATGTGTCAAAATCCTCAAGAAATGGCAGAGGCCATAATGGAATATGATCACTGCTCTTATCTGAAAACACTTGTGCACCAAGTAATAATAACATGGTAGCCCTGGACTGATATAGCAAACGCTCTTCACTAGGGTTGGGGGGTAATTCACCAAAGATATGTAACATCCAATCAAGTCTAACTGTCAAACAGTTTGTATCGACTTGATTATCAACAGGTCTAACACCCAACAAACTCTCTATCATATTCAACCTACTCGTCTTGGTATCATTCCTCTCCGATCGGGTAACAGCAAGACCATCCACCATGAAACCAAGCATAACGTCTACATCCTGTAACGATATCTCCAACTCTCCACCGACAAAATGGAACGAGTGGGTCTCATCACGCCACCTATCAACTAAGACTGTAAGCAAGCCTCGGTCTACGGTATAATTACATATAGTGTGAATACCGTAAAAACCGGCCCTAATCATATTTTCAACTTCTCTGTCAGGCATCGGTATCTGCCAACTATAATTATAAATCCTAACTTATGGGCATCTCCTCTCCCCTCTTCTCTTCCAGCATCCCAAGTCTGATTTAAAATATGATCGGTCTGCCGTAAAATGCCCATCCTGCTTTTAATCTGTGGACTTGGCTCTGCCATGATGAACCTGTATTAAAAATTATATAAAATTAAACAATTTGTCAAAAATGTTATCCTATAAAATATAGTTGGTAAAATATATCCATCTAGAGAGTAATTAGGCCAACAAATCATGCTCGCTATTCTAAAGTTGTTTTTACAAGCTGTTTTTACCAGGCTGTAAGCTGTTTTCACAAGCTGTTTTAAACCCAACTTAAAAGTTGTACTGTAAACAACTTGAAAAAACAGCTTACAACCTGGTTTTAAAATAGTTTTTAAGCTTTAAAGTTATACTGTAAATATCCTAAAAGCTTGCTTAATAGTTGTTTTTAAACAATCAATTATCGCAGTATATAATGTTAGGTGTCTCACCAAACGTACTTTTACATTGTTGCAATTGTTATTATAAAAAGATAAAATAAAATTGAATAAAAACCCAATTTTTTATAAAACGGGAAAAATATCAATAACCCTAATTTTTATTAATTAATATACGGCTAATATCAAACAAATTAATTAAAAAAATAACTAATTTTATAAAATACGTAATTTACACTACAAACGGGTAAATATTAATAAATCCTAACTATTTTTATTTTTAACAATAAAAACAAGATAAGAAACATACACATTTAATGATAACCAAACAATTATTATAATTATCTAAGTAAACAAATTTTAATAAAAACTCTATTTTTTTATAAAACGGGAAAAATATCAACAACCCCAATTTTTATTGGTGATTTAGGCAAACAAACTAATTAAAAAAACCTAATTTTATAAAACACCTAATTTTCAAAACGGGTAAATATTAATAAAGTGTAACTATTTTTATTTTTCTCAATCAAAACAAATAAAAAACATAAACATGTAACATCATAACCAAACCATTAGTAATAAATATCTAAATAAACAAATTTGAAAAAAACCCTAATTTTTTTTTATAAAATGGGACAAATATCAGCAATTCTAATTTCTATAATTAATATAAACAAACAACAAATGATTATATATAGCTAAGTGAATAATCAATTGGCATATTTTATATATATTTTTTTCCTATTTTACAAATTGAAATTACACAAAATAAATAATAAACTAGAGAATAAAGAAATATATTGAATTAGGGCGAAATTTGATTAATGATTTAGAGTTTTTTTTAAAGAAAGTTGATGGTTTTTGTAGTTGATTGATTTGAGTTTTTTTGGATGATAAATTTGAGTTTTTGAGAGAAGGAGAGAGAGAGAGAAAACGTAAAATTTTGTTTTTTAGAGACTGACTGTGTAGTTTTTTACGCAGTGACTGACTGTATAATTTTGACGCAGAGAAACTGACCGTGTAATTTATAAAAATTGATCCAAAACGTAGATTAAATCTACGATTAGCAGAAAAACACTGTTTGCGCTAAGGCAGTGGAAGTACTTTCTATTAAAGTCCCTTTTAATAAAACAAAATCAGCCTAAGCCGCCCAAAAATAAATCTCCTCACACCCAAAAACCCTATCAACACTACTATAAACCCAAACCCCCCCTTCACTAAATTTCTCCCTCGCGCCTCCACACAAACTCTCTCTCTCTCTCTATCTCTCTCTAGAACCACCACAGAACCAGCAAAGATGCCGCTAGGCCCGTCGTCGCAGATCGTGGTGATTTTCGTACGAGTCACCGGAGGTGAAGTCGGAGCCGTGAGTTTATTGGCCCCGAAAATCGGACCGCTGGGTCTCTCTCCTAAGAAGATCGGTGATGATATCGCTAAGGAAACCGCTAAGGACTGGAAGGGCTTACGTGTCACCGTTAAGCTCACCGTCCAGAACCGTCAAGTTAAGGTACCGGAATGCATATTTTTTTATTTATTAATTTATGATTTTTATTATTATTGTTTTAAGTTTGGTATCTCTTATTTTTTTCTGTTGTGTGTTTTTGTTAGTACAATTAGAAAAATTCCAAGGGAAATTAAAATAGTGTGTTACTTTACGGGTCGGGTTATCTGGGTCGTGTTAGGTTAAAATTTAATTCAATTGCTATAACTTTATTGGTGCTGAAGCTTTTTTTTTTAATGTGGATATTTGTTATTATTGAGGATACGGTAACATAATGCTTTTTTTTAATTAATGTATTTATTTTTATTGTTATGCGTTTAGTATCTCTCATTTTTTGTTGTTTTGTGTTTTGTGTTTTGGATAGTAAATTTGAATAAGATTAGAAATATTGTTATCAGAAAGTTGATAAAAAGAGTTTGTTTATTTCGGTTTGGGTTATTTGGGTCGGGTTAGGGTTTGGGAAATCTAACCAAATTTCTATACGTTAATAGCTTAACCTGGTCTTATAATCATTTTTGAAGGTGGAATATTGAGGCTAAGGTACCGGACGGAAACTATATTGTTAATTATTTTCGGTTCGGGTTATGTGGGTCGAGTTAGGGTTTGGTGAATAGCTGAACCTGGTCTTATAATCATTTTTTGAAGGTGGATATTTGTTATTATTGAGTCGATATAAAAATATGTTTGTAAATCTAATTGTTCTGTTTTTGAAGGATTATCTATGTCACTATGTGTAAATCTAAATGTGTAATCTATATCTATGGGTTTTGATGTATTATTAAAGAGAAATTGGAAAATGTGATGCCAATTCGATGTGTTATTAGTCTAATGAGTTTGCTTAGGTGGTAAAATGTGTTTGTAAATAGAAAATGGTATTATTTATAAGATTTTTTTTGAATGTGGATATTTTTTGTTATTGAGTCAATATAACTATATACTGTTTAGTTTTTGAAGGTTTATCTATATCTTTATGCATATGTGCAGGTGTGATCTATATTTATTGGTTTTGATGTGTTTAGAAAGAGAACTTGGAAAATATGATATGAGTTTTTATGTGTTATCAGTCTTAAGGACTTTGCTTAGCTAGTCTTATGTGTTTGTAAAAAGAAATTGGAATAATGTAAAAGTTTTTTTGAAGGGTGGATGTTTGTATATAAAAAAAACTTATTTTGTTTATGAGTGAATAGTTTTGACAATAGAAAAGATTAAGTTGTTACATAGTAGCTGAAAAGCTTAAGATGTTTGATAGAGTTGATTTTGTTTTTTATTTTATGCAATTTTGATGTGTGCAGCCCGAGTGTGGTATGTGTAGTTTAACACATTTCTATGTGTGATACTGGGAAATAGTATTTGGATTGTTAACTTGAGTTGATTTCTACTAACATGCTTCTTTTTAGTGTATCTTTTGCATTTTGTGTGCTCGTCCAGTTTATTTGTGTTGGTCGTTTGCATTTGGTTTAGAATTTGGAATTCTGTCTATGGTTGGGATGATTAAGGACATGTAAAGCTATATTTGTTGATTGTTTGGTAAACTGTAAATGCGTCCTTAATATTATTGATGAAGAGCATTTTAACATTTTGAACTGTGGGAAAAGCTTTGTCTTGTGTTTGAAAATCTGTTTTGCTGAAGTTATTTGACCCTGTCAAAATTAAGGATGTATAATCGAGTGAGCGTATCAATGAAGTTCCAAGTAGATCTTTTGTTTAACTATCTGGATTATACTCGTATTTAAATCTTTAGTTTTAAATTCATGCTTGAATATGCTTTGAAAATGTATAACCCAGGTTATTGAACTCACGTTGTAGGTTTAGGCTGTGTTGAAGGAAATTAGTCAATAGACACTAAATTTTGATGTTTCAGGACACTTTTTATAACGAACGCTGTAAAAATATTAGGGACAATCCATGGAAATTGAGAAGTAGAATAGGACTGAATGTGCATATATTTTTTTTTTCTAAAATGGGGATCCTCCATTGATGTAAATGACTCTTTTAAATTTGGATATTTAAGATACCAAGTTAGTTTTTGTAGTGTGTTTGGGTTTGGATTTCAACTTTTTAAATACTATGTTACATAAGCAATGCAATCCTAAACGTGCTTCCAGAGTTTTTGGTGGCAGTGTCTAAATAACCGAAATGGTTGTGTTCATGCTCTATAGAGGGATAGTTTAAGAAACAATTGCTTTAAAGCTGATGTCGTTTGACAGATTTGCTCTACGTTACGTATTAATCTTGTGCAATTTTGATGTGAAGGAGAATCCTGCATTTGCTATTCATTTTTGCATATGCACAACGTCATATGTAGAGTAATACATCTGCATGTACAACTGCTGTTAATATTTTTGGGTTTTTATTTTGAGTTGATGTGTCACTAACCCACTACTATATTGGATTGTCTTTGTATTTTGTTTCCCTCGCTGGGCTTTTCCTGAAGTTGAGGGACCAAATTAATTACACTACTGAAATTAGTAATTTATGATTGTTTCAAAGAAAATCTGAAGATAAGTAGATATTTTGCTAAATTATGTAGACCATTGTCGTGTTTGGCCCTTCTTATTTTAAACTAATGTTGAAATTGTTTAAAATGTAATGCCCCTACGTTATTTAGCACAGATGTGATTTGATGGTTTTAAAAAAACAGTCGATAGGAACTAAAATTAACATTGAATTTGTTGGTTCTGGACAACAATTTTCAAAGGACCTCTGTTGATTTTGTGTAGGCATTTGAAAATGGCGGATAATCCATTGATAATATCATTTTGAGTTTGGAACTCCGTAGATTTATATAGTAGGCTTTTAAAAATGGGGGATAATATATTGATACATCGTGTTGTGTTTGGAACTATTTTTAATTTGGATGAATACGAACTGAGTTAGTTTTTGTTGTATGTATGGTCTGAATTGCAAGTTTATTGAAACAATACGTCCCATAAGCAATTCAATCTAAAATCTATTATTTATCTGATTGTAGCAACTAGATGCCTTTAGCCAAGTAATTGAAATGGTCTTCTGAGTTCTGAGGGTTAACATTTATCAATGGACTTGCTTGTTATAGTTTCAAATTCCCCACTTTTCAAACACCTTGAGCAACCATGTTTCTGATTATTGTAGGTGGTTTTTCTAATGATGTGTTTTTGGTTAAGATAGAAGCAATCGAGAGCAAAAGTTCAAATCCTAAAGTAGCACTTTTATTATCAAACTTAACATCAAATGGGTCTAGAATCTAGATTTTAGAGTCCTGCTATTGGACTTCATTAAACATTCATAAATCATTCAAGGCAAGGTTTTTTTCAAACAAATGCATTCTTCTTTAGTTTAATCTGTTTCTGAAAGGAAATCTGAACTGTGTCGGCGAGATAAGAAAGGGGCGGAAATACTGAATTGTACAAGTCATGCCCTCTCATCCATCTAGCTTTGTTTTCTCTGACCCTAATTTTCCAAATGTAATGCAATTTGTATTTTCTTCTACACGACTGTCTGGCTTGTGTTTTGTATTTTCTTCTAATTTATCATATAAGGATGTTTAGTATATTGTTGATACAACTCAAGTCCACAAGTCATTTTTCTGATCTGATTTTGTCATACAAGTTTCACCAGAAGAATTACAGTATTTGTAGAGCGATAAGACAGCTCAGTAATTCTTTTTTGTTGATGGGAGACTTGTAAAAATAAAACTAACCGAATTCATTGCAACTGTATTTATCAACTAGCACCATCTTTTCGTTCCTTATTCGAAATTATTTATTGCGACCCCATAAGCAATGCCCAATTTTGGGTGACAGTGGGAAATTTGAAAAACTACCCAAAATTCCCTTATTTATTCGCATTAAGTAAGGATTGATCCAAAAAAACAAAATTATTGAAAACTTGGTCACGCTATAAAATTTAATTAAGTATTGGTCAATTATTTCTAAAACTAATTAAGAATTGTTCAATTACTCATTAAATATAAAATAACTTCAAATTCTATCTCTCATTATCACTGTTTCTCTAAAAATACATACCTAAATAACTACGACTACCACCACCACCGTGCCGCCTCAGAGTGTTGCCGCCTCCGTCGTCTGTCCACAGTCCCTTCCCTCTCCCACTTTACTTAGTTCTCTCTCTCTCTCTATATATCTATATGTGTATATATATATATATATACACACACACAGCGATGGCGGAGTTCGTAATCTCTCTGGAGGGTGCGACAACGGTCTGTTGGCTACGGGGGCCTGTTGGTGACGGGGTCCG
The DNA here is from genome assembly GCA_963920805.1 of Primula vulgaris. Lineage (NCBI taxonomy): Eukaryota > Viridiplantae > Streptophyta > Magnoliopsida > Ericales > Primulaceae > Primula > Primula vulgaris. The sequence continues at coordinate 20,259,420 of OY987222.1, forward strand.
CCCCTCTCTCTATAATCACTCATATCTGAAAAAAAGAACTGAGTTGTAATTTTCATTAGTTTGGTCAAACTGCATAATTGGTCTGCTAGTTTAGAACTTAATAATTCGAGTCATTCATGTTTAACCATTGACTTAATTAATAATTTAATATGTAGAACATTTGGGAAAAAAAAAGATTTCACTTTGTTCTTTCAGAAAATGTCACATTTATGACTATAAAAATTTAAAATAATCCGTTATGTTTAAAAAACTACTTAGACAGTTTTTAAAAAAATTAGCACTTTTAAAAAGAAACAATTTATAAGAGTGACACTTAAAAAGGACGGAGGTAGTAACACATAACAATTCAATTGCATTTAATAACCGTATAACCAATAATATATAAACTCAAACAAAGTATACCAAAATATAATAGCCACTCAAAACTATTAGAACCATCTCTGTTAATGCTTAATCCCTTCTTCTCATTTTCATGATTTACAAATCTGTATTACAAAAAAAAAACAACATTTCCACCGTTCATTCAAATCATTTCCCCAATTTAATTTAAACAAATAAACTTTCTCCCGTTTCACTCCCTATCTCTATAAACTCCATTTTTGCTCTTATCTCAAAAACCTATTTTCTCTAATAAATCCCCAATAAAACCACCAAAAAATGAGCCAAATTCACCAAATGCCATTTATAACAGAGTGTGCGTGCGCGATAAAGAAGAGGTTCGGAAAACAGGATAACTCGTCGGAGCCTTTTCCGGCAACGAGGAGCTCGCCGGAGATCTTCAAGTCGGCGGTGAAGGAGGGGATTTTCGGTGCCACGTAATCAGTGAGGAGCTTTAAAGCTCCTGACGGAGATGATGCCGATGACGGTGTGGTGAACTAGAGATTTGAGCTTAATGAAGATTCTTCGTTTTGGAAAGATCATAATGTCCATGTGCGGATATATAGATATATATGTATGTATGTGTGGGTGATTTGCCTAGTTGTTTTATTGTATGAAAATCGTAGGTGCTTTTATTATAATTAAAGTAATTAAATAGAAGTAGTATTAAATAAAATCAAATATTTGTAATAAATTTGTTTTAGTAAGAGTATATAAGTATGTAATTTGTATCATACAGCTGGAAAAATCACAATATTCAGGTATACAGACTTACAGTTTATATGTATGTGTGTTGCTTAGTTTTTTTTATTTTGTGAGATTTGTAGGTGCATTTATTATAATGACATTATTTGATTAAAAAAACTGTATTTTCACAGTTCACTTGTGTTTGATCTTTATCGATGGTGAAATATGAGTACTTGGGTGTATTAGCTTCTAATTTGTTTGACTTTAGCTTATCCATCTAACCATAGTTATCCGGTATTAGTTTTAATGACGAATTACGAGTACAACTGCATAGTACCAAATTGTAATTTATTTGAATTTACGTTTTTCTCTTATCTAAGGCTCATGTAGACATACACATCCATAGATATATATATGGATGCATATTACATATATAAGTGCGACTGTAATCGATTAAATTGTTTGCAGGTTTCGCTTGTGTTTAATCTATATTGATGTTGAAATATGAGTACTTATTGGCTTCTAGCGTGCTTGATTTTAGCTTTAATCATTGTTATTTAGTTTTAGTTTTGATGGCGAGTTACGAGTACAACCGCATATTTAGCTGATATTATGTTTGAATTTATGCTTTTCAGGTAGACCTACATATCTATATACATATGTTGAGTGCTTTCAATTCCTTCATGTTTTTATTATTCTCTGTAATAGTTTCTATTCAGTATATAAAAAAAATTTAAGTTTTAACGGCACATGATTTGTGTGTTGACGTGAATTTAGTCTCAAGTTAGACCTGTATTACAAGTAATTCAGAAAAAACTGAGAGAATCACAAGTCACAATTATTGAGCTCATGTAGATTTGAAAGTAGTTAGTGTTTGACTTATGTGTGCTTAGGGAAGAAACTTTAGTTAGTATTTACTCATTTTGTAACAGTTCAAAAGATGAGTTTCTAAGAAGTGATTCCGAGGAATTTTGCAGATTGCGACTCCAATAATTAGTTATTAACTCGGAAATCGGAATTAAATCATTCTGTTGGAGGTATCACTTTTAGCTTGGTTGTGTCGAACTCAAAAAATACTCCTTCTAAAAAGACCACCCCCCTACTTTATTTGCTTCTACCTTGTGCTGCCTAAGAGTTCCTATGGTAGAATTAATGTTGGTTACTCACCGGAAGCTGCAATGGATTTTTTGTCAAGACTTTTATTACGTCTTTAATTACTATAAGACGCGAACTAAACATGCAAGTCGCAATACACAACAAGTTTCCAACTTCTAATTAGAATAAGCCCCGAGTTATTATCATTTGTCTGGGCCTGGGGCTTAGCCTCTTTGACGCGTACAAAAAAATTGAGATTGCGGACGGAAATTGTTTGTTTCCCAACACCCTAATCGGGGACGGTATGGCGACAGATTTTTGTTTTGCTGACAGATTTGGTCATTTAGTTATAGATTTGTGACAAATTTGGCCATCCCCAATTGATATTTTTTCTGTAGTGACGGGTAGATAACGTTATGAATTTTCATCACATAATTGATCGATCGTGGAATGGAAGTCACTCTAAAAATGTTCAATATGCTATAATTGATTTTTCAAGTCTTATCATGTCACCTATACAGATCTGTCCACTTATGAACGTTATAATATGGAAGTTCGAGTCTTGGAGACCCGCTTTACATTTGAAAACCGAATGTTAATATATACTGAGCTCTCTAGTGATCAGTTGTGACTTCGATACTCTAAAGCATATGGTAAGGCGAAGCACAACACCGGTTCCGGACTTTTGGGTCTTGGAGGCGACAAAAAAATAGGAATATTATTTTAACTATAAATGTGATACAAAATTAATTAAATTTAATTGAAACAAAACATTCATACTGTTTTAAAAACACCTCAACCTGTTTTAAACTGACTCATTTGTTAGTGGATCAAACCTTAATTATTATTGAAACACCGGACATCTTCTTAATTATTATTAAAAATAGACAATTTGAGGCCAGTGCAGTTTTACATTACTAAGAGTAGACTCATAACATACAGATTATTTAAGTTGTAGTCTAAAATATAAAAAGCAGATAATTTTTTTTTTTTTAAGAATCAAAACAGATAAAAATATAAAGCATATGAATCATTAAAATGTATATGTATAGAAGTCAACAATCTGTATTTTAAATTGGGAAGCTAATTTAAACGTGAAAATATACTTTTAGACGTTGAATCAATTACTAAAGTCAATAATATGTATTTTGAAAAAACTGATGACTTACGACTAAAATTTAAAGAAGTTTCGGTACAGAAATAAAACTTAAATAAGTCAAGTTTTTTGAATACGTCAACAACGAGCTCATTGGTGGCAGGTCATATTGAAATAAGATTTTTTTCATAAGTCATTACTCTCATAATATTTTTAAGCGTAGATCACCTTACAGGTGATAAAAAAAGATATTAATTTCGTAACTTTTTGATATCGTTTTTTTTTTTACTTAATAATTCAAACAAACACTAAAAAAAAAAACTTTGAAGTTATTTTTTACACTTTGTTCGATTCGTTTCGTTTCATTTACCGCCCTAATTGCAACCCCATAAGAATATAGCAATGCCCAATTTTGGGTGACACTCGAAAATTTGAAAAACTACCCAAAATTCCCTTATTTATTCGTGTTAAGTAGAATTGATGCAAAAAAACAAAACTATTTATAAATTGGTCACGCTATAAAATATAATTAAGGATTGGTCAATTATTCCTAAATCTAATTAAGAATTGGTCAATTACTCATTAAATATAAAATAAGTTGAAATTCTATCTCTCATTATCATTGTTTCTCTAAAAATGCATACCTAAATAACTATGACTACCACCACCACCACCACGCCTCCGTTGTCTGCCCACAGTCCCTTCTTTCTCCTACTTTACTTACCCCGCTTTCTCTCTATATATGTCTGTATATCTATATGTATATATATCTATATATATATATATATATCGATATACACACAGCGATGGCGGAGTTCGTAATCTCATTGGAGGGTGCGACGACGGTCTGGTGGCCATGGGCCTGTTGGTGACGGGGTCCGCCCCGTTCTCTCTATAATCACTCATATCTGGAAAATAAAACTGAGTTGTAATTTTCATTAGTTTGGTCAAACTGCATAATTGGTCTGTTAGTTTAGAACTTAATAATTCGAGTTATTCATGTTTAACCCTCGATTTAATTAATAATTTAATATGTAGAACGTTTGGGGAAAAAAAAGATTTCACTTTATTCTTTCAGAAAATATCACATTTATGACTATAAAAATTTAAAATAATCCGTTATGTTTAAAAACCTACTTAAACAGTTTTTTAAAAAATTAGCACTTTTAAAAAGAAGCAATTTATAAGAGTGACACTTAAAAAGGACGGAGGTAGTAACACAACAATTCAATTGCATTTAATAACCGTATAACCAATAATATATAAACTCAAACAAAGTATACCAAAATATAATAGCCACCCAAAACTATTAGAACCATCTCTGTTAATGCTTAATCCCTTCTTCTCATTTTTATGATTTACAAATCTGTATTACAAAAAAAAAAACCATCTCCACCGTTCATTCAAATCATTTCCCCAATTTAATTTAAACAAATAAACTTTCTCCCATTTCACCCCCTATCTCTATAAACTCCATTTTTGCTCCTATCTCAAAAACCTAATTTCTCTAATAAATCCCCAATAAAACCACCAAAAAATAGCCAAATTCACCAAATGCCGTTTATAACAGAGTGTGCGTGCGCGATAAAGAAGAGGTTCGGAAAACAGGATAACTCGTCGGAGCCTTTTTCGGCAACGACGAGCTCGCCGGAGATCTTCAAGTCGGCAGTGAAGGAGGGGATTTTCGGTGCCACGTAATTAGTGAGGAGCTTTAGTGACGACGTAGATGATGCCGATGACGGTGTGGTCAAGTAGAGATTTGAGCTTAGTGAAAATCCTTCGTTTTGGAAAGATAATAATTTCCATATGCGAATATATAGATATACTAGTAAAAGTTACCCACGCGTTGTGTGTGAGACGCGTAATGATATAAATCTTGTAATATATTTTATTTTTAACATAATATTCTGATATGGTATAATTTATTACAGTTATGGAGGTTAAAACGAATTGTTAATTAATTTAGGCTACATCCGTAATTAAGATAATATAGTGAGGACAAATAGTTAATTAATCAGATTATGTATATTGGTAATTATTAAAATACAGTGAGAGTATTTTTGGAAAAATTGAACAAAATTGGGCAGCATCAACTTTTCTTGCTTTTGCTTATGTTAATAGTATGATATGTATGTATGTGTGGGTGATTTGCCTAGTTGTTTTATTGTATAAAAATCGTAGGTGCTTTTATTATAATGAAAGTTGTTGAACCATGAGTTCAATAATTGATTTTGATTATAAGTTTGATTATGTTTTTAATGATTTTACGATTTCTCTATTTCGATGAATATAATGCTTGGTCTTTTACAAACATAGAAAATGTATATTTCAGGACGTCAGAAAGATAGAGCATTCGATAACGAAGTCAAAGGTTCAAGCAGAACCAGAATCGGAGCTAAAACGAAGAAGCTACAAGCATTTGAAGAATAGCGAAAACACCGAGAAAATTGTCTGAAAAACGACCGATCGTTTTGGACAAAACGACCGATCGTTTTTGGTTCAAATTCTTCCAGTGAGGTCGTCTTTTAAACGACCGGTCGAATCTATAAAACGACCGATCGTTTTCTGCAGATTTCAAAAACAGCTTTTCAGCTTATTCTGGGGAATTGCTTAAAACCAATGGATAAAAGCATAAACCTTGAGATAACGATAACAAGACCTTTTATTCTTCATATAGCCCCAAAATTCTTGTTAAAACATACCAATTGAGATACACATCATAATCCTTCAACCCCTCTCAATCCTACACACTTAAAATCACCATTGGTGAGAAAAAGCTCAAAAGGAGGGAAATTGAATAGAAAGCGATTCGAGCTCAAACAAAGATCCAACATCATCAAACATCACAAATTAGCTTATTTAGAAGCAATTAAATTGTGAGTGTTGTTTCAATTTCGATAAAATTGTAAAGAGCAAATTATAAGCTCATTTGTGAGAGAATGTTTGGGTAGAAGCTTTTAAGCCAAAGTGTTGGTTAAAAGTTCTAGGTTAAACACTTGGGTACTCATAGATTGAGGGGGAGTCGTTGACTCGTAAACGTGTTCGCTTGCACTTGTATCAAGAGTAGGAACCTCGGGTAGAGGGTGAGCCAATCGATTGATTGAGCTCGATAGGATTTGTAAAATCGGAAAGAAGATTTTTAGTGAAATACTCGGTAGCTTGAATACCGAGGAGAGGACGTAGGCCGTTTTGCCGAACCTCTATATATCGTGGTGTCAAATTTCTTTCCTTAACTTTTACTTTCCGCAACTAATATTATTGCTTATTTTATTGCTAGCGTTTAGGATTTCTAACATTTCATTAACTTTTGTTAAACTCTTAAGATTAGATTTGCGTTAGTTGGGTTGTTAGTCGCACTTAATTTTAATTAGACGAAAAACGCCTAAAACCTTATTCATCCCCCCTATAAGGTTTAGCCGCACGGGCCAACAAAAGTAATTAAATAGAAGTAGTAATAAATAACATCAAATATTTGTAAAAAATTTGTTTTAGTAAGAGTATATAAGTATGTAATTTGTATCCTACAGCTCGAAAATTCACATTATTCAGGTATACAGACTTACAGTATATATGTATGTGTGCTGCTTATTGTGTGAGATTTGTAGGTGCGTTTATTATAATGTTATTATTTGATTAAAAAAACTGTATTTTATCAGTTCACTTGTGTTTGATCTTTATCGATGGTGAAATATGAGTACTTGTGTGTATTAGCTTCTAATTTGTTTGACTTTAGCCTATCCACCTAACCATAGTTATCCGGTATTAGTTTTAATGACGAATTAGGAGTACAACTGCATAGTACCTAATTGTAATTTATTTGAATTTACGTTTTTCTCTTATCTAAGGCTCATGTAGACATACACATCCATAAATATATATGGATGCATATTACATATATAAGTGCTATTTAATCCAATATTCAGGTATACGTATATATACATATTTGTAGGTATGTTTATTATTGCGACAGTAATCGATTAAATTGTTTGCAGGTTTCGCTTGTGTTTAATCTATATTGATGGTGAAATATGAGTACTTATTATCTTCTAGCGTGCTTGATTTTAGCTTTAATCATTGTTATTTAGTTTTAGTTTTGATGGCGAGTTACGAGTACAACCGCATATTTACCTCATATTATGTTTGAATTTACGCTTTTCAGATAGACCTACATATCTATATACATATGTTGAGTGCTTTCAATTCCTTCAGGTTTTTATTATTCTCTGTAATAGTTTCTATTCAGTAAATAAAAAAATTTAAGTTTTAATGACACAATATTTTTGTGTTGACGTGAATTTAGTCTGAAGTTAGACCTGTATTACAAGTAATTCAGAGAAAACTGAGAGAATCACAAGTCACAATTATTGAGCTCATGTAGATTTGAAAGTAGTTAGTGTTTGACTTATGTGTGCTTAGGGAAGAAACTTTAGTTAGTATTTACTCATTTTGTAACAGTTCAAAATATGACTTTCTAAGTAGTGATTCCGAGGAATTTTACGGATTGCGACTCCAATAATTAGTTATTAAATCGGAAATCGGAATTAAATCATTCTTGTTGGTCCGTAAGTGTCTAAACCTTAGGGGGGGTGAATAAGGTTTACGTACGATTTTCGCGGAATAAAATATTTGAGCTATTAACAACGCTAATAGTAGAATTTATAACTAACCAAATTTTGTTAACTATATAATGCTAGTTTAAGCTATCCATGCAAACAAAATAAGCAATAAATAAGTGCGGAAAATAAAAGTTCAAGGGAAAAGAAATAACACAAGATGTATAGAGGTTCGGCAAAACGCACCTAGTCCTCTCCTCGGTATTCACACTACCGAGTATTTCACTAGAATCTTCTTCCCAAGATTACAACCTAACGAGCTAATCCACGGATTAAGCTCCCCTTACTCTATGAGTATCCCGAATGAAAAGACCTAGAGCTTTTAAGCAATACTCGCTTATAAAGCCTCTACCCGATCACTCGCTCACAACTGAGTTTATAATTCACTCTTACAAGTTTGAATTGAAATGTATCACTCACAAACAATTAATATCTTGGTGTTTATATGATTACAATAAGATTTCACACAAGAGTATTTATGAATATAAGTGAGAAAAATGAAGTATAATCTTGAGTATGATATTGAAATAATAGCTTATTTGAGTTTGTGAATTGGGGTTTCTTCATTAAGGAATTTGGGGGCCATTTGAAGGATAAATGGTCTTGTTACCGTTGTATGAAGGGTTATGTTTTTATCCAATGGTTTTTTGCAGTTTCCCAATTTTCCAGAATAAGCCAAAAAGCTATTTTTTGAATTTCTGTAGAAAACGATCGGTCGTTTTGTCATTTCGACCGGTCGTTTTTAAGACGACCTCACTGGAACATTTTGGACCAAAAACGATCGGTCGTTTTGTCTGTTTCGACCGGTCGTTTTTATCATGACCTCACTGGAACATTTTGGACCAAAAACGATCGGTCGTTTGTCCAAAACGATCGGTCGTTTTTTCTGTCAGTTTCTCGGTTTTCCCGCCATACTCGAATGCTTGTATCTTCTTCGTTTTAAGTCCGATTATTGTTCCGCTTGAACCGTTGGCTTCGTATTTAAATACTCTATCATTTCGAACCTTTAACAAGCTAGATAAATGATTAGTACGCAAAACGAGCTTTTATCATGTTTTACATATTTTGTTATCATTCAAACAATCGATTAGAAGAACATCGTTCAACAATCTCTCCCTTTTTGATGATGACAAAATATTTACATTAAACATATTATAAGCTCTTTTTGCTAAAACAACAATATAATCGAGATGTGTAAGAGACGTTTACTAGGGTAAAAGGTTTTGTAGAAAAACGAGTAAATGTCACAACATCCGATAAAACGAAGTTTTTCAAAGCTAAAAGTTTTGAAGGATAAAGAAAGCACAAATGCAAGCGAAAAATTGGCCATAGTTTGTCCTAAAAACGATCAATCGCCACAAATGAAAAATCAATAAATACAACCCAATCATCAAGATATTATGCGCACAAATTTCAATAACATCAACTATGATAACAACGCATTCATCTGGAATAATAAACGTCAATCTCACAAAGTATTAGAATTTAAAAAACAACATATAAAAAGAAACATAAAAAACGCTTCATAACATAAATGTAAAAACATTTGCTACTTATTACATCAAAAAACGACTTTGTTCGAAGAAAAGGAACACAAAAGAAATACAACGCAAAATAAAACGAAAGGGGTATTTCTCCCCCTTTGACGTCATCAAAAAAAAATATAAGCGCCTAATGGCGGTGGGAGGTCGCGTCGTCGTCCTCGTCGTCGGCATTTGGACCGGCAAGGTCGGGAAAGTATGAGGAGAACTTCGCTCTTTGCTCGGCGCTTAATCGATCAAGTTCGGCAAGCTCTTCTTGACCCGGATTTAAGAAGCGAAACATGCGTCGGGTCACTTGCGCATTTCGATACGTGTCGATGTAGAGATCGTTGTAAAATTGGTCGGTGCGTGGGAGCGGGTTGGAAGATCCTACCTTAGCTTTGCCTCTACCTCGAGAGCGACGAGAAGAGGTAGGGATGTCGGGTGGGGGAAAGGACTCGGAGGAAATTTGCAAATCCTCACGAGGGGCAAATCGAGGTGTGGCCTTGGGGCCGACATACTCTTCCTCTTCACAGGGAAGAGCGGCGTAGTCGGGGCCGGACACCTTACTACCCGACCAAGTTATGGTCTTCTTGGTAGTATCGAATTTGATAAACATTTGGGCTAAATAAGCGGTGTCCCAAATGTGTTTATCTTTATTCTTAAAAGGAGTTCCACTGGGAGCGAGGTGGAGGTCCTTTAAGATGGCGGAGATTGGGGCACCGTAAGGTAGCCCATTTTTGGATTTGGTTTTTAGAGAATCCATCTTGAAAAAGATAAGTGTGGCAAAGTCAAGTTTTACTTGACGATGGATGCACCCGAGTAGGAAAATGTACTCGTTTGTAACATCGGTGAAATTGGATGAATGAGGTAGTACGATGCGAGAAAGAATGTGGTAGGCCATTTTATTATTAGAAAGAAGGCCGTGAGCCTTATTGGAGCGGTTGTTGTGGTTTGGATGGAAAAGCTCGTCTTTGAGATCGTTAAAGCTATCAATCTCGAGTATTTCGCAAAGTTCTTCACTTTGCTCGTACACCCCGTCGTCATCGAGGTGTAAAAGAGTTTGTAAACGGTCTATACCGTAAACAAAGGGTTGGCCATTCAAAGAGGAACGCAAACGGAGTGTTACCGCTACCCTTATCAACAACTAAGTTGGCATAAAATTCATAAACGTTTTCTTGAAAAAATGGCTCTTTTAAAGTAAGAATGGTGTCGAGTTTTTGGAATTGAAGACGTTGCATAAGGAGTGGAAAGCGTTCAAGAAAGAGAGGCATGTCGATTGTAAAATTTGACAAAATACCTCGTTTGGTGATTGTCGATGGATAAGAAGGAGGGAGGGAGCCGGAGGGAGGAAGCGATGCCGAAGGGGCACCGGAGCTCGTACGAGGAGCGGCGTCGGTTGTAGGAGCGGTATTCGAGGCGACGGCTCGAGGAGCGCGGGGAACACGCGAACGGCGAGAGGTTGTAGGCACGTATTCATCCTCACTTTCATCGACGAGTGATGGTTGAGCTTTCTTTGAACGAACCATTTTTTGGATTAAAAAAGGATTTGGAAAAAAATTAGGGTTTTTTGAAGAATTGGGTTTTTGAAAAAAAATAGGGTTTAAAAAAAAAATCAATGGATTGGTGATTATTAGGGATAATAATGGAATTAGGGTATATTATAGAGATTAAAAAAGTTTTTGGGGAATTTTTGGAAGATTTGAGGAAGGGGGCGAATTTTGATATATAGAGAGAGAGTTTTGGGAAAAAATAATGAAATGAGTTTAGGGTTGAAATGTTAAAACACAGTAAAACAGAAAAACGATCGGTCGTTATAGGATTTCGACCGGTCGTTTTGGGTAAAAAACGTACCAGAGACCACATTAAAAAAACGATCGGTCGTTTTCAGATCGATCGGTCGTCTGAAACAAAACGACCGGTCGTTTTATACAGTCGACCGGTCGACTGTAAACTGATACAGAACAAGAATTTTTTTGCACTTTTCGACACTGATTTGGCAAAAAAAAAATATATAAAATCAATCAAATATATATATATATATATATATGTACAAGTCACACATCAAACATGCCTAACTCTCGTCGAATAAAACAAAATTGTTTCTCGTTAAGGGGTTTTGTAAAAATATCGGCTAATTGCCTATCGGTACTTATATATTCAAGTATAATATCCCCTTTTTGAACATGATCCCTTAGAAAATGGTGTCGTAAATTTATATGTTTAGTACGAGAGTGTTGGATCGGATTTTTCGAAAGATTTATAGCACTAGTATTATCACACAAAATAGGCACACTATCAAAAGATAATTCAAAGTCATTCAATTGTTGACGCATCCAAAGGATTTGAGCACAACAACTACCTGCGGCAACGTATTCTGCCTCCGCCGTAGAAAGTGCAACCGAATTTTGTTTCTTGCTATGCCAAGAAACTAAAGCGTTTCCTAAAAAATGGCAAGTGCCACTAGTACTTTTTCTATCTAGACGACAACCGGCAAAGTCGGCGTCGGAATAGCCAAGCAAGTCAAAAGTAGTATCATGTGGATAAAACAATCCTAAATTACATGTACCTACAAGATATCTAAATATGCGTTTAACGGCTATCACATGCGATTTCTTAGGACAAGATTGATACCTAGCACACAAGTAAACACTAAACATGATATCGGGTCTACTTGCGGTTAAATATAAGAGAGATCCAATCATACCTCTATATAGCTTTTGGTCCACGCTTTTACCCGATTCATCCTTGTCTAGTTTTGTTGCCGGACTCATTGGAGTTCCTAGCGACTTTGCATCGCTCATGTTGAAACTTTTGAGCAAGTCCCTTGTGTATTTGGCTTGATTTACGAAAATTCCGTCCTTAGTTTGTTTGATTTGCAAGCTAAGGAAGTAGGTAAGTTCACCCATCATGTTCATCTCGAATTCGCCTTGCATACATTTAGAAAAATCCTCGCACATGCGAGCTCTTTTCCATCTTTTTTAATAAAAAGAGTAGTATCCAAAGTACCACGAGAAAAACCTTTTTCAATCAAAAACTTACTAAGTCTTTCATACCAAGCCCGGGGTGCTTGTAGGTAAGTTCACCCATCATGTTCATCTCGAATTCGCCTTGCATACATTTAGAAAAATCCTCGCACATGCGAGCTCTTTTCCATCTTTTTTAATAAAAAGAGTAGTATCCAAAGTACCACGAGAAAAACCTTTTTCAATCAAAAACTTACTAAGTCTTTCATACCAAGCCCGGGGTGCTTGTTTTAAACCATAAAGTGCTTTTTGGAGTTTGTAAACGTGATCGGGGAACTCATGATTTTCAAAACCGGGTGGTTGTTTTACATAAACTTCCTCATTAATAAAACCATTTAAAAATGCACGTTTAACATCCATTTAAAACAATTTAAAGCGTTTAAAAGAAGCATAAGCAAGCAACATCCTAATGGTTTCTAGTCTAGCTACGGGTGCATAAGTCTCATCGAAATCGATGCCTTCTTCTTGGTTATACCCTTGAGCCACTAGTCTAGTTTTAGTTCTAATGACTACCCCGGATTCATCCATCTTATTACGAAATATCAATTTCGTACCTATGATGGTTTTCTCACGCGGTCTAGGTACTAAAGTCCATACGTTACTATGCTCGAATTGATTTAAATCGTCATGCATAGCTAATACCCAACTCTCATCGAGTTCCGCTTCATGAATGTTCTTAGGCTCTAATTGAGACAAGAATGCAAGATGATTAACTAAATTTCTCAATGAAGAACGTGTATGCACTCTTTCTCCCGGGTTACCCAAGATTAATTTTTGCGGATGGTGATTGGCAAACCTCCATTCTTGAGGCAAATCGTCATGAATATGTATACTAGATTCTAGGTCCGTTTGAAGTCTCTCTATAGTGACTTCTTCAACAACGGGTTCAACCTTTATATTAGGCGTGACCTCTAAGCTAGATGTAACATGATTAGAAGAAGATGCATTATGAAAAATATCATCATCAATATTATGAACAATTAATGGCTTATCAATCGTCGGTAAATTCTCATCAAAGGAAACATGTACCGATTCTTCCACCAATAAAGTTCTTTTATTAAAAATTCTATACGCTTTACTCGATAGAGCATATCTGATGAAAATTCCTTCATCGGACTTAGCATCGAATTTTTCTAAATTATCCTTACCATTATTATGAACATAGCATTTGCAACCAAATGCACGTAAATGAGAAATATTGGGCTTTCGCTCATTCCATAATTCGTAAGGTGTCTTTTTCAATATGGGCCTAATTAAGGCTCTATTTAAAATGTAACAAGCGGAATTTACGGCTTCGGCCCAAAAATACTTTGGCAAATTATTTTCACAAAGCATGGTCCGTGCCATTTCCTCTAGGGTTCTATTCTTCCTCTCTACTACCCCATTTTGTTGGGGCGTACGAGGGGCCGAAAAATTATGATCAATACCATTTTCATCACAATAAGTTTGAAATGGAGTATTTTCAAATTCCTTACCATGATCGGTTCGGATACTTTTGATCATATAACCCTTTCGTGTTTGGAGCTTTTTGCAAATAATAGAGAATTCTCTAAATGTTTCATGCTTATGAATTAAAAACAACACCCAAGTAAAACGACTAAAGTCGTCAACCATGACGAATGCATATGCACGCCCTCCAAGACTAAGTATCCGGGAGGGACCAACTAAGTCCATATGAATGAGCTCCAAACAACGAGTAGTAGAAATAATATTTTTAGACTTAAAATAAAATATTCGTTTGTTTGCCTAATTGGCAAGCGTGACAAAGTTTGTCCTTTTTATAAGGAGCTTTTGGTAAACCTATTACCAAATCTTTTCTAGAAAGTTTAGTGAGTAAATCAAGACTAGCATGACCAAGTCTTCTATGCCACAACCAACCATTGTCGTTGATAGTAACAAGACACTTGACCTCATTATCCACCGAACTATTCAAATCAATCATATAGACATTATTTTGTCTTTGACCCATGAGAATAGTTTTATTTTCCGAAATACAATGAATGATGCAATGCGATTTTTCAAAAATGACTTTGTGACCCAAGTCGCAAAGTTGACTTATACTAAGCAAGTTATGTTTAAGACCATCAACAAGCAATACATTATCAATAATAACATTTGATAGTTTAGAGATACTACCAATACCGATGATTTTACCCTTGCTATTATCCCCAAAGGTCACAAAGCCTCCGTCTTTAGGTGCAAGAGTAGTAAATTTCGTTTTGTCTCCCGTCTTATGTCTTGAGCATCCACTATCCAAGAACCACTTGTCCTCGTTAATTTTTGACCTCAAGCATACCTACAAAACAAGACGATCATTGATACCCTAATCCACTGTTGGGTCCTTGAGGGTTAGTGTCTCGACCCTTTGAAATCCAAACCAAGTCATTTCTATTTAATTTATATCTATAAGGGCAATAGACATAATCCTCAAAGTGATCACAACGGTTGCAAGTAAGACATTTAGCATGCACACTTGGTTTAACAAAACGATTATAAACTAAGTCATTTTTATGCAAGTTGTTTTTACGAGAGTGACTTGGTCGTCTATTTTCATTTTTAGTCATTTGTTTGGTGAATAGATTTTTATGCTTGGCCGTTAGAAGTGGGTTGTACCCTACACCGGTTTTATCATAAGCGCCTTGTTGAGAAGCTAATATAGTACTTAACATTTTACTTCCTTTAGTGAACTTAGCAAGAGTAAGTTCGGCGCTATCCGCCTTAAGTTTACATGAACTAAGGTCATTTACTAACTTATCATTTTCCATGGTAAGTTCGGCTTTTTTAGAGGTGAGTGAGTCATTTTTTATAGCTAAGTTTTCAAGTTCGTCTTGTAGAGTAATTAACATTTTTCTAAAAGATTTGTTTTTACCTCTAGCTTTTTCTAAAGAAGCTAACATATCATTTATGTCAAAGCTATCATTACTAGAAAGAGAAGAGTTAGAGGAGTGGAAGCTTACATCCTCGGTTTCGTCGTCTCTAGCCATGAGACATAGGTTTGCGACTTCTTCATTGTCGCTATCGGAGCTATCATCATCGTTCCCCCATGCGGCCATGAATGCCTTCTTGTATTCCTTTTTCTTTTCGAACTTGTCCTTTTTCTTCAAGGGACATTCATTTTGCATATGGCCGGGTTTGTGACACTTATAGCAAATAATTTCGTCCTTCTTGTTCGATTTGTCGGATGGCTCTCCCTTATATTCCTTTTTCCGAAATCGTTGTCCACCCTTCTTTTTCCAACTTAGGAACTTGTTGTAGCGTTTGCCGAAGAGTGCCATTTCATCATCCTCACTCGAAGAATCATTATCGCTATCGTCATTAGTTGTACTTTTGAAAGCGATGCCTTTCTTTTTTTTCGAGTCATCCTCTTGTTTTCGAGTTGGCATGTCTAGTTCATGGGTGCTTAATGATCCTATGAGGTTGTCGAGAGAGAGAGTGTTCATGTCCTTGGCTTCTTGTATAGCCGTCACTTTTGATTCCCATTTTCTCTGAAGACTACTTAGGATCTTTGTCACCATCTCCTTGCTAGAATACACTTTTTCAAGTCTTTTAAGATCGTTAGTAATCTTAGTAAAACGAGTGTACATAGAAGCAATAGACTCGTCATCATCAACTTTAAAAAGTTCATAATCATGAATAAGCATGCTAATTTTAGAGTCCTTAACTTGACTAGTTCCCTCGTGCATAATAGCTAGCTTATCCCACATTTGCTTAGCGGTATCACAACCGGAAATCTTATCATACTCACTAGGCGAGAGCGCACAAGTTATAGAAGTCATATCTCTACAATTAAGAGAAAAAGCACGGCGTTCATCCGTGTCAAGTTCTTCTACGAGTTTATTTAAACTATTTCTCCTAGGCGTTTTGTAGCCTTTGCTAATGCTAATCCATTGGTCTATTTCGTAACCACATAGAAAAAATTTCATAAGATCTCTCCAATACGGATAGTTTGTACCGTCAAAGAACGGGGGCCTAGTTATGGATTTTGAGTCAGCGTACGTAGACATATCGGATCTTTAAACTAAAAATCGTTAGATTTTATAAATAGAAGAGCTAGGGATACCAATTGTTGGTCCGTAAGTGTCTAAACCTTAGAGGGGGGGGGGTGAATAAGGTTTACGTACGATTTTCACGGAATAAAATATTTGAGCTATTAACAACGCTAATAGTAGAATTTATAACTAACCAAATTTTGTTAACTATATAATGCTAGTTTTAGCTATCCAAGCAAACAAAATAAGCAATAAATAAGTGCGGAAAATAAAAGTTCAAGGGAAAAGAAATAACACAAGATGTATAGAGGTTTGGCAAAACGCGCCTAGTCCTCTCCTCGGTATTCACACTACCGAGTATTTCACTAGAATCTTCTTCCCAAGATTACACCCTAACGAGCTAATCCACGGATTAAGCTCCCCCTTACTCTATGAGTATCCCGAATGAAAAGACCTAGAGCTTTTAAACAATACTCGCTTATAAAGCCTCTACCCGATCACTCACTCACAATTGAGTTTATAATTCACTCTTACAAGTTTGAATTGAAATGTATCACTCACTAACAATTAAAATATTGGTGTTTATATGATTACAATAAGATTTCACACGAGTATTTATGAATATAAGTGAGAAAAATGAAGTATAAGCTTGAGTATGATCTTGAAATAATAGCTTATTTGAGTGTGTGAATTGGGGTTTCTTCATTAAGGAATTTGGGGGCTATATGAAGGATAAATGGTCTTGTTACCGTTGTATGAAGGGTTATGTTTTTATCCAATGGTTTTTTGCAGTTTCCCAATTTTCCAGAATAAGCCAAAAAGCTATTTTTTGAATTTCTGCAGAAAACGATCGGTCGTTTTGTCATTTCGACCGGTCGTTTTTAAGACGACCTCACTGGAACATTTTGGACCAAAAACGATCGGTCGTTTTGTTTGTTTCGACCGGTCGTTTTTATCATGACCTCACTGGAACATTTTGGACCAAAAACGATCGATCGTTTGTCCAAAACGATCGGTCGTTTTTTCTGGCAGTTTCTCGGTTTTTCCGCTATACTCGAATGCTTGTATCTTCTTCGTTTTAAGTCCGATTATTGTTCCGCTTGAACCGTTGGCTTCGTATTTAAATACTCTATCATTTCGAACCTTTAACAAGCTAGATAAATTATTAGTACGCAAAACGAGCTTTTATCATGTTTTACATATTTTGTTATCATTAAAACAATTGATTATAAGAACATCGTTCAACAATGTTGGAGATATCACTTTTAGCTTGGTTGTGTCGAACTCAAAAAATACTCCTTCTAAAACATACTTCTAAAATATGCTTAGCTATAACTCAAAAAAAACTCCTTTTAATTAAACTGTCACTAGAAGGATGTAGTATCATTTAAACAGACTACCCCCTATTTTTTTTTTGCTTCTACCTTGTGCTGCCTAAGAGTTCCTATGGTAGAATTAATGTTGGTTACTCACCGGAAGCTGCAATGGGTTTTTTGTCAAGACTTTTGTTATGTCTCTAATTACTATAAGACGCGAACTAAACATGCAAGTCGCAATACACAACAAGTTTTCAACTTCTAAGTAGAATAAGCCCCGAGTTATTATCATTTGTCTGGGCCTGGGGCCCAGCCTCTTCGACGCGTATAAAAAAAGTGAGATTGCAGACGGAAATTGTTTGCTTCGCAACACCCTAATCGGGGACGATATGGCGACGGATTTTTGTTTCGCAGACAGATTTGATCATTTAGTGATAGATTTGTAACAGATTTGGCCGTCCCCAGTTGATATTTATTTTGTAGTGACGGGTAGATAACGTTATGAATTTTCATCATATAATTGATCGATCGTGGAATGGAAGTCACTTTAGAAATGTTCAATATGCTATAATTGATTCTTCAAGTCTTATCATGTCACCTATACAGATTTGTCCACTTATGAACGTTATAATATGGAAGTTCGAGTCTTGGAGACCCGGTTTACATTTGAAAACCGAATGTTAATATATACTGAGCTCTCTAGTGATCAGTTCTCACTTCGACACTCTAAAGCATATGGTAAGGCCAAGCACAACACCAGTTCCGGACTTTTGGGTCTTGGAGGCGACAAAAAAATAGGAATATTATTTTAACTATAAATGTGATACAAAATTAATTAAATTTAATTGAAACGAAACGAAAAATTCATACTGTTTTAAAAACACCTCAACCCGTTTTAAACTGACTCATTTGTTAGTGTATCAAACCTTAATTATTATTGAAGCACTGGACATCTTCTTAATTATTATTAAAAATAGACAATTTGAGGTCAGTGCAGTTTTACATCTTTTACTAAAAGTAGACTCATAACATACATCTTATTTAAGCGGTAGTCTAAAATATAAAAAGCAGATAAGTTTTTTTTTTTTAAGAATCAAAACAGATAAAAATATAAAGCATATGAAACATTAAAATGTATATGTATAGAAGTCAACAATCTGTATTTCAATTTCGGAAGCTAATTTAAACGTGAAAATATACTTCTAGACGTTGAATCAATTACTAAAGTCAATAATATGTATTTTTAAAAAACTGATGACTCAGGACTAAAATTTAAACAAGTTTCGGGGCAGAAATAAAACTTAAATAAGTCAAGTTTTTTGAACTCGTCAACAACGGGCTCATTGGTGGGATGTCACATTGCAATAAGATTTTTTTCGTAAGTCATTACTCTCATAATAATTTTATGCGTAGTTCACCTTACAAGTGATAAAAAAATATATTAATTTCGTAACCTTTTGGTATCGTTTTTTTTTTTACTTAATAATTCAATCAAACACTAAAAAAACTTTTAAGTTATTTTTTACACTTTGATAATTTTCTCGTGTAGATTATAATATTTTTTTAAGGTTAAAAACAACTTTTAAACTTGTTTTTACATTTTAATAAGTTCATTTTAAGCTTAAAAACAACTTTTAAGCTTATTTTTATTGGGTCGGGCGACTGAACCTTAAAAAAAGTTTCGGCACAAAAAATCAAATTAAAAAATATTATAAAATACTAGTTATAACTAATATTGTCAACGACTGAGATATTGATATAAAATGACTCTCTTTTAAGCGAATCATTTGTTAATGGACCAAATATTAATTAAAAACATAACCATAACCCGACTTCGTTTAAAAGCCCAAAAATAAATCTCCTTACACGCAAAAACCCTATCAACACTATTATAAAACCCAAAACCCCCCTTCACAAAATTTCTCCCTCGCGTCTCCACACAACCTCTCTCTCTCTCTAGAACCACCACAGAACCAGCAAAGATGCCGCTAGACCCGTCGTCGCAGATCGTGGTGATTTTCGTACGAGTCACCGGAGGTGAAGTCGGAGCCGTGAGTTTATTGGCCCCGAAGATCGGACCGCTGGGTCTCTCTCCTAAGAAGATCGGTGATGATATCGCTAAGGAAACCGCTAAGGACTGGAAGGGCTTACGTGTCACCGTTAAGCTCACCGTCCAGAACCGTCAAGTTAAGGTACCGGAATGCATATTTATTTATTTATTAATTTATGATTTTTATTATTATTGTTTTAAGTTTGGTATCTCTTATTTTTTTCTGTTGTGTGTTTTTGTTAGTAAAATTAGAAAAATGCCAAGGGAAATTAAAATAGTGTTTTACTTTACGGGTCGGGTTATCTGGGTCATGTTAGGTTAAAATTTAATTCAATTGCTATACCTTTATTGGTGCTGAAGCTTTTTTTTAATGTGGATATTTGTTATTATTGAGGATACGGTAACAGAATGCATTTTTTTAATTAATGTATTTATTTTTATTGTTATGCGTTAAGTATCTCTTATTTTTAGTTGTTTTGTGTTTTGTGTTTTGTGTTTTGGATAGTAAATTTGAATAAGATTAGAAATATTGTTATCAGAAAGTTGATAAAAAGAGTTTGTTTATTTCGGTTTGGGTTATGTGGGTCGGGTTAGGGTTTGGGAAATCTAACCAAATTTCTATACGTTATTGGTGAATAGCTTAACCTGGTCTTATAATCATTTTTGAAGATGGAATATTGAGGCTAAGGTACAGGACGGAAACTATATTGTTAATTAATCATTATTGTTGTTACCATGTTATTATCTCTCATTTTGGCCTGCATCACTCTAGTACAATTAGAAATTACGAAAGGAAATATAAAGTGTGTTTAGTTTCCGGTCGGGTTATGTGAGTTAGGGCTTGGGAAACTATATTTTTAATTAATAATTAGTGTGTTTTATTGTTATTGTTTACCGGTTTACTATCTCTCGTTTGGCTGTTGTGTGTTTTTGTTCACTCGGTACACAGAGAAAAATGCGAAATAAAATAAAAAACAATGCGTTGATTTTCGGGCCGGGTAATCTGGGTCAAGTTAGGGTTATCTGGGTTATCTAAGGTACTACAAATCTTGTTTTTTTTTTCATTTTTACTGTTACTAGTATTGTTACGGTTTTAGTATCTCCTATTTTGGCTGTTGTGTGTTTTTGTGTTTGTATCACCGTAGTACAATTAGAAAATGCGAATGGAATGTGAGCTAGTGTGTTATTTTCGGTTCGGGTTATGTGGGTCGAGTTAGGGTTTGGTGAATAGCTTAACCTAGTCTTATAATCATTTTTTGAAGGTGGATATTTGTTATTATTGAGTCGATATAAAAATATGTTTGTAAATCTAATTGTTCTGTTTTTGAAGGATTAACTATGTCACTATGTGTAAATCTAAATGTGTAATCTATATCTATGGGTTTTGATGTATTATGAAAGAGAAATTGGAAAATGTGATGCGAATTCGATGTGTTATTAGTCTAATGACTTTGCTTAGGTGGTAAAATGTGTTTGTAAATAGAAACTGGTATTATTTATAAAAAAAAATTTTGAATGTGGATATTTTTTGTTATTGACTCAGTATAACTATATACTGTTAGTTTTTGAAGGTTTATCTATATCTTTATGTATATGTGTAGGTGTGATCTATATTTATTGGTTTTGATGTGTTTAGAAAGAGAACTTGGAAAATATGATATGAGTTTTTATGTGTTATCAGTCTTAAGGACTTTGCTTAGCTAGTCTTATGTGTTTGTAAAAAGAAATTGGAATAATGTAAAAGTTTTTTTGAAGGGTGGATGTTTGTATATAAAAAAAACTTATTTTGTTTATGAGTGAATAGTTTTGACAATAGAAAAGATTAAGTTGTTACATAGTAGCTGAAAAGCTTAAGATGCTTGATAGAGTTGATTTTGTTTTTTATTTTATGCAATTTTGATGTGTGCAGCCCCAGTGTGATATGTGTAGTTTAACACATTTCTATGTGTAATATTGGGAAATAGTCTTTGGGTTGTTAACTTGAGTTGATTTCTACTAACATGCTTCTTTTTGGTGTATCTTTTGCATTTTGTGTGCTCGTCCAGTTTATTTGTGTTAGTCGTTTGCATTTGGTTTAGAATTTGGAATTCTGTCTATGGTTGGGATGATTAAGGACATGTAAAGCTATATTTGTTGATTGTTTGGTAAACTGTAAATGCGTCCTTAATATTATTGATGAAGAGCATTTTAACATTTTGAACTGTGAGAAAAGCTTTGTCTTGTGTTTGAAAATCCGTTTTGCTGAAGTCATTTGACCATGTCAAAATTAAGGATCTATAATCGAGTGAGCGTATCAATGAAGTTCCAAGTAGATCTTTTGTTTAACTATCTGGATTATACTTGTATTTAAATCTTTAGTTTTAAATTCATGATTGAATATGCTTTGAAAATGTATAACCCAGGTTATTGAACGCACGTTGTAGGTTTAGGCTGTGTTGAAGGAAATTAGTCAATAGACACTAAATTTTGATGTTTCGGGACACTTTTTATAACGAACGCTGTAAAAATATTAGGGACAATCCATGGAAATTGAGAGGTAGAATAGAACTGAATGTGCATTTTTTTTTTTTCGAAAATGGGGATACTCAATTGATGTAAATGACTCTTTTAAATTTGGATTTTTAAGATACCAAGTTAGTTTTTGTAGTGTGTTTGGGCTTGGATTTCAACTTTTTAAATACTAGGTTACATAAGCAATGCAATCCTAAACGTGCTTCCAGAGTTTTTGGTGGCAGTGTCTAAATAACCGAAATGGTTGTGTTCATGCTCTATAGAGGGATAGTTGACGAAACAATTGCTTTAAAGCTGATGTTGTTTGACAGATTTGCTATACGTTACGTATTAATCTTGTGCAATTTTGATGTGAGGGAGAATCCTGCATTTGCTATTCATTTTTGCATATGCACAACGTCATATGTAGAGTAATACATCTGCATGTACAACTGCTGTTAATATTTTTGGGTTTTTATTTTGAGTTGATGTGTCACTAACCCACTACTATATTGGATTGTCTTTGTATTTTGTTTCCCTCGCTGGGCTTTTCCTGAAGTTTAGGGACCAAATTAATTACACTGCTGAAATTAGTAATTTATGATTGTTTCAAAGAAAATCTGAAGATAAGTAGATATTTTGCTAAATTATGTGGACCATTGTCATGTTTGGCCCTTCTTATTTTAAACTAATGTTGAAATTGTTTAAAATGTAATGCCCCTTCGTTATTTAGCTCAGATGTGATTTGATGGTTTTAAAAAAACAGTCATTAGGAACTAAAATTAACATTGAATTTGTTGGTTCTGGACAACAATTTTCAAAGGACCTCTGTTGATTTTGCGTAGGCATTTGAAAATGGCGGATAATCCATTGATAATATCATTTTGAGTTTGGAACTCCGTAGATTTATATAGTAGGTTTTTAAAAATGGGGGATAATATATTGATACATCGTGTTGTGTTTGGAACTATTTTTAATTTGGATGAATACGAACTTAGTTTTTGTTGTATGTATGGTCTGAATTGCAAGTTTATTGAAACAATACGTCCCATAAGCAATTCAATCTAAAATCTATTATTTATCTGATTGTAGCAACTTGATAGATGCCTTTAGCCAAGTAATTGAAATGGTCTTATGAGTTCTGAGGGTTAACATTTATCAAAGGACTTGCTTGTTATCGTTTCAAATTCCCCACTTTTCAAACACCTTGAGCAACCATGTTTCTGATTATTATAGGTGGTTTTTCTAATGATGTGTTTTTGGTTAGATAGAAGCAATCGAGAGCAAAAGTTCAAATCCTAAAGTAGCACTTTTATTATCAGACTTAACATCAAATGGGTCTAGAATCTAGATTTTAGAATCCTGCTATTGGACTTTCATTAAACATTCATAAATCATTCAAGGCAAGGTTTTTTTCAAACAAATGCATTCTTCTTTATAATACCAGAAAGAATATCCAAAATTCAGTATTCTGCAGTATTTTTTTCCATGCCTACACTTTAAAATCCACATGTTTGCATCAACTTCAAATGCAGTATTATTGTTTTTTTTTTCATATAAAATTAGTTTTACTCCCAGTCGGTAGATATGGAATGATACCCCTACTTTTAATTTACTGTCTGCTTTTTGATGCGCCTGCTAAGTGCTAATAATTTCATTTTGCATTTCCCTTCAAGGTGTCTGTTGTGCCCTCCGCTGCTGCTCTTGTGATCAAAGCCCTTAAGGAGCCAGAGAGAGACAGGAAGAAGGTTAAAAATATAAAGCATACGGGCAATATCACCCTTGATGAAGTCGTTGATATAGCACGAATAATGAGTCCGAGGTCTATGGCCAGGAGTTTTGTTGGGACTGTTAAGGAGATACTCGCTACATGCGTGTCTGTTGGGTGTACTGTTGATGGCAAGGACCCGAAAGACCTCCAAACTGAGATCGACGACGGTGATGTGGAGGTTCCAGAAGCGTGATGTGTGAGTTTTTTGTGGTGGAAGCTTTTGCTTTTCCTCGTCGTCGTGTTTACTTTGTAAAGTTGAATCTTTTCTTTGCTTTTTTGTTATCTTTTTCATATATTGATCCAACAGTAAACCTCAGAGAATCTATTTCCTCGTTTTTTTGTATAGTTAAAAGTACTTTATGAGAATTATTTTTGCTCCCGTTATCTTTTCAAATTTTCATTAACCCCTAGCATATTCATGTAGTTTTGGGTTGAACAACTGTGCCCCAAAACGAGAATTGAAGGCAGTGCATGATTTTAGGTTTTCAGTTTTAGTTTAATCTGTTTCTGAAAAGAAATCTGAACTGTGTAGGCGAGATGAGAAAGGGGGGGAAATACTGAATTGTACAAGTCATGCCCTCTCATCCATCTAGCTTTGTTTTCTCTGACCCTAATTTTCCAAATGTAATGCGATTTGTATTTTCTTCTATACGATTGCCTGGCCTGTGCAGGATATGTGTAGTATATTGTTGACACAAATCAAGTCCACAAGTCATTTTTCTGATCTGATTTTATCACAAGTTTCACCAGAAGAATTACAGTATTTGTAGAGAGATTAGGCAGCTCAGTAATTGTTTTTTGTTGATGGGAGACTTGTAAATATAAAACCAACCGAATTCATTGCAACTGTATTTATCAACAAACACCATCTTCTCGTTCCTTTTCGAAATTATTTATTGCAGCCCCATAAGCAATGCCTAATTTTGGGTGACAGTGGGAAATTTGAAAAACTACCCAAAATTCCCTTATTTATTCGCGTTAAGTAAGGATTGATCCAAAAAAACATAATTATTGAAAAATTGGTCACGCTATAAAATTTAATTTAAGTATTGGTCAATTAATCCTAAAACTAATTAAGAATTGATCAATTACTCATTAAATATAAAATAACTTCAAATTTTATCTCTCATTATCATTGTTTCTCTAAAAATACATAACTAAATAACTACGACCACCACCACCACCGTGCCGCCTCCGAGTGTTGCCGCTTCTGTCGTCTGCCCACAGTCCGTTCTCTCTGTAGTGATACTATATTTGAAGCTCTCAGTTGCGGTGTTACGATGAGAGATAGGCGAGGACAGGCGTAGCCCTAATTCACCGTTTTACAGAGATAGAGGAGAGAGAGACGAGTTGCTGAATATTATTGTTTCTGTTTATTATTATTATGTAATATATTATTACTTATGGAATGATTGTAGCCGTAGGATTAGTATTATGTGTTTTATTCTGAAGCGTAGGATCAATTAGGGTTAAATGAAGCAGCTCACCAGATGGTGACACGTGTCACTAAATCAACGGCTGAGATTGTGGCAGTTTGATAACTGCTATTAACTGCTCTAATTTCAAATAATTGCTATGTAGTATAAATATTTCAGTTTGTAACAGTTAAAGGATATAAAATCAATAAATCAGTTTCTAATTTTCGTTAATCTTCCTGTTAAACTCTCTAATACAGTACAAATTGGTATCAGAGCAGTTCGGTTCCATGGGTGGAAAACGTGCTCAAGCATCACAACAATCACAACCAACTTCTGCACCATTTAACGAAACTAACCAACCAATAGTTCAACCAGAAAATCAAACTCCTATGACTACTGATCAAAAAATTGATCAATTACAAAATTTAATGGCACAAATGAATGTCCAGCTACAAGAATTAAGCGAATCGCAAAGGCAAACTAAAAACAAAGAAGGGGAGAATGGATCTTCAAGCACACCTGGACAGTCCAATTTCAAAAACGCCAATGTTGAAGGCCTTCAAAATACGGTACCTGAACAAAACTTTCTTAATATTAGAACAGTGAGACTTGATTTCCCCAAATTTTTTGGTGAAAAATGTATGGAATGGGTTTATAAGGCTAATCAATTCTTTAATCTATATCATACTCCAGAAAATCAAAAGATAATGATCGCTAATTTACATTTTGAAGACAAGGCCTTAATCTGGTATCAAAACCAAGAACAAACAGGACAAATCACTACTTGGGAGGAATTTACAGAACAGGTTATAAGAAGATTTTCTGATAATCTTCATGAAAATGCTTTAGATTCACTAATCAAGTTAAAACAATCACATTCTGTTAAGGATTGCAAGGGAGAATTTGAATTAATTTCTAACAGGATAAAAGATCTAAGTGAATATCATAAATTAACTTATTTTGTAAGTGGGTTAAAGGATGAGATTGGTCTAATGGTTAAAATGCAATTTCCTAAAAGTATTGAGACTGCCTATGCCATAGCAACATATCAGGAACAAAGATTAGTACTGGAAAGGAAAAATGCTAATAAATCTTATGTGGGGTATAATAAGTTTAATCCAAATTCTCAAAACAACTACACTAAAATGCAAGGTTCTATTCCTAATTCTAATCTACCACCCATTAAAAGGTTAACTCCTAATGAAATGGAAGAAAGAAGAAAAAAGAATTTATGCTACAATTGTGATGAGAAATGGGTGAGGGGTCATGTTTGTATTAAGCCTAAAATATTCTTACTTCAAAATCAGTATTTTTACAGTGGGGAAGAAGTTGAAACTGAGTTTACTGAAGATAATGAAAATGATAGGGTGGATAAGGATGATAATCAACCAGAGATTACTTTACAAGTAATTACAGGGGGTGTAAATTCATCATCACTTAGGTTTGTTGGTAAAATTAATGGACAAAAGATTGGGATTTTGGTGGATTCTGGTAGTACACATAATTTTTTAGATCCAAAGTGGGTTAATAAACTAAAATTACCAGTTGTTAATAACCAAACAATGAGTGTTAAAGTGGCTAATGGGGACAGTTTGATGAGTGAGGGTTTGTGTAGAAACTTGAACTTAAAGATACAGGACCATAGAATTACAACAAATTGCTTAATCCTACCCTTAGTTGGTTATGATATGGTGTTAGGTGTCCAGTGGTTAAGTTCTTTGGGTCAAATAAATTGCAACTTTAAAAATTTGACCATGTCTTTTTATATTGGTAATGAATTAGTCTGTCTAAAGGGTATCAAAAACCAAAATGAAATCTCTGAATTAAACTATTTGGAAGGAAAATTAAACAAGGAAACAGGACTTATCTTTTAGCTTTATGCAGTAGAACTTCAGGAATCTACTCAAACCCAAATAACTGATCATGTGCTTGATGAGTATGTGGATGTCTTTGCTGAACCACAATCTTTACCACCTAAAAGGAAAATTGAGCATAAAATTGAATTAGAAAGTGATACAAACCCAATCTCTGTGAGATCTTATAGATATCCTTACTATCAAAAGTCTGAGATAGAAAAGATAGTTAATGATTTATTAAAAAGTGAGTTTATAAGACCATCTCAGTCACCTTTTTCATCTCCAGTTATATTAGTTAAGAAAGCAGATGGGTCATGGAGAATGTGTGTTGATTATAGAACTTTGAATCAAGTTAAAGTTAAGGATAAGTTTCCTATACCAGTGGTAGATGAGTTATTAGATGAATTAAATTGAGCAGAAATTTTCTCTAAGTTAGATTTAAGATGTGGTTATCATCAGATTAGGATGAATAAAGTGGATATACCAAAGACAGCTTTTAGAACTCATGAGGGTCAATATGAATTTTTGGTAATGCCATTTGGGTTAACTAATGATCCTGCCACATTTCAGAGCATTATGAATACTATGTTTAAACCTTATTTAAGGAAATTTGTGTTCGTATTTTTTGATGATATTTTAATATACAGTAAATCCAGAGCAGAACATCAAGAACACCTAAAAATAACCTTACAATTAATGAGAGATAATCAATTCTATGCTAAGATGTCTAAATGCAAATTCTAACAACAAGAAATTGATTACTTGGGGCACTTAATATCTAAAAATGGGATTAAGGCTGATCCTTCAAAAATTAAAAGTATGATTAATTGGCCAACACCAAAAAATGTTAAAGGAGTAAGAGGATTCTTGGGTTTAACTGGTTATTACAGAAAATTTATCAAAAATTATGGGGGAATAGCAAATGCACTGACTAATTTATTAAAGAAAGATGCTTTTTTATGGTCTGAGGATGCAGAAACTGCTTTTAAGAATCTAAAAATGGCTGTTACTACCCCACATGTCTTAACTTTACCAGATTTTAGCAAAAAATTTGTTATTGAATGTGATGCATCTGGGAATGGAATTGGAGCAGTACTACAGCAGGAAGGAAGACCAATCGCTTTTTATAGCAAATCTTTAAAAGGAAAAATGTTGGGTTTTTCTACTTATGAAAAAGAATTGTATGCCTTGGTACAATCTATTCAAAAATGGAGACCTTATATTTTTGGTACTGAATTTATAGTTAACACTGATCATCAGAGTTTAAAGTTTCTATTAGAACAAAAGATAGGTACTCCTACTCAACAAAAATGGCTTTCAAAACTTTTAGGGTACAATTTTAAAATAGTTTACAAACAAGGTACCTTAAATAAGGCAGCAGATGCTCTTTCCAGGATTGATGAAGGACTGAGATTAAACTCTTTTTTAGTAACAAGTCCTCTATCTGAAATTACAAATGAAATTATAGAGTGTTATTCTAAAGACAAAAAAATAGCTGAGATAAGCCAAGGTATTTTAAAGGAAAAATTATCAGCTACCTTTTATAAATGGAGTAATAACCTACTTTTTTACAAAGATAGATTGTACATTCCTAATGACCATAGTTTGAAATTAAAATTAATGAATATTTTACATTCTGATCCAACATGTGGTCATATTGGAGTACAAAACACAATAACTCAGGCTTATAAGGAGGTTTTTTGGCCTGGAATGAAAAATGACTTCAAAAAATTTGTGGATTCTTGTGATATCTGTCAAAGGTGCAAATATGGAAAAACTAATTCCTATGGGTTACTACAACCTTTACCAATGCCAGAAGCAATTTGGTCTGAAATAAGTATGGACTTCATTAATGGGTTACCTATATCTAAAGCTTACAACTGCATTTGGGCAGTAGTGGATTGACTAACCAAATATGCACATTTCATACCTTTAAAACATCCATTTACAGCCTCTGAATTAGCAACCAATTTGTTAAAAGAAATTTTTAGACTACATGGACTACCTAAGAAGATTGTATCAGATAGGGATGCTTTATTTACAAGTGCATTTTGGAGGGAATTGTTTAAACTTTTGGAGACAAAATTACTTTACAGTACAGCCTTTCATCCACAAACTGATGGTCAGACGGAAATTGTTAACAAAGCTTTGGAAACATATTTGAGATGTTATACAGGTGATTATCCAAAAAAATGGTCACAATGGATTTATTTGGCTGAGTATTGATACAATTCTACCCTACATGCAACAACAAAAATGAGCCCTTTCAAAGCCCTTTTATGGATACGAAGCACCAAGGATGTGTCATTACCTAATTTCAAAAGAAACTAAGCCAGAACTACATGAGCTATTAATGGAGAAAGAGGACGTTTTGTCCAGTTTAAAGAGGAACTATTTACAAGCCCAGAATAGGATGAAACAAAACGCAGACCTTAAGAGAGTGGATAAAAGCTACAAGTTGGGGGACTTTGTGTACCTTAAATTGCAACCATATCGCCAACAAAGTGTAGTACGAATGAGGAACCAGAAGCTATCACCAAGATTTTATGGACCTTATAAAATTGCAGAAAAAATGGGGTGAGTCGGATATCGTTTGGAACTACCAACAACAAGTGAAATACATCCTGTTTTTCATATTTCCCAATTAAAATTACAAATAAGGGACAAAGAGAAACTTGTACCTGAATTACCAGTTACAGATCTGAAAGGACGAATTCAACCTATTCCTATGCAGATTCTAGCTATACGAGAAAAAAAAAAGAGGCAATAGATTGTGGGAGGAGGTGTTGGTACAGTGGAGTGGTCAATTGGCAGAGGAAGCTACTTGGGAAAATTTAAAGAGGTTGATGAATCAATTTAAGGATCTTGAGGGCAAGATCGAGTCCAAGAAGGGAGGAATTTGTAGTGATACTATATTTGAAGCTCTCAGTTGCGGTGCTACGATGAGATAGGCGAGGACAAGCGTAACCCTAAATCGCCGTTTTACAGAGATAGAGGAGAGAGAGACGAGTTGCTGAATATTATTGTTTATGTTTATTATTATTATGTAATATATTATTACTTATGGAATGATTGTAGCCGTAGGATTAGTATTATGTGTTTTATTCTGAAGCGTAGGATCAATTAGGGTTAAATGAAGCAGTTCGCCAGACGGTGACACGTGTCACTAAATCAACGGCTGAGATTATGGCAGTTTGATAACTACTATTAACTGCTCTAATTTCAAATAATTGCTATGTAGTATAAATATT
Source organism: Primula vulgaris (assembly GCA_963920805.1). Lineage (NCBI taxonomy): Eukaryota > Viridiplantae > Streptophyta > Magnoliopsida > Ericales > Primulaceae > Primula > Primula vulgaris. Next base: position 20,289,976 of record OY987222.1, read on the forward strand.
TCAGTTTGTAACAGTTAAAGGATATAAAATCAATAAATCAGTTTGTATGTATGTGTGGGTGATTTGCCTAGTTGTTTTATTGTATGAAAATCGTAGGTGCTTTTATTATAATGAAAGTAATTAAATAGAAGTAGTAATAAATAACATCAAATATTTGTAATAAATTTGTTTTAGTAAGAGTATATACATATGTAATTTGTATCATACAGCTGGAAAAATCACAATATTCAGGTATACAGACTTACAGTGTATATGTATGTGTGTTGCTTAGTTTTTTTTTATTGTGTGAGATTTGTAGGTGCGTTTATTATAATGACATTATTTGATTAAAAAAACTGCATTTTCACAGTTCACTTGTGTTTGATCTTTATCGATGGTGAAATATGAGTACTTGGGTGTATTAGCTTCTAATTTGTTTGACTTTAGCTTATCCACCTAACCATAGTTATCCGGTATTAGTTTTAATGACGAATTACGAGTACAACTGCATAGTAACTAATTTATTTGAATTTACGTTTTTCTCTTATCTAAGGCTCATGTAGACATACACATCCATAAATATATATGGATACATATTACATATATAAGTGCTATTTAATCAAATATTCAGGTATACGTACACATACATATTTGTAGGTATGTTTATTATTGCAACAGTAATCGATTAAATTGTTTGCAGGTTTCGCTTGTGTTTAATCTATATTGATGGTGAAATATGAGTACTTATTAGCTTCTAGCGTGCTTGATTTTAGCTTTAATCATTGTTATTTAGTTTTAGTTTTGATGGCGAGTTACGAGTACAACCGCATATTTAGCTGATATTATGTTTGAATTTACGCTTTTCAGGTAGACCTACATATCTATATACATATGTTGAGTGCTTTCAATTCCTTTAGGTTTTTATTATTCTATGTAATGGTTTCTATTCAGTATATAAAAAAATTTAAGTTTTAACGGCACATGATTTGTGTGTTGACATGAATTTAGTCTCAAGTTAGACCTGTATTACAAGTATCTTAGAGGAAACTGAGAGAATCACAAGTCACAATTATTGAGCTCATGTAGATTTGAAAGTACTTAGTGTTTGACTTATGTGTGCTTAGGGAAGAAAGTTTAGTTAGTATTTACTCATTTTGTAACAGTTCAAAAGATGAGTTTCTAAATAGTGATTCCGAGGAATTTTGCGGATTGCGACTCCAATAATTAGTTATTAACTCGGAAATCGGAATTAAATTATTCTGTTGGAGGTATCACTTTTAGCTTGGTTGTGTCGAAATCAAAAAATACTACTTCTAAAATATCCTTTCAAAATATGCTTAGCTATAAGTCAAAAAATACTTATTCTAAAAATACTCCTTTTAATTAAACTGTTACTAGAAGGATGTAGTATCGTTTAAACAGACTACCCCCTACTTTTTTTGCTACCTTGTGCTGCCTAAGAGTTCCTATGGTAGAATTAATGTTGGTTACTCACCGGAAGCTGCAATGGGTTTTTTGTCAAGACTTTTGTTATGTCTTTAATTACTATAAGACGCGAACTAAACGTGCAAGTCGCAATACACAACAAGTTTTCAACTTCTAATTAGAATAAGCCCCGAGTTATTATCATTTGTCTGGGCCTAGGCTTAGCCTCTTCGACGCGTACAAAAAGAGTGAGACTGCGGACGGGCTTCCCAACACCCTAATCGGGGACGGTATGGCGACAGATTTTTATTTTACTGACAGATTTGATCATTTAGTGATAGATTTGTAACAGATTTGGCCGTCCCCAATTGAAATTTTTCCGGACTTTTGGGTCTTGGAGGCGACAAAAAAATAGGAATATTATTTTAACGGTAAATGTGATACAAAATTAATTAAATTTAATTGAAACGAAACATTCATACTGTTTTAAAAACATATCAACTTGTTTTAAACTGACTCATTTGTTTGTAGATCAAACCTTAATTATTATTGAAGCTTTAAACATCTTCTTAATTATTATTAAAAATAGACAATTTGAGGTCAGTGCAGTTTTACATCTTTTACTAAGAGGAGACTCATAACATACAGCTTATTTAAGTTGTAGTCTAAAATATAAAAAGCATATAAGTTTTTTTTTAAGAATCAAAATAGATAAAAATATAAAGCATATGAAACATTAAAATGTATATGTCAACAATTTGTATTTTAAATTTGGAAGCTAATTTAAACGTGAAAATATACTTTTAGACGTTGAATCAATTACTAAAGTCAATAATATGTATTTTGAAAAAACAGATCACTCAGGACTAAAATTTAAACAAGTTTCGGGGCAGAAATAAAACTTAAATAAGTCAAGTTTTTTGAACACGTCAACAACGAGCTCATTGGTGGGATGTCACGTTGCAATAAGATTTTTTTTCATAAGTCATTACTCTCATAATATTTTTAAGCGTAGATCATCTTACAAGTGATAAAAAAAAATGTTAATTTCGTAAATTTTTTATATCGTTTTTTTTTTTACTTAATAATTCAAACAAACACTAAAAAAAACTTTTAAGTTATTTTTTACACTTTGATATTTTTCTCGTGTAGATTATAATATTTTTTTAAGGTTAAAAATAAATTTTAAACTTGTTTTTACATTTTAATAAGTTCTTTTTTAAGCTTAAAAACAACTTTTAAACTTTTTTTTATTGGTTCGGGTGACTGAAACTTAAAAAAAAATTCAGCATATATAATCAATTTAAAAAATATTGTAAAATGTTAGTTATAACTAATATTGTCAAGGAATGAGATATGAGGTTGGATTTTTATACTACACTTTTTCTGAAAAAACGCACAAACCGTAAAAAAAATGTACGGTTTGCAGAAATTTTATACATACCGTAGATTAAATCTACGGTCTGGATCAATCCACTGCAGACCGTAGATTAAATCTACGGTTTACAGTGGATTGATCCAGACCGTAGATTTAATCTACGGTTTACAGTCAATCCACTGTAAACCGTAGATTTAATCTACGGTCTGGATCAATTCTGTGTAAATTACACAGTCAGTCCCTACTTTTCAGAAATTACACAGTCAGTCCCTACGCGAAAATTACATAGACAGTCCCTTGAAAACAGAATTTCATGTTTTTTTTTTAAAAAAATAAACTTTTATACTATACTCTCTCTCTTTCTCTCAAAAACCCCCAATTTTCATCCAAAAAAACCACCCAAATCAATCAACTACAATAACTATCAACTTTCTTAACAAAAAACCCCAAATCATCAATCAAATTTATCCATAATTCAAGGTATTTCTTTTATTCTCTAATTTATTATTTATTTTGTGTAATTTCAATTTGTAAAATAGGAAAAAATATATAAAATATGCAAATCCATAATTCTCTTAGCTATATATAATTGTTTGTTGTTTGTTTATATTAATTATAGAAATTATAATAATTGTTGATATTTGTCCCATTTTTGCATTATTTATTTTTTTTGTGTAATTTCAATTTGTAAAATAGGAAAAAATATATAAAATATGCAAATGGATAAGTCACTTAGCTATATATAATTGTTTGTTGTTTGTTTATATTAATTATAGAAATTATAATAATTGTTGATATTTGTCCCATTTTATAAAAAAATTAGGGTTTTTATTCAAAATTGTTTATTTAGATATTTATTACTAATGGTTTGGTTATGATGTTACATGTTTATGATGGTTATTTGTTTTGATTGAGAAAAATAAAAATTGTTACGCTTTATTAATATTTACCCGTTTTGAAAATTAGGAGTTTTATAAAATTATGTTTTTTAATTAGTTTGTTTGCCCAAATCACCAATAAAAATTGGGGTTGTTGATATTGTTCCCGTTTTATAAAAAAATTGAGTTATCATTGTTTGGTTATCATTAAATGTGTTTGGTTATGATTAAAAAATTGAGTTATCATTGTTTGGTTATGATTAAAAAATTGAGTTATCATTGTTTGGTTATAATTGAGTTATCATTGTTTGGTTATTATTAATTGGTTATCGTTGAGTTATCATTATCTAGTTATCATTAATGGGTTATCATTGAGTTATCATTGTTTGGTTATCATGGTTATCATTGTTTAATTAGATAATTAAAATAATTGTTTGGTTATCATTAAATGTGTATGTTTCTTATGTTGTTTTTATTGTTAAAAATAAAAATAGTTAGGATGGCAGAACCAGGTCCACAGATTAAAGGCAGGATGGGCATTTTACGACAGACCGGTCATATTTCAAATACGACTTGGGATGCTGCAAGAGAAGCGGGTAGAGGAGATGCCCATAAGATTAGGATTTATAATTATAGTTGGCAGATACCGACGCCTGACAGGGTAGTTCAAAATATGATTAGAGCTGGTTTTTATGGTATTCACGCTATAGGTAATTATAGCGTAGACCGAGGCTTGCTTACAGCCTTAATTGATAGGTGGCGTGATGAAACGCACACGTTCCATTATGTCGGTGGAGAGTTGGGGATATCTTTACAGGATGTAGAGATTATGCTTGGTCTCAGGGTGGATGGTCTTGCTGTTACCCGATCGGAGCGGAATGATAACAGGGCGAGCAGGTTAGATATGATAGAGAGTTTGTTGGGTGTTAGACCAGCTGACAATCAAGTGGATACAAACTGTTTGACAGTTAGACTTGATTGGATGTTACACACCTTTGGTGAATTACCGCCCAACCCTAGTGAGGAACGTTTGCTATATCAGTCTAGGGCTGCCATGTTATTATTACTGGGGGCACATGTGTTTTCAGATAAGAGCAGTGATCAGATTCCACTCTGGCCTCTGCCATTTCTGGAGGATTTTGACAGATGTGCTGAGTACAGTTGGGGATAAGCTCTTCTGGCCTGGTTAGAGGCTAATCTATGCAAATTGGTACGTTGTAAGGCAAACGGAGTAAGCGGGGCGGTGATGTTTCTCAATATGTGGGCGATGATCAGACTACTGCCGGTTAGACCATGTGAAGAGTTGCCGGAAGATATCGAGCCACCTGAGGGCTTGCCTAGGTTCCCCCTCGGTTACAGGTATGATATTATTTAGTTTTTGTATTGGATTTGTGTTTTTTTTAGGGTGTCATCTATCATTTACTTATCTTATTTATATTTATATGTTGTATATGGTTGTATTGGTCTTAACGGCGAATTTGGTACGGGGACGTCACCGGATTACATGAGATGGTATAGAGAGAGGACCCGCATCTTTATAAACCCACCTGAACTTGCCCGGCCATCGCACGGTTTCCGGGAGCATACAGGGTTGTTCAATAAAATGGTAACAACTTATTAAAGTTCATTAATATATGATTGTTATTTTTTTGTTTGGGTATTTCAATACTTATAAATCGTTTTTTATTGGGTCTTTTTTTCAGAAAGCGATATTGCGCCGCAATTTCAAATCGTTCAAACGGCTAAAAGCTAAACCGGAAGTGGACTTACTACGTGCGGATTTCGCTGAAATGGGAATGAATCCGTATGAGTCAGCTGATGAACAGTCGGATGAGGAGGATGACGATGACGACGATGATGGTGATGACGACCTACGTTACGACCCAAGAATTTACATTAGGGCTTCAAGTTGTCGGCGTCCCGACGAAAGAGGCAGAGGGGAAGGCGAATCTAGTAGGGGCGGGCGTAGCGAGGGTAGAAGATCGAGTGGAGGTCGAACCCCGACTATAGATCAGGGTTCGGGTCCGAGTTCAAGCGGTCATGGTCGTCGTGCTTCTTTTGCTGGGTCGGACTACGTTCAGGATGATGTTCCGTTCGATCATCATAGACAATCATTTGGGTCGCACGACAGTTGGAGTCGAGGATTGACACTTACATCCCACGAGCGTGCTCCGCATCCAGAATCGCAGCATCGACAGAGACGTCGTCCGGAGCTAAACGAAATCGAAGAGTCTACTGAGCCGTCATCGGATAGATTAACATCGGCGGGAAAGATGCTCCCTACGTCCAACTTTAAAGGATTTACTCGTTACAAAAAAAAATAAATGCACATTTGTGTTTTTTGCATTTGATTTCTATGTTTGATTTGTACATTATAAATTCTTAAGTTTAATTTGATTCGTATGTTTGATTTGTATGTTTGTAAAAACTATTATGTATTTTAATTGATAGGACCAATATTGAGTTTTTACAAAATGCAGGGACTGATTTGCAATTTTCTGAAAAATACATACAAACCGTACATTTAATGTACGGTTTGCATAAAATACATACAAACCGTACATTAAATGTACGGTTTGTATGTATTTTATGCCAACCGTACATTAAATGTACGGTTTGTATGTATTTTATGCAAACCGTAAAAAAAATGCACGGTTTGTACCCTTGATTTAAGCAGTGGTCATTTTACGAATGTACTTTTTGCACTGAATCACCGTTAATAACGTAAAAAAGAAAAAACTACAAACCGTAAAAGTAATCTACGGTTTGTAGTGTAAATGACATTGGATACCATATCCATCAAATTCATCCGACAACACTTTATTACTTTTGAATTATTATGAGTTGACAACCCTATCCGAAAATGACTATTCAATGCATTATTAAAGTTTGGAAATGACTACACCAAAAAAAACACTACAAACCGTAAAAGTAATCTACGGTTTGTAGTGTAAATGACATTGGATACCATATCTATCAAAATAAATCCGACAACACCTTATCACTTTTGAATTATTATGACTTGACAACCCTATCCGAAAATGACTACTCAATGCATTATTAAAGTTTGGAAATGACACCACCTTGTGGGGTTTCTGAAATTAACACTATAAATATGGCTCATTTTTGCCAATTCTAACAAACCCTAAAATCAAACACAAACACTTTTCAAAAATCTCTTAAAAAAATACTCCTTTCTCCCCCAAAAAAAATATAAACAAACACTTTTCGAAAATGAATTACAACTATGGTTATGACAATAACCAATGGAATAACAACAATGCGAATTCCTCAAACGATGAGCTAACTGATTATACAGAGCACTTTGAAGTTGATGAAATGACTTGGGATACAAGGGATGAAATGCTTGCGGATCTTTCTGATGTGGCTGGAAATTGGGGTTTCATTCTTACGATTCGTAGGTCTGGAGGGGGTGATGGGAGCAGAACACCGTATGTTGATATTGTGTGTGATAAATCGGGGGTTTACGAAAAAAAGAAACCATCTTCCGTAAATTCAGGTACAAAGAAAAAAGATTGTCCATTTTTCATTAAAGGTTACGTAGTTAATGGTGAATGGATGTGTCAAGTAGAAAATGGACAACATAACCACCCACCTCCAACTTACCTCCAAGGGCAAGCACGACGTGCTCGTTTAACCCAAGATGAAAAAGAAATGGTTAAAACTTTAAGGCAAAGTAGTTTTAAAGTTAGTGCAATATTAGAGGCCATAAAAAATCGAAATCCTGACAATGTATCAAACACAAAAACGATACATAATTTTTTGGCTGGACTGAAATTTAAAGAACGAGATGGTAGAAACCCGATACAGGAACTGTTTAATTTGTTGGATAGACATCGCTACACATTCTACTATAATATGAACCCAACAACCCATTGCCTTGAGAACTTGTTTTTTGCACACCCCGATTCTATAAGGATGTTCAAAGCTTTTCCTGATGTCTTGTTAATGGATTGTACATATAGGACAAACCGTTTTAATATGTCATTTCTAGAAGTCGTAGGAATGACATCAACGAACCAAACATATTGTTTAGGTTTTGTTTTCATGAGTGACGAGACAAAGGAAAGTTATATATGGGCATTGGAAAAATTCAAAGATACATTGGAGGGTTGTATACTACCTAGGGTGTTTGTAACCGATAGGGAAATGGCCTTGATAAATGCTTTATCCGTTGTTTTTCCCGATTCTCATCATATTTTGTGCACTTTTCATATTGCAAAAAATGTTTTGAAAAACTGTCGTAAAAAAATCCCTGACGAGGAGTGGCAAACGTTTCTAGATGATTGAGGTTTATTGGTTGATTCTGAGTCGATAGAGGAGTATAATCATAACCGAGCTTCTTTCAATTCCTCTTACAAATCGTACCCTGCTGTGATTAAGTATGTAGACAAGCTTTTAAATGATTATGCTGAAAAGTTTGTTGCATGCTATACCAACCATACAACACATCTAGGTAACAAAACTAGCAATCGAGCCGATCAACAACATGCTAAGCTGAAAAGATCCCTTTTCCACAAATATTGGCACCCTTGAAAATGTTTGGGTAGAGGTGAATAGAATTTTAGAAAAACAGTTTGAGGATATTAAGATGAAGTTGGATAAATGCAAGTCTTATTTTCCACATTCTGAACGAACACCTCTATTTATAAATCTTAGGTCGTATATCACATACTATGCCTTTGATTTATTATTTCAAGAACACAAAAAATGTAGTGGCCAGGCTGATGAGAATTGTTCTTGCGGTTTCAAATTGTCTCACGGTTTACCTTGTCATCATATTATAAGTGAACATATTTTATTCGGGAAGCCTCTTCCTCTAGAATATATTCGGGAAATTGTTTGCTTCCCAACACCCTAATCGGGGACGGTATGGCGACGGATTTTTGTTTTGCTGACAGATTTGATCATTTAGTGATAGATTTGTAACAGATTTGGCCGTCCCCAGTTGATATTTATTTTGTAGTGACGGGTAGATAACGTTATGAATTTTCATCACATAATTGATCGATCGTGGAATGGAAGTCACTTTAGAAATGTTCAATATGCTATAATTGATTCTTCAAGTCTTATCATGTCACCTATACAGATCTGTCCACTTATGAACGTTATAATATGGAAGTTCGAGTCTTGGAGACCCGGTTTACATTTGAAAACCGAATTTTAATATATACTGAGCTCTCTAGTGATCAGTTGTGACTTCGACACTCTAAAGCATATGGTAAGGCCAAGCACAACACTGGTTCCGGACTTTTGGGTCTTGCAGGCGACAAAAAAATAGGAATATTATTTTAACGGTAAATGTGATACAAAATTAATTAAATTTAATTGAAACGAAACGAAAAATTCATACTGTTTTAAAAACACCTCAACCCGTTTTAAACTGACTCATTTGTTAGTGTATCAAACCTTAATTATTATTGAAGCGCCGGACATATTATTAATTATTATTAAAATAGACTATTCGAGGACAGTACAGTTTTACATCTTTTACTAAGAATAGACTCATAACATACATCTTATTATTTAAGCTCTAGTCTAAAATATAACCATAACCCGACTTCTTTAAAAGCCCAAAAATAAATCTCCTTACACGCAAAAACCCTATCAACACTATTATAAAACCCAAAACCCCCCTTCACAAAATTTCTCCCTCGCGTCTCCACACAACCTCTCTCTCTCTCTCTAGAACCACCACAGAACCAGCAAAGATGCCGCTAGACCCGTCGTCGCAGATCGTGGTGATTTTCGTACGAGTCACCGGAGGTGAAGTCGGAGCCGTGAGTTTATTGGCCCCGAAGATCGGACCGCTGGGTCTCTCTCCTAAGAAGATCGGTGATGATATCGCTAAGGAAACCGCTAAGGACTGGAAGGGCTTACGTGTCACCGTTAAGCTCACCGTCCAGAACCGTCAAGTTAAGGTACCGGTATGCATATTTATTTATTTATTAATTTATGATTTTTATTATTATTGTTTTAAGTTTGGTATCTCTTATTTTTTTCTGTTGTGTGTTTTTGTTAGTACAATTAGAAAAATGCCAAGGGAAATTAAAATAGTGTTTTACTTTACGGGTCGGGTTATCTGGGTCATGTTAGGTTAAAATTTAATTCAATTGCTATACCTTTATTGGTGCTGAAGCTTTTTTTTAATGTGGATATTTGTTATTATTGAGGATACGGTAACAGAATGCATTTTTTTAATTAATGTATTTATTTTTATTGTTATGCGTTAAGTATCTCTTATTTTTAGTTGTTTTGTGTTTTGTGTTTTGTGTTTTGGATAGTAAATTTGAATAAGATTAGAAATATTGTTATCAGAAAGTTGATAAAAAGAGTTTGTTTATTTCGGTTTGGGTTATGTGGGTCGGGTTAGGGTTTGGGAAATCTAACCAAATTTCTATACGTTATTGGTGAATAGCTTAACCTGGTCTTATAATCATTTTTGAAGATGGAATATTGAGGCTAAGGTACAGGACGGAAACTATATTGTTAATTAATCATTATTGTTGTTACCATGTTATTATCTCTCATTTTGGCCTCCATCACTCTAGTACAATTAGAAATTACGAAAGGAAATATAAAGTGTGTTTAGTTTCGGGTCGGGTTATGTGAGTTAGGGCTTGGGAAACTATATTTTTAATTAATAATTAGTGTGTTTTATTGTTATTGTTTACCGGTTTACTATCTCTCGTTTGGCTGTTGTGTGTTTTTGTTCACTCGGTACACATAGAAAAATGCGAAATAAAATAAAAAACAATGCGTTGATTTTCGGGCCGGGTAATCTGGGTCAAGTTAGGGTTATCTGGGTTATCTAAGGTACTACAAATCTTGTTTTTTTTTTCATTTTTACTGTTACTAGTATTGTTACGGTTTTAGTATCTCCTATTTTGGCTGTTGTGTGTTTTTGTGTTTGTATCACCGTAGTACAATTAGAAAATGCGAATGGAATGTGAGCTAGTGTGTTATTTTCGGTTCGGGTTATGTGGGTCGAGTTAGGGTTTGGTGAATAGCTTAACCTGGTCTTATAATCATTTTTTGAAGGTGGATATTTGTTATTATTGAGTCGATATAAAAATATGTTTGTAAATCTAATTGTTCTGTTTTTGAAGGATTATCTATGTCACTATGTGTAAATCTAAATGTGTAATCTATATCTATGGGTTTTGATGTATTATTAAAGAGAAATTGGAAAATGTGATGCCAATTCGATGTGTTATTAGTCTAATGACTTTGCTTAGGTGGTAAAATGTGTTTGTAAATAGAAAATGGTATTATTTATAAGATTTTTTTTGAATGTGGATATTTTTTGTTATTGAGTCAATATAACTATATACTGTTTAGTTTTTGAAGGTTTATCTATATCTTTATGCATATGTGCAGGTGTGATCTATATTTATTGGTTTTGATGTGTTTAGAAAGAGAACTTGGAAAATATGATATGAGTTTTTATGTGTTATCAGTCTTAAGGACTTTGCTTAGCTAGTCTTATGTGTTTGTAAAAAGAAATTGGAATAATGTAAAAGTTTTTTTGAAGGGTGGATGTTTGTATATAAAAAAAACTTATTTTGTTTATGAGTGAATAGTTTTGACAATAGAAAAGATTAAGTTGTTACATAGTAGCTGAAAAGCTTAAGATGTTTGATAGAGTTGATTTTGTTTTTTATTTTATGCAATTTTGATGTGTGCAGCCCGAGTGTGGTATGTGTAGTTTAACACATTTCTATGTGTGATACTGGGAAATAGTATTTGGATTGTTAACTTGAGTTGATTTCTACTAACATGCTTCTTTTTAGTGTATCTTTTGCATTTTGTGTGCTCGTCCAGTTTATTTGTGTTGGTCGTTTGCATTTGGTTTAGAATTTGGAATTCTGTCTATGGTTGGGATGATTAAGGACATGTAAAGCTATATTTGTTGATTGTTTGGTAAACTGTAAATGCGTCCTTAATATTATTGATGAAGAGCATTTTAACATTTTGAACTGTGGGAAAAGCTTTGTTTTGTGTTTGAAAATCCGTTTTGCTGAAGTTATTTGACCCTGTCAAAATTAAGGATGTATAATCGAGTGAGCGTATCAATGAAGTTCCAAGTAGATCTTTTGTTTAACTATCTGGATTATACTTGTATTTAAATCTTTAGTTTTAAATTCATGATTGAATATGCTTTGAAAATGTATAACCCAGGTTATTGAACCCACGTTGTAGGTTTAGGCTGTGTTGAAGGAAATTAGTCAATAGACACTAAATTTTGATGTTTCAGGACACTTTTTATAACGAACGCTGTAAAAATATTAGGGACAATACATGGAAATTGAGAGGTAGAATAGAACTGAATGTGCATATTTTTTTTTTTCGAAAATGGGGATACTCCATTGATGTAAATGACTCTTTTAAATTTGGATTTTTAAGATACCAAGTTAGTTTTTGTAGTGTGTTTGGGTTTGGATTTCAACTTTTTAAATACTAGGTTACATAAGCAATGCAATCCTAAACGTGCTTCCAGAGTTTTTGGTGGCAGTGTCTAAATAACCGAAATGGTTGTGTTCATGCTCTGTAGAGGGATAGTTTACGAAACAATTGCTTTAAAGCTGATGTCGTTTGACAGATTTGCTATACGTTACGTATTAATCTTGTGCAATTTTGATGTGAGGGAGAGTCCTGCATTTGCTATTCATTTTTGCATATGTACAACGTCAAATGCAGAGTAATACATTTGCATGTACAACTGCTGTTAATATTTTTGGGTTTTTATTTTGAGTTGATGTGTCACTAACCCACTACTATATTGGATTGTCTTTGTATTTTGTTTCCCTCGCTGGGCTTTTCCTGAAGTTTAGGGACCAAATTAATTACACTGCTGAAATTAGTAATTTATGATTGTTTCAAAGAAAATCTGAAGATAAGTAGATATTTTGCTAAATTATGTGGACCATTGTCATGTTTGGCCCTTCTTATTTTAAACTAATGTTGAAATTGTTTAAAATGTAATGCCCCTTCGTTATTTAGCTCAGATGTGATTTGATGGTATTAAAAAAACAGTCAATAGGAACTAAAATTAACATTGAATTTGTTGGTTCTGGACAACAATTTTCAAAGGACCTCTGTTGATTTTGTGTAGGCATTTGAAAATGGCGGATAATCCATTGATAATATCATTTTGAGTTTGGAACTCCGTAGATTTATATAGTAGGTTTTTAAAAATGGGGATAATATATTGATACATCGTGTTGTGTTTGGAACTATTTTTAATTTGGATGAATACGGACTTAGTTTTTGTTGTATGTATGGTCTGAATTGCAAGTTTATTGAAACAATACGTCCCATAAGCAATTCAATCTAAAATCTATTATTTATCTGATTGTAGCAACTTGATAGATGCCTTTAGCCAAGTAATTGAAATGGTCTTATGAGTTCTGAGGGTTAACATTTATCAAAGGACTTGCTTGTTATCGTTTCAAATTCCCCACTTTTCAAACACCTTGAGCAACCATGTTTCTGATTATTATAGGTGGTTTTTCTAATGATGTGTTTTTGGTTAGATAGAAGCAATCGAGAGCAAAAGTTCAAATCCTAAAGTAGCACTTTTATTATCAGACTTAACATCAAATGGGTCTAGAATCTAGATTTTAGAATCCTGCTATTGGACTTTCATTAAACATTCATAAATCATTCAAGGCAAGGTTTTTTTCAAACAAATGCATTCTTCTTTATAATACCAGAAAGAATATCCAAAATTCAGCATTCTGCAGGATTTTTTCCCATGCCTACACTTTAAAATCCACATGTTTGCATCAACTTTAAATGCAGTATTATTGTTTTTTTTTCCATATAAAATTAGTTTTACTCCCCAGTCGGTAGATATGGAATGATACCCCTACTTTTAATTTACTGTCTGCTTTTTGATGCGCCTGCTAAGTGCTAATAATTTCATTTTGCATTTCCCTTCAAGGTGTCTGTTGTGCCCTCCGCTGCTGCTCTTGTGATCAAAGCCCTTAAGGAGCCAGAGAGAGACAGGAAGAAGGTTAAAAATATAAAGCATACGGGCAATATCACCCTTGATGAAGTCGTTGATATAGCACGAATAATGAGTCCGAGGTCTATGGCCAGGAGTTTTGTTGGGACTGTTAAGGAGATACTCGCTACATGCGTGTCTGTTGGGTGTACTGTTGATGGCAAGGACCCGAAAGACCTCCAAACTGAGATCGACGACGGTGATGTGGAGGTTCCAGAAGCGTGATGTGTGAGTTTTTTGTGGTGGAAGCTTTTGCTTTTCCTCGTCGTCGTGTTTACTTTGTAAAGTTGAATCTTTTCTTTGCTTTTTTGTTATCTTTTTCATATATTGATCCAACAGTAGACCTCTGAGAATCTATTTCCTCGTTTTTTTGTATAGTTAAAAGTACTTTATGAGAATTATTTTTGCTCCCGTTATCTTTTCAAATTTTCATTAACCCCTAGCATATTCATGTAGTTTTGGGTTGAACAACTGTGCCCCAAAACGAGAATTGAAGGCAGTGCATGATTTTAGGTTTTCAGTTTTAGTTTAATCTGTTTCTGAAAAGAAATCTGAACTGTGTAGGCGAGATGAGAAAGGGGCGGAAATACTGAATTGTACAAGTCATGCCCTCTCATCCATCTAGCTTTGTTTTCTCTGACCCTAATTTTCCAAATGTATGCAATTTCTTCTATAGGACTGCCTCGCCTGTGCAGGATATGTGTAGTATATTGTTGATACAAATTAAGTCCACAAGTCATTTTTCTGATCTGATTTTATCACACAAGTTTAACCAGAAGAATTACAGTATTTGTAGAGAGATAAGACAGCTCAGTAATTCTTTTTTGTTCATGGAGACTCTTAAAAATAAAACCAACCGAATTCATTGCAACTGTATTTATCAACTAACACCATCTTTTGGTTCCTTATTCGAAATTATTTATTGCAACCCCGTAAGCAATGCCCAATTTTGGGTGACAGTGGGAAATTTGAAAAACTACCCAAAAATCCCTTATTTATTCGCGTTAAGTAAGGATTCATCCACAAAAATAAAACTATTTAAAAATTGGTCAAACTATAAAATTTAATTATGGATTGGTCAATTATTCCTAAAACTAATTAAGAATTGGTTAATTCCTCATTAAATATAAAATAACTTCAAATTCTATCTCTCATTATCACTGTTTCTCTAAAAATACATGCCTAAATAACTACGACGACCCCCACCACCATGCCGCCTTCGATAGTTGCCGCCTCCGTCGTTTGCCCACAGTCCCTTCTCTCTCCCACTTTACTCACCCCGCTCTCTCTATATATCTATATCTATATATGTCTATATATCTATATGTATATATATATCTATATATGTACATACACACAGCGATGACGGAGTTCGTAATGTCACCGGAGGGTGCGACGACGGTCTGGTGGCCATGGGGGCATGTTGGTGACGGGGTCCGCTCCTCTCTCTCTATAATCACTCAGATCTGAAAAAAAGAACTGAGTTGTAATTTTCATTAGTTTGGTCAAACTACATAATTGGTCTGCTAGTGTAGAACTTAATAATTCGAATCATTCATGTTTAACCCTTGACTTAATTAATCATTTAATATGTAGAACGTTTGGAAAAAAAAAGAGTTCACTTTGTTCTTTCAGAAAATAACACATTTATGACTATAAACATTTAAAATGATCCGTTCTGTTTAAAAAACTACTTAGACTGTTTTAAAAAAAAAAATAGAACTTTTAAAAAGAAGCAATTTATAAGAGTGACACTTAAAAAGGACGGAGTGAGTAACACAAAAAAATTCGATGGCATTTAATAACCGTATAACCAATAATATATAAACTCAAACAAAGTATATCAAAACATAATAGCCACTCAAAACTATTAGAACCATCTCTGTTAATCTTTAATCCCTTCTTCTCATTTCATGATTTTCAAATCTGTATTATAAAAAAAAAAAACCATCTCCACCGTTCATTCAAATCATTTTCCCAATTTAATTTAAACAAATAAACTTTCCCCCGTTTCCCTCCCTATCTCTCTAAACTCCATTTTTGCTCCTATTTCAAAACCCTAATTTCTCTAATAAATCCCCAATAAAAGCACCAAAAAATGAGCCAAATTCACCAAATGCCATTTATAACAGATTGTGCGTGCGCGATAAAGAAGAGGTTCGGAAAACAGGATGACTTGTCGGAGCCTTTTCCGGCAACAAGGAGCTCGCCGGAGATCTTCAAGTCGGCGGTGAAGGAGGGGATTTTTGGTGCCACGTCATCAGTGTGTAGCTTTAGTGACAACGGAGATGATGCCGATGACGGTGTGGTGAAGTAGAGCTTTGAGCTTAGTGAAGATCCTTCGTTTTGGAAAGATCATAATGTCCATGTGCGGATATATAGATATATATATATGTATGTATGTATGTGTGGGTGATTTGCCTAGTTGTTTTATTGTATGAAAATCGTAGGTGCTTTTATTATAATGAAAGTAATTAAATAGAAGTAGTATTAAATAAAATCAAATATTTGTAATAAATTTGTTTTAGTAAGAGTATATACATATGTAATTTGTATCATACAACTGGAAAAATCACAATATTCAGGTATACAGACTTACAATGTATATGTATGTGTGTTGCTTAGTTTTTTTTTATTGTGTGAGATTTTTAGGTGCGTTTATTATAATGACATTATTTGATTAAAAAAACTGCATTTTCACAGTTCACTTGTGTTTGATCTTTATCGATGGTGAAATATGAGTACTTGGGTGTATTAGCTTCTAATTTGTTTGACTTTAGCTTATCCACATAACCATAGTTATCCGGTATTAGTTTTAATGACGAATTACGAGTACAACTGCATAGTACCTAGTTGTAATTTATTTGAATTTACGTTTTTTTCTTATCTAAGGCTCATGTAGACATACACATCCATAAATATATATGGATGCATATTACATATATAAGTGCTATTTAATCCAATATTCAGGTATACATATACATACAAATTTGTAGGTATGTTTATTATTGCGACAGTAATCGATTAAATTGTTTGTAGGTTTCGCTTGTGTTTAATCTATATTGATGGTGAAATATGAGTACTTATTAGCTTCTAGCGTGCTTGATTTTAGATTTAATCATTGTTATTTAGTTTTAGTTTTGATGGCGAGTTACGAGTACAACCGCATATTTAGCTGATATTATGTTTGAATTTACGCTTTTCAGGTAGACCTACATATCTATATACATATGTTGAGTGCTTTCAATTCCTTCAGGTTTTTATTATTCTCTGTAAGAGTTTCTATTCAGTATATAAAAAAAATCAAGTTTTAACGGCACATGATTCGTGTGTTCACGTGAATTTAGTCTCAAGTTAGACCTGTATTAAAAGTAATTCAGAGAAAATTGAGAGAATCACAAGTCATAATTATTGAGCTCATGTATATTTGAAAGTAGTTAGTGTTTGACTTATGTGTGCCTAGGGAATAAACTTTAGTTAGTATTTACTCATTTTGTAACAGTTCAAAAGATGAGTTTCTAAGTAGTGATTCCGAGGAATTTTGCGGATTGCGACTCCAATAATTAGTTATTAACTCGGAAATCGGAATTAAATCATTCTGTTGGAGATATCACTTTTAGCTTGGTTGTGTCGAACTCAAAAAATACTCCTTCTAAAATATGCTTAGCTATAACTCAAAAAATACTCCTTTTAATTAAACTGTCACTAGAAGGATGTAGTATCATTTAAACAGACTACCCCCTACTTTTTTTTGCTTCTACCTTGTGCTGCCTAAGAGTTTCTATGGTAGAATTAATGTTGGTTACTCACCGGAAGCTGCAATGGGTTTTTTGTCAAGACTTTTGTTATGTCTCTAATTACTATAAGACGCGAACTAAACATGCAAGTCGCAATACACAACAAGTTTTCAACTTCTAAGTAGAATAAGCCCCGAGTTATTATCATTTGTCTGGGTCTGGGGCCTAGCCTCTTCGACGCATACAAAAAAAGTGAGATTGCGGACGGAAATTGTTTGCTTCCCAACACCCTAATCGGGGACGGTATGGCGACGGATTTTTGTTTTGCTGACAGATTTGATCATTTAGTGATAGATTTGTAACGGATTTGGCCGTCCCCAGTTGATATTTATTTTGTAGTGACGGGTAGATAACGTTATGAATTTTCATCACATAATTGATCGATCGTGGAATGGAAGTCACTTTAGAAATGTTCAATATGCTATAATTGATTCTTCAAGTCTTATCATGTCACCTATACAGATCTGTCCACTTATGAACGTTATAATATGGAAGTTTGAGTCTTGGAGACCCGGTTTACATTTGAAAACCCAATTTTAATATATACTGAGCTCTCTAGTGATCAGTTATGACTTCGACACTCTAAAGCATATGGTAAGGCCAAGCACAACACCGGTTCCGGACTTTTGGGTCTTGCAGGCGACAAAAAAATAGGAATATTATTTTAACGGTAAATGTGATACAAAATTAATTAAATTTAATTGAAACGAAACGAAAAATTCATACTGTTTTAAAAACACCTCAACCCGTTTTAAACTGACTCATTTGTTAGTGTATCAAACCTTAATTATTATTGAAGCGCCGGACATCTTCTTAATTATTATTAAAAATAGACAATTCGAGGCCAGTGCAGTTTTACATCTTTTACTAAGAGTAGACTCATAACATACATCTTATTTAAGCTGTAGTCTAAAATATAAAAAGCAGATAAGTTTTTTTTTTAAGAATCAAAACAGATAAAAATATAAAGCATATGAAACATTAAAATGTATATGTATAGAAGTCAACAATCTGTATTTTAAATTTGGAAGCTAATTTAAACGTGAAAATATACTTTTAGACGTTGAATCAATTACTAAAGTCAATAATATGTATTTTGAAAAAACTGATGACTCACGACTAAAATTTAAACAAGTTTCGGGGCAGAAATAAAACTTAAATAAGTCAAGTTTTTTGAACTCGTCAACAACGGGCTCATTGGTGGGATGTCACATTGCAATAAGATTTTTTTCATAAGTCATTACTCTCATAATAATTTTAAGCGTAGTTCACCTTACAAGTGATAAAAAAAGATATTAATTTCGTAACCTTTTGGTATCGTTTTTTTTTACTTAATAATTCAAGCAAATACTAAAAAAAACTTTTAAGTTATTTTTTACACTTTGATAATTTTCTCGTGTAGATTATAATATTTTTTTAATGTTAAAAACAACTTTTAAACTTGTTTTTACATTTTAATAAGTTTATTTTAAGCTTAAAAACAACTTTTAAGCTCTTTTTTATTGAGTCGGGTGACTGAAACTTAAAAAAAATTTCGGCACAAAAAATCAAATTAAAAAATATTATAAAATGCTAGTTATAACTAATATTGTCAACGAGTGAGATATTGATATAAAATGACTCTCTTTTAAGCGAATCATTTATTAATGGACCAAATATTAATTAAAAACATAACCATAACCCGACTTCGTTTAAAAGCCCAAAAATAAATCTCCTTACACGCAAAAACCCTATGAACACTATTATAAAACCCAAAACCCCCCTTCACAAAATTTCTCCCTCGCGCCTCCACACAACCTCTCTCTCTCTCTCTAGAACCACCACAGAACCAGCAAAGATGCCGCTAGACCCGTCGTCGCAGATCGTGGTGATTTTCGTACGAGTCACCGGAGGTGAAGTCGGAGCCGTGAGTTTATTGGCCCCGAAGATCGGACCGCTGGGTCTCTCTCCTAAGAAGATCGGTGATGATATCGCTAAGGAAACCGCTAAGGACTGGAAGGGCTTACGTGTCACCGTTAAGCTCACCGTCCAGAACCGTCAAGTTAAGGTACCGGAATGCATATTTATTTATTTATTAATTTATGATTTTTATTTTTATTGTTTTAAGTTTGGTATCTCTTATATTTTTCTGTTGTGTGTTTTTGGTAGTACAATTAGAAAAATTCCAAGGGAAATTAAAATAGTGTGTTACTTTACGGGTCGGGTTATCTGGGTCGTGTTAGGTTAGAATTTAATTCAATTGCTATACCTTTATTGGTGCTGAAGCTTTTTTTTAATGTGGATATTTGTTATTATTGAGGATACGATAACAGAATGCATTTTTTTAATTAATGTATTTATTTTTATTGTTATGCGTTTAGTATCTCTCATTTTTTGTTGTTTTGTGTTTTGTGTTTTGGATAGTAAATTTGAATAAGATTAGAAATATTGTTATCAGAAAGTTGATAAAAAGAGTTTGTTTATTTCGGTTTGGGTTATGTGGGTCGGGTTAGGGTTTGGGAAATCTAACCAAATTTCTATACGTTAATAGCTTAACCTGGTCTTATAATCATTTTTGAAGGTGGAATATTGAGGCTAAGGTACCGGACGGAAACTATATTGTTAATTAATCATTATTGTTGTTACCATGTTATTATTTCTCATTTTGGCCTGCATTACTCTAGTACAATTAGAAATTACGAAAGGAAATATAAAGTGTGTTTAGTTTCGGGTCGGGTTATGTGAGTTAGGGCTTGGGAAACTATATTTTTAATTAATAATTAGTGTGTTTTATTGTTATTGTTTACCGGTTTACTATCTCTCGTTTGGCTGTTGTGTGTTTTTGTTTTTGTTCACTCGGTACACATAGAAAAATGCGAAATAAAATAAAAAACAATGCGTTGATTTTCGGGCCGTGTAATCTGGGTCAAGTTAGGGTTATCTGGGTTATCTGGGTTATCTAAGGTACTACAAATCTTGTTTTTTTTTTTTCATTTTTACTGTTACTATTATTGTTACCGTTTTAGTATCTCCTATTTTGGCTGTTGTGTGTTTTTGTGTTTGTATCACCGTAGTACAATTAGAAAATGCGAATGGAATGTAAGCTAGTGTGTTATTTTCGGTTCGGGTTATGTGGGTCGAGTTAGGGTTTGGTGAATAGCTGAACCTGGTCTTATAATCATTTTTTGAAGGTGGATATTTGTTATTATTGAGTCGATATAAAAATATGTTTGTAAATCTAATTGTTCTGTTTTTGAAGGATTATCTATGTCACTATGTGTAAATCTAAATGTGTAATCTATATCTATGGGTTTTGATGTATTATTAAAGAGAAATTGGAAAATGTGATGCCAATTCGATGTGTTATTAGTCTAATGACTTTGCTTAGGTGGTAAAATGTGTTTGTAAATAGAAAATGGTATTATTTATAAGATTTTTTTTGAATGTGGATATTTTTTGTTATTGAGTCAATATAACTATATACTGTTTAGTTTTTGAAGGTTTATCTATATCTTTATGCATATGTGCAGGTGTGATCTATATTTATTGGTTTTGATGTGTTTAGAAAGAGAACTTGGAAAATATGATATGAGTTTTTATGTGTTATCAGTCTTAAGGACTTTGCTTAGCTAGTCTTATGTGTTTGTAAAAAGAAATTGGAATAATGTAAAAGTTTTTTTGAAGGGTGGATGTTTGTATATAAAAAAACTTATTTTGTTTATGAGTGAATAGTTTTGACAATAGAAAAGATTAAGTTGTTACATAGTAGCTGAAAAGCTTAAGATGTTTGATAGAGTTGATTTTGTTTTTTATTTTATGCAATTTTGATGTGTGCAGCCCGAGTGTGGTATGTGTAGTTTAACACATTTCTATGTGTGATACTGGGAAATAGTATTTGGATTGTTAACTTGAGTTGATTTCTACTAACATGCTTCTTTTTAGTGTATCTTTTGCATTTTGTGTGCTCGTCCAGTTTATTTGTGTTGGTCGTTTGCATTTGGTTTAGAATTTGGAATTCTGTCTATGGTTGGGATGATTAAGGACATGTAAAGCTATATTTGTTGATTGTTTGGTAAACTGTAAATGCGTCCTTAATATTATTGATGAAGAGCATTTTAACATTTTGAACTGTGGGAAAAGCTTTGTTTTGTGTTTGAAAATCCGTTTTGCTGAAGTTATTTGACCCTGTCAAAATTAAGGATGTATAATCGAGTGAGCGTATCAATGAAGTTCCAAGTAGATCTTTTGTTTAACTATCTGGATTATACTCGTATTTAAATCTTTAGTTTTAAATTCATGCTTGAATATGCTTTGAAAATGTATAACCCAGGTTATTGAACTCACGTTGTAGGTTTAGGCTGTGTTGAAGGAAATTAGTCAATAGACACTAAATTTTGATGTTTCAGGACACTTTTTATAACGAACGCTGTAAAAATATTAGGGACAATCCATGGAAATTGAGAAGTAGAATAGGACTGAATGTGCATATATTTTTTTTTTCTAAAATGGGGATCCTCCATTGATGTAAATGACTCTTTTAAATTTGGATATTTAAGATACCAAGTTAGTTTTTGTAGTGTGTTTGGGTTTGGATTTCAACTTTTTAAATACTATGTTACATAAGCAATGCAATCCTAAACGTGCTTCCAGAGTTTTTGGTGGCAGTGTCTAAATAACCGAAATGGTTGTGTTCATGCTCTATAGAGGGATAGTTTAAGAAACAATTGCTTTAAAGCTGATGTCGTTTGACAGATTTGCTCTACGTTACGTATTAATCTTGTGCAATTTTGATGTGAAGGAGAATCCTGCATTTGCTATTCATTTTTGCATATGCACAACGTCATATGTAGAGTAATACATCTGCATGTACAACTGCTGTTAATATTTTTGGGTTTTTATTTTGAGTTGATGTGTCACTAACCCACTACTATATTGGATTGTCTTTGTATTTTGTTTCCCTCGCTGGGCTTTTCCTGAAGTTGAGGGACCAAATTAATTACACTACTGAAATTAGTAATTTATGATTGTTTCAAAGAAAATCTGAAGATAAGTAGATATTTTGCTAAATTATGTAGACCATTGTCGTGTTTGGCCCTTCTTATTTTAAACTAATGTTGAAATTGTTTAAAATGTAATGCCCCTACGTTATTTAGCGCAGATGTGATTTGATGGTTTTAAAAAAACAGTCGATAGGAACTAAAATTAACATTGAATTTGCTGGTTCTGGACAACAATTTTCAAAGGACCTCTGTTGATTTTGTGTAGGCATTTGAAAATGGCGGATAATCCATTGATAATATCATTTTGAGTTTGGAACTCCGTAGATTTATATAGTAGGCTTTTAAAAATGGGGGATAATATATTGATTCATCGTGTTGTGTTTGGAACTATTTTTAATTTGGATGAATACGAACTGAGTTAGTTTTTGTTGTATGTATGGTCTGAATTGCAAGTTTATTGAAACAATACGTCCCATAAGCAATTCAATCTAAAATCTATTATTTATCTGATTGTAGCAACTAGATGCGCCAAGTAATTGAAATGGTCTTCTGAGTTCTGAGGGTTAACATTTATCAATGGACTTGCTTGTTATAGTTTCAAATTCCCCACTTTTCAAACACCTTGAGCAACCATGTTTCTGATTATTATAGGTGGTTTTTCTAATGATGTGTTTTTGGTTAAGATAGAAGCAATCGAGAGCAAATGTTCAAATCCTAAAGTAGCACTTATATTATCAAACTTAACATCAAATGGGTCTAGAATCTAGATTTTAGAGTCCTGCTATTGGACTTCATTAAACATTCATAAATCATTCAAGGCAAGGTTTTTTTCAAACAAATGCATTCTTCTTTATAATACCAGAAAGAATATCCAAAATTCAGTATTCTGCAGGATTTTTCCCCATGCCTACACTTTAAAATCCACATGTTTGCATCAACTTTAATAAATGCAGTATTATTGTTTTTTTTTTTCATATAAAATTAGTTTTACTCCAGTCACTAGAAATGGAATGATACCATTATTTTTAATTTACTGTCTGCTTTTTGATGCGACTGCTAAGTGCTAATAATTTCATTTTGCATTTCCCTTCAAGGTGTCTGTTGTGCCCTCCGCTGCTGCTCTTGTGATCAAAGCCCTTAAGGAGCCAGAGAGAGACAGGAAGAAGGTTAAAAATATAAAGCATACGGGCAATATCACCCTTGATGAAGTCGTTGATATAGCACGAATAATGAGTCCGAGGTCTATGGCCAGGAGTTTGGTTGGGACTGTTAAGGAGATACTGGCTACATGCGTGTCTGTTGGGTGTACTGTTGATGGCAAGGACCCGAAAGACCTCCAAACTGAGATCAATGACGGTGATGTGGAGGTGCCAGAAGCGTGATGTGTGAGTTTTTTTGTGGTGGAAGCTTTTGCTTTTCCTCGTCGTCGTGTTTACTTTGTAAAGTTGAATCTTTTCTTTGCAATTTTGTTATCTTTTTCATATATTGATCCAACAGTAGACCTCAGAGGATCTATTTCCTCGTTTTTTTGTATAGTTAAAAGTACTTTATGAGAATTATTTTTGCTCCCGTTATCTTTTCAAATTTTCATTAACCCCTAGCGCATATTCATGTAGTTTTGGGTTGAACAACTGTGCCCCAAAACGAGAATTGAAGGCGGTGCATGATTTTAGGTTTTCAGTTTTAGTTTAATCTGTTTCTGAAAAGAAATCTGAACTGTGTAGGCGAGATAAGAAAGGGGCGGAAATACTGAATTGTACAAGTCATGCCCTCTCATCCATCTAGCTTTGTTTTCTCTGACCCTAATTTTCCAAATGTAATGCGATTTGTATTTTCTTCTACACAACTGTCTGGCTTGTGCAGGATATGTGTAGTATATTGTTGATACAAATCAAGTCCACAAGTCATTTTTCTGATCTAATTTTATCATAAGGATGTGTAGTATATTGTTGATACAAATCAAGTCCACAAGTCATTTTTCTTATCTGATTTTATCATACAAGTTTCACCAGAAGAATTACAGTATTTGTAGTGAGATAAGACAGCTCAGTAATTATTTTTTGTTGATGGAGACTTTTAAAAACAAAACCAACCGAATTCATTGCAACTGTATTTATCAACTAACACCATCTTTTCGTTCCTTATTTGAAATTATTTATTGCAATTAGGGCTGTAAATGAGATGAACTGTTCGTAAAATCGTTCGTATTCGGCGAATGTTCGGTTCAAGTTGGTTCATTTATAAATGAACACGATAATAAACAAGAATACATTGTTCGTTTATTAAGTGAAGTGAATTTGAACATGCCTCTGTTCGGTTTGTCTAAGCTCGTGTTCGTGTAACTATATATAAAGTTTGATAAAATAAAAAAAGTAAATATATTAATGATGTAACAAAAACTAATATCACTAGACAATTAATAAA
The DNA here is from genome assembly GCA_963920805.1 of Primula vulgaris. Taxonomy (NCBI): domain Eukaryota; kingdom Viridiplantae; phylum Streptophyta; class Magnoliopsida; order Ericales; family Primulaceae; genus Primula; species Primula vulgaris. The sequence goes on from OY987222.1 coordinate 20,314,866, forward strand.
CTTATTTATGTTTTAATAATATAAATGATATGTTTGTATGATTTTGAACTTATTATGGTAATTTATATCATCATACTATAAATACAGTTATCGATTTTATCGTTAATTGTTCAACTCGTTAAATTAATCATACGTATGTAAAAATAAATTTATACAATATATAAACTTAAAGTTATATGTGACTATTTTATCATAGTTAACAATATAGTAATTTATGATAAAATTAAAATATATTTTAAAAATAAAAAAAGAATTTTTTTTTTTTATTGAATGTTTGGGAATAAATTAAATGTTCATGAACAACTCGTGTTCGGCTCGTCAAATGTTCGGTTCATGTTCGTTCGTATTTAAATGAACATGAACTCATGGGTTATAGTTCATGAACTGAACATGAACAGAGCCTTGTTCGATTCGTTTCGTTTCATTTACCGCTCTAATTGCAACCCCATAAGAATATAGCAATGCCCAATTTTGGGTGACACTCGAAAATTTGAAAAACTACCCAAAATTCCCTTATTTATTCGTGTTAAGTAGAATTGATGCAAAAAAACAAAACTATTTATAAATTGGTCACACTATAAAATATAATTAAGGATTGGTCAATTATTCCTAAAACTAATTAAGAATTGGTCAATTACTCATTAAATATAAAATAAGTTGAAATTCTATCTATCATTATCATTGTTTCTCTAAAAATGCATACCTAAATAACTATGACTACCACCACCACCACCACGCCTCCGTTGTCTGCCCACAGTCCCTTCTCTCTCCTACTTTACTTACCCCGCTTTCTCTCTATATATGTCTGTATATCTATATGTATATATATCTATATCTATATATATATATATATATATATATCGATATACACACAGCGATGGCGGAGTTCGTAATCTCACTGGAGGGTGCGACGACGGTCTGGTGGCCATGGGCCTGTTGGTGACGGGGTCCGCCCCGTTCTCTCTATAATCACTCATATCTGGAAAATAAAACTGAGTTGTAATTTTCATTAGTTTGGTCAAACTGCATAATTGGTCTATTAGTTTAGAACTTAATAATTCGAGTTATTCATGTTTAACCCTCGATTTAATTAATAATTTAATATGTAGAACGTTTGGGGAAAAAAAAGATTTCATTTTATTCTTTCAGAAAATATCACATTTATGACTATAAAAATTTAAAATAATCCGTTATGTTTAAAAAACTACTTAAACAGTTTTTTAAAAAATTAACACTTTTAAAAAGAAGCAATTTATAAGAGTGACACTTAAAAAGGACGGAGGTAGTAACACAACAATTCAATTGCATTTAATAACCGTATAACCAATAATATATAAACTCAAACAAAGTATACCAAAATATAATAGCCACCCAAAACTATTAGAACCATCTCTGTTAATGCTTAATCCCTTCTTCTCATTTTCATGAGTTACAAATCTGTATTACAAAAAAAAAACCATCTCCACCGTTCATTCAAATCATTTCCCCAATTTAATTTAAACAAATAAACTTTCTCCCATTTCACCCCCTATCTCTATAAACTCCATTTTTGCTCCTATCTCAAAAACCTAATTTCTCTAATAAATCCCCAATAAAACCACCAAAAAATAGCCAAATTCACCAAATGCCGTTATATTAACAGAGTGTGCGTGCGCGATAAAGAAGAGGTTCGGAAAACAGGATAACTCGTCGGAGCCTTTTTCGGCAACGACGAGCTCGCCGGAGATCTTCAAGTCGGCAGTGAAGGAGGGGATTTTCGGTGCCACGTAATTAGTGAGGAGCTTTAGTGACGACGTAGATGATGCCGATGACGGTGTGGTCAAGTAGAGATTTGAGCTTAGTGAAAATCCTTCGTTTTGGAAAGATAATAATTTCCATATGCGAATATATAGATATACTAGTAAAAGTTACCCACGCGTTGTGTGTGAGACGCGTAATGACATGTATCTATGTGTGGGTGATTTACCTAGTTGTTTTATTGTATAAAAATCGTAGGTGCTTTTATTATAATGAAAGTTGTTGAACCATGGGTTCAATAATTGATTTTGATTATAAGTTTGATTATGTTTTTAATGATTTTACGATTTCTCTATTTCGATAAATATAATGCTTGGTCTTTTACAAACATAGAAAATGTATATTTCAGGACGTCAGAAAGATAGAGCATTCGATAACGAAGCCAAAGGTTCAAGCGGAACCAGAATCGGAGCTAAAACGAAGAAGCTACAAGCATTCGAAGAATAGCAAAAACACCGAGAAAATTGACTGAAAAACGACCGATCGTTTTGGACAAAATGACCGATCGTTTTTGGTTCAAATTCTTCCAGTGAGGTCGTCTTTTAAACGACCGGTCGAATCTATAAAACGACCGATCGTTTTCTGCAGATTTCAAAAACAACTTTTCAGCTTATTCTGGGGAATTGCTTAAAACCAATGGATAAAAGCATAAACCTTGAGATAACGGTAACAAGACCTTTTATTCTTCATATAGCCCCAAAATTCTTGTTAAAACATACCAATTGAGATACACATCATAATCCTTCAACCCCTCTCCATCCTACACACTTAAAATCACCATTGGTGAGAAAAAGCTCAAAAGGAGGGAAATTGAATAGAAAGCGATTCGAGCTCAAACAAAGATCCAACATCATCAAACATCACAAATTAGCTTATTTAGAAGCAATTAAATTGTGAGTGTTGTTTCAATTTCGATAAAATTGTAAAGAGCAAATTATAAGCTCATTTGTGAGAGAATGTTTGGGTAGAAGCTTTTAAGCCAAAGTGAAACACTTGGGTACTCATAGATTGAGGGGGAGTCGTTGACTCGTAAACGTGTTCGCTTGCACTTGTATCAAGAGTAGGAACCTCGGGTAGAGGGTGAGCCAATCGATTGATTGAGCTCGATAGGATTTGTAAAATCGGAAAGAAGATTTTTAGTGAAATACTCGGTAGCTTGAATACCGAGGAGAGGACGTAGGCCGTTTTGCCGAACCTCTATATATCGTGGTGTCAAATTTCTTTCCTTAACTTTTACTTTCCGCAACTAATATTATTGCTTATTTTATTGCTAGCGTTTAGGATTTCTAACATTTCATTAACTTTTGTCAAACTCTTAAAATTAGATTTGCGTTAGTTGGGTTGTTAGTCGCACTTAATTTTAATTAGACGAAAAACGCCTAAAACCTTATTCACCCCCCTCTAAGGTTTAGCCGCACGGGCCAACAATTGTATCAGAGCCAAGGCTCTTGCATATAGAAATCTAGCGATTTAAGAGTTTAGATCCCGATGGCTAACATACTTAATTTCACTTCCGGTATTGCTTCATCGCCCAATACTCCACCATTTTTTGATGGGGTAAATTATTCATATTGGAAAGATAGGATGAGTATGTTTTTGCAAAGTTATAATGTTAAACTTTGGATGAGCATAAAAGTAGGATATTCCGCACCTACATCCGAAAATAGCGAAAACCCAATCCCCGTAGAGGACTTAGATGACGCTCAACTAGAAGCCTACTCTACTAACGCCAAAGTGATGTACGCTATTGTTTGTGCCATTTCCCCTAACGAGTACAACAAAATTTCCGCTTGTAAAACGGCTAAGGGTATGTGGGATAAGTTAGTGGTTATGCATGAGGGAACTAACCAAGTTAAGGATTGCAAACTCCAACTTTTAGTTCACGACTATGAGCTTTTTAAGATGAGCGAGGGAGAAACTATTTCCGATATGCTTGGTAGATTTACCACTATTACTAACGGATTAACATCTCTTGGTAAGTATTTATCTTGTAAGGAAATGGTTTCAAAGGTGATTCGGAGCTTACCGAAAGAATGGGAACCAAAGGTCACCGCAATTCAAGAGGCGCACGACATGAACACATACATTCTTGATGCATTGACGGGTTCACTCATTACTCACGAGATCACCCTCAATAGTCACAAGCCAATCTCGAAAAAGAAGGAGATAGCTTTCAAAGGAACAACTTGTGACGAAAGCGATGAGCTATCCGATGACGAGAAAAATTCAGCGCAAATCATTCGAATCGTCAAGGAAATATTAAAGCTTAAAGGCAAATGCAAACATAAAGGTAAATCGTCAAATACTTCAATTATTTCTAACGATTTTGTTTGCTATGCTTGTGGCAAGGAAGGACATATGGCGAGAGATTGCGTCAAGAATCGCAAGAGCAAAGGCAAAAAGAAAATATTCTCTTCAAGCTCTAGCGATAGTTCCGACCAAGACGAAGTCGGTCATGTTACTTGTTATGTGGCCATGGAAGACAACGATGAACTTAACCAATCGTCTTCAAGTGAAAGCGAAGCCGATGAGGTAAATGATCTATCCTATGATGAATTACTTCATATATGCGATATTTACTCCAAAAAGTTTCCTAAACTTGTCGAAAAGGTCGACTCTCTTAAAAGGATAAATTCTTCTCTCAATGAAGAAATAAGATCCTTGAAAAGAGATAAAATTGAAAATGAGTCTATTCCGAAATCGTCATTCTCTTTAGATGATGTAGATAACGAAAAGGAAGACTTGAAAGATAAAAACAATGATTTCATTATTCAAAACAAGTCTTTACAAACCGAGATCTATTTTCTTAAAAATGAAGTCTCTAGACTTGCTAAAACTCTTTCAAAATCCCCTTCTTTAGATTGCGACTTACTAGAAAATTTTGAAGAGTTAAAGGATGCTTTCGATAAAGTTAAAAGCAAAAACAAGCTTTTGAATTCTCATGCTTTTAACTTAAATGACAAGGTCAAGTTTTTAGAAACCGAGAATGAAACTTTGAAAAATAAAAACAACGAGCTTGTCATTTCCATTGAAAAACTTGATTTAACAATTTCAAAGTTTTCTAAAGGTAAAACCGTTTTAGACAACATTTGGAGTTGTCAAAAAGATTTCAATGATAAGAGTGGTTTAGGTTATGATTGCATAAGTTCTAATTCAAACAAAATCCACTTCGTTAAAGCCTCAAATGTTTCTCAAACTCATACTCCTCCTAAACAAGAGGTTGTTTTTACTAAAGGGAGTACTTCCAAGACTTTTCAAAAATCGTTTAATGATAGAAAAGGTATAGGTTTTCAAACCAAATTGGATACTCCGAAAAACTTTTCCAAAACTTCGTATAAATCTCGGTATGCGAAAAAGTCTATGCATTGTATACATTGTAGTAGAAATGAGCATATTTCGTCTAGATGCCCTTATCGTTTTCGTGTTAGTAGAAGCGATTTGAAATGGGTAGTAAAGACCAATGTCACTAACAATGTCGGACCCAATAGAAATTGGGGACCAAAAGACAAAACTTGTGTTGTAGGTATCTCCGTTCAAAAGGAGAAAATCAACAATTGGTTGACAACACCGGTAAAAATCATGGAAGTTCATAAAATCGACTCCACCATAAAAAATGGAGTACCATTGATCGACAAAAATGGACGGCATACCAACAAGTGGTACCACATATTTGGACTTGGAAACGCTCAATGCAAATGTCATTAGAGAGCGGACTCGACATCACATTTTCGGTACACTCTATCCAATAATCTTTACATATATGTGATTAGTTGGGTCATATGCATTTTTTTTTTTGTTTTTCTATGAAAAAGGGGAGAAAAATGCAAGATTTTTTTTGTTCTGTATCAGTTTACAGTCGACCGGTCGACTGTAGAAAAACGACCGGTCGCTTTTCTGAAAACGACCGATCGGTCTTCCCAACGACCGATCGCTTTTGTTCTGTGTTACTGTTTTTTTTTCTTTTCCTCTCTCTCTGATATTCTTTTAAGAAAACCTTCCACATAACCCCATATTTTTTTTATTTATTGCATTTTGATAATGCCAAAGGAGGAGAAAAATGAAAAATGAGATTTAGAGAAATGCGATTTATTAAAATGGAGGAGATATATTTATACTTGTAAAATCATCATTATTTTGTCATAATCAAAATGGGGGAGATTGTTGAACCATGAGTTCAATAATTGATTTTGATTATAAGTTTGATTATGTTTTTAATGATTTTACGATTTCTCTATTTCGATGATATAATGCTTGGTCTTTTCCAAACATAGAAAATGTATATTTCAGGACGTCAGAAAGATAGAGCATTCGATAACGAAGACAAAGGTTCAAGCAGAACCAGAATCGGAGCTAAAACGAAGAAGCTACAAGCATTCGAATAATAGCGAAAACACCGAGAAAATTGTCTGAAAAACGACCGATCGTTTTGGACAAAACGACCGATCGTTTTTGGTTCAAATTCTTCCAGTGAGGTCGTCTTTTAAATGACCGGTCGAATCTATAAAACGACCGATCGTTTTCTGCAGATTTCAAAAACAGCTTTTCAGCTTATTCTGGGGAATTGCTTAAAACCAATGGATAAAAGCATAAACCTTGAGATAACGGTAACAAGACCTTTTATTCTTCATATAGCCCCAAAATTCTTGTTAAAACATACCAATTGAGATACACATCATAATCCTTCAACCCCTCTCCATCCTACACACTTAAAATCACCATTGGTGAGAAAAAGCTCAAAAAGAGGGAAATTGAATAGAAAGCGATTCGAGCTCAAACAAAGATCCAACATCATCAAACATGACAAATTAGCTTATTTGGAAGCAATTAAATTGTGAGTGTTGTTTCAATTTCGATAAAATTGTAAAGAGCAAATTATAAGCTCATTTGTGAAAGAATGTTTGGGTAGAAGCTTTTAAGCCAAAGTGTTGGTTAAAAGTTCTAGGTTAAACACTTGGGTACTCATAGATTGAGGGGGAGTCGTTGACTCGTAAACGTGTTCGCTTGCACTTGTATCAAGAGTAGGAACCTCGGGTAGAGGGTGAGCCAATCGATTGATTGAGCTCGATAGGATTTGTAAAATCGGAAAGAAGATTTTTAGTGAAATACTCGGTAGCTTGAATACCGAGGAGAGGACGTAGGCCGTTTTGCCGAACCTCTATATATCGTGGTGTCAAATTTCTTTCCTTAACTTTTACTTTCCGCAACTAATATTATTGCTTATTTTATTGCTAGCGTTTAGGATTTCTAACATTTCATTAACTTTTGTTAAACTCTTAAGATTAGATTTGCGTTAGTTGGGTTGTTAGTCGCACTTAATTTTAATTAGACGAAAAACGCCTAAAACCTTATTCATCCCCCCTCTAAGGTTTAGCCGCACGGGCCAACAAAAGTAATTAAATAGAAGTAGTAATAAATAACATCAAATATTTGTAATAAATTTGTTTTAGTAAGAGTATATAAGTATGTAATTTGTATCCTACAGCTCGAAAATTCACATTATTCAGGTATACAGACTTACAGTATATATGTATGTGTGCTGCTTAGTTTTTTTTATTGTGTGAGATTTGTAGGTGCGTTTATTATAATGATATTATTTGATTAAAAAAACTGCATTTTATCAGTTCACTTGTGTTTGATCTTTATCGATGGTGAAATATGAGTACTTGTGTGTATTAGCTTCTAATTTGTTTGACTTTAGCCTATCCACCTAACCATAGTTATCCGGTATTAGTTTTAATGACGAATTACGAGTACAACTGCATAGTACCTAATTGTAATTTATTTGAATTTACGTTTTTCTCTTATCTAAGGCTCATGTAGACATACACATCCATAAATATATATGGATGCATATTACATATATAAGTGCTATTTAATCCAATATTCAGGTATACGTATATATACATATTTGTAGGTATGTTTATTATTGCGACAGTAATAATAAACATACCTACAGGTTTCGCTTGTGTTTAATCTATATTGATGGTGAAATATGAGTACTTATTATCTTCTAGCGTGCTTGATTTTAGCTTTAATCATTGTTATTTAGTTTTAGTTTTGATGGCGAGTTACGAGTACAACCGCATATTTACCTCATATTATGTTTGAATTTACGCTTTTCAGATAGACCTACATATCTATATACATATGTTGAGTGCTTTCAATTCCTTCAGGTTTTTATTATTCTCTGTAATAGTTTCTATTCAGTATATAAAAAAAATCAAGTTTTAATGACACAATATTTTTGTGTTGACGTGAATTTAGTCTCAAGTTAGACCTGTATTACAAGTAATTCAGAGAAAGCTGAGAGAATCACAAGTCACAATTATTGAGCTCATGTAGATTTGAAAGTAGTTAGTGTTTGACTTATGTGTGCTTACGGAAGAAACCTTAGTTAGTATTTACTCATTTTGTAACAGTTAAAAATATGACTTTCTAAGTAGTGATTCCGAGGAATTTTACGGATTGCGACTCCAATAATTAGTTATTAACTCGGAAATCGGAATTAAATCATTCTTGTTGGTCCGTAAGTGTCTAAACCTTGGGGGGGGGGGAGTTGAATAAGGTTTACGTACGATTTTCGCGGAATAAAATATTTGAGCTATTAACAACGCTAATAGTAGAATTTATAACTAACCAAATTTTGTTAACTATATAATGCTAGTTTAAGCTATCCATGAAAACAAAATAAGCAATAAATAAGTGCGGAAAATAAAAGTTCAAGGGAAAAGAAATAACACAAGATGTATAGAGGTTCGGCAAAACGCGCCTAGTCCTCTCCTCGGTATTCACACTACCGAGTATTTCACTAGAATCTTCTTCCCAAGATTACAACCTAACGAGCTAATCCACGGATTAAGCTCCCCCTTACTCTATGAGTATCCCGAATGAAAAGACCTAGAGCTTTTAAGCAATACTCGCTTATAAAGCCTCTACCCGATCACTCGCTCACAACTGAGTTTATAATTCACTCTTACAAGTTTGAATTGAAATGTATCACTCACTAACAATTAATATCTTGGTGTTTATATGATTACAATAAGATTTCACACGAGTATTTATGAATATAAGTGAGAAAAATGAAGTATAATCTTGAGTATGATATTGAAATAATAGCTTATTTGAGTTTGTGAATTGGGGTTTCTTCATTAAGGAATTTGGGGGCCATTTGAAGGATAAATGGTCTTGTTACCGTTGTATGAAGGGTTATGTTTTTATCCAATGGTTTTTTGCAGTTTCCCAATTTTCCAGAATAAGCCAAAAAGCTATTTTTTGAATTTCTGCAGAAAACGATCGGTCGTTTTGTCATTTCGATCGGTCGTTTTTAAGACGACCTCACTGGAACATTTTGGACCAAAAACGATCGGTCGTTTTGTCTGTTTCGACCGGTCGTTTTTATCATGACCTCACTGGAACATTTTGGACGAAAAACGATCGGTCGTTTGTCCAAAACGATCGGTCGTTTTTTCTGGCAGTTTCTCGGTTTTCCCGCCATACTCGAATGCTTGTATCTTCTTCATTTTAAGTCCGATTATTGTTCCGCTTGAACCGTTGGATTCGTATTTAAATACTCTATCATTTCGAACCTTTAACAAGCTAGATAAATGATTAGTACACAAAACGAGCTTTTATCATGTTTTACATATTTTGTTATCATTCAAACAATCGATTAGAAGAACATCGTTCAACAATCTCTCCCTTTTTGATGATGACAAAATATTGACATTAAACATATTATAAGCTCTTTTTGCTAAAACAACAATATAATCGAGATGTGTAAGAGACGTTTACTAGGGTAAAAGGTTTTGTAGAAAAACGAGTAAATGTCACAACATCCGATAAAACGAAGTTTTTCAAAGCTAAAAGTTTTGAAGGATAAAGAAAGCACAAATGCAAGCAAAAAATTGGCCATAGTTTGGCCTAAAAACGATCAATCGCCACAAATGAAAAATCAATAAATACAACCCAATCATCAAGATATTATGCGCACAAATTTCAATAACATCAACTATGATAACAACGCATTCATCTGGAATAATAAACGTCAATCTGACAAAGTATTAGAATTTAAAAAACAACATATAAAAAGCAACATAAAAAACGCTTCATAACATAAATGTAAAAACATTTGCTACTTATTACATCAAAAAACGACTTTGTTCGAAGAAAAGGAACACAAAAGAAATACAACGCAAAATAAAACGAAAGGGGTATTTCTCCCCCTTTGACGTCATCAAAAAAAATATAAGCGCCTAATGGCGGTGGGAGGTCGCGTCGTCGTCCTCGTCGTCGGCATTTGGACCGGCAAGGTCGGGAAAGTATGAGGAGAACTTCGCTCTTTGCTCGGCGCTTAATCGATCAAGTTCGGCAAGCTCTTCTTGACCCGGATTTAAGAAGCGAAACATGCGTCGGGTCACTTGCGCATTTCGATACGTGTCGATGTAGAGATCGTTGTAAAATTGGTCGGTGCGTGGGAGCGGGTTGGAAGATCCTACCTTAGCTTTGCCTCTACCTCGAGAGCGACGAGAAGAGGTAGGGATGTCGGGTGGGGGAAAGGACTCGGAGGAAATTTGCAAATCCTCACGAGGGGCAAATCGAGGTGTGGCCTTGGGGCCGACATACCCTTCCTCTTCACAGGGAAGAGCGGCGTAGTCGGGGCCGGACACCTTACTACCCGACCAAGTTATGGTCTTCTTGGTAGTATCGAATTTGATAAACATTTGGGCTAAATAAGCGGTGTCCCAAATGTGTTTATCTTTATTCTTAAAAGGAGTTCCACTGGGAGCGAGGTGGAGGTCCTTTAAGATGGCGGAGATTGGGGCACCGTAAGGTAGCCCATTTTTGGATTTGGTTTTAGAGAATCCATCTTGAAAAAGATAAGTGTGGCAAAGTCAAGTTTTACTTGACAATGGATGCACCCGAGTAGGAAAATGTACTCATTTGTAACATCGGTGAAATTGGATGAATGAGGTAGTACGATGCGAGAAAGAATGTGGTAGGCCATTTTATTATTAGAAAGAAGGCCGTGAGACTTATTGGAGCGGTTGTTGTGGTTTGGATGGAAAAGCTCGTCTTTGAGATCGTTAAAGCTATCAATCTCGAGTATTTCGCAAAGTTCTTCACTTTGCTCGTACACCCCGTCGTCATCGAGGTGTAAAAGAGTTTGTAAACGGTCTATACCGTAAACAAAGGGTTGGCCATTCAAAGAGGAACGCAAACGGAGTGTGTTACCGCTACCCTTATCAACAACTAAGTTGGCATAAAATTCATAAACGTTTTCTTGAAAAAATGGCTCTTTTAAAGTAAGAATGGTGTCGAGTTTTTAGAATTGAAGACGTTGCATAAGGAGTGGAAAGAGTTCAAGAAAGAGAGGCATGTCGATTGTAAAATTTGACAAAATACCTCGTTTGGTGATTGTCGATGGATAAGAAGGAGGGAGTGAGCCGGAGGGAGGAAGCGATGCCGAAGGGGCACCGGAGCTCGTACGAGGAGCGGCGTCGGTTGTAGGAGCGGTATTCGAGGCGACGGCTCGAGGAGCGCGGGGAACACGCGAACGGCGAGAGGATGTAGGCACGTATTCATCCTCACTTTCATCGATGAGTGATGGTTGAGCTTTCTTTGAACGAACCATTTTTTGGATTAAAAAAGGATTTGGAAAAAAAAAGGGTTTTTTGAAGAATTGGGTTTTTGAAAAAAAATAGGGTTTTAAAAAAAAAATCAATGGATTGGTGATTATTAGGGAAAATAATGGAATTAGGGTATATTATAGAGATTAAAAAAGTTTTTGGGGAATTTTTGGAAGATTTGAGGAAGGGGGCGAATTTTGATATAGAGAGAGAGAGTTTTGGGAAAAAATAATGAAATGAGTTTAGGGTTGAAATGTCAAAACACAGTAAAACAGAAAAACGATCGGTCGTTATAGGATTTCGACCGGTCGTTTTGGGTAAAAAACGTACCAGAGACCACATTAAAAAAACGATCGGTCGTTTTCAGATCGATCGGTCGTCTGAAACAAAACGACCGGTCGTTTTATACAGTCGACTGGTCGACTGTAAATTGGTACAGAACAAGAATTTTTTTGCACTTTTCGACACTGATTTGGCAAAAAAAAAATATATAAAATCAATCAATATATATATATATATATATATGTACAAGTCACACATCAAACATGCCTAACTCTCGTCGAATAAAACAAAATTGTTCCTCGTTAAGGGGTTTTGTAAAAATATCGGCTAATTGCCTATCGGTACTTATATATTCAAGTATAATATCTCCTTTTTGAACATGATCCCTTAGAAAATGGTGTCGTAAATTTATATGTTTAGTACGAGAGTGTTGGATCGGATTTTTCGAAAGATTTATAGCACTAGTATTATCACACAAAATAGGCACACTATCAAAAGATAATTCAAAGTCATTCAATTGTTGACGCATCCAAAGGATTTGAGCACAACAACTACCTGCGGCAACGTATTCTGCCTCCGCCGTAGAAAGTGCAACCGAATTTTGTTTCTTGCTATGCCAAGAAACTAAAGCGTTTCCTAAAAAATGGCAAGTGCCACTAGTAATTTTTCTATCTAGACGACAACCGGCAAAGTCGGCGTCGGAATAGCCAAGCAAGTCAAAAGTAGTATCATGTGGATAAAACAATCCTAAATTACATGTACCTACAAGATATCTAAATATGCGTTTAACGGCTATCACATGCGATTTCTTAGGACAAGATTGATACCTAGCACACAAGTAAACACTAAACATGATATCGGGTCTACTTGCGGTTAAATATAAGAGAGATCCAATCATACCTCTATATAGCTTTTGGTCCACGCTTTTACCCGATTCATCCTTGTCTAGTTTTGTTTCCGGACTCATTGGAGTTCCTAGCGACTTTGCATCGCTCATGTTGAACCTTTTGAGCAAGTCCCTTGTGTATTTGGCTTGATTTACGAAAATTCTGTCCTTAGTTTGTTTGATTTGCAATCTAAGGAAGTAGGTAAGTTCACCCATCATGTTCATCTCGAATTCGCCTTGCATACATTTAGAAAAATCCTCGCACATGCGAGCTCTTTTCCATCTTTTTTAATAAAAAGAGTAGTATCCAAAGTACCACGAGAAAAACCTTTTTCAATCAAAAACTTACTAAGTCTTTCATACCAAGCCCGGGGTGCTTGTTTTAAACCATAAAGTGCTTTTTGGAGTTTGTAAACGTGATCGGGAAACTCATGATTTTCAAAACCGGGTGGTTGTTTTACATAACTTCCTCATTAATAAAACCATTTAAAAATGCACGTTTAACATCCATTTAAAACAATTTAAAGCGTTTAAAAGAAGCATAAGCAAGCAACATCCTAATGGTTTCTAGTCTAGCTACGGGTGCATAAGTCTCATCGAAATCGATGCCTTCTTCTTGGTTATACCCTTGAGCCACTAGTCTAGTTTTAGTTCTAATGACTACCCCGGATTCATCCATCTTATTACCAAATATCCATTTCGTACCTATGATGGTTTTCTCACGCGGTCTAGGTACTAAAGTCCATACGTTACTATGCTCGAATTGATTTAAATCGTCATGCATAGCTAATACCCAACTCTCATCGAGTTCCGCTTCATGAATGTTCTTAGGCTCTAATTGAGACAAGAATGCAAGATGATTAACTAAATTTCTCAATGAAGAACGTGTATGCACTCTTTCTCCCGGGTTACCCAAGATTAATTCTTGCGGATGGTGATTGGCAAACCTCCATTCTTGAGGCAAATCGTCATGAATATGTATACTAGATTCTAGGTCCGTTTGAAGTCTCTCTATAGTGACTTCTTCAACAACGGGTTCAACCTTTATATTAGGCGTGACCTCTAAGCTAGATGTAACATGATTAGAAGAAGATGCATTATGAAAAATATCATCATCAATATTATGAACAATTAATGGCTTATCAATCGTCGGTAAATTCTCATCAAAGGAAACATGTACCGATTCTTCCACCAATAAAGTTCTTTTATTAAAAATTCTATACGCTTTACTCGATAGAGCATATCTGATGAAAATTCCTTCATCGGACTTAGCATCGAATTTTTCTAAATTATCCTTACCATTATTATGAACATAGCATTTGCAACCAAATGCACGTAAATGAGAAATATTGGGCTTTCGCTCATTCCATAATTCGTAAGGTGTCTTTTTCAATATGGGCCTAATTAAGGCTCTATTTAAAATGTAACAAGCGGAATTTACGGCTTCGGCCCAAAAATACTTTGGCAAATTATTTTCACAAAGCATGGTCCGTGCCATTTCCTCTAGGGTTCTATTCTTCCTCTCTACTACCCCATTTTGTTGGGGCGTACGAGGGGCCGAAAAATTATGATCAATACCATTTTCATCACAATAAGTTTGAAATGGAGTATTTTCAAATTCCTTACCATGATCGGTTCGGATACTTTTGATCATATAACCCTTTCGTGTTTGGAGCTTTTTGCAAATAATAGAGAATTCTCTAAATGTTTCATGCTTATGAATTAAAAACAACACCCAAGTAAAACGACTAAAGTCGTCAACCATGACGAATGCATATGCACGCCCTCCAAGACTAAGTATCCGGGAGGGACCAACTAAGTCCATATGAATGAGCTCCAAACAACGAGTAGTAGAAATAATATTTTTAGACTTAAAATAAAATATTCGTTTGTTTGCCTAATTGGCAAGCGTGACAAAGTTTGTCCTTTTTATAAGGAGCTTTTGGTAAACCTATTACCAAATCTTTTCTAGAAAGTTTAGTGAGTAAATCAAGACTAGCATGACCAAGTCTTCTATGCCACAACCAACCATTGTCGTTGATAGTAACAAGACACTTGACCTCATTATCCACCGAACTATTCAAATCAATCATATAGACATTATTTTGTCTTTGACCCATGAGAATAGTTTTATTTTCCGAAATACAATGAATGATGCAATGCGATTTTTCAAAAATGACTTTGTGACCCAAGTCGCAAAGTTGACTTATACTAAGCAAGTTATGTTTAAGACCATCAACAAGCAATACATTATCAATAATAACATTTGATAGTTTAGAGATACTACCAATACCGATGATTTTACCCTTGCTATTATCCCCAAAGGTCACAAAGCCTCCGTCTTTAGGTGCAAGAGTAGTAAATTTCGTTTTGTCTCCCGTCTTATGTCTTGAGCATCCACTATCCAAGAACCACTTGTCCTCGTTAATTTTTGACCTCAAGCATACCTACAAAACAAGACGATCATTGATACCCTAATCCACTGTTGGGTCCTTGAGGGTTAGTGTCTCGACCCTTTGAAATCCAAACCAAGTCATTTCTATTTAATTTATATCTATAAGGGCAATAGACATAATCCTCAAAGTGATCACAACGGTTGCAAGTAAGACATTTAGCATGCACACTTGGTTTAACAAAACGATTATAAACTAAGTCATTTTTATGCAA
Organism: Primula vulgaris; assembly: GCA_963920805.1. NCBI lineage: Eukaryota > Viridiplantae > Streptophyta > Magnoliopsida > Ericales > Primulaceae > Primula > Primula vulgaris. The sequence continues at coordinate 20,330,124 of OY987222.1, forward strand.
GTTGTTTTTACGAGAGTGACTTGGTCGTCTATTTTCATTTTTAGTCATTTGTTTGGTGAATAGATTTTTATGCTTGGCCGTTAGAAGTGGGTTGTACCCTACACCGGTTTTATCATAAGCGCCTTGTTGAGAAGCTAATATAGTACTTAACATTTTACTTCCTTTAGTGAACTTAGCAAGAGTAAGTTCGGCGCTATCCGCCTTAAGTTTACATGAACTAAGGTCATTTACTAACTTATCATTTTCCATGGTAAGTTCGGCTTTTTTAGAGGTGAGTGAGTCATTTTTTATAGCTAAGTTTTCAAGTTCGTCTTGTAGAGTAATTAACATTTTTCTAAAAGATTTGTTTTTACCTCTAGCTTTTTCTAAAGAAGCTAACATATAATTTATGTCAAAGCTATCATTACTAGAAAGAGAAGAGTTAGAGGAGTGGAAGCTTACATCCTCGGTTTCGTCGTCTCTAGCCATGAGACATAGGTTTGCGACTTCTTCATTGTCGCTATCGGAGCTATCATCATCGTTCCCCCATGCGGCCATGAATGCCTTCTTGTATTCCTTTTTCTTTTCGAACTTGTCCTTTTTCTTCAAGGGACATTCATTTTGCATATGGCCGGGTTTGTGACACTTATAGCAAATAATTTCGTCCTTCTTGTTCGATTTGTCGGATGGCTCTCCCTTATATTCCTTTTTCCGAAATCGTTGTCCACCCTTCTTTTTCCAACTTAGGAACTTGTTGTAGCGTTTGCCGAAGAGTGCCATTTCATCATCCTCACTCGAAGAATCATTATCGCTATCGTCATTAGTTGTACTTTTGAAAGCGATGCCTTTCTTTTTTTTCGAGTCATCCTCTTGTTTTCGAGTTGGCATGTCTAGTTCATGGGTGCTTAATGATCCTATGAGGTTGTCGAGAGAGAGAGTGTTCATGTCCTTGGCTTCTTGTATAGCCGTCACTTTTGATTCCCATTTTCTCTGAAGACTACTTAGGATCTTTGTCACCATCTCCTTGCTAGAATACACTTTTTCAAGTCTTTTAAGATCGTTAGTAATCTTAGTAAAACGAGTGTACATAGAAGCAATAGACTCGTCATCATCAACTTTAAAAAGTTCATAATCATGAATAAGCATGCTAATTTTAGAGTCCTTAACTTGACTAGTTCCCTCGTGCATAATAGCTAGCTTATCCCACATTTGCTTAGCGGTATCACAACCGGAAATCTTATCATACTCACTAGGCGAGAGCGCACAAGTTATAGAAGTCATATCTCTACAATTAAGAGAAAAAGCACGGCGTTCATCCGTGTCAAGTTCTTCTACGAGTTTATTTAAACTATTTCTCCTAGGCGTTTTGTAGCCTTTGCTAATGCTAATCCATTGGTCTATTTCGTAACCACATAGAAAAAATTTCATAAGATCTCTCCAATACGGATAGTTTGTACCGTCAAAGAACGGGGGCCTAGTTATGGATTTTGAGTCAGCGTACGTAGACATATCGGATCTTTAAACTAAAAATCGTTAGATTTTATAAATAAAAGAGCTAGGGATACCAATTGTTGGTCCGTAAGTGTCTAAACCTTAGAGGGGGGGGGGGGTGAATAAGGTTTACGTACGATTTTCACGGAATAAAATATTTGAGCTATTAACAACGCTAATAGTAGAATTTATAACTAACCAAATTTTGTTAACTATATAATGCTAGTTTAAGCTATCCAAGCAAACAAAATAAGCAATAAATAAGTGCGGAAAATAAAAGTTCAAGGGAAAAGAAATAACACAAGATGTATAGAGGTTTGGCAAAACGCGCCTAGTCCTCTCCTCGGTATTCACACTACCGAGTATTTCACTAGAATCTTCTTCCCAAGATTACACCCTAACGAGCTAATCCACGGATTAAGCTCCCCCTTACTCTATGAGTATCCCGAATGAAAAGACCTAGAGCTTTTAAACAATACTCGCTTATAAAGCCTCTACCCGATCACTCGCTCACAATTGAGTTTATAATTCACTCTTACAAGTTTGAATTGAAATGTATCACTCACTAACAATTAAAATCTTGGTGTTTATATGATTACAATAAGATTTCACACGAGTATTTATGAATATAAGTGAGAAAAATGAAGTATAAGCTTGAGTATGATCTTGAAATAATAGCTTATTTGAGTGTGTGAATTGGGGTTTCTTCATTAAGGAATTTGGGGGCTATATGAAGGATAAATGGTCTTGTTACCGTTGTATGAAGGGTTATGTTTTTATCCAATGGTTTTTTGCAGTTTCCCAATTTTCCAGAATAAGCCAAAAAGCTATTTTTTGAATTTCTGCAGAAAACGATCGGTCGTTTTGTCATTTCGACCGGTCGTTTTTAAGACGACCTCACTGGAACATTTTGGACCAAAAACGATCGGTCGTTTTGTTTGTTTCGACCGGTCGTTTTTATCATGACCTCACTGGAACATTTTGGACCAAAAACGATCGATCGTTTGTCCAAAACGATCGGTCGTTTTTTCTGGCAGTTTCTCGGTTTTTCCGCTATACTCGAATGCTTGTATCTTCTTCGTTTTAAGTCCGATTATTGTTCCGCTTGAACCGTTGGCTTCGTATTTAAATACTCTATCATTTCGAACCTTTAACAAGCTAGATAAATTATTAGTACGCAAAACGAGCTTTTATCATGTTTTACATATTTTGTTATCATTAAAACAATTGATTATAAGAACATCGTTCAACAATGTTGGAGATATCACTTTTAGCTTGGTTGTGTCGAACTCAAAAAATACTCCTTCTAAAACATACTTCTAAAATATGCTTAGCTATAACTCAAAAAAAACTCCTTTTAATTAAACTGTCACTAGAAGGATGTAGTATCATTTAAACAGACTACCCCCTATTTTTTTTTTGCTTCTACCTTGTGCTGCCTAAGAGTTCCTATGGTAGAATTAATGTTGGTTACTCACCGGAAGCTGCAATGGGTTTTTTGTCAAGACTTTTGTTATGTCTCTAATTACTATAAGACGCGAACTAAACATGCAAGTCGCAATACACAACAAGTTTTCAACTTCTAAGTAGAATAAGCCCCGAGTTATTATCATTTGTCTGGGCCTGGGGCCCAGCCTCTTCGACGCGTATAAAAAAAGTGAGATTGCAGACGGAAATTGTTTGCTTCGCAACACCCTAATCGGGGACGATATGGCGACGGATTTTTGTTTCGCAGACAGATTTGATCATTTAGTGATAGATTTGTAACAGATTTGGCCGTCCCCAGTTGATATTTATTTTGTAGTGACGGGTAGATAACGTTATGAATTTTCATCATATAATTGATCGATCGTGGAATGGAAGTCACTTTAGAAATGTTCAATATGCTATAATTGATTCTTCAAGTCTTATCATGTCACCTATACAGATTTGTCCACTTATGAACGTTATAATATGGAAGTTCGAGTCTTGGAGACCCGGTTTACATTTGAAAACCGAATGTTAATATATACTGAGCTCTCTAGTGATCAGTTCTCACTTCGACACTCTAAAGCATATGGTAAGGCCAAGCACAACACCAGTTCCGGACTTTTGGGTCTTGGAGGCGACAAAAAAATAGGAATATTATTTTAACTATAAATGTGATACAAAATTAATTAAATTTAATTGAAACGAAACGAAAAATTCATACTGTTTTAAAAACACCTCAACCCGTTTTAAACTGACTCATTTGTTAGTGTATCAAACCTTAATTATTATTGAAGCACTGGACATCTTCTTAATTATTATTAAAAATAGACAATTTGAGGCCAGTGCAGTTTTACATCTTTTACTAAAAGTAGACTCATAACATACATCTTATTTAAGCGGTAGTCTAAAATATAAAAAGCAGATAAGTTTTTTTTTTTTAAGAATCAAAACAGATAAAAATATAAAGCATATGAAACATTAAAATGTATATGTATAGAAGTCAACAATCTGTATTTCAATTTCGGAAGCTAATTTAAACGTGAAAATATACTTCTAGACGTTGAATCAATTACTAAAGTCAATAATATGTATTTTTAAAAAACTGATGACTCAGGACTAAAATTTAAACAAGTTTCGGGGCAGAAATAAAACTTAAATAAGTCAAGTTTTTTGAACTCGTCAACAACGGGCTCATTGGTGGGATGTCACATTGCAATAAGATTTTTTTCGTAAGTCATTACTCTCATAATAATTTTATGCGTAGTTCACCTTACAAGTGATAAAAAAATATATTAATTTCGTAACCTTTTGGTATCGTTTTTTTTTTACTTAATAATTCAATCAAACACTAAAAAAACTTTTAAGTTATTTTTTACACTTTGATAATTTTCTCGTGTAGATTATAATATTTTTTTAAGGTTAAAAACAACTTTTAAACTTGTTTTTACATTTTAATAAGTTCATTTTAAGCTTAAAAACAACTTTTAAGCTTATTTTTATTGGGTCGGGCGACTGAACCTTAAAAAAAGTTTCGGCACAAAAAATCAAATTAAAAAATATTATAAAATACTAGTTATAACTAATATTGTCAACGACTGAGATATTGATATAAAATGACTCTCTTTTAAGCGAATCATTTGTTAATGGACCAAATATTAATTAAAAACATAACCATAACCCGACTTCGTTTAAAAGCCCAAAAATAAATCTCCTTACACGCAAAAACCCTATGAACACTATTATAAAACCCAAAACCCCCCTTCACAAAATTTCTCCCTCGCGTCTCCACACAACCTCTCTCTCTCTCTCTAGAACCACCACAGAACCAGCAAAGATGCCGCTAGACCCGTCGTCGCAGATCGTGGTGATTTTCGTACGAGTCACCGGAGGTGAAGTCGGAGCCGTGAGTTTATTGGCCCCGAAGATCGGACCGCTGGGTCTCTCTCCTAAGAAGATCGGTGATGATATCGCTAAGGAAACCGCTAAGGACTGGAAGGGCTTACGTGTCACCGTTAAGCTCACCGTCCAGAACCGTCAAGTTAAGGTACCGGAATGCATATTTATTTATTTATTAATTTATGATTTTTATTATTATTGTTTTAAGTTTGGTATCTCTTATTTTTTTCTGTTGTGTGTTTTTGTTAGTAAAATTAGAAAAATGCCAAGGGAAATTAAAATAGTGTTTTACTTTACGGGTCGGGTTATCTGGGTCATGTTAGGTTAAAATTTAATTCAATTGCTATACCTTTATTGGTGCTGAAGCTTTTTTTTAATGTGGATATTTGTTATTATTGAGGATACGGTAACAGAATGCATTTTTTTAATTAATGTATTTATTTTTATTGTTATGCGTTAAGTATCTCTTATTTTTAGTTGTTTTGTGTTTTGTGTTTTGTGTTTTGGATAGTAAATTTGAATAAGATTAGAAATATTGTTATCAGAAAGTTGATAAAAAGAGTTTGTTTATTTCGGTTTGGGTTATGTGGGTCGGGTTAGGGTTTGGGAAATCTAACCAAATTTCTATACGTTATTGGTGAATAGCTTAACCTGGTCTTATAATCATTTTTGAAGATGGAATATTGAGGCTAAGGTACAGGACGGAAACTATATTGTTAATTAATCATTATTGTTGTTACCATGTTATTATCTCTCATTTTGGCCTGCATCACTCTAGTACAATTAGAAATTACGAAAGGAAATATAAAGTGTGTTTAGTTTCAGGTCGGGTTATGTGAGTTAGGGCTTGGGAAACTATATTTTTAATTAATAATTAGTGTGTTTTATTGTTATTGTTTACCGGTTTACTATCTCTCGTTTGGCTGTTGTGTGTTTTTGTTCACTCGGTACACAGAGAAAAATGCGAAATAAAATAAAAAACAATGCGTTGATTTTCGGGCCGGGTAATCTGGGTCAAGTTAGGGTTATCTGGGTTATCTAAGGTACTACAAATCTTGTTTTTTTTTTCATTTTTACTGTTACTAGTATTGTTACGGTTTTAGTATCTCCTATTTTGGCTGTTGTGTGTTTTTGTGTTTGTATCACCGTAGTACAATTAGAAAATGCGAATGGAATGTGAGCTAGTGTGTTATTTTCGGTTCGGGTTATGTGGGTCGAGTTAGGGTTTGGTGAATAGCTTAACCTGGTCTTATAATCATTTTTTGAAGGTGGATATTTGTTATTATTGAGTCGATATAAAAATATGTTTGTAAATCTAATTGTTCTGTTTTTGAAGGATTAACTATGTCACTATGTGTAAATCTAAATGTGTAATCTATATCTATGGGTTTTGATGTATTATGAAAGAGAAATTGGAAAATGTGATGCGAATTCGATGTGTTATTAGTCTAATGACTTTGCTTAGGTGGTAAAATGTGTTTGTAAATAGAAACTGGTATTATTTATAAAAAAATTTTTTGAATGTGGATATTTTTTGTTATTGACTCAGTATAACTATATACTGTTAGTTTTTGAAGGTTTATCTATATCTTTATGTATATGTGTAGGTGTGATCTATATTTATTGGTTTTGATGTGTTTAGAAAGAGAACTTGGAAAATATGATATGAGTTTTTATGTGTTATCAGTCTTAAGGACTTTGCTTAGCTAGTCTTATGTGTTTGTAAAAAGAAATTGGAATAATGTAAAAGTTTTTTTGAAGGGTGGATGTTTGTATATAAAAAAAACTTATTTTGTTTATGAGTGAATAGTTTTGACAATAGAAAAGATTAAGTTGTTACATAGTAGCTGAAAAGCTTAAGATGCTTGATAGAGTTGATTTTGTTTTTTATTTTATGCAATTTTGATGTGTGCAGCCCCAGTGTGATATGTGTAGTTTAACACATTTCTATGTGTAATATTGGGAAATAGTCTTTGGGTTGTTAACTTGAGTTGATTTCTACTAACATGCTTCTTTTTGGTGTATCTTTTGCATTTTGTGTGCTCGTCCAGTTTATTTGTGTTAGTCGTTTGCATTTGGTTTAGAATTTGGAATTCTGTCTATGGTTGGGATGATTAAGGACATGGAAAGCTATATTTGTTGATTGTTTGGTAAACTGTAAATGCGTCCTTAATATTATTGATGAAGAGCATTTTAACATTTTGAACTGTGAGAAAAGCTTTGTCTTGTGTTTGAAAATCCGTTTTGCTGAAGTCATTTGACCATGTCAAAATTAAGGATCTATAATCGAGTGAGCGTATCAATGAAGTTCCAAGTAGATCTTTTGTTTAACTATCTGGATTATACTTGTATTTAAATCTTTAGTTTTAAATTCATGATTGAATATGCTTTGAAAATGTATAACCCAGGTTATTGAACGCACGTTGTAGGTTTAGGCTGTGTTGAAGGAAATTAGTCAATAGACACTAAATTTTGATGTTTCGGGACACTTTTTATAACGAACGCTGTAAAAATATTAGGGACAATCCATGGAAATTGAGAGGTAGAATAGAACTGAATGTGCATTTTTTTTTTTTCGAAAATGGGGATACTCAATTGATGTAAATGACTCTTTTAAATTTGGATTTTTAAGATACCAAGTTAGTTTTTGTAGTGTGTTTGGGCTTGGATTTCAACTTTTTAAATACTAGGTTACATAAGCAATGCAATCCTAAACGTGCTTCCAGAGTTTTTGGTGGCAGTGTCTAAATAACCGAAATGGTTGTGTTCATGCTCTATAGAGGGATAGTTGACGAAACAATTGCTTTAAAGCTGATGTTGTTTGACAGATTTGCTATACGTTACGTATTAATCTTGTGCAATTTTGATGTGAGGGAGAATCCTGCATTTGCTATTCATTTTTGCATATGCACAACGTCATATGTAGAGTAATACATCTGCATGTACAACTGCTGTTAATATTTTTGGGTTTTTATTTTGAGTTGATGTGTCACTAACCCACTACTATATTGGATTGTCTTTGTATTTTGTTTCCCTCGCTGGGCTTTTCCTGAAGTTTAGGGACCAAATTAATTACACTGCTGAAATTAGTAATTTATGATTGTTTCAAAGAAAATCTGAAGATAAGTAGATATTTTGCTAAATTATGTGGACCATTGTCATGTTTGGCCCTTCTTATTTTAAACTAATGTTGAAATTGTTTAAAATGTAATGCCCCTTCGTTATTTAGCTCAGATGTGATTTGATGGTTTTAAAAAAACAGTCATTAGGAACTAAAATTAACATTGAATTTGTTGGTTCTGGACAACAATTTTCAAAGGACCTCTGTTGATTTTGCGTAGGCATTTGAAAATGGCGGATAATCCATTGATAATATCATTTTGAGTTTGGAACTCCGTAGATTTATATAGTAGGTTTTTAAAAATGGGGGATAATATATTGATACATCGTGTTGTGTTTGGAACTATTTTTAATTTGGATGAATACGAACTTAGTTTTTGTTGTATGTATGGTCTGAATTGCAAGTTTATTGAAACAATACGTCCCATAAGCAATTCAATCTAAAATCTATTATTTATCTGATTGTAGCAACTTGATAGATGCCTTTAGCCAAGTAATTGAAATGGTCTTATGAGTTCTGAGGGTTAACATTTATCAAAGGACTTGCTTGTTATCGTTTCAAATTCCCCACTTTTCAAACACCTTGAGCAACCATGTTTCTGATTATTATAGGTGGTTTTTCTAATGATGTGTTTTTGGTTAGATAGAAGCAATCGAGAGCAAAAGTTCAAATCCTAAAGTAGCACTTTTATTATCAGACTTAACATCAAATGGGTCTAGAATCTAGATTTTAGAATCCTGCTATTGGACTTTCATTAAACATTCATAAATCATTCAAGGCAAGGTTTTTTTCAAACAAATGCATTCTTCTTTATAATACCAGAAAGAATATCCAAAATTCAGTATTCTGCAGTATTTTTTTCCATGCCTACACTTTAAAATCCACATGTTTGCATCAACTTCAAATGCAGTATTATTGTTTTTTTTTTCATATAAAATTAGTTTTACTCCCAGTCGGTAGATATGGAATGATACCCCTACTTTTAATTTACTGTCTGCTTTTTGATGCGCCTGCTAAGTGCTAATAATTTCATTTTGCATTTCCCTTCAAGGTGTCTGTTGTGCCCTCCGCTGCTGCTCTTGTGATCAAAGCCCTTAAGGAGCCAGAGAGAGACAGGAAGAAGGTTAAAAATATAAAGCATACGGGCAATATCACCCTTGATGAAGTCGTTGATATAGCACGAATAATGAGTCCGAGGTCTATGGCCAGGAGTTTTGTTGGGACTGTTAAGGAGATACTCGCTACATGCGTGTCTGTTGGGTGTACTGTTGATGGCAAGGACCCGAAAGACCTCCAAACTGAGATCGACGACGGTGATGTGGAGGTTCCAGAAGCGTGATGTGTGAGTTTTTTGTGGTGGAAGCTTTTGCTTTTCCTCGTCGTCGTGTTTACTTTGTAAAGTTGAATCTTTTCTTTGCTTTTTTGTTATCTTTTTCATATATTGATCCAACAGTAAACCTCAGAGAATCTATTTCCTCGTTTTTTTGTATAGTTAAAAGTACTTTATGAGAATTATTTTTGCTCCCGTTATCTTTTCAAATTTTCATTAACCCCTAGCATATTCATGTAGTTTTGGGTTGAACAACTGTGCCCCAAAACGAGAATTGAAGGCAGTGCATGATTTTAGGTTTTCAGTTTTAGTTTAATCTGTTTCTGAAAAGAAATCTGAACTGTGTAGGCGAGATGAGAAAGGGGGGGAAATACTGAATTGTACAAGTCATGCCCTCTCATCCATCTAGCTTTGTTTTCTCTGACCCTAATTTTCCAAATGTAATGCGATTTGTATTTTCTTCTATACGATTGCCTGGCCTGTGCAGGATATGTGTAGTATATTGTTGACACAAATCAAGTCCACAAGTCATTTTTCTGATCTGATTTTATCACAAGTTTCACCAGAAGAATTACAGTATTTGTAGAGAGATTAGGCAGCTCAGTAATTGTTTTTTGTTGATGGGAGACTTGTAAATATAAAACCAACCGAATTCATTGCAACTGTATTTATCAACAAACACCATCTTCTCGTTCCTTTTCGAAATTATTTATTGCAGCCCCATAAGCAATGCCTAATTTTGGGTGACAGTGGGAAATTTGAAAAACTACCCAAAATTCCCTTATTTATTCGCGTTAAGTAAGGATTGATCCAAAAAAACATAATTATTGAAAAATTGGTCACGCTATAAAATTTAATTTAAGTATTGGTCAATTAATCCTAAAACTAATTAAGAATTGATCAATTACTCATTAAATATAAAATAACTTCAAATTTTATCTCTCATTATCATTGTTTCTCTAAAAATACATAACTAAATAACTACGACCACCACCACCACCGTGCCGCCTCCGAGTGTTGCCGCTTCTGTCGTCTGCCCACAGTCCGTTCTCTCTGTAGTGATACTATATTTGAAGCTCTCAGTTGCGGTGTTACGATGAGAGATAGGCGAGGACAGGCGTAGCCCTAATTCACCGTTTTACAGAGATAGAGGAGAGAGAGACGAGTTGCTGAATATTATTGTTTCTGTTTATTATTATTATGTAATATATTATTACTTATGGAATGATTGTAGCCGTAGGATTAGTATTATGTGTTTTATTCTGAAGCGTAGGATCAATTAGGGTTAAATGAAGCAGCTCACCAGATGGTGACACGTGTCACTAAATCAACGGCTGAGATTGTGGCAGTTTGATAACTGCTATTAACTGCTCTAATTTCAAATAATTGCTATGTAGTATAAATATTTCAGTTTGTAACAGTTAAAGGATATAAAATCAATAAATCAGTTTCTAATTTTCGTTAATCTTCCTGTTAAACTCTCTAATACAGTACAAATTGGTATCAGAGCAGTTCGGTTCCATGGGTGGAAAACGTGCTCAAGCATCACAACAATCACAACCAACTTCTGCACCATTTAACGAAACTAACCAACCAATAGTTCAACCAGAAAATCAAACTCCTATGACTACTGATCAAAAAATTGATCAATTACAAAATTTAATGGCACAAATGAATGTCCAGCTACAAGAATTAAGCGAATCGCAAAGGCAAACTAAAAACAAAGAAGGGGAGAATGGATCTTCAAGCACACCTGGACAGTCCAATTTCAAAAACGCCAATGTTGAAGGCCTTCAAAATACGGTACCTGAACAAAACTTTCTTAATATTAGAACAGTGAGACTTGATTTCCCCAAATTTTTTGGTGAAAAATGTATGGAATGGGTTTATAAGGCTAATCAATTCTTTAATCTATATCATACTCCAGAAAATCAAAAGATAATGATCGCTAATTTACATTTTGAAGACAAGGCCTTAATCTGGTATCAAAACCAAGAACAAACAGGACAAATCACTACTTGGGAGGAATTTACAGAACAGGTTATAAGAAGATTTTCTGATAATCTTCATGAAAATGCTTTAGATTCACTAATCAAGTTAAAACAATCACATTCTGTTAAGGATTGCAAGGGAGAATTTGAATTAATTTCTAACAGGATAAAAGATCTAAGTGAATATCATAAATTAACTTATTTTGTAAGTGGGTTAAAGGATGAGATTGGTCTAATGGTTAAAATGCAATTTCCTAAAAGTATTGAGACTGCCTATGCCATAGCAACATATCAGGAACAAAGATTAGTACTGGAAAGGAAAAATGCTAATAAATCTTATGTGGGGTATAATAAGTTTAATCCAAATTCTCAAAACAACTACACTAAAATGCAAGGTTCTATTCCTAATTCTAATCTACCACCCATTAAAAGGTTAACTCCTAATGAAATGGAAGAAAGAAGAAAAAAGAATTTATGCTACAATTGTGATGAGAAATGGGTGAGGGGTCATGTTTGTATTAAGCCTAAAATATTCTTACTTCAAAATCAGTATTTTTACAGTGGGGAAGAAGTTGAAACTGAGTTTACTGAAGATAATGAAAATGATAGGGTGGATAAGGATGATAATCAACCAGAGATTACTTTACAAGTAATTACAGGGGGTGTAAATTCATCATCACTTAGGTTTGTTGGTAAAATTAATGGACAAAAGATTGGGATTTTGGTGGATTCTGGTAGTACACATAATTTTTTAGATCCAAAGTGGGTTAATAAACTAAAATTACCAGTTGTTAATAACCAAACAATGAGTGTTAAAGTGGCTAATGGGGACAGTTTGATGAGTGAGGGTTTGTGTAGAAACTTGAACTTAAAGATACAGGACCATAGAATTACAACAAATTGCTTAATCCTACCCTTAGTTGGTTATGATATGGTGTTAGGTGTCCAGTGGTTAAGTTCTTTGGGTCAAATAAATTGCAACTTTAAAAATTTGACCATGTCTTTTTATATTGGTAATGAATTAGTCTGTCTAAAGGGTATCAAAAACCAAAATGAAATCTCTGAATTAAACTATTTGGAAGGAAAATTAAACAAGGAAACAGGACTTATCTTTTAGCTTTATGCAGTAGAACTTCAGGAATCTACTCAAACCCAAATAACTGATCATGTGCTTGATGAGTATGTGGATGTCTTTGCTGAACCACAATCTTTACCACCTAAAAGGAAAATTGAGCATAAAATTGAATTAGAAAGTGATACAAACCCAATCTCTGTGAGATCTTATAGATATCCTTACTATCAAAAGTCTGAGATAGAAAAGATAGTTAATGATTTATTAAAAAGTGAGTTTATAAGACCATCTCAGTCACCTTTTTCATCTCCAGTTATATTAGTTAAGAAAGCAGATGGGTCATGGAGAATGTGTGTTGATTATAGAACTTTGAATCAAGTTAAAGTTAAGGATAAGTTTCCTATACCAGTGGTAGATGAGTTATTAGATGAATTAAATTGAGAAGAAATTTTCTCTAAGTTAGATTTAAGATGTGGTTATCATCAGATTAGGATGAATAAAGTGGATATACCAAAGACAGCTTTTAGAACTCATGAGGGTCAATATGAATTTTTGGTAATGCCATTTGGGTTAACTAATGATCCTGCCACATTTCAGAGCATTATGAATACTATGTTTAAACCTTATTTAAGGAAATTTGTGTTCGTATTTTTTGATGATATTTTAATATACAGTAAATCCAGAGCAGAACATCAAGAACACCTAAAAATAACCTTACAATTAATGAGAGATAATCAATTCTATGCTAAGATGTCTAAATGCAAATTCTAACAACAAGAAATTGATTACTTGGGGCACTTAATATCTAAAAATGGGATTAAGGCTGATCCTTCAAAAATTAAAAGTATGATTAATTGGCCAACACCAAAAAATGTTAAAGGAGTAAGAGGATTCTTGGGTTTAACTGGTTATTACAGAAAATTTATCAAAAATTATGGGGGAATAGCAAATGCACTGACTAATTTATTAAAGAAAGATGCTTTTTTATGGTCTGAGGATGCAGAAACTGCTTTTAAGAATCTAAAAATGGCTGTTACTACCCCACATGTCTTAACTTTACCAGATTTTAGCAAAAAATTTGTTATTGAATGTGATGCATCTGGGAATGGAATTGGAGCAGTACTACAGCAGGAAGGAAGACCAATCGCTTTTTATAGCAAATCTTTAAAAGGAAAAATGTTGGGTTTTTCTACTTATGAAAAAGAATTGTATGCCTTGGTACAATCTATTCAAAAATGGAGACCTTATATTTTTGGTACTGAATTTATAGTTAACACTGATCATCAGAGTTTAAAGTTTCTATTAGAACAAAAGATAGGTACTCCTACTCAACAAAAATGGCTTTCAAAACTTTTAGGGTACAATTTTAAAATAGTTTACAAACAAGGTACCTTAAATAAGGCAGCAGATGCTCTTTCCAGGATTGATGAAGGACTGAGATTAAACTCTTTTTTAGTAACAAGTCCTCTATCTGAAATTACAAATGAAATTATAGAGTGTTATTCTAAAGACAAAAAAATAGCTGAGATAAGCCAAGGTATTTTAAAGGAAAAATTATCAGCTACCTTTTATAAATGGAGTAATAACCTACTTTTTTACAAAGATAGATTGTACATTCCTAATGACCATAGTTTGAAATTAAAATTAATGAATATTTTACATTCTGATCCAACATGTGGTCATATTGGAGTACAAAACACAATAACTCAGGCTTATAAGGAGGTTTTTTGGCCTGGAATGAAAAATGACTTCAAAAAATTTGTGGATTCTTGTGATATCTGTCAAAGGTGCAAATATGGAAAAACTAATTCCTATGGGTTACTACAACCTTTACCAATGCCAGAAGCAATTTGGTCTGAAATAAGTATGGACTTCATTAATGGGTTACCTATATCTAAAGCTTACAACTGCATTTGGGTAGTAGTGGATTGACTAACCAAATATGCACATTTCATACCTTTAAAACATCCATTTACAGCCTCTGAATTAGCAACCAATTTGTTAAAAGAAATTTTTAGACTACATGGACTACCTAAGAAGATTGTATCAGATAGGGATGCTTTATTTACAAGTGCATTTTGGAGGGAATTGTTTAAACTTTTGGAGACAAAATTACTTTACAGTACAGCCTTTCATCCACAAACTGATGGTCAGACGGAAATTGTTAACAAAGCTTTGGAAACATATTTGAGATGTTATACAGGTGATTATCCAAAAAAATGGTCACAATGGATTTATTTGGCTGAGTATTGATACAATTCTACCCTACATGCAACAACAAAAATGAGCCCTTTCAAAGCCCTTTTATGGATACGAAGCACCAAGGATGTGTCATTACCTAATTTCAAAAGAAACTAAGCCAGAACTACATGAGCTATTAATGGAGAAAGAGGACGTTTTGTCCAGTTTAAAGAGGAACTATTTACAAGCCCAGAATAGGATGAAACAAAACGCAGACCTTAAGAGAGTGGATAAAAGCTACAAGTTGGGGGACTTTGTGTACCTTAAATTGCAACCATATCGCCAACAAAGTGTAGTACGAATGAGGAACCAGAAGCTATCACCAAGATTTTATGGACCTTATAAAATTGCAGAAAAAATGGGGTGAGTCGGATATCGTTTGGAACTACCAACAACAAGTGAAATACATCCTGTTTTTCATATTTCCCAATTAAAATTACAAATAAGGGACAAAGAGAAACTTGTACCTGAATTACCAGTTACAGATCTGAAAGGACGAATTCAACCTATTCCTATGCAGATTCTAGCTATACGAGAAAAAAAAAAGAGGCAATAGATTGTGGGAGGAGGTGTTGGTACAGTGGAGTGGTCAATTGGCAGAGGAAGCTACTTGGGAAAATTTAAAGAGGTTGATGAATCAATTTAAGGATCTTGAGGGCAAGATCGAGTCCAAGAAGGGAGGAATTTGTAGTGATACTATATTTGAAGCTCTCAGTTGCGGTGCTACGATGAGATAGGCGAGGACAAGCGTAACCCTAAATCGCCGTTTTACAGAGATAGAGGAGAGAGAGACGAGTTGCTGAATATTATTGTTTATGTTTATTATTATTATGTAATATATTATTACTTATGGAATGATTGTAGCCGTAGGATTAGTATTATGTGTTTTATTCTGAAGCGTAGGATCAATTAGGGTTAAATGAAGCAGTTCGCCAGACGGTGACACGTGTCACTAAATCAACGGCTGAGATTATGGCAGTTTGATAACTACTATTAACTGCTCTAATTTCAAATAATTGCTATGTAGTATAAATATTTCAGTTTGTAACAGTTAAAGGATATAAAATCAATAAATCAGTTTGTATGTATGTGTGGGTGATTTGCCTAGTTGTTTTATTGTATGAAAATCGTAGGTGCTTTTATTATAATGAAAGTAATTAAATAGAAGTAGTAATAAATAACATCAAATATTTGTAATAAATTTGTTTTAGTAAGAGTATATACATATGTAATTTGTATCATACAGCTGGAAAAATCACAATATTCAGGTATACAGACTTACAGTGTATATGTATGTGTGTTGCTTAGTTTTTTTTTATTGTGTGAGATTTGTAGGTGCGTTTATTATAATGACATTATTTGATTAAAAAAACTGCATTTTCACAGTTCACTTGTGTTTGATCTTTATCGATGGTGAAATATGAGTACTTGGGTGTATTAGCTTCTAATTTGTTTGACTTTAGCTTATCCACCTAACCATAGTTATCCGGTATTAGTTTTAATGACGAATTACGAGTACAACTGCATAGTAACTAATTTATTTGAATTTACGTTTTTCTCTTATCTAAGGCTCATGTAGACATAGACATCCATAAATATATATGGATACATATTACATATATAAGTGCTATTTAATCAAATATTCAGGTATACGTACACATACATATTTGTAGGTATGTTTATTATTGCAACAGTAATCGATTAAATTGTTTGCAGGTTTCGCTTGTGTTTAATCTATATTGATGGTGAAATATGAGTACTTATTAGCTTCTAGCGTGCTTGATTTTAGCTTTAATCATTGTTATTTAGTTTTAGTTTTGATGGCGAGTTACGAGTACAACCGCATATTTAGCTGATATTATGTTTGAATTTACGCTTTTCAGGTAGACCTACATATCTATATACATATGTTGAGTGCTTTCAATTCCTTTAGGTTTTTATTATTCTATGTAATGGTTTCTATTCAGTATATAAAAAAATTTAAGTTTTAACGGCACATGATTTGTGTGTTGACATGAATTTAGTCTCAAGTTAGACCTGTATTACAAGTATCTTAGAGGAAACTGAGAGAATCACAAGTCACAATTATTGAGCTCATGTAGATTTGAAAGTACTTAGTGTTTGACTTATGTGTGCTTAGGGAAGAAAGTTTAGTTAGTATTTACTCATTTTGTAACAGTTCAAAAGATGAGTTTCTAAATAGTGATTCCGAGGAATTTTGCGGATTGCGACTCCAATAATTAGTTATTAACTCGGAAATCGGAATTAAATTATTCTGTTGGAGGTATCACTTTTAGCTTGGTTGTGTCGAAATCAAAAAATACTACTTCTAAAATATCCTTTCAAAATATGCTTAGCTATAAGTCAAAAAATACTTATTCTAAAAATACTCCTTTTAATTAAACTGTTACTAGAAGGATGTAGTATCGTTTAAACAGACTACCCCCTACTTTTTTTGCTACCTTGTGCTGCCTAAGAGTTCCTATGGTAGAATTAATGTTGGTTACTCACCGGAAGCTGCAATGGGTTTTTTGTCAAGACTTTTGTTATGTCTTTAATTACTATAAGACGCGAACTAAACGTGCAAGTCGCAATACACAACAAGTTTTCAACTTCTAATTAGAATAAGCCCCGAGTTATTATCATTTGTCTGGGCCTAGGCTTAGCCTCTTCGACGCGTACAAAAAGAGTGAGACTGCGGACGGGCTTCCCAACACCCTAATCGGGGACGGTATGGCGACAGATTTTTATTTTACTGACAGATTTGATCATTTAGTGATAGATTTGTAACAGATTTGGCCGTCCCCAATTGAAATTTTTCCGGACTTTTGGGTCTTGGAGGCGACAAAAAAATAGGAATATTATTTTAACGGTAAATGTGATACAAAATTAATTAAATTTAATTGAAACGAAACATTCATACTGTTTTAAAAACATATCAACTTGTTTTAAACTGACTCATTTGTTTGTAGATCAAACCTTAATTATTATTGAAGCTTTAAACATCTTCTTAATTATTATTAAAAATAGACAATTTGAGGTCAGTGCAGTTTTACATCTTTTACTAAGAGGAGACTCATAACATACAGCTTATTTAAGTTGTAGTCTAAAATATAAAAAGCATATAAGTTTTTTTTTAAGAATCAAAATAGATAAAAATATAAAGCATATGAAACATTAAAATGTATATGTCAACAATTTGTATTTTAAATTTGGAAGCTAATTTAAACGTGAAAATATACTTTTAGACGTTGAATCAATTACTAAAGTCAATAATATGTATTTTGAAAAAACAGATCACTCAGGACTAAAATTTAAACAAGTTTCGGGGCAGAAATAAAACTTAAATAAGTCAAGTTTTTTGAACACGTCAACAACGAGCTCATTGGTGGGATGTCACGTTGCAATAAGATTTTTTTTCATAAGTCATTACTCTCATAATATTTTTAAGCGTAGATCATCTTACAAGTGATAAAAAAAGATGTTAATTTCGTAAATTTTTTATATCGTTTTTTTTTTTACTTAATAATTCAAACAAACACTAAAAAAAACTTTTAAGTTATTTTTTACACTTTGATATTTTTCTCGTGTAGATTATAATATTTTTTTAAGGTTAAAAATAAATTTTAAACTTGTTTTTACATTTTAATAAGTTCTTTTTTAAGCTTAAAAACAACTTTTAAACTTTTTTTTATTGGTTCGGGTGACTGAAACTTAAAAAAAAATTCAGCATATATAATCAATTTAAAAAATATTGTAAAATGTTAGTTATAACTAATATTGTCAAGGAATGAGATATGAGGTTGGATTTTTATACTACACTTTTTCTGAAAAAACGCACAAACCGTAAAAAAAATGTACGGTTTGCAGAAATTTTATACATACCGTAGATTAAATCTACGGTCTGGATCAATCCACTGCAGAACGTAGATTAAATCTACGGTTTACAGTGGATTGATCCAGACCGTAGATTTAATCTACGGTTTACAGTCAATCCACTGTAAACCGTAGATTTAATCTACGGTCTGGATCAATTCTGTGTAAATTACACAGTCAGTCCCTACTTTTCAGAAATTACACAGTCAGTCCCTACGCGAAAATTACACAGACAGTCCCTTGAAAACAGAATTTCATGTTTTTTTTTAAAAAAACAAACTTTTATACTATACTCTCTCTCTTTCTCTCAAAAACCCCCAATTTTCATCCAAAAAAACCACCCAAATCAATCAACTACAATAACTATCAACTTTCTTAACAAAAAACCCCAAATCATCAATCAAATTTATCCATAATTCAAGGTATTTCTTTTATTCTCTAATTTATTATTTATTTTGTGTAATTTCAATTTGTAAAATAGGAAAAAATATATAAAATATGCAAATCCATAATTCTCTTAGCTATATATAATTGTTTGTTGTTTGTTTATATTAATTATAGAAATTATAATAATTGTTGATATTTGTCCCATTTTTGCATTATTTATTTTTTTTGTGTAATTTCAATTTGTAAAATAGGAAAAAATATATAAAATATGCAAATGGATAAGTCACTTAGCTATATATAATTGTTTGTTGTTTGTTTATATTAATTATAGAAATTATAATAATTGTTGATATTTGTCCCATTTTATAAAAAAATTAGGGTTTTTATTCAAAATTGTTTATTTAGATATTTATTACTAATGGTTTGGTTATGATGTTACATGTTTATGATGGTTATTTGTTTTGATTGAGAAAAATAAAAATTGTTACGCTTTATTAATATTTACCCGTTTTGAAAATTAGGAGTTTTATAAAATTATGTTTTTTAATTAGTTTGTTTGCCCAAATCACCAATAAAAATTGGGGTTGTTGATATTGTTCCCGTTTTATAAAAAAATTGAGTTATCATTGTTTGGTTATCATTAAATGTGTTTGGTTATGATTAAAAAATTGAGTTATCATTGTTTGGTTATGATTAAAAAATTGAGTTATCATTGTTTGGTTATAATTGAGTTATCATTGTTTGGTTATTATTAATTGGTTATCGTTGAGTTATCATTATCTAGTTATCATTAATGGGTTATCATTGAGTTATCATTGTTTGGTTATCATGGTTATCATTGTTTAATTAGATAATTAAAATAATTGTTTGGTTATCATTAAATGTGTATGTTTCTTATGTTGTTTTTATTGTTAAAAATAAAAATAGTTAGGATGGCAGAACCAGGTCCACAGATTAAAGGCAGGATGGGCATTTTACGACAGACCGGTCATATTTCAAATACGACTTGGGATGCTGCAAGAGAAGCGGGTAGAGGAGATGCCCATAAGATTAGGATTTATAATTATAGTTGGCAGATACCGACGCCTGACAGGGTAGTTCAAAATATGATTAGAGCTGGTTTTTATGGTATTCACGCTATAGGTAATTATAGCGTAGACCGAGGCTTGCTTACAGCCTTAATTGATAGGTGGCGTGATGAAACGCACACGTTCCATTATGTCGGTGGAGAGTTGGGGATATCTTTACAGGATGTAGAGATTATGCTTGGTCTCAGGGTGGATGGTCTTGCTGTTACCCGATCGGAGCGGAATGATAACAGGGCGAGCATGTTAGATATGATAGAGAGTTTGTTGGGTGTTAGACCAGCTGACAATCAAGTGGATACAAACTGTTTGACAGTTAGACTTGATTGGATGTTACACACCTTTGGTGAATTACCGCCCAACCCTAGTGAGGAACGTTTGCTATATCAGTCTAGGGCTGCCATGTTATTATTACTGGGGGCACATGTGTTTTCAGATAAGAGCAGTGATCAGATTCCACTCTGGCCTCTGCCATTTCTGGAGGATTTTGACAGATGTGCTGAGTACAGTTGGGGATAAGCTCTTCTGGCCTGGTTAGAGGCTAATCTATGCAAATTGGTACGTTGTAAGGCAAACGGAGTAAGCGGGGCGGTGATGTTTCTCAATATGTGGGCGATGATCAGACTACTGCCGGTTAGACCATGTGAAGAGTTGCCGGAAGATATCGAGCCACCTGAGGGCTTGCCTAGGTTCCCCCTCGGTTACAGGTATGATATTATTTAGTTTTTGTATTGGATTTGTGTTTTTTTTAGGGTGTCATCTATCATTTACTTATCTTATTTATATTTATATGTTGTATATGGTTGTATTGGTCTTAACGGCGAATTTGGTACGGGGACGTCACCGGATTACATGAGATGGTATAGAGAGAGGACCCGCATCTTTATAAACCCACCTGAACTTGCCCGGCCATCGCACGGTTTCCGGGAGCATACAGGGTTGTTCAATAAAATGGTAACAACTTATTAAAGTTCATTAATATATGATTGTTATTTTTTTGTTTGGGTATTTCAATACTTATAAATCGTTTTTTATTGGGTCTTTTTTTCAGAAAGCGATATTGCGCCGCAATTTCAAATCGTTCAAACGGCTAAAAGCTAAACCGGAAGTGGACTTACTACGTGCGGATTTCGCTGAAATGGGAATGAATCCGTATGAGTCAGCTGATGAACAGTCGGATGAGGAGGATGACGATGACGACGATGATGGTGATGACGACCTACGTTACGACCCAAGAATTTACATTAGGGCTTCAAGTTGTCGGCGTCCCGGCGAAAGAGGCAGAGGGGAAGGCGAATCTAGTAGGGGCGGGCGTAGCGAGGGTAGAAGATCGAGTGGAGGTCGACCCCCGACTATAGATCAGGGTTCGGGTCCGAGTTCAAGCGGTCATGGTCGTCGTGCTTCTTTTGCTGGGTCGGACTACGTTCAGGATGATGTTCCGTTCGATCATCATAGACAATCATTTGGGTCGCACGACAGTTGGAGTCGAGGATTGACACTTACATCCCACGAGCGTGCTCCGCATCCAGAATCGCAGCATCGACAGAGACGTCGTCCGGAGCTAAACGAAATCGAAGAGTCTACTGAGCCGTCATCGGATAGATTAACATCGGCGGGAAAGATGCTCCCTACGTCCAACTTTAAAGGATTTACTCGTTACAAAAAAAAATAAATGCACATTTGTGTTTTTTGCATTTGATTTCTATGTTTGATTTGTACATTATAAATTCTTAAGTTTAATTTGATTCGTATGTTTGATTTGTATGTTTGTAAAAAATATTATGTATTTTAATTGATAGGACCAATATTGAGTTTTTACAAAATGCAGGGACTGATTTGCAATTTTCTGAAAAATACATACAAACCGTACATTTAATGTACGGTTTGTATGTATTTTATGCAAACCGTAAAAAAAATGCACGGTTTGTACCCTTGATTTAAGCAGTGGTCATTTTACGAATGTACTTTTTGCACTGAATCACCGTTAATAACGTAAAAAAGAAAAAACTACAAACCGTAAAAGTAATCTACGGTTTGTAGTGTAAATGACATTGGATACCATATCCATCAAATTCATCCGACAACACTTTATTACTTTTGAATTATTATGAGTTGACAACCCTATCCGAAAATGACTATTCAATGCATTATTAAAGTTTGGAAATGACTACACCAAAAAAAACACTACAAACCGTAAAAGTAATCTACGGTTTGTAGTGTAAATGACATTGGATACCATATCTATCAAAATAAATCCGACAACACCTTATCACTTTTGAATTATTATGACTTGACAACCCTATCCGAAAATGACTACTCAATGCATTATTAAAGTTTGGAAATGACACCACCTTGTGGGGTTTCTGAAATTAACACTATAAATATGGCTCATTTTTGCCAATTCTAACAAACCCTAAAATCAAACACAAACACTTTTCAAAAATCTCTTAAAAAAATACTCCTTTCTCCCCCAAAAAAAATATAAACAAACACTTTTCGAAAATGAATTACAACTATGGTTATGACAATAACCAATGGAATAACAACAATGCGAATTCCTCAAACGATGAGCTAACTGATTATACAGAGCACTTTGAAGTTGATGAAATGACTTGGGATACAAGGGATGAAATGCTTGCGGATCTTTCTGATGTGGCTGGAAATTAGGGTTTCATTCTTACGATTCGTAGGTCTGGAGGGGGTGATGGGAGCAGAACACCGTATGTTGATATTGTGTGTGATAAATCGGGGGTTTACGAAAAAAAGAAACCATCTTCCGTAAATTCAGGTACAAAGAAAAAAGATTGTCCATTTTTCATTAAAGGTTACGTAGTTAATGGTGAATGGATGTGTCAAGTAGAAAATGGACAACATAACCACCCACCTCCAACTTACCTCCAAGGGCAAGCACGACGTGCTCGTTTAACCCAAGATGAAAAAGAAATGGTTAAAACTTTAAGGCAAAGTAGTTTTAAAGTTAGTGCAATATTAGAGGCCATAAAAAATCGAAATCCTGACAATGTATCAAACACAAAAACGATACATAATTTTTTGGCTGGACTGAAATTTAAAGAACGAGATGGTAGAAACCCGATACAGGAACTGTTTAATTTGTTGGATAGACATCGCTACACATTCTACTATAATATGAACCCAACAACCCATTGCCTTGAGAACTTGTTTTTTGCACACCCCGATTCTATAAGGATGTTCAAAGCTTTTCCTGATGTCTTGTTAATGGATTGTACATATAGGACAAACCGTTTTAATATGTCATTTCTAGAAGTCGTAGGAATGACATCAACGAACCAAACATATTGTTTAGGTTTTGTTTTCATGAGTGACGAGACAAAGGAAAGTTATATATGGGCATTGGAAAAATTCAAAGATACATTGGAGGGTTGTATACTACCTAGGGTGTTTGTAACCGATAGGGAAATGGCCTTGATAAATGCTTTATCCGTTGTTTTTCCCGATTCTCATCATATTTTGTGCACTTTTCATATTGCAAAAAATGTTTTGAAAAACTGCCGTAAAAAAATCCCTGACGAGGAGTGGCAAACGTTTCTAGATGATTGAGGTTTATTGGTTGATTCTGAGTCGATAGAGGAGTATAATCATAACCGAGCTTCTTTCAATTCCTCTTACAAATCGTACCCTGCTGTGATTAAGTATGTAGACAAGCTTTTAAATGATTATGCTGAAAAGTTTGTTGCATGCTATACCAACCATACAACACATCTAGGTAACAAAACTAGCAATCGAGCCGATCAACAACATGCTAAGCTGAAAAGATCCCTTTTCCACAAATATTGGCACCCTTGAAAATGTTTGGGTAGAGGTGAATAGAATTTTAGAAAAACAGTTTGAGGATATTAAGATGAAGTTGGATAAATGCAAGTCTTATTTTCCACATTCTGAACGAACACCTCTATTTATAAATCTTAGGTCGTATATCACATACTATGCCTTTGATTTATTATTTCAAGAACACAAAAAATGTAGTGGCCAGGCTGATGAGAATTGTTCTTGCGGTTTCAAATTGTCTCACGGTTTACCTTGTCATCATATTATAAGTGAACATATTTTATTCGGGAAGCCTCTTCCTCTAGAATATATTCGGGAAATTGTTTGCTTCCCAACACCCTAATCGGGGACGGTATGGCGACGGATTTTTGTTTTGCTGACAGATTTGATCATTTAGTGATAGATTTGTAACAGATTTGGCCGTCCCCAGTTGATATTTATTTTGTAGTGACGGGTAGATAACGTTATGAATTTTCATCACATAATTGATCGATCGTGGAATGGAAGTCACTTTAGAAATGTTCAATATGCTATAATTGATTCTTCAAGTCTTATCATGTCACCTATACAGATCTGTCCACTTATGAACGTTATAATATGGAAGTTCGAGTCTTGGAGACCCGGTTTACATTTGAAAACCGAATTTTAATATATACTGAGCTCTCTATTGATCAGTTGTGACTTCGACACTCTAAAGCATATGGTAAGGCCAAGCACTACACCGGTTCCGAACTTTTGGGTCTTGGAGGCGACAAAAAAATAGGAATATTATTTTAACGGTAAATGTGATACAAAATTAATTAAATTTAATTGAAACGAAACGAAAAATTCATACTATTTTAAAAACACCTCAACCCGTTTTAAACTGACTCATTCGTTAGTGTATCAAACCTTAATTATTATTGAAGCACCGGACATCTTCTTAATTATTATTAAAAATAGACAATTTGAGGCCAGTGCAGTTTTACATCTTTTACTAAGAGTAGACTCATAACATACATCTTATTTAAGCTGTAGTCTAAAATATAAAAACCAGATAAGTTTTTTTTTTAAGAATCAAAACAGATAAAAATATAAAGCTTATGAAACATTAAAATGTATATGTATAGAAGTCAACAATCTGTATTTTAAATTTGGAAGCTAATTTAAACGTGAAAATATACTTTTAGACGTTGAATCAATTACTAAAGTCAATAATATGTATTTTGAAAAAACTGATGACTCACGACTAAAATTTAAACAAGTTTCGGGGCAGAAATAAAACTTAAATAAGTCAAGTTTTTTGAACTCGTCAACAACGGGCTCATTGGTGGGATGTCACATTGCAATAAGATTTTTTTTCATAAGTCATTACTTTCATAATAATTTTAAGCGTAGTTCACCTTACAAGTGATAAAAAAAGATATCAATTTCGTAACCTTTTGGTATCGTTTTTTTTTTACTTAATAATTCAAGCAAACACTAAAAAAAACTTTTAAGTTATTTTTTACACTTTGATAATTTTCTCGTGTAGATTATAATATTTTTTTAAGGTTAAAAACAACTTTTAAACTTGTTTTTACATTTTAATAAGTTCATTTTAAGTTTAAAAACAACTTTTAAACTTTTTTTTATTGGGTCGGGTGACTGAAACTTAAAAAAAGTTTCGGCACAAAAAATCAAATTAAAAAATGCTAGTTATAACTAATATTGTCAACGAGTGAGATATTGATATAAAATGACTCTCTTTTAAGCGAATCATTAATGGACCAAATATTAATTAAAAACATAACCATAACCCGACTTCGTTTAAAAGCCCAAAAATAAATCTCCTTACACGCAAAAACCCTATCAACACTATTATAAAACCCAAAACCCCCCTTCATAAAATTTCTCCCTCGCGTCTCCACACAACCTCTCTCTCTCTCTCTAGAACCACCACAGAACCAGCAAAGATGCCGCTAGACCCGTCGTCGCAGATCGTGGTGATTTTCGTACGAGTCACCGGAGGTGAAGTCGGAGCCGTGAGTTTATTGGCCCCGAAGATCGGACCGCTGGGTCTCTCTCCTAAGAAGATCGGTGATGATATCGCTAAGGAAACCGCTAAGGACTGGAAGGGCTTACGTGTCACCGTTAAGCTCACCGTCCAGAACCGTCAAGTTAAGGTACCGGAATGCATATTTATTTATTTATTAATTTATGATTTTTATTATTATTGTTTTAAGTTTGGTATCTCTTATTTTTTTCTGTTGTGTGTTTTTGTTAGTACAATTAGAAAAATGCCAAGGGAAATTAAAATAGTGTGTTATTTACGGGTCGGGTTATCTGGGTTGTGTTAGGTTAAAATTTAATTCAATTGCTATACCTTTATTGGTGCGAAGCTTTTTTTTTTAATGTGGATATTTGTTATTATTGAGGATACGGTAACAGAATGCATTTTTTTAATTAATGTATTTATTTTTATTGTTATGCGTTAAGTATCTCTTATTTTTAGTTGTTTTGTGTTTTGTGTTTTGGATAGTAAATTTGAATAAGATTAGAAATATTGTTATCAGAAAGTTGATAAAAAGAGTTTGTTTATTTCGGTTTGGGTTATGTGGGTCGGGTTAGGGTTTGGGAAATCTAACCAAATTTCTATACGTTATTGGTGAATAGCTTAACCTGGTCTTATAATCATTTTTGAAGATGGAATATTGAGGCTAAGGTACAGGACGGAAACTATATTGTTAATTAATCATTATTGTTGTTACCATGTTATTATCTGTCATTTTGGCCTGCATCACTCTAGTACAATTAGAAATTATGAAAGGAAATATAAAGTGGGAAACTATATTTTTAATTAATAATTAGTGTGTTTTATTGTTATTGTTTACCGGTTTACTATCTCTCGTTTGGCTGTTGTGTGTTTTTGTTTTTGTTTTTGTTCACTCGGTACACATAGAAAAATGCGAAATAAAATAAAAAACAATGTGTTGATTTCGGGCCGGGTAATCTGGGTCAAGTTAGGGTTATCTGGGTTATCTGAGGTACTACAAATCTTGTTTCTTTTTTTCATTTTTACTGTTACTAGTATTGTTTCGGTTTTAGTATCTCCTATTTTGGCTGTTGTGTGTTTTTGTGTTTGTATCACCGTAGTACAATTAGAAAATGCGAATGGAATGTGAGCTAGTGTGTTATTTTCGGTTCGGGTTATGTGGGTCGAGTTAGCTTAACCTGGTCTTATAATCATTTTTTGAAGGTGGATATTTGTTATTATTGAGTCGATATAAAAATATGTTTGTAAATCTAATTATTCTGTTTTTGAAGGATTAACTATGTCACTATGTGTAAATCTAAATGTGTAATCTATATCTATGGGTTTTGATGTATTATGAAAGAGAAATTGGAAAATGTGATGCGAATTTGATGTGTTATTAGTCTAATGAGTTTGCTTAGGTGGTAAAATGTGTTTGTAAATAGAAACTGGTATTATTTATAAGATTTTTTTTTGAATGGGGATATTTTTTGTTATTGACTCAATATGACTACATACTGTTAGTTTTTGAAGGTTTATCTATATCTTTATGTATGTGTAGGTGTGATCTATATTTATTTGTTTTGATGTGTTTAGAAAGAGAACTTGGAAAATATGATATGAGTTTTTATGTGTTATCAGTCTTAAGGACTTTGCTTAGCTAGTCTTATGTGTTTGTAAAAAGAAATTGGAATAATGTAAAAGTTTTTTTGAAGGGTGGATGTTTGTATATAAAAAACACTTATTTTGTTTATGAGTGAATAGTTTTGACAATAGAAAAGATTAAGTTGTTACATAGTAGCTGAAAAGCTTAAGATGTTTGATAGAGTTGATTTTGTTTTTTATTTTATGCAATTTTGATGTGTGCAGCCCCAGTGTGATATGTGTAGTTTAACACATTTCTATGTGTAATATTGGGAAATAGTCTTTGGGTTGTTATCTTGAGTTGATTTCTACCAACATGCTTCTTTTTGGTGTATCTTTTGCATTTTGTGTGCTCGTCCAGTTTATTTGTGTTAGTCGTTTGCATTTGGTTTAGAATTTGGAATTCTGTCTATGGTTGGGATGATTAAGGACATGTAAAGCTATATTTGTTGATTGTTTGGTAAACTGTAAATGCGTCCTTAATATTATTGATGAAGAGCATTTTAACAGTTTGAACTGTGGGAAAAGCTTTGTCTTGTGTTTGAAAATCCGTTTTGCTGAAGTTATTTGACCATGTCAAAATTAAGGATCTATAATCGAGTGAGCATATCAATGAAGTTCCAAGTAGATCTTTTGTTTAACTATCTGGATTATACTTGTATTTAAATCTTTAGTTTTAAATTCATGCTTGAATATGCTTTGAAAATGTATAACCCAGGTTATTGAACTCACGTTGTAGGTTTAGGCTGTGTTGAAGGAAATTAGTCAATAGACACTAAATTTTGATGTTTCAGGACACTTTTTATAACGAACGCTGTAAAAATATTAGGGACAATCCATGGAAATTTAGAGGTAGAATAGAACTGAATGTGCATATTTTTTTTTTCGAAAATGGGGATACTCCATTGATGTAAATGACTCTTTTAAATTTGGATTTTTAAGATACCAAGTTAGTTTTTGTAGTGTGTTTGGGTTTGGATTTCAACTTTTTAAATACTAGGTTACATAAGCAATGCAATCCTAAACGTGCTTCCAGAGTTTTTGGTGGCAGTGTCTAAATAACCGAAATGGTTGTGTTCATGCTCTGTAGAGGGATAGTTTACGAAACAATTGCTTTAAAGCTGATGTCGTTTGACAGATTTGCTATACGTTACGTATTAATCTTGTGCAATTTTGATGTGAGGGAGAGTCCTGCATTTGCTATTCATTTTTGCATATGTACAACGTCAAATGCAGAGTAATACATCTGCATGTACAACTGCTGTTAATATTTTTGGGTTTTTATTTTGAGTTGATGTGTCACTAACCCACTACTATATTGGATTGTCTTTGTATTTTGTTTCCCTCGCTGGGCTTTTCCTGAAGTTTAGGGACCAAATTAATTACACTGCTGAAATTAGTAATTTATGATTGTTTCAAAGAAAATCTGAAGATAAGTAGATATTTTGCTAAATTATGTGGACCATTGTCATGTTTGGCCCTTCTTATTTTAAACTAATGTTGAAATTGTTTAAAATGTAATGCCCCTACGTTATTTTGCTGAGATGTGATTTGATGGTTTTAAAAAAACAGTCAATAGGAACTAAAATTAACATTGAATTTGTTGGTTCTGGACAACAATTTTCAAAGGACCTCAGTTGATTTTGTGTAGGCATTTGAAAATGGCGGATAATCCATTGATAATATCATTTTGAGTTTGGAACTCCATAGATTTATATAGTAGGTTTTTAAAAATGGGGGATAATATATTGATACATCGTGTTGTGTTTGGAACTATTTTTAATTTGGATGAATACGAACTTAGTTTTTGTTGTATGTATGGTCTGAATTGCAAGTTTATTGACACAATACGTCCCATAAGCAATTCAATCTAAAATCTATTATTTATCTGATTGTAGGAACTAGATAGATGCCTTTAGCCAAGTAATTGAAATGGTCTTATGAGTTCTGAGGGTTAACATTTATCAATGGACTTGCTTGTTATCGTTTCAAATTCCCCACTTTTCAAACACCTTGAGCAACCATGTTTCTGATTATTATAGGTGGTTTTTCTAATGATGTGTTTTTGGTTAGATAGAAGCAATCGAGAGCAAAAGTTCAAATCCTAAAGTAGCACTTTTATTATCAGACTTAACATCAAATGGGTCTAGAATCTAGATTTTAGAATCCTGCTATTGGACTTTCATTAAACATTCATAAATCATTCAAGGCAAGGTTTTTTTCAAACAAATGCATTCTTCTTTATAATACCAGAAAGAATATCCAAAATTCAGTATTCTGCAGGATTTTTTCCCATGCCTACACTTTAAAATCCACATGTTTGCATCAACTTTAAATGCAGTATTATTGTTTTTTTTTTCATATAAAATTAGTTTTACTCCCAGTCGGTAGATATGGAATGATACCCCTACTTTTAATTTACTGTCTGCTTTTTGATGCGCCTGCTAAGTGCTAATAATTTCATTTTGCATTTCCCTTCAAGGTGTCTGTTGTGCCCTCCGCTGCTGCTCTTGTGATCAAAGCCCTTAAGGAGCCAGAGAGAGACAGGAAGAAGGTTAAAAATATAAAGCATACGGGCAATATCACCCTTGATGAAGTCGTTGATATAGCACGAATAATGAGTCCGAGGTCTATGGCCAGGAGTTTGGTTGGGACTGTTAAGGAGATACTCGCTACATGCGTGTCTGTTGGGTGTACTGTTGATGGCAAGGACCCGAAAGACCTCCAAACTGAGATCGACGACGGTGATGTGGAGGTTCCAGAAGCGTGATGTGTGAGTTTTTTGTGGTGGAAGCTTTTGCTTTTCCTCGTCGTCGTGTTTACTTTGTAAAGTTGAATCTTTTCTTTGCTTTTTTGTTATCTTTTTCATATATTGATCCAACAGTAGACCTCAGAGAATCTATTTCCTCGTTTTTTTGTATAGTTAAAAGTACTTTATGAGAATTATTTTTGCTCCCGTTATCTTTTCAAATTTTCATTAACCCCTAGCATATTCATGTAGTTTTGGGTTGAACAACTGTGCCCCAAAACGAGAATTGAAGGCAGTGCATGATTTTAGGTTTTCAGTTTTAGTTTAATCTGTTTCTGAAAAGAAATCTGAACTTTGTAGGCGAGATAAGAAAGGGGCGGAAATACTGAATTGTACAAGTCATGCCCTCTCATCCATCTAGCTTCGTTTTCTCTGACCCTAATTTTCCAAATGTATGCAATTTCTTCTATAGGACTGCCTCGCCTGTGCAGGATATGTGTAGTATATTGTTGATACAAATTAAGTCCACAAGTCATTTTTCTGATCTGATTTTATCACACAAGTTTAACCAGAAGAATTACAGTATTTGTAGAGAGATAAGACAGCTCAGTAATTCTTTTTTGTTCATGGAGACTCTTAAAAATAAAACCAACCGAATTCATTGCAACTGTATTTATCAACTAACACCATCTTTTGGTTCCTTATTCGAAATTATTTATTGAACAACACTCTTATATCAAAACAACACTTATTATTTTATTTTAGCAAATTTTTACAATGAGAGAGAGAGTTACACACTTGTTATTTGCTTGCCAATGGAGAAGGCATATCTTTCCTTATATAGGCTAAGCATGACAGAAAAGTAAAGCGCATTATGCGCACTAAAACGCATTATCAGCGCACTATCATAAAATGCCAAAACATGGGCGGCTAAGGGGAAAAAGAAGTCAACATACTGGCCCATATAAAGAATAGATTCTCAGCTTTTCCGTAAATCACGCCGGGTGCTGATTGGGCCCCATCGAACACGTGAAAGATGGTAGTGAGTGAAGGAATATGTCTTAAGAATACAAAATGTGCTTTAGGCCTTCCTCTAGAAGATGATCCAAATAATCTTCCATATCTTCGTTACTCTGTGCAAAATCTTCTTCTTCTGCCCCAGAGTCTTCATCCATTAAGGAATTAGATTTCGAAGAATTATTCTTTAGACAATCAGAAAAATCAATATCTAATTGACTTTGTACCAAGGCAAATAATTTGGCTTTTAATTCAATAGGAGAAGCAGTAGGAAACTTCTTTTGGAGATCTGCTAATGAAGGCAAATCTAATTTTGAAGATTTTTGTTCGGGTGCATATTCCCGTTCCATTTTTTTAAAAGACTCAATAGCCTCTTTTATTTTTATAAGGATAAGTTTATAGTCAAATTTTGACCACCATTTATAATATGATTGTCTGACCAAAGCCATAATACCAACCTCAGTTGGTTTAACAGCGTAGGACCATTGCCAGATCCATGGTAAGCTGAATAAAGTAATAAAATGAAGTAAATTACTTCCTTTAATAATTTTGGTACCCTTAAGTTTAGGGTTATGCAAAAGATAATCTTTGTATAGAATAAAAATATCTGGAGGGAGAATATCCTCATTGGGACCCATAAAAGCAAACCATTGATAAAACCAATATGGAAGGTCTTGGGTTAATAAAGATGGTTCTAAACGGATGAACCAAGTATGTTTCTCTGCCCTATTTTGGTAATAAAAAACATATTTCTAGGCAGAGATATAATCCCAATAATTAAAATTTTTGTGAGAAAAATTAAGCTGCATAGGCTTGTTTGGGTTTAAACCCCATTCAGTAATAGGAATGATCTTTTTAATAAAAGTTTTGCTGAAGGAAATATCCCCAGTGTTTTTATTTTGATTCATATGGTGAAAAACCACTGAACTTGTTTTAATTAGGATAGACTGAAAATATTTTAAGTCTTTTTCATCAATAAGAGGGAAATGAACCTCAGTATCAAAATAACGTTTAGCTAATGTATTGGGAGAGGTAAATAATCTCTCATCTCCTCTATGGAGAAGAATAATTAGTTCTTCCTCGACCTTTTTAGTGTCGGGGAGAACTGGCTCTTTGAGGGCTTCAAGGAAGCTCTCTTGAGTTTTGTCAGAGGATAAATAATACCCATAATCAGCAGGCTCCTTCTTGGAGTGGACCGCAGAACTCTTAGATGAACTAGAGCCGGCAATAGATTGAGAAGAGGAATATCTCTTTTTATCATATTCATGGCGATCATGTGAAGAGGAATATCCCCTTCGTCCTCGACTGGACTGGCTCATGTGGAGCCCAATATATATTCCCTGGTTAGAAAATCATGAAGAGAATTATTTTTCCCTTTGATATATTCGATATCGAAATCAAAATTAGACAAAATAGATTGTCATCTAGCAAATATTTGTTTGGATGCTAAATTTTTGACATCATTTTCTAATACATCTTTGGCAGCTTTGCAATCAATTCTTAAAAGAAATTTTTGATTTAATAAATCATCTTGAAATTTGGAAATACAATTAACAATTGAAAGAATTTCTTTCTTAATGGTTGAATAGTTTTGTTGTGCACTATTCCATCTGCCCGAAGTATAACGAGACAATATCTCTTTGTTTTTTGATGGAAACTTTTGTTTTAAAATACCACCATAACCAATATTGGACGCATCTGTTTCAACAATTTTAAAACTAGTAGGGGAAATAAGAGCCAAACAAGGTAGGCTTTTTACTTTAGACTTAATAAGTCTTACTGCATTAGTCTGAATATCACTCCACATAGGTGGATCCTTTTTGAGCCTATCATATAAGGGAGAACTATCTATAGAGAGATTTTTATAATAGTCGGCAATATAATTAAGACTTCCCAAAAATCTTTGTAATTGGGTTTTTTCTTGTAAAATATCAGGGAATTTGTCCGCAAATTGGATTGCGGAATAATTTTTCCTTGATCAATTTCTTGACCTAGAAATCGAATATGAGTTTGAAATAAATACATTTTAGTAGCAGAAACTACCAAACCAGCATTTTTAATTAATTTAATAAAAATATTTATATGCTTAAAATGTTGGTCTATATCTTGAGAAAAGATGAGAATATCATCAATATAAACTATACTAAAAGACGAGTAAGGATAAAAAATATCATTCATAATATTTTGGAATTCAGAAGGAGCATTTTTTAATCCAAATGGCATAACATTCCATTCATAATGTCCCATAGGAACAACAAAAGCAGTTTTATATTTATCTTGTTCAGCAATTTGAATTTGCCAATAACCAGATTTTAAGTCAAATTTGGAAAAAACATTAGCAGATTGGATTCTAGTAAGTAAATCTTTTTTATTAGGAATAGGATACCTAATCCATTTGAGGACCTTATTTAAAGGTTTATAATTAATGACTAACCTAGGAGCACCTCGTTCTATTTCGGCATTTTTTATAAACATAGAAAGCAGTGCAACTCCAAGGTGAATAAGATTTGCGAATAAGCTTTTTGTGTAATAGAGAATTTATTTCTTCTTTGCAGTATTCAAGAAGATCTGGACCCATTTGGGCAGGCCTTGCCAGAGTGGTGATATCTTTATCATGAAAGTCTTCCACATAGGAAAGTGTGTAAGAATTGTCTTTACAACCACAATCGGAATTAGAAGAGGATGAGCTGTTATGATCAGACTCACTGTTATAATCTTCTATAATATTAGTATCGGACTCTTCGTCAGAAGAGTATAACATAACTGCTATAAGCTGTTTTTTAAGACCTTCATCAGAAATTTCATTTAATTTTTGTTTTGTCCAACACTTATTGGCATAGTGGCCTGTTTTGCCACATTTTCTACAAATAACTGGATTATTAGACCGATTTGGTTTAGATCTAAACTTAGAAGCATAATTAGTAGGGTGGTTAGGATGATGGCGATTTTCTCTCCTAGGTTTCGAAGGGTTTTTTGAAAATCTTTTAGATTTAGAAAAATGTTTTCTTTTTGAAGAAATTTTACTATAATGGTTTTGAGGGATTTGTAAATCAAATCCAAACTGGTCACAAAAATCACCAATTTCTTTTCTCCCTGTCAAATTTTGACTTTTTAATTGGGCTTTAAGCTTAATGTCATTGCAAAGAGCTAATCCTTCACCAACACATTCATTAATAAGTTGTCCATACGTATAATTATGGTAAGGTATTGTAGTGTTTCCAGTTTGTCGGAGAATTCTATCTTTAACCTTTTGGGCAAATAAGTTGGGTAGACCTGCTAGGAATTTTTCTTTCCAAAAATCAGCATTTGCATCAGGTCTCATCATAATTTTGGTAAGGAATACATCCTTATACCATCTAAAATGGGTTAGAGTTGGGCATTTAAGATTAATTAATAAATCTTTATTACGCTCAATAGTAACGGGGTTGGCTCCAATAAAAGCTTGCACTATAGCAGTTAAAAGAGTATATACTGCATTAGGTAAGACAGTGTCTGTATAAACATCTATACCTTGTTCATTTTTAATAGGGTTCCTAACAATTTTAGTGGCTGTTAGGATCATCCTTTGGTCATTAGGGGATAGAATATTATCCCACCAACCTCGTAATTGGCCAGCAAAGCCTGCTACAATAAATTCTGCAATCTGGTAGTCTGTGTTATTAGCACTGAGACAAACCGTAGAATACATAGTTACCCTATGTAATAATACCATAATTTGGTATTCAGTCATGCCGTCTATATTCCATTCATAAATAGTTCTAGCACTAAAACTAGCAGCTAAATTACTACTTTCTTCCTCATAGAGGATATCTTGGGGTGTAGGTCTAGAATAATAATGCCGCATAGGGGCAGTAGGAATAGTTTTTTTACCAAAAGCTGTGGACTTTCCAAAGACATTTTGGTTGATACTAGCCTGTTCAGGATCATGTTCTATAGCTAGTAATTGATCTTCAAAAATATTAATTCCTTCTATATCTTCTGATAGAGTAGCAATTTGTTGTTTGCCTTTTCCAATGTTAAGGCTCTCTAATTGTTGTGTTAATAAAGTAATAATATCATTATTATTATTAGAAATGGTGATATCAATACTCGGTTTTAGAATAGTAGGTTCAATAACCTGTTGATGTTGAATAGGAGGTTGAGAGGAGCTAGGTATGTCCATAGGTATTTTATTATGTACCATAAGTGTACTTTCTTCTATACGACCAAATTGGGCGCAAATAGTTTGGAGAGTTAAATTAGTGAAATTGGACTGCTTTTCATCTGAAAATGCAGCAGAATTAATAATGACATCCCATGTACGTAATTTTAAAAGTTCTGAAGGGGGGTGAACAGCAGAAATAACTTCCCCTTTTGCAGTCGTCCATTTCTTTTGGAATCTTTTTAAAACATTTAAAAAAGGACTATTTTCAGTGGTTGCTTGTGTAATAAACCATATAGGGAAGGAAACTACCTTTTGGATAGAATCTATATGACGATAAAATAATGTTTTGTAATTTTGTTGTTCTTTATGATTATAAGTAGAAAAGAACCATTTACGAAAAGAAGTATATTTCTCTTGATTAAGATCATTTACACAATCCTGTCTATCATATGTGAAAGGAATAGAGAGCATATTTATAGTAGAAATATTATCAAACTCAGATAGAGTTTCAGGTTCATTTTTTTCTTCGTGATAAATAGCACGAGGAATATTTTGAGGGGAATTATAAACACCGTCAAAAACTAAATTAGAAGTTTTGGCTGATGCTAAGGAAGGGTTTGGAGTATAAAACCTAGAGGATTGTCATTGTTTAAAAGAAATTTCATAATCTGAAAAAGAGCTTCTAGAGGCTAATCTTTTGCCTTTATCAAATTTAATAAAAACATTTTCCTCTTTGGTTTGGATAATTTCTTCAATATTTTTATTTTCTACTGGTTCAGCTGGGCTTGCTGACAATAGATTCCATTCTGTGGGAGGTTCAATATCATCCCATTTAATAGTTTGGGGAGTCTGAACATCAGATTTTAATAAATTTGTTTCTATCAAAATATCTTTTCAGTTTATCCTTATGAAGTAACTGAATGGTTTCCATATCCCTTTCTACTGGGATAGTTTGTTCTATAGTTTTAATGGTCATAGCCATTCTAAAATCGAACATACCGATAGAATATATTTCAGAAGGCTTAACCTTAGGAAGGTGCCAATTTGCTAACTGTTCTTCAAAGTTAGCCATCTCAGGAATATCATTATATTGACATTCTTCTTGTCTCATATTAGTAGAATTTTTATTAGAACTGGAAGCATAGCTTCCTCTAGAAAAATTACTAGAAGAATTAGATCTATTCATTCTGGAAAACATAATAAGTTATCATTAATATAAGAATAATGCGGATAAAAGGCGTAAGGATTTAAAACAACAGTCAAAAGACAGCTCAATAATTCTTTTTTGTTCATGGAGACTCTTAAAAATAAAACCAACCGAATTCATTGCAACTGTATTTATCAACTAACACCATCTTTTGGTTCCTTATTCGAAATTATTTATTGCAACCCCGTAAGCAATGCCCAATTTTGGGTGACAGTGGGAAATTTGAAAAACTACCCAAAAATCCCTTATTTATTGGCGTTAAGTAAGGATTCATCCAAAAAAATAAAACTATTTAAAAATTGATCAAACTATAAAATTTAATTATGGATTGGTCAATTATTCCTAAAACTAATTAAGAATTGGTCAATTCCTCATTAAATATAAAATAACTTCAAATTCTATCTCTCATTATCACTGTTTCTCTAAAAATACATGCCTAAATAACTACGACGACCCCCACCACCATGCCGCCTTCGATAGTTGCCGCCTCCGTCGTTTGCCCACAGTCCCTTCTCTCTCCCACTTTACTCACCCCGCTCTCTCTATATATCTATATCTATATATGTCTATATATCTATATGTATATATATCTATATATGTACATACACATAGCGATGACGGAGTTCGTAATGTCACCGGAGGGTGCGACGACGGTCTGGTGGCCATGGGGGCATGTTGGTGACGGGGTCCGCTCCCCTCTCTCTATAATCACTCAGATCTGAAAAAAAGAACTGAGTTGTAATTTTCATTAGTTTGGTCAAACTACATAATTGGTCTGCTAGTGTAGAACTTAATAATTCGAGTCATTCATGTTTAACCCTCGACTTAATTAATCATTTAATATGTAGAACGTTTGGAAAAAAAAAAGAGTTCACTTTGTTCTTTCAGAAAATAACACATTTATGACTATAAACATTTAAAATGATCTGTTCTGTTTAAAAAACTACTTAGACTGTTTTAAAAAAAAAATAGCACTTTTAAAAAGAAGCAATTTATAAGAGTGACACTTAAAAAGGACGGAGTGAGTAACACAAAAAAATTCGATGGCATTTAATAACCGTATAACCAATAATATATAAACTCAAACAAAGTATATCAAAACATAATAGCCACTCAAAACTATTAGAACCATCTCTGTTAATCTTTAATCCCTTCTTCTCATTTCATGATTTTCAAATCTGTATTATAAAAAAAAAACCATCTCCACCGTTCGTTCAAATCATTTTCCCAATTTAATTTAAACAAATAAACTTTCCCCCGTTTCCCTCCCTATCTCTCTAAACTCCATTTTTGCTCCTATTTCAAAACCCTAATTTCTCTAATAAATCCCCAATAAAAGCACCAAAAAATGAGCCAAATTCACCAAATGCCATTTATAACAGATTGTGCGTGCGCGATAAAGAAGAGGTTCGGAAAACAGGATGACTTGTCGGAGCCTTTTCCGGCAACAAGGAGCTCGCCGGAGATCTTCAAGTCGGCGATGAAGGAGGGGATTTTTGGTGCCACGTCATCAGTGTGTAGCTTTAGTGACAACGGAGATGATGCCGATGACGGTGTGGTGAAGTAGAGCTTTGAGCTTAGTGAAGATCCTTCGTTTTGGAAAGATCATAATGTCCATGTGCGGATATATAGATATATATATATGTATGTATGTATGTATGTGTGGGTGATTTGCCTAGTTGTTTTATTGTATGAAAATCGTAGGTGCTTTTATTATAATGAAAGTAATTAAATAGAAGTAGTATTAAATAAAATCAAATATTTGTAATAAATTTGTTTTAGTAAGAGTATATACATATGTAATTTGTATCATACAGCTGGAAAAATCACAATATTCAGGTATACAGACTTACAGTGTATATGTATGTGTGTTGCTTAGTTTTTTTTTATTGTGTGAGATTTTTAGGTGCGTTTATTATAATGACATTATTTGATTAAAAAAACTGCATTTTCACAGTTCACTTGTGTTTGATCTTTATCGATGGTGAAATATGAGTACTTGGGTGTATTAGCTTCTAATTTGTTTGACTTTAGCTTATCCACCTAACCATAGTTATCCGGTATTAGTTTTAATGACGAATTACGAGTACAACTGCATAGTACCTAATTGTAATTTATTTGAATTTACGTTTTTCTCTTATCTAAGGCTCATGTAGACATACACATCCATAAATATATATGGATACATATTACATATATAAGTGCTATTTAATCCAATATTCAGGTAAACATATACATACAAATTTGTAGGTATGTTTATTATTGCGACAATAATCGATTAAATTGTTTGTAGGTTTCGCTTGTGTTTAATCTATATTGATGGTCAAATATGAGTACTTATTAGCTTCTAGCGTGCTTGATTTTAGATTTAATCATTGTTATTTAGTTTTAGTTTTGATGGCGAGTTACGAGTACAACCGCATATTTAGCTGATATTATGTTTGAATTTACGCTTTTCAGGTAGAACTGCATATCTTTATACATATGTTGAGTGCTTTCAATTCCTTCAGGTTTTTATTATTCTCTGTAATAGTTTCTATTCAGTATATAAAAAAAATTAAGTTTTAACGGCATATGATTCGTGCGTTCACGTGAATTTAGTCTCAGAGTGTCGAAGTCACAACTGATCACTAGAAAGCTCAGTATATATTAAAATTCGGTTTTCAAATGTAAACCGGGTCTCCAAGACTCAAACTTCCATATTATAACGTTCATAAGTGGACAGATCTGTATAGGCGACATTATATGACTTGAAGAATCAATTATAGCATATTGAACATTTCTAAAGTGACTTCCATTCCACGATCGATCAATTATGTGATGAAAATTCATAACGTTATCTACCCGTCACTACAAAATAAATATCAACTGGGGACGGCCAAATCTGTTACAAATCTATCACTAAATGATCAAATCTGTCAGCAAAACAAAAATACGTCGCCATACCGTCCCCGATTAGGGTGTTGGGAAGCAAACAATTTCCGTCCGCAATCTCACTTTTTTTGTACGCGTCGAAGAGGCTAGGCCCCAGGCCCAGAAAAATGATAATAACTCGGGGCTTATTCTACTTAGAAGTTGAAAACTTGTTGTGTATTGCGACTTGCATGTTTAGTTCGCGTCTTATAGTAATTAGAGACATAACAAAAGTCTTGATAAAAAACCCATTGCAGCTTCCGGTGAGTAACCAACATTTCAAAGGACCTCTGTTGATTTTGTGTAGGCATTTGTAAATGGCGGATAATCCATTGATAATATCATTTTGAGTTTGGAACTCCGTAGATTTATATAGTAGGCTTTTCAAAATGGGGGATAATATATTGATACATCGTGTTGTGTTTGGAACTATTTTTAATTTGGATGAATACGAACTGAGTTAGTTTTTGTTGTATGTATGGTCTGAATTGCAAGTTTATTGAAACAATACGTCCCATAAGCAATTCAATCTAAAATCTGTTATTTATCTGATTGTAGCAACTAGATGCCTTTAGCCAAGTAATTGAAATGGTCTTCTGAGTTCTGAGGGTTAACATTTATCAATGGACTTGCTTGTTATAGTTTCAAATTCCCCACTTTTCAAACACCTTGAGCAACCATGTTTCTGATTATTATAGGTGGTTTTTCTAATGATGTGTTTTTGGTTAAGATAGAAGCAATCGAGAGCAAAAGTTCAAATCCTAAAGTAGCACTTATATTATCAAACTTAACATCAAATGGGTCTAGAATCTAGATTTTAGAGTCCTGCTATTGGACTTCATTAAACATTCATAAATCATTCAAGGCAAGGTTTTTTTCAAACAAATGCATTCTTCTTTATAATACCAGAAAGAATATCCAAAATTCAGTATTCTGCAGGATTTTTCCCCATGCCTACACTTTAAAATCCACATGTTTGCATCAACTTTAATAAATGCAGTATTATTGTTTTTTTTTTTTCATATAAAATTAGTTTTACTCCAGTCAGTAGAAATGGAATGATACCATTATTTTTAATTTACTGTCTGCTTTTTGATGCGACTGCTAAGTGCTAATAATTTCATTTTGCATTTCCCTTCAAGGTGTCTGTTGTGCCCTCCGCTGCTGCTCTTGTGATCAAAGCCCTTAAGGAGCCAGAGAGAGACAGGAAGAAGGTTAAAAATATAAAGCATACGGGCAATATCACCCTTGATGAAGTCGTTGATATAGCACGAATAATGAGTCCGAGGTCTATGGCCAGGAGTTTGGTTGGGATTGTTAAGGAGATACTGGCTACATGCGTGTCTGTTGGGTGTACTGTTGATGGCAAGGACCCGAAAGACCTCCAAACTGAGATCAATGACGGTGATGTGGAGGTGCCAGAAGCGTGATGTGTGAGTTTTTTTGTGGTGGAAGCTTTTGCTTTTCCTCGTCGTCGTGTTTACTTTGTAAAGTTGAATCTTTTCTTTGCTATTTTGTTATCTTTTTCATATATTGATCCAACAGTAGACCTCAGAGGATCTATTTCCTCGTTTTTTTGTATAGTTAAAAGTACTTTATGAGAATTATTTTTGCTCCCGTTATCTTTTCAAATTTTCATTAACCCCTAGCGCATATTCATGTAGTTTTGGGTTGAACAACTGTGCCCCAAAACGGCTATCACATGCGATTTCTTAGGACAAGATTGATACCTAGCACACAAGTAAACACTAAACATGATATCGGGTCTACTTGCGGTTAAATATAAGAGAGATCCAATCATACCTCTATATAGCTTTTGGTCCACGCTTTTACCCGATTCATCCTTGTCTAGTTTTGTTGCCGGACTCATTGGAGTTCCTAGCGACTTTGCATCGCTCATGTTGAACCTTTTGAGCAAGTCCCTTGTGTATTTGGCTTGATTTACGAAAATTCCGTCCTTAGTTTGTTTGATTTGCAATCTAAGGAAGTAGGTAAGTTCACCCATCATGTTCATCTCGAATTCGCCTTGCATACATTTAGAAAAATCCTCGCACATGCGAGCTCTTTTCCATCTTTTTTAATAAAAAGAGTAGTATCCAAAGTACCACGAGAAAAACCTTTTTCAATCAAAAACTTACTAAGTCTTTCATACCAAGCCCGGGGTGCTTGTTTTAAACCATAAAGTGCTTTTTGGAGTTTGTAAACGTGATCGGGAAACTCATGATTTTCAAAACCGGGTGGTTGTTTTACATAAACTTCCTCATTAATAAAACCATTTAAAAATGCACGTTTAACATCCATTTAAAACAATTTAAAGCGTTTAAAAGAAGCATAAGCAAGCAACATCCTAATGGTTTCTAGTCTAGCTACGGGTGCATAAGTCTCATCGAAATCGATGCCTTCTTCTTGGTTATACCCTTGAGCCACCAGTCTAGTTTTAGTTCTAATGACTACCCCGGATTCATCCATCTTATTACGAAATATCCATTTCGTACCTATGATGGTTTTCTCACGCGGTCTAGGTACTAAAGTCCATACGTTACTATGCTCGAATTGATTTAAATCGTCATGCATAGCTAATACCCAACTCTCATCGAGTTCCGCTTCATGAATGTTCTTAGGCTCTAATTGAGACAAGAATGCAAGATGATTAACTAAATTTCTCAATGAAGAACGTGTATGCACTCTTTCTCCCGGGTTACCCAAGATTAATTCTTGCGGATGGTGATTGGCAAACCTCCATTCTTGAGGCAAATCGTCATGAATATGTATACTAGATTCTAGGTCCGTTTGAAGTCTCTCTATAGTGACTTCTTCAACAACGGGTTCAACCTTTATATTAGGCGTGACCTCTAAGCTAGATGTAACATGATTAGAAGAAGATGCATTATGAAAAATATCATCATCAATATTATGAACAATTAATGGCTTATCAATCGTCGGTAAATTCTCATCAAAGGAAACATGTACCGATTCTTCCACCAATAAAGTTCTTTTATTAAAAATTCTATACGCTTTACTCGATAGAGCATATCTGATGAAAATTCCTTCATCGGACTTAGCATCGAATTTTTCTAAATTATCCTTACCATTATTATGAACATAGCATTTGCAACCAAATGCACGTAAATGAGAAATATTGGGCTTTCGCTCATTCCATAATTCGTAAGGTGTCTTTTTCAATATGGGCCTAATTAAGGCTCTATTTAAAATGTAACAAGCGGAATTTACGGCTTCGGCCCAAAAATACTTTGGCAAATTATTTTCACAAAGCATGGTCCGTGCCATTTCCTCTAGGGTTCTATTCTTCCTCTCTACTACCCCATTTTGTTGGGGCGTACGAGGGGCCGAAAAATTATGATCAATACCATTTTCATCACAATAAGTTTGAAATGGAGTATTTTCAAATTCCTTACCATGATCGGTTCGAATACTTTTGATCATATAACCCTTTCGTGTTTGGAGCTTTTTGCAAATAATAGAGAATTCTCTAAATGTTTCATGCTTATGAATTAAAAACAACACCCAAGTAAAACGACTAAAGTCGTCAACCATGACGAATGCATATGCACGCCCTCCAAGACTAAGTATCCGGGAGGGACCAACTAAGTCCATATGAATGAGCTCCAAACAACGAGTAGTAGAAATAATATTTTTAGACTTAAAATAAAATATTCGTTTGTTTTCCTAATTGGCAAGCGTGACAAAGTTTGTCCTTTTTATAAGGAGCTTTTGGTAAACCTATTACCAAATCTTTTCTAGAAAGTTTAGTGAGTAAATCAAGACTAGCATGACCAAGTCTTCTATGCCACAACCAACCATTGTCGTTGATAGTAACAAGACACTTGACCTCATTATCCACCGAACTATTCAAATCAATCATATAGACATTATTTTGTCTTTGACCCATGAGAATAGTTTTATTTTCCGAAATACAATGAATGATGCAATGCGATTTTTCAAAAATGACTTTGTGACCCAAGTCGCAAAGTTGACTTATACTAAGCAAGTTATGTTTAAGACCATCAACAAGCAATACATTATCAATAATAACATTTGATAGTTTAGAGATACTACCAATACCGATGATTTTACCCTTGCTATTATCCCCAAAGGTCACAAAGCCTCCGTCTTTAGGTGCAAGAGTAGTAAATTTCGTTTTGTCTCCCGTCTTATGTCTTGAGCATCCACTATCCAAGAACCACTTGTCCTCGTTAATTTTTGACCTCAAGCATACCTACAAAACAAGACGATCATTGATACCCTAATCCACTGTTGGGTCCTTGAGGGTTAGTGTCTCGACCCTTTGAAATCCAAACCAAGTCATTTCTATTTAATTTATATCTATAAGGGCAATAGACATAATCCTCAAAGTGATCACAACGGTTGCAAGTAAGACATTTAGCATGCACACTTGGTTTAACAAAACGATTATAAACTAAGTCATTTTTATGCAAGTTGTTTTTACGAGAGTGACTTGGTCGTCTATTTTCATTTTTAGTCATTTGTTTGGTGAATAGATTTTTATGCTTGGCCGTTAGAAGTGGGTTGTACCCTACACCGATTTTTTTTTTTTCGAAAATGGGGATACTCAATTGATGTAAATGACTCTTTTAAATTTGGATTTTTAAGATACCAAGTTAGTTTTTGTAGTGTGTTTGGGCTTGGATTTCAACTTTTTAAATACTAGGTTACATAAGCAATGCAATCCTAAACGTGCTTCCAGAGTTTTTGGTGGCAGTGTCTAAATAACCGAAATGGTTGTGTTCATGCTCTATAGAGGGATAGTTGACGAAACAATTGCTTTAAAGCTGATGTCGTTTGACAGATTTGCTATACGCTACGTATTAATCTTGTGCAATTTTGATG
The DNA here is from genome assembly GCA_963920805.1 of Primula vulgaris. NCBI lineage: Eukaryota > Viridiplantae > Streptophyta > Magnoliopsida > Ericales > Primulaceae > Primula > Primula vulgaris. The sequence goes on from OY987222.1 coordinate 20,374,406, forward strand.
TGAGGGAGAATCCTGCATTTGCTATTCATTTTTGCATATGCACAACGTCATATGTAGAGTAATACATCTGCATGTACAACTGCTGTTAATATTTTTGGGTTTTTATTTTGAGTTGATGTGTCACTAACCCACTACTATATTGGATTGTCTTTGTATTTTGTTTCCCTCGCTGGGCTTTTCCTGAAGTTTAGGGACCAAATTAATTACACTGCTGAAATTAGTAATTTATGATTGTTTCAAAGAAAATCTGAAGATAAGTAGATATTTTGCTAAATTATGTGGACCATTGTCATGTTTGGCCCTTCTTATTTTAAACTAATGTTGAAATTGTTTAAAATGTAATGCCCCTTCGTTATTTAGCTCAGATGTGATTTGATGGTTTTAAAAAAACAGTCATTAGGAACTAAAATTAACATTGAATTTGTTGGTTCTGGACAACAATTTTCAAAGGACCTCTGTTGATTTTGCGTAGGCATTTGAAAATGGCGGATAATCCATTGATAATATCATTTTGAGTTTGGAACTCCGTAGATTTATATAGTAGGTTTTTAAAAATGGGGGATAATATATTGATACATCGTGTTGTGTTTGGAACTATTTTTAATTTGGATGAATACGAACTTAGTTTTTGTTGTATGTATGGTCTGAATTGCAAGTTTATTGAAACAATACGTCCCATAAGCAATTCAATCTAAAATCTATTATTTATCTGATTGTAGCAACTTGATAGATGCCTTTAGCCAAGTAATTGAAATGGTCTTATGAGTTCTGAGGGTTAACATTTATCAAAGGACTTGCTTGTTATCGTTTCAAATTCCCCACTTTTCAAACACCTTGAGCAACCATGTTTCTGATTATTATAGGTGGTTTTTCTAATGATGTGTTTTTGGTTAGATAGAAGCAATCGAGAGCAAAAGTTCAAATCCTAAAGTAGCACTTTTATTATCAGACTTAACATCAAATGGGTCTAGAATCTAGATTTTAGAATCCTGCTATTGGACTTTCATTAAACATTCATAAATCATTCAAGGCAAGGTTTTTTTCAAACAAATGCATTCTTCTTTATAATACCAGAAAGAATATCCAAAATTCAGTATTCTGCAGGATTTTTTTCCATGCCTACACTTTAAAATCCACATGTTTGCATCAACTTCAAATGCAGTATTATTGTTTTTTTTTTCATATAAAATTAGTTTTACTCCCAGTCGGTAGATATGGAATGATACCCCTACTTTTAATTTACTGTCTGCTTTTTGATGCGCCTGCTAAGTGCTAATAATTTCATTTTGCATTTCCCTTCAAGGTGTCTGTTGTGCCCTCCGCTGCTGCTCTTGTGATCAAAGCCCTTAAGGAGCCAGAGAGAGACAGGAAGAAGGTTAAAAATATAAAGCATACGGGCAATATCACCCTTGATGAAGTCGTTGATATAGCACGAATAATGAGTCCGAGGTCTATGGCCAGGAGTTTTGTTGGGACTGTTAAGGAGATACTCGCTACATGCGTGTCTGTTGGGTGTACTGTTGATGGCAAGGACCCGAAAGACCTCCAAACTGAGATCGACGACGGTGATGTGGAGGTTCCAGAAGCGTGATGTGTGAGTTTTTTGTGGTGGAAGCTTTTGCTTTTCCTCGTCGTCGTGTTTACTTTGTAAAGTTGAATCTTTTCTTTGCTTTTTTGTTATCTTTTTCATATATTGATCCAACAGTAAACCTCAGAGAATCTATTTCCTCGTTTTTTTGTATAGTTAAAAGTACTTTATGAGAATTATTTTTGCTCCCGTTATCTTTTCAAATTTTCATTAACCCCTAGCATATTCATGTAGTTTTGGGTTGAACAACTGTGCCCCAAAACGAGAATTGAAGGCAGTGCATGATTTTAGGTTTTCAGTTTTAGTTTAATCTGTTTCTGAAAAGAAATCTGAACTGTGTAGGCGAGATGAGAAAGGGGGGGAAATACTGAATTGTACAAGTCATGCCCTCTCATCCATCTAGCTTTGTTTTCTCTGACCCTAATTTTCCAAATGTAATGCGATTTGTATTTTCTTCTATACGATTGCCTGGCCTGTGCAGGATATGTGTAGTATATTGTTGACACAAATCAAGTCCACAAGTCATTTTTCTGATCTGATTTTATCACAAGTTTCACCAGAAGAATTACAGTATTTGTAGAGAGATTAGGCAGCTCAGTAATTGTTTTTTGTTGATGGGAGACTTGTAAATATAAAACCAACCGAATTCATTGCAACTGTATTTATCAACAAACACCATCTTCTCGTTCCTTTTCGAAATTATTTATTGCAGCCCCATAAGCAATGCCTAATTTTGGGTGACAGTGGGAAATTTGAAAAACTACCCAAAATTCCCTTATTTATTCGCGTTAAGTAAGGATTGATCCAAAAAAACATAATTATTGAAAAATTGGTCACGCTATAAAATTTAATTTAAGTATTGGTCAATTAATCCTAAAACTAATTAAGAATTGATCAATTACTCATTAAATATAAAATAACTTCAAATTTTATCTCTCATTATCATTGTTTCTCTAAAAATACATAACTAAATAACTACGACCACCACCACCACCGTGCCGCCTCCGAGTGTTGCCGCTTCTGTCGTCTGCCCACAGTCCGTTCTCTCTGTAGTGATACTATATTTGAAGCTCTCAGTTGCGGTGCTACGATGAGAGATAGGCGAGGACAGGCGTAGCCCTAATTCACCGTTTTACAGAGATAGAGGAGAGAGAGACGAGTTGCTGAATATTATTGTTTCTGTTTATTATTATTATGTAATATATTATTACTTATGGAATGATTGTAGCCGTAGGATTAGTATTATGTGTTTTATTCTGAAGCGTAGGATCAATTAGGGTTAAATGAAGCAGCTCACCAGATGGTGACACGTGTCACTAAATCAACGGCTGAGATTGTGGCAGTTTGATAACTGCTATTAACTGCTCTAATTTCAAATAATTGCTATGTAGTATAAATATTTCAGTTTGTAACAGTTAAAGGATATAAAATCAATAAATCAGTTTCTAATTTTCGTTAATCTTCCTGTTAAACTCTCTAATACAGTACAAATTGGTATCAGAGCAGTTCGGTTCCATGGGTGGAAAACGTGCTCAAGCATCACAACAATCACAACCAACTTCTGCACCATTTAACGAAACTAACCAACCAATAGTTCAACCAGAAAATCAAACTCCTATGACTACTGATCAAAAAATTGATCAATTACAAAATTTAATGGCACAAATGAATGTCCAGCTACAAGAATTAAGCGAATCGCAAAGGCAAACTAAAAACAAAGAAGGGGAGAATGGATCTTCAAGCACACCTGGACAGTCCAATTTCAAAAACGCCAATGTTGAAGGCCTTCAAAATACGGTACCTGAACAAAACTTTCTTAATATTAGAACAGTGAGACTTGATTTCCCCAAATTTTTTGGTGAAAAATGTATGGAATGGGTTTATAAGGCTAATCAATTCTTTAATCTATATCATACTCCAGAAAATCAAAAGATAATGATCGCTAATTTACATTTTGAAGACAAGGCCTTAATCTGGTATCAAAACCAAGAACAAACAGGACAAATCACTACTTGGGAGGAATTTACAGAACAGGTTATAAGAAGATTTTCTGATAATCTTCATGAAAATGCTTTAGATTCACTAATCAAGTTAAAACAATCACATTCTGTTAAGGATTGCAAGGGAGAATTTGAATTAATTTCTAACAGGATAAAAGATCTAAGTGAATATCATAAATTAACTTATTTTGTAAGTGGGTTAAAGGATGAGATTGGTCTAATGGTTAAAATGCAATTTCCTAAAAGTATTGAGACTGCCTATGCCATAGCAACATATCAGGAACAAAGATTAGTACTGGAAAGGAAAAATGCTAATAAATCTTATGTGGGGTATAATAAGTTTAATCCAAATTCTCAAAACAACTACACTAAAATGCAAGGTTCTATTCCTAATTCTAATCTACCACCCATTAAAAGGTTAACTCCTAATGAAATGGAAGAAAGAAGAAAAAAGAATTTATGCTACAATTGTGATGAGAAATGGGTGAGGGGTCATGTTTGTATTAAGCCTAAAATATTCTTACTTCAAAATCAGTATTTTTACAGTGGGGAAGAAGTTGAAACTGAGTTTACTGAAGATAATGAAAATGATAGGGTGGATAAGGATGATAATCAACCAGAGATTACTTTACAAGTAATTACAGGGGGTGTAAATTCATCATCACTTAGGTTTGTTGGTAAAATTAATGGACAAAAGATTGGGATTTTGGTGGATTCTGGTAGTACACATAATTTTTTAGATCCAAAGTGGGTTAATAAACTAAAATTACCAGTTGTTAATAACCAAACAATGAGTGTTAAAGTGGCTAATGGGGACAGTTTGATGAGTGAGGGTTTGTGTAGAAACTTGAACTTAAAGATACAGGACCATAGAATTACAACAAATTGCTTAATCCTACCCTTAGTTGGTTATGATATGGTGTTAGGTGTCCAGTGGTTAAGTTCTTTGGGTCAAATAAATTGCAACTTTAAAAATTTGACCATGTCTTTTTATATTGGTAATGAATTAGTCTGTCTAAAGGGTATCAAAAACCAAAATGAAATCTCTGAATTAAACTATTTGGAAGGAAAATTAAACAAGGAAACAGGACTTATCTTTTAGCTTTATGCAGTAGAACTTCAGGAATCTACTCAAACCCAAATAACTGATCATGTGCTTGATGAGTATGTGGATGTCTTTGCTGAACCACAATCTTTACCACCTAAAAGGAAAATTGAGCATAAAATTGAATTAGAAAGTGATACAAACCCAATCTCTGTGAGATCTTATAGATATCCTTACTATCAAAAGTCTGAGATAGAAAAGATAGTTAATGATTTATTAAAAAGTGAGTTTATAAGACCATCTCAGTCACCTTTTTCATCTCCAGTTATATTAGTTAAGAAAGCAGATGGGTCATGGAGAATGTGTGTTGATTATAGAACTTTGAATCAAGTTAAAGTTAAGGATAAGTTTCCTATACCAGTGGTAGATGAGTTATTAGATGAATTAAATTGAGCAGAAATTTTCTCTAAGTTAGATTTAAGATGTGGTTATCATCAGATTAGGATGAATAAAGTGGATATACCAAAGACAGCTTTTAGAACTCATGAGGGTCAATATGAATTTTTGGTAATGCCATTTGGGTTAACTAATGATCCTGCCACATTTCAGAGCATTATGAATACTATGTTTAAACCTTATTTAAGGAAATTTGTGTTCGTATTTTTTGATGATATTTTAATATACAGTAAATCCAGAGCAGAACATCAAGAACACCTAAAAATAACCTTACAATTAATGAGAGATAATCAATTCTATGCTAAGATGTCTAAATGCAAATTCTATCAACAAGAAATTGATTACTTGGGGCACTTAATATCTAAAAATGGGATTAAGGCTGATCCTTCAAAAATTAAAAGTATGATTAATTGGCCAACACCAAAAAATGTTAAAGGAGTAAGAGGATTCTTGGGTTTAACTGGTTATTACAGAAAATTTATCAAAAATTATGGGGGAATAGCAAATGCACTGACTAATTTATTAAAGAAATATGCTTTTTTATGGTCTGAGGATGCAGAAACTGCTTTTAAGAATCTAAAAATGGCTGTTACTACCCCACATGTCTTAACTTTACCAGATTTTAGCAAAAAATTTGTTATTGAATGTGATGCATCTGGGAATGGAATTGGAGCAGTACTACAGCAGGAAGGAAGACCAATCGCTTTTTATAGCAAATCTTTAAAAGGAAAAATGTTGAGTTTTTCTACTTATGAAAAAGAATTGTATGCCTTGGTACAATCTATTCAAAAATGGAGACCTTATATTTTTGGTACTGAATTTATAGTTAACACTGATCATCAGAGTTTAAAGTTTCTATTAGAACAAAAGATAGGTACTCCTACTCAACAAAAATGGCTTTCAAAACTTTTAGGGTACAATTTTAAAATAGTTTACAAACAAGGTACCTTAAATAAGGCAGCAGATGCTCTTTCCAGGATTGATGAAGGACTGAGATTAAACTCTTTTTTAGTAACAAGTCCTCTATCTGAAATTACAAATGAAATTATAGAGTGTTATTCTAAAGACAAAAAAATAGCTGAGATAAGCCAAAGTATTTTAAAGGAAAAATTATCAGCTACCTTTTATAAATGGAGTAATAACCTACTTTTTTACAAAGATAGATTGTACATTCCTAATGACCATAGTTTGAAATTAAAATTAATGAATATTTTACATTCTGATCCAACATGTGGTCATATTAGAGTACAAAAAACAATAACTCAGGCTTATAAGGAGGTTTTTTGGCCTGGAATGAAAAATGACTTCAAAAAATTTGTGGATTCTTGTGATATATGTCAAAGATGCAAATATGGAAAAACTAATTCCTATGGGTTAGTACAACCTTTACCAATGCCAGAAGCAGTTTGGTCTGAAATAAGTATGGACTTCATTAATGGGTTACCTATATCTAAAGCTTACAACTGCATTTGGGTAGTAGTGGATTGACTAACCAAATATGCACATTTCATACCTTTAAAACATCCATTTACAGCCTCTGAATTAGCAACCAATTTGTTAAAAGAAATTTTTAGACTACATGGACTACCTAAGAAGATTGTATCAGATAGGGATGCTTTATTTACAAGTGCATTTTGGAGGGAATTGTTTAAACTTTTGGAGACAAAATTACTTTACAGTACAGCCTTTCATCCACAAACTGATGGTCAGACGGAAATTGTTAACAAAGCTTTGGAAACATATTTGAGATGTTATACAGGTGATTATCCAAAAAAATGGTCACAATGGATTTATTTGGCTGAGTATTGATACAATTCTACCCTACATGCAACAACAAAAATGAGCCCTTTCAAAGCCCTTTTATGGATACGAAGCACCAAGGATGTGTCATTACCTAATTTCAAAAGAAACTAAGCCAGAACTACATGAGCTATTAATGGAGAAAGAGGACGTTTTGTCCAGTTTAAAGAGGAACTATTTACAAGCCCAGAATAGGATGAAACAAAACGCAGACCTTAAGAGAGTGGATAAAAGCTACAAGTTGGGGGACTTTGTGTACCTTAAATTGCAACCATATCACCAAAAAAGTGTAGTACGAATGAGGAACCAGAAGCTATCACCAAGATTTTATGGACCTTATAAAATTGCAGAAAAAATGGGGTGAGTCGGATATCGTTTGGAACTACCAACAACAAGTGAAATACATCCTGTTTTTCATATTTCCCAATTAAAATTACAAATAAGGGACAAAGAGAAACTTGTACCTGAATTACCAGTTACAGATCTGAAAGGACGAATTCAACCTATTCCTATGCAGCTTCTAGCTATACGAGAAAAAAAGAGAGGCAATAGATTGTGGGAGGAGGTGTTGGTACAGTGGAGTGGTCAATTGGCAGAGGAAGCTACTTGGGAAAATTTAAAGAGGTTGATGAATCAATTTAAGGATCTTGAGGGCAAGATCGAGTCCAAGAAGGGAGGAATTTGTAGTGATACTATATTTGAAGCTCTCAGTTGCGGTGCTACGATGAGATAGGCGAGGACAAGCGTAGCCCTAATTCGCCGTTTTACAGAGATAGAGGAGAGAGAGACGAGTTGCTGAATATTATTGTTTATGTTTATTATTATTATGTAATATATTATTACTTATGTAATGATTGTAGCCGTAGGATTAGTATTATGTGTTTTATTCTGAAGCGTAGGATCAATTAGGGTTAAATGAAGCAGTTCGCCAGACGGTGACACGTGTCACTAAATCAACGGCTGAGATTATGGTAGTTTGATAACTACTATTAACTGCTCTAATTTCAAATAATTGCTATGTAGTATAAATATTTCAGTTTGTAACAGTTAAAGGATATAAAATCAATAAATCAGTTTCTAATTTTCGTTAATCTTCCTGTTAAACTCTCTAATACACTATATGATCTTCGTTTTGGAAAGATCATAATGTCCATGTGCGGATATATATATATATATATATATATATATATATATATATATATATATATGTATGTATGTATGTATGTATATATATGTATGTATGTATGTATGTATGTATGTGTGGGTGATTTGCCTAGTTGTTTTATTGTATGAAAATCGTAGGTGCTTTTATTATAATGAAAGTAATTAAATAGAAGTAGTAATAAATAACATCAAATATTTGTAATAAATTTGTTTTAGTAAGAGTATATACATATGTAATTTGTATCATACAGCTGGAAAAATCACAATATTCAGGTATACAGACTTACAGTGTATATGTATGTGTGTTGCTTAGTTTTTTTTATTGTGTGAGATTTGTAGGTGCGTTTATTATAATGACATTATTTGATTAAAAAAACTGCATTTTCACAGTTCACTTGTGTTTGATCTTTATCGATGGTGAAATATGAGTACTTGGGTGTATTAGCTTCTAATTTGTTTGACTTTAGCTTATCCACCTAACCATAGTTATCCGGTATTAGTTTTAATGACGAATTACGAGTACAACTGCATAGTAACTAATTTATTTGAATTTACGTTTTTCTCTTATCTAAGGCTCATGTAGACATACACATCCATAAATATATATGGATACATATTACATATATAAGTGCTATTTAATCAAATATTCAGGTATACGTACACATACATATTTGTAGGTATGTTTATTATTGCGACAGTAATCGATTAAATTGTTTGCAGGTTTCGCTTGTGTTTAATCTATATTGATGGTGAAATATGAGTACTTATTAGCTTCTAGCGTGCTTGATTTTAGCTTTAATCATTGTTATTTAGTTTTAGTTTTGATGGCGAGTTACGAGTACAACCGCATATTTAGCTGATATTATGTTTGAATTTACGCTTTTCAGGTAGACCTACATATCTATATACATATGTTGAGTGCTTTCAATTCCTTTAGGTTTTTATTATTCTATGTAATGGTTTCTATTCAGTATATAAAAAAATTTAAGTTTTAACGGCACATGATTTGTGTGTTGACATGAATTTAGTCTCAAGTTAGACCTGTATTACAAGTATCTTAGAGGAAACTGAGAGAATCACAAGTCACAATTATTGAGCTCATGTAGATTTGAAAGTACTTAGTGTTTGACTTATGTGTGCTTAGGGAAGAAAGTTTAGTTAGTATTTACTCATTTTGTAACAGTTCAAAAGATGAGTTTCTAAATAGTGATTCTGAGGAATTTTGCGGATTGCGACTCCAATAATTAGTTATTAACTCGGAAATCGGAATTAAATTATTCTGTTGGAGGTATCACTTTTAGCTTGGTTGTGTCGAAATCAAAAAATACTACTTCTAAAATATCCTTTCAAAATATGCTTAGCTATAAGTCAAAAAATACTTATTCTAAAAATACTCCTTTTAATTAAACTGTTACTAGAAGGATGTAGTATCGTTTAAACAGACTACCCCCTACTTTTTTTGCTACCTTGTGCTGCCTAAGAGTTCCTATGGTAGAATTAATGTTGGTTACTCACCGGAAGCTGCAATGAGTTTTTTGTCAAGACTTTTGTTATGTCTTTAATTACTATAAGACGCGAACTAAACGTGCAAGTCGCAATACACAACAAGTTTTCAACTTCTAATTAGAATAAGCCCCGAGTTATTATCATTTGTCTGGGCCTAGGCTTAGCCTCTTCGACGCGTACAAAAAAAGTGAGACTGCGGACAGGCTTCCCAACACCCTAATCGGGGACGGTATGGCGACAGATTTTTATTTTACTGACAGATTTGATCATTTAGTGATAGATTTGTAACAGATTTGGCCGTCCCCAATTGAAAATTTTCCGGACTTTTGGGTCTTGGAGGCGACAAAAAAATAGGAATATTATTTTAACGGTAAATGTGATACAAAATTAATTAAATTTAATTGAAACGAAACATTCATACTGTTTTAAAAACATATCAACTTGTTTTAAACTGACTCATTTGTTTGTAGAGCAAACCTTAATTATTATTGAAGCTTTAAACATCTTCTTAATTATTATTAAAAATAGACAATTTGAGGTCAGTGCAGTTTTACATCTTTTACTAAGAGGAGACTCATAACATACAGCTTATTTAAGTTGTAGTCTAAAATATAAAAAGCATATAAGTTTTTTTTTAAGAATCAAAATAGATAAAAATATAAAGCATATGAAACATTAAAATGTATATGTCAACAATTTGTATTTTAAATTTGGAAGCTAATTTAAACGTGAAAATATACTTTTAGACGTTGAATCAATTACTAAAGTCAATAATATGTATTTTGAAAAAACAGATCACTCAGGACTAAAATTTAAACAAGTTTCGGGGCAGAAATAAAACTTAAATAAGTCAAGTTTTTTGAACACGTCAACAACGAGCTCATTGGTGGGATGTCACGTTGCAATAAGATTTTTTTTCATAAGTCATTACTCTCATAATATTTTTAAGCGTAGATCATCTTACAAGTGATAAAAAAAGATGTTAATTTCGTAAATTTTTTATATCGTTTTTTTTTTACTTAATAATTCAAGCAAACACTAAAAAAAACTTTTAAGTTATTTTTTACACTTTGATATTTTTCTCGTGTAGATTATAATATTTTTTTAAGGTTAAAAATAACTTTTAAACTTGTTTTTACATTTTAATAAGTTCTTTTTTAAGCTTAAAAACAACTTTTAAACTTTTTTTTATTGGTTCGGGTGACTGAAACTTAAAAAAAATTTCAGCATATATAATCAATTTAAAAAATATTGTAAAATGTTAGTTATAACTAATATTGTCAAGGAATGAGATATGAGGTTGGATTTTTATACTACACTTTTTCTGAAAAAACGCACAAACCGTAATTCTCTTAGCTATATATAATTGTTTGTTGTTTGTTTATATTAATTATAGAAATTATAATAATTGTTGATATTTGTCCCATTTTTGCATTATTTATTTTTTTTGTGTAATTTCAATTTGTAAAATAGGAAAAAATATATAAAATATGCAAAGGGATAAGTCACTTAGCTATATATAATTGTTTGTTATTTGTTTATATTAATTATAGAAATTATAATAATTGTTGATATTTGTCCCATTTTATAAAAAAATTAGGATTTTTATTCAAAATTGTTTATTTAGATATTTATTACTAATGGTTTGGTTATGATGTTACATGTTTATGATGGTTATTTGTTTTGATTGAGAAAAATAAAAATTGTTACGCTTTATTAATATTTACCCGTTTTGAAAATTAGGAGTTTTATAAAATTATGTTTTTTAATTAGTTTGTTTGCCCAAATCACCAATAAAAATTGGGGTTGTTGATATTGTTCCCGTTTTATAAAAAAATTGAGTTATCATTGTTTGGTTATCATTAAATGTGTTTGGTTATGATTAAAAAATTGAGTTATCATTGTTTGGTTATGATTAAAAAATTGAGTTATCATTGTTTGGTTATAATTGAGTTATCATTGTTTGGTTATTATTAATTGGTTATCGTTGAGTTATCATTATCTAGTTATCATTAATTGGTTATCATTGAGTTATCATTGTTTGGTTATCATGGTTATCATTGTTTAATTAGATAATTAAAATAATTGTTTGGTTATCATTAAATGTGTATGTTTCTTATGTTGTTTTTATTGTTAAAAATAAAAATAGTTAGGATGGCAGAACCAGGTCCACAGATTAAAGGCAGGATGGGCATTTTACGACAGACCGGTCATATTTCAAATACGACTTGGGATGCTGCAAGAGAAGCGGGTAGAGGAGATGCCCATAAGATTAGGATTTATAATTATAGTTGGCAGATACCGACCCCTGACAGGGTAGTTCAAAATATGATTAGAGCTGGTTTTTATGGTATTCACGCTATAGGTAATTATATCGTAGACCGAGGCTTGCATACAGCCTTAATTGATAGGTGGCGTGATGAAACGCACACGTTCCATTATGTCGGTGGAGAGTTGGGGATATCTTTACAGGATGTAGAGATTATGCTTGGTCTCAGGGTGGATGGTCTTGCTGTTACCCGATCGGAGCGGAATGATAACAGGGCGAGCAGGTTAGATATGATAGAGAGTTTGTTGGGTGTTAGACCAGCTGACAATCAAGTGGATACAAACTGTTTGACAGTTAGACTTGATTGGATGTTACACACCTTTGGTGAATTACCGTCCAACCCTAGTGAGGAACGTTTGCTATATCAGTCTAGGGCTGCCATGTTATTATTACTGGGGGCACATGTGTTTTCAGATAAGAGCAGTGATCAGATTCCACTCTGGCCTCTGCCATTTCTGGAGGATTTTGACACATGTGCTGAGTACAGTTGGGGATAAGCTCTTCTGGCCTGGTTAGAGGCTAATCTATGCAAATTGGTACGTTGTAAGGCAAACGAAGTAAGCGGGGCGGTGATGTTTCTCAATATGTGGGCGATGATCAGACTACTGTCGGTTAGACCATGTGAAGAGTTGCCGGAAGATATCGAGCCACCTGAGGGCTTGCCTAGGTTCCCCCTCGGTTACAGGTATGATATTATTTAGTTTTTGTATTGGATTTGTGTTTTTTTTAGGGTGTCATCTATCATTTACTTATCTTATTTATATTTATTGTTTATCGGGTTTTGTTTGTATATTACAGATGGAAGATTTGGAGGCTTACTAATGATAAGCCATATGTCTACGGACATAATGTGGTCCACATACGGGACCAGTTTGACCATATGTCGCATGAACAGGTAAATTATATGTTGTATATGTTTGTATTGGTCTTATGTTCGCAGAATTTATTACTAGTATTTTTAAACCCTTGTTTACATATTCTAATAATAATTTTGCTGATTACAGATAGTTTGGCAACCTTACGGGAATCTCGATGACTATCCGGAATACTGCACGCGGGGCCGTTATATGTGGCATTGTTCTGTGCCTCTCATTTGTAATGAGAAGATTGAGTTCCACCCCGCGGACAGGTTCATGAGACAGTTCGGTTTTGTTCAGCGGGTCCCTACATATATTTGGAAACCCAGACAGGGTCACGGCAAGGATAGAAGATATGGGATTGGGAAAAAACACGATTGGCCTGCACTTTTTGCAGAGTTTATAACCGTGTCGAATGACCGCCACAACCGGCTTATTAACGGCGAATTTGGCACGGGGACGTCACCGGATTACATGAGATGGTATAGAGAGAGGACCCGCATCTTTATAAACCCACCTGAACTTGCCCGGCCATCGCACGGTTTCCGGGAGCATACGGGGTTGTTCAATAAAATGGTAACAACTTATTAAAGTTCATTAATATTTGATTGTTATTTTTTTGTTTGGGTATTTCAATACTTATAAATCGTTTTTTATTGGGTCTTTTTTTCAGAAAGCGATATTGCGCCGCAATTTCAAATCGTTCAAACGGCTAAAAGCTAAACCGGAAGTGGACTTACTACGTGCGGATTTCGCTGAAATGGGAATGAATCCGTATGAGTCAGCTGATGAACAGTCGGATGAGGAGGATGACGATGACGACGACGACGACGATGGTGATGACGACCTACGTTACGACCCAAGAATTTACATTAGGGCTTCAAGTTGTCGGCGTCCCGACGAAAGAGGCAGAGGGGAAGGCGAATCTAGTAGCGGCGGGCGTAGCGGGGGTAGAAGATCGAGTGGAGGTCGACCCCCGACTACAGATCAGGGTTCGGGTCCGAGTTCAAGCGGTCATGGTCGTCGTGCTTCTTTTGCTGAGTCGGACTACGTTCAGGATGATGTTCCGTTCGATCATCATAGACAATCATTTGGGTCGCACGACAGTTGGAGTCGAGGATTGACACTTACATCCCACGAGCGTGCTCCGCATCCAGAATCGCAGCATCGACAGAGACGTCGTCCGGAGCTAAACGAAATCGAAGAGTCTACTGAGCCGTCATCGGATAGATTAACATCGGCGGGAAAGATGCTCCCTACGTCCAACTTTAAAGGATTTACTCGTTACAAAAATAAATAAATGCACATTTGTGTTTTTTGTATTTGATTTCTATGTTTGATTTGTACATTATAAATTCTTAAGTTTAATTTGATTCGTATGTTTGATTTGTATAACGTTATGAATTTTCATCACATAATTGATCGATCGTGGAATGGAAGTCACTTTAGAAATGTTCAATATGCTATAATTGATTCTTCAAGTTTTATCATGTCACCTATACAGATCTGTCCACTTATGAACGTTATAATATGGAAGTTCGAGTCTTGGAGACCCGGTTTACATTTGAAAACCGAATTTTAATATATACTGAGCTCTCTATTGATCAGTTGTGACTTCGACACTCTAAAGCATATGGTAAGGCCAAGCACTACACCGGTTCCGAACTTTTGGGTCTTGGAGGCGACAAAATATTAGGAATATTATTTTAACGGTAAATGTGATACAAAATTAATTAAATTTAATTCAAACGAAACGAAAAATTCATACTATTTTAAAAACACCTCAACCCGTTTTAAACTGACTCATTTGTTAGTGTATTAAACCTTAATTATTATTGAAGCACCGGACATCTTCTTAATTATTATTAAAAATAGACAATTTGAGGCCTGTGCAGTTTTACATCTTTTACTAAGAGTAGACTCATAACATACATCTTATTTAAGCTGTAGTCTAAAATATAAAAACCAGATAAGTTTTTTTTTTTAAGAATCAAAACAGATAAAAATATAAAGCATATGAAACATTAAAATGTATATGTATAGAAGTCAACAATCTGTATTTTAATTTCGGAAGCTAATTTAAACGTGAAAATATACTTTTAGACGTTGAATCAATTACTAAAGTCAATAATATGTATTTTGAAAAAACTGATGACTCACGACTAAAATTTAAACAAGTTTCGGGGCAGAAATAAAACTTAAATAAGTCAAGTTTTTTGAACTCGTCAACAACGGGCTCATTGGTGGGATGTCACATTGCAATAAGATTTTTTTTCATAAGTCATTACTCTCATAATAATTTTAAGCGTAGTTCACCTTACAAGTGATAAAAAAAGATATTAATTTCGTAACCTTTTGGTATCGTTTTTTTTTACTTAATAATTCAAGCAAACACTAAAAAAAACTTTTAAGTTATTTTTTACACTTTGATAATTTTCTCGTGTAGATTATAATATTTTTTTAAGGTTAAAAACAACTTTTAAACTTGTTTTTACATTTTAATAAGTTCATTTTAAGCTTAAAAACAACTTTTAAACTTTTTTTTATTGGGCCGGGTGACTGAAACTTAAAAAAAGTTTCGGCACAAAAAATCAAATTAAAAAATGTTAGTTATAACTAATATTGTCAACGAGTGAGATATTGATATAAAATGACTCTCTTTTAAGCGAATCATTAATGGACCAAATATTAATTAAAAACATAACCATAACCCGACTTCGATTAAAAAGCCCAAAAATAAATCTCCTTACACGCAAAAACCCTATCAACACTATTATAAAACCCAAAACCCCCCTTCATAAAATTTCTCCCTCGCGCCTCCACACAACCTCTCTCTCTCTCTCTAGAACCACCACAGAACCAGCAAAGATGCCGCTAGACCCGTCGTCGCAGATCGTGGTGATTTTCGTACGAGTCACCGGAGGTGAAGTCGGAGCCGTGAGTTTATTGGCCCCGAAGATCGGACCGCTGGGTCTCTCTCCTAAGAAGATCGGTGATGATATCGCTAAGGAAACCGCTAAGGACTGGAAGGGCTTACGTGTCACCGTTAAGCTCACCGTCCAGAACCGTCAAGTTAAGGTACCAGAATGCATATTTATTTATTTATTAATTTATGATTTTTATTATTATTGTTTTAAGTTTGGTATCTCTTATTTTTTTCTGTTGTGTGTTTTTGTTAGTACAATTAGAAAAATGCCAAGGGAAATTAAAATAGTGTGTTATTTACGGGTCGGGTTATCTGGGTTGTGTTAGGTTAAAATTTAATTCAATTGCTATACCTTTATTGGTGCGAAGCTTTTTTTTTAATGTGGATATTTGTTATTATTGAGGATACGGTAACAGAATGCATTTTTTTAATTAATGTATTTATTTTTATTGTTATGCGTTAAGTATCTCTTATTTTTAGTTGTTTTGTGTTTTGTGTTTTGGATAGTAAATTTGAATAAGATTAGAAATATTGTTATCAGAAAGTTGATAAAAAGAGTTTGTTTATTTCGGTTTGGGTTATGTGGGTCGGGTTAGGGTTTGGGAAATCTAACCAAATTTCTATACGTTATTGGTGAATAGCTTAACCTGGTCTTATAATCATTTTTGAAGATGGAATATTGAGGCTAAGGTACAGGACGGAAACTATATTGTTAATTAATCATTATTGTTGTTACCATGTTATTATCTCTCATTTTGGCCTGCATCACTCTAGTACAATTAGAAATTATGAAAGGAAATATAAAGTGGGAAACTATATTTTTAATTAATAATTAGTGTGTTTTATTGTTATTGTTTACCGGTTTACTATCTCTCGTTTGGCTGTTGTGTGTTTTTGTTTTTGTTTTTGTTCACTCGGTACACATAGAAAAATGGGAAATAAAATAAAAAACAATGTGTTGATTTCGGGCCGGGTAATCTGGGTCAAGTTAGGGTTATCTGGGTTATCTGAGGTACTACAAATCTTGTTTTTTTTTTCATTTTTACTGTTACTAGTATTGTTTCGGTTTTAGTATCTCCTATTTTGGCTGTTGTGTGTTTTTGTGTTTGTATCACCGTAGTACAATTAGAAAATGCGAATGGAATGTGAGCTAGTGTGTTATTTTCGGTTCGGGTTATGTGGGTCGAGTTAGGGTTTGGTGAATAGCTTAACCTGGTCTTATAATCATTTTTTGAAGGTGGATATTTGTTATTATTGAGTCGATATAAAAATATGTTTGTAAATCTAATTATTCTGTTTTTGAAGGATTAACTATGTCACTATGTGTAAATCTAAATGCGTAATCTATATCTATGGGTTTTGATGTATTATGAAAGAGAAATTGGAAAATGTGATGCGAATTTGATGTGTTATTAGTCTAATGAGTTTGCTTAGGTGGTAAAATGTGTTTGTAAATAGAAACTGGTATTATTTATAAGATTTTTTTTTGAATGGCGATATTTTTTGTTATTGACTCAATATAACTACATACTGTTAGTTTTTGAAGGTTTATCTATATCTTTATGTATGTGTAGGTGTGATCTATATTTATTTGTTTTGATGTGTTTAGAAAGAGAACTTGGAAAATATGATATGAGTTTTTATGTGTTATCAGTCTTAAGGACTTTGCTTAGCTAGTCTTATGTGTTTGTAAAAAGAAATTGGAATAATGTAAAAGTTTTTTTGAAGGGTGGATGTTTGTATATAAAAAACACTTATTTTGTTTATGAGTGAATAGTTTTGACAATAGAAAAGATTAAGTTGTTACATAGTAGCTGAAAAGCTTAAGATGTTTGATAGAGTTGATTTTGTTTTTTATTTTATGCAATTTTGATGTGTGCAGCCCCAGTGTGATATGTGTAGTTTAACACATTTCTGTGTAATATTGGGAAATAGTCTTTGGGTTGTTAACTTGAGTTGATTTCTACTAACATGCTTCTTTTTGGTGTATCTTTTGCATTTTGTGTGCTCGTCCAGTTTATTTGTGTTAGTCGTTTGCATTTGGTTTAGAATTTGGAATTCTGTCTATGGTTGGGATGATTAAGGACATGTAAAGCTATATTTGTTGATTGTTTGGTAAACTGTAAATGCGTCCTTAATATTATTGATGAAGAGCATTTTAACATTTTGAACTGTGGGAAAAGCTTTGTCTTGTGTTTGAAAATCCGTTTTGCTGAAGTTATTTGACCATGTCAAAATTAAGGATCTATAATCGAGTGAGCATATCAATGAAGTTCCAAGTAGATCTTTTGTTTAACTATCTGGATTATACTTGTATTTAAATCTTTAGTTTTAAATTCATGCTTGAATATGCTTTGAAAATGTATAACCCAGGTTATTGAACTCACGTTGTAGGTTTAGGCTGTGTTGAAGGAAATTAGTCAATAGACACTAAATTTTGATGTTTCAGGACACTTTTTATAACGAACGCTGTAAAAATATTAGGGACAATCCATGGAAATTGAGAGGTAGAATAGAACTGAATGTGCATATTTTTTTTTTTCGAAAATGGGGATACTCCATTGATGTAAATGACTCTTTTAAATTTGGATTTTTAAGATACCAAGTTAGTTTTTGTAGTGTGTTTGGGTTTGGATTTCAACTTTTTAAATACTAGGTTACATAAGCAATGCAATCCTAAACGTGCTTCCAGAGTTTTTGGTGGCAGTGTCTAAATAACCGAAATGGTTGTGTTCATGCTCTGTAGAGGGATAGTTTACGAAACAATTGCTTTAAAGCTGATGTCGTTTGACAGATTTGCTATACGTTACGTATTAATCTTGTGCAATTTTGATGTGAGGGAGAGTCCTGCATTTGCTATTCATTTTTGCATATGTACAACGTCAAATGCAGAGTAATACATTTGCATGTACAACTGCTGTTAATATTTTTGGGTTTTTATTTTGAGTTGATGTGTCACTAACCCACTACTATATTGGATTGTCTTTGTATTTTGTTTCCCTCGCTGGGCTTTTCCTGAAGTTTAGGGACCAAATTAATTACACTGCTGAAATTAGTAATTTATGATTGTTTCAAAGAAAATCTGAAGATAAGTAGATATTTTGCTAAATTATGTGGACCATTGTCATGTTTGGCCCTTCTTATTTTAAACTAATGTTGAAATTGTTTAAAATGTAATGCCCCTACGTTATTTAGCTCAGATGTGATTTGATGGTTTTAAAAAAACAGTCAATAGGAACTAAAATTAACATTGAATTTGTTGGTTCTGGACAACAATTTTCAAAGGACCTCTGTTGATTTTGTGTAGGCATTTGAAAATGGCGGATAATCCATTGATAATTTCATTTTGAGTTTGGAACTCCATAGATTTATATAGTAGGTTTTTAAAAATGGGGGATAATATATTGATACATCGTGTTGTGTTTGGAACTATTTTTAATTTGGATGAATACGAACTTAGTTTTTGTTGTATGTATGGTCTGAATTGCAAGTTTATTGACACAATACGTCCCATAAGCAATTCAATCTAAAATCTATTATTTATCTGATTGTAGGAACTAGATAGATGCCTTTAGCCAAGTAATTGAAATGGTCTTATGAGTTCTGAGGGTTAACATTTATCAATGGACTTGCTTGTTATCGTTTCAAATTCCCCACTTTTCAAACACCTTGAGCAACCATGTTTCTGATTATTATAGGTGGTTTTTCTAATGATGTGTTTTTGGTTAGATAGAAGCAATCGAGAGCAAAAGTTCAAATCCTAAAGTAGCACTTTTATTATCAGACTTAACATCAAATGGGTCTAGAATCTAGATTTTAGAATCCTGCTATTGGACTTTCATTAAACATTCATAAATCATTCAAGGCAAGGTTTTTTTCAAACAAATGCATTCTTCTTTATAATACCAGAAAGAATATCCAAAATTCAGTATTCTGCAGGATTTTTTCCCATGCCTACACTTTAAAATCCACATGTTTGCATCAACTTTAAATGCAGTATTATTGTTTTTTTTTTCATATAAAATTAGTTTTACTCCCAGTCGGTAGATATGGAATGATACCCCTACTTTTAATTTACTGTCTGCTTTTTGATGCGCCTGCTAAGTGCTAATAATTTCATTTTGCATTTCCCTTCAAGGTGTCTGTTGTGCCCTCCGCTGCTGCTCTTGTGATCAAAGCCCTTAAGGAGCCAGAGAGAGACAGGAAGAAGGTTAAAAATATAAAGCATACGGGCAATATCACCCTTGATGAAGTCGTTGATATAGCACGAATAATGAGTCCGAGGTCTATGGCCAGGAGTTTGGTTGGGACTGTTAAGGAGATACTCGCTACATGCGTGTCTGTTGGGTGTACTGTTGATGGCAAGGACCCGAAAGACCTCCAAACTGAGATCGACGACGGTGATGTGGAGGTTCCAGAAGCGTGATGTGTGAGTTTTTTGTGGTGGAAGCTTTTGCTTTTCCTCGTCGTCGTGTTTACTTTGTAAAGTTGAATCTTTTCTTTGCTTTTTTGTTATCTTTTTCATATATTGATCCAACAGTAGACCTCAGAGAATCTATTTCCTCGTTTTTTTGTATAGTTAAAAGTACTTTATGAGAATTATTTTTGCTCCCGTTATCTTTTCAAATTTTCATTAACCCCTAGCATATTCATGTAGTTTTGGGTTGAACAACTGTGCCCCAAAACGAGAATTGAAGGCAGTGCATGATTTTAGGTTTTCAGTTTTAGTTTAATCTGTTTCTGAAAAGAAATCTGAACTTTGTAGGCGAGATAAGAAAGGGGCGGAAATACTGAATTGTACAAGTCATGCCCTCTCATCCATCTAGCTTTGTTTTCTCTGACCCTAATTTTCCAAATGTATGCAATTTCTTCTATAGGACTGCCTCGCCTGTGCAGGATATGTGTAGTATATTGTTGATACAAATTAAGTCCACAAGTCATTTTTCTGATCTGATTTTATCACACAAGTTTAACCAGAAGAATTACAGTATTTGTAGAGAGATAAGACAGCTCAGTAATTCTTTTTTGTTCATGGAGACTCTTAAAAATAAAACCAACCGAATTCATTGCAACTGTATTTATCAACTAACACCATCTTTTGGTTCCTTATTCGAAATTATTTATTGAACAACACTCTTATATCAAAACAACACTTATTATTTTATTTTAGCAAATTTTTACAATGAGAGAGAGAGTTACACACTAAAACGCATTATCAGCGCACTATCATAAAATGCCAAAACATGGGCGGCTAAGGGGAAAAAGAAGTCAACATACTGGCCCATATAAAGAATAGATTCTCAGCTTTTCCGTAAATCACGCCGGGTGCTCATTGGGCCCCATCGAACACGTGAAAGATGGTAGTGAGTGAAGGAATATGTCTTTATAGAATAAAACAAAAAATTTAAAAGAATACAAAATGTGCTTTAGGCCTTAACCTTGCATTTATCCTTAGTAGTGGCATTTTTGGCCACTCGTTCCTCTAGAAGATGATCCAAATAATCTTCCATATCTTCGTTACTCTGTGCAAAATCTTCTTCTTCTGCCCCAGAGTCTTCATCCATTAAGGAATTAGATTTCGAAGAATTATTCTTTAGACAATCAGAAAAATCAATATCTAATTGACTTTGTACCAAGGCAAATAATTTGGCTTTTAATTCAATAGGAGAAGCAGTAGGAAACTTCTTTTGGAGATCTGCTAATGAAGGCAAATCTAATTTTGAAGATTTTTGTTCGGGTGCATATTCCCGTTCCATTTTTTTAAAATACTCAATAGCCTCTTTTATTTTTATAAGGATAAGTTTATAGTCAAATTTTGACCACCATTTATAATATGATTGTCTGACCAAAGCCATAATACCAACCTCAGTTGGTTTAACAGCGTAGGACCATTGTCAGATCCATGGTAAGCTGAATAAGGTAATAAAATGAAGTAAATTACTTCCTTTAATAATTTTGGTACCCTTAAGTTTAGGGTTATGCAAAAGATAATCTTCGTATAGAATAAAAATATCTGGAGGGAGAATATCCTCATTGGGACCCATAAAAGCAAACCATTGATAAAACCAATATGGAAGGTCTTGGGTTAATAAAGATGGTTCTAAACGGATGAACCAAGTATGTTTCTCTGCCCTATTTTGGTAATAAAAAACATATTTCCAGGCAGAGATATAATCCCAATAATTAAAAAATTTGTGAGAAAAATTAAGCTGCATAGGCTTGTTTGGGTTTAAACCCCATTCAGTAATAGGAATGATCTTTTTAATAAAAGCTTTGCTGAAGGAAATATCCCCAGTGTTTTTATTTTGATTCATATGGTGAAAAACCACTGAACTTGTTTTAATTAGGATAGACTGAAAATATTTTAAGTCTTTCTCATCAATAAGAGGGAAATGAACCTCAGTATCAAAATAACGTTTAGCTAATGTATTGGGAGAGGTAAATAATCTCTCATCTCCTCTATGGAGAAGAATAATTAGTTCTTCCTCGACCTTTTTAGTGCCGGGGAGAACTGGCTCTTTGAGGGCTTCAAGGAAGCTCTCTTGAGTTTTGCCAGAGGATAAATAATCCCCATAATCAGCAGGCTCCTTCTTGGAGTGGACCGCAGAACTCTTAGATGAACTAGAGCCGGCAATAGATTGAGAAGAGGAATATCTCTTTTTATCATATTCATGGCGATCATGTGAAGAGGAATATCCCCTTCGTCCTCGACTGGACTGGCTCATGTGGAGCCCAATATATATTCCCTGGTTAGAAAATCAGGAAGAGAATTATTTTCCCCTTTGATATATTCGATATCGAAATCAAAAATAGACAAAATAGATTGTCATCTAGCAAATATTTGTTTGGATGCTAAATTTTTGACATCCTTTTCTAATACATCTTTGGCAGCGTTGCAATCAATTCTTAAAAGAAATTTTTGATTTAATAAATCATCTTGAAATTTGGAAATACAATTAACAATTGAAAGAATTTCTCTTAATGGTTGAATAGTTTTGTTGTGCACTATTCCATCTGCCCGAAGTATAACGACACAATATCTCTTTGTTTTTTGATGGAAACTTTTGTTTTAAAATACCACCATAACCAATATTGGACGCATCTGTTTCAACAATTTTAAAACTAGTAGGGGAAATAAGAGCCAAACAAGGTAGGCTTTTTACTTTAGACTTAATAAGTCTTACTGCATTAGTCTGAATATCACTCCACATAGGTGGATCCTTTTTGAGCCTATCATATAAGGGAGAACTATCTATAGAGAGATTTTTATAATAGTCGGCAATATAATTAAGACTTCCCAAAAATCTTTGTAATTGGGTTTTTTCTTGTAAAATATCAGGGAATTTGTCCGCAAATTGGATTGCGGAATAATTTTTCCTTGATCAATTTCTTGACCCAGAAATCGAATATGAGTTTGAAATAAATACATTTTAGTAGCAGAAACTACCAAACCAGCATTTTTAATTAATTTAATAAAAATATTTATATGCTTAAAATGTTGGTCTATATCTTGAGAAAAGATGAGAATATCATCAATATAAACTATACTAAAAGACGAGTAAGGATAAAAAATATCATTCATAATATTTTGGAATTCAGAAGGAGCATTTTTTAATCCAAATGGCATAACATTCCATTCATAATGTCCCATAGGAACAACAAAAGCAGTTTTATATTTATCTTGTTCAGCAATTTGAATTTGCCAATAACCAGATTTTAAGTCAAATTTGGAAAAAACATTAGCAGATTGGATTCTAGTAAGTAAATCCTTTTTATTAGGAATAAGATACCTAATCCATTTGAGGACCTTATTTAAAGGTTTATAATTAATGACTAACCTAGGAGCACCTCGTTCTATTTCGGCATTTTTTATAAACATAGAAAGCAGTGCAACTCCAAGGTGAATAAGATTTGCGAATAAGCTTTTTGTGTAATAGAGAATTTATTTATTCTTTGCAGTATTCAAGAAGATCTGGACCCATTTGGGCAGGCCTTGCCAGAGTGGTGATATCTTTATCATGAAAGTCTTCCACATAGGAAAGTGTGTAAGAATTGTCTTTACAACCACAATCGGAATTAGAAGAGGATGAGCTGTTATGATCAGACTCACTGTTATAATCTTCTATAATATTAGTATCGGACTCTTCGTCAGAAGAGTATAACTGCTATAAGCTGTTTTTTAAGACCTTCATCAGAAATTTCATTTAATTTCTGTTTTGTCCAACACTTATTGGCATAGTGGCCTGTTTTGCCACATTTTCTACAAATAACTGGATTATTAGACCGATTTGGTTTAGATCTAAACTTAGAAGCATAATTAGTAGGGTGGTTAGGATGATGGCGGTTTTCTCTCCTAGGTTTCGAAGGGTTTTTTGAAAATCTTTTAGATTTAGAAAAATGTTTTCTTTTTGAAGAAATTTTACTATAATGGTTTTGAGGGATTTGTAAATCAAATCCAAACTGGTCACAAAAATCACCAATTTCTTTTCTCCCTGTCAAATTTTGACTTTTTAATTGGGCTTTAAGCTTAATGTCATTGCAAAGAGCTAATCCTTCACCAACACATTCATTAATAAGTTGTCCATACGTATAATTATGGTAAGGTATTGTAGTGTTTCCAGTTTGTCGGAGAATTCTATCTTTAACCTTTTGGACAAATAAGTTGGGTAGACCTGCTAGGAATTTTTCTTTCCAAAAATCAGCATTTGCATCAGGTCTCATCATAATTTTGGTAAGGAATACATCCTTATACCATCTAAAATGGGTTAGAGTTGGGCATTTAAGATTAATTAATAAATCTTTATTACGCTCAATAGTAACGGGGTTGGCTCCAATAAAAGCTTGCACTATAGCAGTTAAAAGAGTATATACTGCATTAGGTAAGACAGTGTCTGTATAAACATCTATACCTTGTTCATTTTTAATAGGGTTCCTAACAATTTTAGTGGCTGTTAGGATCATCCTTTGGTCATTAGGGGATAGAATATTATCCCACCAACCTCGTAATTGGCCAGCAAAGCCTGCTACAATAAATTCTGCAATCTGGTAGTCTGTGTTATTAGCACTGAGACAAACCGTAGAATACATAGTTACCCTATGTAATAATACCATAATTTGGTATTCAGTCATGCCGTCTATATTCCATTCATAAATAGTTCTAGCACTAAAACTAGCAGCTAAATTACTACTTTCTTCCTCATAGAGGATATCTTGGGGTGTAGGTCTAGAATAATAATGCCGCATAGGGGCAGTAGGAATAGTTTTTTTACCAAAAGCTGTGGACTTTCCAAAGACATTTTGGTTGATACTAGCCTGTTCAGGATCATGTTCTATAGCTAGTAATTGATCTTCAAAAATATTAATTCCTTCTATATCTTCTGATAGAGTAGCAATTTGTTGTTTGCCTTTTCCAATGTTAAGGCTCTCTAATTGTTGTGTTAATAAAGTAATAATATCATTATTATTATTAGAAATGGTGATATCAATACTCGGTTTTAGAATAGTAGGTTCAATAACCTGTTGAT
Organism: Primula vulgaris; assembly: GCA_963920805.1. Taxonomy (NCBI): domain Eukaryota; kingdom Viridiplantae; phylum Streptophyta; class Magnoliopsida; order Ericales; family Primulaceae; genus Primula; species Primula vulgaris. Next base: position 20,399,601 of record OY987222.1, read on the forward strand.
GTTGAATAGGAGGCTGAGAGGAGCTAGGTATGTCCATAGGTATTTTATTATGTACCATAAGTGTACTTTCTTCTATACGACCTAATTGGGCGCAAATAGTTTGGAGAGTTAAATTAGTGAAATTGGACTGCTTTTCATCTGAAAATGCAGCAGAATTAATAATGACATCCCATGTACGTAATTTTAAAAGTTCTGAAGGGGGGTGAACAGCAGAAATAACTTCCCCTTTTGCAGTCGTCCATTTCTTTTGGAATCTTTTTAAAACATTTAAAAAAGGACTATTTTCAGTGGTTGCTTGTGTAATAAACCATATAGGGAAGGAAACTACCTTTTGGATAGAATCTATATGACGATAAAATAATGTTTTGTAATTTTGTTGTTCTTTATGATTATAAGTAGAAAAGAACCATTTACGAAAAGAAGTATATTTCTCTTGATTAAGATCATTTACACAATCCTGTCTATCATATGTGAAAGGAATAGAGAGCATATTTATAGTAGAAATATTATCAAACTCAGATAGAGTTTCAGGTTCATTTTTTTCTTCGTGATAAATAGCACGAGGAATATTTTGAGGGGAATTATAAACACCGTCAAAAACTAAATTAGAAGTTTTGGCTGATGCTAAGGAAGGGTTTGGAGTATAAAACCTAGAGGATTGTCCTTGTTTAAAAGAACTTTCATAATCTGAAAAAGAGCTTCTAGAGGCTAATCTTTTGCCTTTATCAAATTTAATAAAAACATTTTCCTCTTTGGTTTGGATAATATCTTCAATATTTTTATTTTCTACTGGTTCAGCTGGGCTTGCTGACAATAGATTCCATTCTGTGGGAGGTTCAATATCATCCCATTTAATAGTTTGGGGAGTCTGAACATCAGATTTTAATAAATTTGTTTCTATTAAAACAGTTTTGCCCTTTGTGTCAAATATTTTAGCACGAGGACTAAGAGTAGTCATAGCCTTATAATAAACCCTATAAGTGATATTTAAAGGTTCCGTTCCTTCTTTAAGTTTATAACCATGAGTTTTGATATTCAAAGTAAGAACATCTAAAATATTTTTGTCGGTTAAAGAAACAGAAAAGTTTGGAAAACAGTTGAAATAAACTGGGCCATTACACAAACTGGTTTGAATAATACCTAATAAATAATCTTTAAATTCTAAGTGACGACAATCACGTAAAGCAATAAGGACTGATGTATTTAATCCTTGGGCTGTAAGAGGTTTAACAGCTACTTGTACCATTCCTAGATGGACATATTTGTACTTATCAAAATATCTTTTCAGTTCATCCTTATGAAGTAACTGAATGGTTTCCATATCCCTTTCTACTGGGATAGTTTGTTCTATAGTTTTAATGGTCATAGCCATTCTAAAATCGAACATACCGATAGAATATATTTCAGAAGGCTTAACCTTAGGAAGGTGCCAATTTGCTAACTGTTCTTCAAAGTTAGCCATCTCAGGAATATCATTATATTGACATTCTTCTTGTCTCATATTAGTAGAATTTTTATTAGAACTGGAAGCATAGCTTCCTCTAGAAAAATTACTAGAAGAATTAGATCTATTCATTCTGGAAAACATAATAAGTTATCATTAATATAAGAATAATGCGGATAAAAGGCGTAAGGATTTAAAACAACAGTCAAAAGACAGCTCAGTAATTCTTTTTTGTTCATGGAGACTCTTAAAAATAAAACCAACCGAATTCATTGCAACTGTATTTATCAACTAACACCATCTTTTGGTTCCTTATTCGAAATTATTTATTGCAACCCCGTAAGCAATGCCCAATTTTGGGTGACAGTGGGAAATTTGAAAAACTACCCAAAAATCCCTTATTTATTGGCGTTAAGTAAGGATTCATCCACAAAAATAAAACTATTTAAAAATTGATCAAACTATAAAATTTAATTATGGATTGGTCAATTATTCCTAAAACTAATTAAGAATTGGTCAATTCCTCATTAAATATAAAATAACTTCAAATTCTATCTCTCATTATCACTGTTTCTCTAAAAATACATGCCTAAATAACTACGACGACCCCCACCACCATGCCGCCTTCGATAGTTGTCGCCTCCGTCGTTTGCCCACAGTCCCTTCTCTCTCCCACTTTACTCACCCCGCTCTCTCTATATATCTATATCTATATATGTCTATATATCTATATATGTACATACACATAGCGATGACGGAGTTCGTAATGTCACCGGAGGGTGCGACGACGGTCTGGTGGCCATGGGGGCATGTTGGTGACGGGGTCCGCTCCCCTCTCTCTATAATCACTCAGATCTGAAAAAAAGAACTGAGTTGTAATTTTCATTAGTTTGGTCAAACTACATAATTGGTCTGCTAGTGTAGAACTTAATAATTCGAGTCATTCATGTTTAACCCTCGACTTAATTAATCATTTAATATGTAGAACGTTTGGAAAAAAAAAAGAGTTCACTTTGTTCTTTCAGAAAATAACACATTTATGACTATAAACATTTAAAATGATCTGTTCTGTTTAAAAAACTACTTAGACTGTTTTAAAAAAAAAATAGCACTTTTAAAAAGAAGCAATTTATAAGAGTGACACTTAAAAAGGACGGAGTGAGTAACACAAAAAAATTCGATGGCATTTAATAACCGTATAACCAATAATATATAAACTCAAACAAAGTATATCAAAACATAATAGCCACTCAAAACTATTAGAACCATCTCTGTTAATCTTTAATCCCTTCTTCTCATTTCATGATTTTCAAATCTGTATTATAAAAAAAAAACCATCTCCACCGTTCATTCAAATCATTTTCCCAATTTAATTTAAACAAATAAACTTTCCCCCGTTTCCCTCCCTATCTCTCTAAACTCCATTTTTGCTCCTATTTCAAAACCCTAATTTCTCTAATAAATCCCCAATAAAAGCACCAAAAAATGAGCCAAATTCACCAAATGCCATTTATAACAGATTGTGCGTGCGCGATAAAGAAGAGGTTCGGAAAATAGGATGACTTGTCGGAGCCTTTTCCGGCAACAAGGAGCTCGCCGGAGATCTTCAAGTCGGCGATGAAGGAGGGGATTTTTGGTGCCACGTCATCAGTGTGTAGCTTTAGTGACAACGGAGATGATGCCGATGACGGTGTGGTGAAGTAGAGCTTTGAGCTTAGTGAAGATCCTTCGTTTTGGAAAGATCATAATGTCCATGTGCGGATATATAGATATATATATATATGTATGTATGTATGTGTGGGTGATTTGCCTAGTTGTTTTATTGTATGAAAATCGTAGGTGCTTTTATTATAATGAAAGTAATTAAATAGAAGTAGTATTAAATAAAATCAAATATTTGTAATAAATTTGTTTTAGTAAGAGTATATACATATGTAATTTGTATCATACAGCTGGAAAAATCACAATATTCAGGTATACAGACTTACAGTGTATATGTATGTGTGTTGCTTAGTTTTTTTTTATTGTGTGAGATTTTTAGGTGCGTTTATTATAATGACATTATTTGATTAAAAAAACTGCATTTTCACAGTTCACTTGTGTTTGATCTTTATCGATGGTGAAATATGAGTACTTGGGTGTATTAGCTTCTAATTTGTTTGACTTTAGCTTATCCACCTAACCATAGTTATCCGGTATTAGTTTTAATGACGAATTACGAGTACAACTGCATAGTACCTAATTGTAATTTATTTGAATTTACGTTTTTCTCTTATCTAAGGCTCATGTAGACATACACATCCATAAATATATATGGATACATATTACATATATAAGTGCTATTTAATCCAATATTCAGGTAAACATATACATACAAATTTGTAGGTATGTTTATTATTGCGACAGTAATCGATTAAATTGTTTGTAGGTTTCGCTTGTGTTTAATCTATATTGATGGTCAAATATGAGTACTTATTAGCTTCTAGCGTGATTGATTTTAGATTTAATCATTGTTATTTAGTTTTAGTTTTGATGGCGAGTTACGAGTACAACCGCATATTTAGCTGATATTATGTTTGAATTTACGCTTTTCAGGTAGAACTGCATATCTTTATACATATGTTGAGTGCTTTCAATTCCTTCAGGTTTTTATTATTCTCTGTAATAGTTTCTATTCAGTATATAAAAAAAATTAAGTTTTAACGGCACATGATTCGTGCGTTCACGTGAATTTAGTCTCAGAGTGTCGAAGTCACAACTGATCACTAGAGAGCTCAGTATATATTAAAATTCGGTTTTCAAATGTAAACCGGGTCTCCAAGACTCAAACTTCCATATTATAACGTTCATAAGTGGACAGATCTGTATAGGTGACATTATATGACTTGAAGAATCAATTATAGCATATTGAACATTTCTAAAGTGACTTCCATTCCACGATCGATCAATTATGTGATGAAAATTCATAACGTTATCTACCCGTCACTACAAAATAAATATCAACTGGGGACGGCCAAATCTGTTACAAATCTATCACTAAATGATCAAATCTATCAGCAAAACAAAAATACGTCGCGATACCGTCCCCGATTAGGGTGTTGGGAAGCAAACAATTTCCGTCCGCAATCTCACTTTTTTTGTACGCGTCGAAGAGGCTAGGCCCCAGGCCCAGAAAAATGATAATAACTCGGGGCTTATTCTACTTAGAAGTTGAAAACTTGTTGTGTATTGCGACTTGCATGTTTAGTTCGCGTCTTATAGTAATTAGAGACATAACAAAAGTCTTGATAAAAAACCCATTGCAGCTTCCGGTGAGTAACCAACATTTCAAAGGACCTCTGTTGATTTTGTGTAGGCATTTGTAAATGGCGGATAATCCATTGATAATATCATTTTGAGTTTGGAACTCCGTAGATTTATATAGTAGGCTTTTAAAAATGGGGGATAATATATTGATACATCGTGTTGTGTTTGGAACTATTTTTAATTTGGATGAATACGAACTGAGTTAGTTTTTGTTGTATGTATGGTCTGAATTGCAAGTTTATTGAAACAATACGTCCCATAAGCAATTCAATCTAAAATCTATTATTTATCTGATTGTAGCAACTAGATGCCTTTAGCCAAGTAATTGAAATGGTCTTCTGAGTTCTGAGGGTTAACATTTATCAATGGACTTGCTTGTTATAGTTTCAAATTCCCCACTTTTCAAACACCTTGAGCAACCATGTTTCTGATTATTATAGGTGGTTTTTCTAATGATGTGTTTTTGGTTAAGATAGAAGCAATCGAGAGCAAAAGTTCAAATCCTAAAGTAGCACTTATATTATCAAACTTAACATCAAATGGGTCTAGAATCTAGATTTTAGAGTCCTGCTATTGGACTTCATTAAACATTCATAAATCATTCAAGGCAAGGTTTTTTTCAAACAAATGCATTCTTCTTTATAATACCAGAAAGAATATCCAAAATTCAGTATTCTGCAGGATTTTTCCCCATGCCTACACTTTAAAATCCACATGTTTGCATCAACTTTAATAAATGCAGTATTATTGTTTTTTTTTTTTCATATAAAATTAGTTTTACTCCAGTCAGTAGAAATGGAATGATACCATTATTTTTAATTTACTGTCTGCTTTTTGATGCGACTGCTAAGTGCTAATAATTTCATTTTGCATTTCCCTTCAAGGTGTCTGTTGTGCCCTCCGCTGCTGCTCTTGTGATCAAAGCCCTTAAGGAGCCAGAGAGAGACAGGAAGAAGGTTAAAAATATAAAGCATACGGGCAATATCACCCTTGATGAAGTCGTTGATATAGCACGAATAATGAGTCCGAGGTCTATGGCCAGGAGTTTGGTTGGGACTGTTAAGGAGATACTGGCTACATGCGTGTCTGTTGGGTGTACTGTTGATGGCAAGGACCTGAAAGACCTCCAAACTGAGATCAATGACGGTGATGTGGAGGTGCCAGAAGCGTGATGTGTGAGTTTTTTTGTGGTGGAAGCTTTTGCTTTTCCTCGTCGTCGTGTTTACTTTGTAAAGTTGAATCTTTTCTTTGCTATTTTGTTATCTTTTTCATATATTGATCCAACAGTAGACCTCAGAGGATCTATTTCCTCGTTTTTTTGTATAGTTAAAAGTACTTTATGAGAATTATTTTTGCTCCCGTTATCTTTTCAAATTTTCATTAACCCCTAGCGCATATTCATGTAGTTTTGGGTTGAACAACTGTGCCCCAAAACGAGAATTGAAGGCGGTGCATGATTTTAGGTTTTCAGTTTTAGTTTAATCTGTTTCTGAAAAGAAATCTGAACTGTGTAGGCGAGATAAGAAAGGGGCGGAAATACTGAATTGTACAAGTCATGCCCTCTCATCCATCTAGCTTTGTTTTCTGACCCTAATTTTCCAAATGTAATGCGATTTGTATTTTCTTCTACACAACTGTCTGGCTTGTGCAGGATATGTGTAGTATATTGTTGATACAAATCAAGTCCACAAGTCATTTTTCTGATCTAATTTTATCATAAGGATGTGTAGTATATTGTTGATACAAATCAAGTCCACAAGTCATTTTTCTTATCTGATTTTATCATACAAGTTTCAACAGAAGAATTACAGTATTTGTAGTGAGATAAGACAGCTCAGTAATTATTTTTTGTTGATGGAGACTTTTAAAAACAAAACCAACCGAATTCATTGCAACTGTATTTATCAACTAACACCATCTTTTCGTTCCTTATTTGAAATTATTTATTGCAATTAGGGCTGTAAATGAGATGAACTGTTCGTAAAATCGTTCGTATTCGGCGAATGTTCGGTTCAAGTTGGTTCATTTATAAATGAACACGATAATAAACAAGAATACATTGTTCGTTTATTAAGTGAAGTGAATTTGAACATGCCTCTGTTCGGTTTGTCTAAGCTCGTGTTCGTGTAACTATATATAAAGTTTGATAAAATAAAAAAAGTAAATATATTAATGATGTAACAAAAACTAATATCACTAGACAATTAATAAACTTATTTATGTTTTAATAATATAAATGATATGTTTGTATGGTTTTGAACTTATTATGCTAATTTATATCATCATACTATAAATACAGTTATCGATTTTATCGTTAATTGTTCAACTCGTTAAATTAATCATACGTATGTAAAAATAAATTTATACAATATATAAACTTAAAGTTATATGTGACTATTTTATCATAGTTAACAATATAGTAATTTATGATAAAATTAAAATATATTTTAAAAATAAAAAAAAATAAAAATTTGAATTATTGAATGTTTGGGAATAAATTAGATGTTCATGAACAACTCGTGTTCGGCTCGTCAAATGTTCGGTTCATGTTCGTCAAATGTTCGTTCGTATTTAAATGAACATGAACTCATGGGTTATAGTTCATGAACTGAACACGAACAGAGCCTTGTTCGATTCGTTTCGTTTCATTTACCGCCCTAATTGCAACCCCATAAGAATATAGCAATGCCCAATTTTGGGTGACACTCGAAAATTTGAAAAACTACCCAAAATTCCCTTATTTATTCGTGTTAAGTAGAATTGATGCAAAAAAACAAAACTATTTATAAATTGGTCACGCTATAAAATATAATTAAGGATTGGTCAATTATTCCTAAAACTAATTAAGAATTGGTCAATTACTCATTAAATATAAAATAAGTTGAAATTCTATCTCTCATTATCATTGTTTCTCTAAAAATGCATACCTAAATAACTATGACTACCACCACCACCACCACGCCTCCGTTGTCTGCCCACAGTCCCTTCTCTCTCCTACTTTACTTACCCCGCTTTCTCTCTATATATCTATATCTATATATGTCTATATATCTATATGTATATATATCTATATATATATATATATATCGATATACACACAGCGATGGCGGAGTTCGTAATCTCACTGGAGGGTGCGACGACGGTCTGGTGGCCATGGGCCTGTTGGTGACGGGGTCCGCCCCGTTCTCTCTATAATCACTCATATCTGGAAAATAAAACTGAGTTGTAATTTTCATTAGTTTGGTCAAACTGCATAATTGGTCTATTAGTTTAGAACTTAATAATTCGAGTTATTCATGTTTAACCCTCAATTTAATTAATAATTTAATATGTAGAACGTTTGGGAAAAAAAAAGATTTCACTTTATTCTTTCAGAAAATATCACATTTATGACTATAAAAATTTAAAATAATCCGTTATGTTTAAAAAACTACTTAAACAGTTTTTTAAAAAATTAGCACTTTTAAAAAGAAGCAATTTATAAGAGTGACACTTAAAAAGGACGGAGGTAGTAACACAACAATTCAATTGCATTTAATAACCGTATAACCAATAATATATAAACTCAAACAAAGTATACCAAAATATAATAGCCACCCAAAACTATTAGAACCATCTCTGTTAATGCTTAATCCCTTCTTCTCATTTTCATGATTTATAAATCTGTATTACAAAAAAAAAACCATCTCCACCGTTCATTCAAATCATTTCCCCAATTTAATTTAAACAAATAAACTTTCTCCCATTTCACCCCCTATCTCTATAAACTCCATTTTTGCTCCTATCTCAAAAACGTAATTTCTCTAATAAATCCCCAATAAAACCACCAAAAAATAGCCAAATTCACCAAATGCCGTTTATAACAGAGTGTGCGTGCGCGATAAAGAAGAGGTTCGGAAAACAGGATAACTCGTCGGAGCCTTTTTCGGCAATGACGAGCTCGCCGGAGATCTTCAAGTCGGCAGTGAAGGAGGGGATTTTCGGTGCCACGTAATTAGTGAGGAGCTTTAGTGACGTAGATGATGCCGATGACGGTGTGGTCAAGTAGAGATTTGAGCTTAGTGAAAATCCTTCGTTTTGGAAAGATAATAATTTCCATATGCGAATATATAGATATACTAGTAAAAGTTACCATCGCGTTGTGTGTGAGACGCGTAATGACATAAATCTTGTAATATATTTTATTTTTAACATAATATTCTGATATGGTATAATTTATTACAGTTATGGAGGTTAAAACGAATTGTTAATTAATTTAGGCTACATCCGTAATTAAGATAATATAGTGAGGACAAATAGTTAATTAATCAGATTATGTATATTGGTAATTATTAAAATACAGTGAGAGTATTTTTGGAAAAATTGAACAAAATTGGGCAGCCTCAACTTTTCTTGTTTTTGCTTATGTTAATAGTATGATATGTATGTATGTGTGGGTGATTTGCCTAGTTGTTTTATTGTATAAAAATCGTAGGTGCTTTTATTATAATGAAAGTTGTTGAACCATGGGTTCAATAATTGATTTTGATTATAAGTTTGATTATGTTTTTAATGATTTTACGATTTCTCTATTTCGATGAATATAATGCTTGGTCTTTTACAAACATAGAAAATGTATATTTCAGGACGTCAGAAAGATAGAGCATTCGATAACGAAGCCAAAGGTTCAAGCGGAACCAGAATCGGAGCTAAAACGAAGAAGCTACAAGCATTCGAAGAATAGCGAAAACACCGAGAAAATTGTCTGAAAAACGACCGATCGTTTTGGACAAAACGACCGATCGTTTTTGGTTCAAATTCTTCTAGTGAGGTCGTCTTTTAAACGACCGGTCGAATCTATAAAACGACCGATCGTTTTCTGCAGATTTCAAAAACAGCTTTTCAGCTTATTCTGGGAAATTGCTTAAAACCAATGGATAAAAGCATAAACCTTGAGATAACGGTAACAAGACCTTTTATTCTTCATATAGCCCCAAAATTCTTGTTAAAACATACCAATTGAGATACACATCATAATCCTTCAACCCCTCTCCATCCTACACACTTAAAATCACCATTGGTGAGAAAAAGCTCAAAAGGAGGGAAATTGAATAGAAAGCGATTCGAGCTCAAACAAAGATCCAACATCATCAAACATCACAAATTAGCTTATTTAGAAGCAATTAAATTGTGAGTGTTGTTTCAATTTTGATAAAATTGTAAAGAACAAATTATAAGCTCATTTGTGAGAGAATGTTTGGGTAGAAGCTTTTAAGCCAAAGTGTTGGTTAAAAGTTCTAGGTTAAACACTTGGGTACTCATAGATTGAGGGGGAGTCGTTGACTCGTAAACGTGTTCGCTTGCACTTGTATCAAGAGTAGGAACCTCGGGTAGAGGGTGAGCCAATCGATTGATTGAGCTCGATAGGATTTGTAAAATCGGAAAGAAGATTTTTAGTGAAATACTCGGTAGCTTGAATACCGAGGAGAGGACGTAGGCCGTTTTGCCGAACCTCTATATATCGTGGTGTCAAATTTCTTTCCTTAACTTTTACTTTCCGCAACTAATATCATTGCTTATTTTATTGCTAGCGTTTAGGATTTCTAACATTTCATTAACTTTTGTTAAACTCTTAAGATTAGATTTGCGTTAGTTGGGTTGTTAGTCGCACTTAATTTTAATTAGACGAAAAACGCCTAAAACCTTATTCACCCCCTCTAAGGTTTAGCCGCACGGGCCAACAATTGTATCAGAGCCAAGGCTCTTGCATATAGAAATCTAGCGATTTAAGAGTTTAGATCCCGATGGCTAACATACTTAATTTCACTTCCGGTATTGCTTCATCGCCCAATACTCCACTATTTTTTGATGGGGTAAATTATTCATATTGGAAAGATAGGATGAGTATGTTTTTGCAAAGTTATAATGTTAAACTTTGGATGAGCATAAAAGTAGGATATTCCGCACCTACATCTGAAAATAGCGAAAACCCAATCCCCGTAGAGGACTTAGATGACGCTCAACTAGAAGCCTACTCTACTAACGCCAAAGTGATGTACGCTATTGTTTGTGCCATTTCCCCTAACGAGTACAACAAAATTTCCGCTTGTAAAACGGCTAAGGGTATGTGGGATAAGTTAGTGGTTATGCACGAGGGAACTAACCAAGTTAAGGATTGCAAACTCCAACTTTTAGTTCACGACTATGAGCTTTTTAAGATGAGCGAGGGAGAAACTATTTCCGATATGCTTGGTAGATTTACCACTATTACTAACGGATTAACATCTCTTGGTAAGTATTTATCTTGTAAGGAAATGGTTTCAAAGGTGATTCGGAGCTTACCGAAAGAATGGGAACCAAAGGTCACCGCAATTCAAGAGGCGCACGACATGAACACATACACTCTTGATGCATTGCCGGGTTCACTCATTACTCACGAGATCACCCTCAATAGTCACAAGCCAATCTCGAAAAAGAAGGAGATAGCTTTCAAAGGAACAACTTGTGATGAAAGCGATGAGCTATCCGATGACGAGAAAAATTCAGCGCAAATCATTCAAATCGTCAAGGAAATATTAAAGCTTAAAGGCAAATGCAAACATAAAGGTAAATCGTCAAATACTAGAATTATTTCTAACGATTTTGTTTGCTATGCTTGTGGCAAGGAAGGACATATGGCGAGAGATTGCGTCAAGAATCGCAAGAGCAAAGGCAAAAAGAAAATATTCTCTTCAAGCTCTAGCGATAGTTCCGACCAAGACGAAGTCGGTCATGTTACTTGTTATGTGGCCATGGAAGACAACGATGAACTTAACCAATCGTCTTCAAGTGAAAGCGAAGCCGATGAGGTAAATGATCTATCCTATGATGAATTACTTCATATATGCGATATTTACTCCAAAAAGTTTCCTAAACTTGTCGAAAAGGTCGACTCTCTTAAAAGGATAAATTCTTCTCTCAATGAAGAAATAAGATCCTTGAAAAGAGATAAAATTGAAAATGAGTCTATTCCGAAATCGTCATTCTCTTTAGATGATGTAGATGACGAAAAGGAAGACTTGAAAGATAAAAACAATGATTTCGTTATTCAAAACAAGTCTTTACAAACCGAGATCTATTTTCTTAAAAATGAAGTCTCTAGACTTGCTAAAACTCTTTCAAAATCCCCTTCTTTAGATTGCGACTTTCTAGAAAATTTTGAAGAGTTAAAGGATGCTTTCGATAAAGTTAAAAGCAAAAACAAGCTTTTGAATTCTCATGCTTTTAACTTAAATGACAAGGTCAAGTTTTTAGAAACCGAGAATGAAACTTTGAAAAATAAAAACAACGAGCTTGTCATTTCCATTGAAAAACTTGATTTAACAATTTCAAAGTTTTCTAAAGGTAAAACCGTTTTAGACAACATTTGGAGTTGTCAAAAAGATTTCAATGATAAGAGTGGTTTAGGTTATGATTGCATAAGTTCTAATTTAAACAAAATCCACTTCGTTAAAGCCTCAAATGTTTCTCAAACTCCTACTCCTCCTAAACAAGAGGTTGTTTTTACTAAAGGGAGTACTTCCAAGACTTTTCAAAAATCGTTTAATGATAGAAAAGGTATAGGTTTTCAAACCAAATTGGATACTCCGAAAAACTTTTCCAAAACTTCGTATAAATCTCGGTATGCGAAAAAGTCTATGCATTGTATACATTGTAGTAGAAATGAGCATATTTCGTCTAGATGCCCTTATCGTTTTCGTGTTAGTAGAAGGGATTTGAAATGGGTAGTAAAGACCAATGTCACTAACAATGTCGGACCCAATAGAAATTGGGGACCAAAAGACAAAACTTGTGTTGTAGGTATCTCCGTTCAAAAGGAGAAAATCAACAATTGGTTGACAACACCGGCAAAAATCATGGAAGTTCATAAAATCGACTCCACCATAAAAAATGGAGTACCATTGATCGACAAAAATGGACGGCATACCAACAAGTGGTACCACATATTTGGACTTGGAAACGCTCAATGCAAATGTCATTAGAGAGCGGACTCGACATCACATTTTCGGTACACTCTATCCAATAATCTTTACATATATGTGATTAGTTGGGTCATATGCATTTTTTTTTGTTTTTCTATGAAAAAGGGGAGAAAAATGCAAGATTTTTTTTGTTCTGTATCAGTTTACAGTCGACCGGTCGACTGTAGAAAAACGACCGGTCGCTTTTCTGAAAACGACCGATCGGTCTTCCCAACGACCGATCGCTTTTGTTCTGTGTTAATGTTTTTTTTTCTTTTCCTCTCTCTCTGATATTCTTTTAAGAAAACCTTCCACATAACCCCATATTTTTTTTATTTATTGCATTTTGATAATGCCAAAGGAGGAGAAAAATGAAAAATGAGATTTAGAGAAATGCGATTTATTAAAATGGAGGAGATATATTTATACTTGTAAAATCATCATTATTTTGTCATAATCAAAATGGGGGAGATTGTTGAACCATGAGTTCAATAATTGATTTTGATTATAAGTTTGATTATGTTTTTAATGATTTTACGATTTTTCTATTTCGATGATATAATGCTTGGTCTTTTCCAAACATAGAAAATGTATATTTCAGGACGTCAGAAAGATAGAGCATTCGATAATGAAGCCAAAGGTTCAAGCGGAACCAGAATCGGAGTTAAAACGAAGAACCTACAAGCATTCGAATAATAGCGAAAACACCGAGAAAATTGTCTGAAAAACGACCGATCGTTTTGGACAAAACGACCGATCGTTTTTGGTTCAAATTCTTCCAGTGAGGTCGTCTTTTAAACGACCGGTCGAATCTATAAAACGACCGATCGTTTTCTGCAGATTTCAAAAACAGCTTTTCAGCTTATTCTGGGGATTTGCTTAAAACCAATGGATAAAAGCATAAACCTTTAGATAACGGTAACAAGACCTTTTATTCTTCATATAGCCCCAAAATTCTTGTTAAAACATACCAATTGAGATACACATCATAATCCTTCAACCCCTCTCCATCCTACACACTTAAAATCACCATTGGTGAGAAAAAGCTCAAAAAGAGGGAAATTGAATAGAAAGCGATTCGAGCTCAAACAAAGATCTAACATCATCAAACATCACAAATTAGCTTATTTGGAAGCAATTAAATTGTGAGTGTTGTTTCAATTTCGATAAAATTGTAAAGAGCAAATTATAAGCTCATTTGTGAAAGAATGTTTGGGTAGAAGCTTTTAAGCCAAAGTGTTGGTTAAAAGTTCTAGGTTAAACACTTGGGTACTCATAGATTGAGGGGGAGTCGTTGACTCGTAAACGTGTTCGCTTGCACTTGTATCAAGAGTAGGAACCTCGGGTAGAGGGTGAGCCAATCGATTGATTGAGCTCGATAGGATTTGTACAATCGGAAAGAAGATTTTTAGTGAAATACTTGGTAGCTTGAATACCGAGGAGAGGACGTAGGCCGTTTTGCCGAACCTCTATATATCGTGGTGTCAAATTTCTTTCCTTAACTTTTACTTTCCGCAACTAATATTATTGCTTATTTTATTGCTAGCGTTTAGGATTTCTAACATTTCATTAACTTTTGTTAAACTCTTAAGATTAGATTTGCGTTAGTTGGGTTGTTAGTCGCACTTAATTTTAATTAGACGAAAAACGCCTAAAACCTTATTCATCCCCCTCTAAGGTTTAGCCGCACGGGCCAACAAAAGTAATTAAATAGAAGTAGTAATAAATAACATCAAATATTTGTAATAAATTTGTTTTAGTAAGAGTATATAAGTATGTAATTTGTATCCTACAGCTCGAAAATTCACATTATTCAGGTATACAGACTTACAGTATATATGTATGTGTGCTGCTTAGTTTTTTTTATTGTGTGAGATTTGTAGGTGCGTTTATTATAATGATATTATTTGATTAAAAAAACTGCATTTTATCAGTTCACTTGTGTTTGATCTTTATCGATGGTGAAATATGAGTACTTGTGTGTATTAGCTTCTAATTTGTTTGACTTTAGCCTATCCACCTAACCATAGTTATCCGGTATTAGTTTTAATGACGAATTACGAGTACAACTGCATAGTACCTAATTGTAATTTATTTGAATTTACGTTTTTCTCTTATCTAAGGCTCATGTAGACATACACATCCATAAATATATATGGATACATATTACATATATAAGTGCTATTTAATCCAATATTCAGGTAAACATATACATACAAATTTGTAGGTATGTTTATTATTGCGACAGTAATCGATTAAATTGTTTGTAGGTTTCGCTTGTGTTTAATCTATATTGATGGTGAAATATGAGTACTTATTATCTTCTAGCGTGCTTGATTTTAGCTTTAATCATTGTTATTTAGTTTTAGTTTTGATGGCGAGTTACGAGTACAACCGCATATTTACCTCATATTATGTTTGAATTTACGCTTTTCAGATAGACCTACATATCTATATACATATCTTGAGTGCTTTCAATTCCTTCAGGTTTTTATTATTCTCTGTAATAGTTTCTATTCAGTATATAAAAAAATTTAAGTTTTAATGACACAATATTTTTGTGTTGACGTGAATTTAGTCTCAAGTTAGACCTGTATTACAAGTAATTCAGAGAAAACTGAGAGAATCACAAGTCACAATTATTGAGCTCATGTAGATTTGAAAGTAGTTAGTGTTTGACTTATGTGTGCTTAGGGAAGAAACTTTAGTTAGTATTTACTCATTTTGTAACAGTTCAAAATATGACTTTCTAAGTAGTGATTCCGAGGAATTTTACGGATTGCGACTCCAATAATTAGTTATTAACTCGGAAATCGGAATTAAATCATTCTTGTTGATCCGTAAGTGTCTAAACCTTAGGGGGGGGGGGTGAATAAGGTTTACGTACGATTTTCGCGGAATAAAATATTTGAGCTATTAACAACGCTAATAGTAGAATTTATAACTAACCAAATTTTGTTAACTATATAATGGTAGTTTAAGCTATCCATGCAAACAAAATAAGCAATAAATAAGTGTGGAAAATAAAAGTTCAAGGGAAAAGAAATAACACAAGATGTATAGAGGTTCGGCAAAACGCGCCTAGTCCTCTCCTCGGTATTCACACTACCGAGTATTTCACTAGAATCTTCTTCCCAAGATTACAACCTAACGAGCTAATTCACGGATTAAGCTCCCCCTTACTCTATGAGTATCCCGAATGAAAAGACCTAGAGCTTTTAAGCAATACTCGCTTATAAAGCCTCTACCCGATCACTCGCTCACAACTGAGTTTATAATTCACTCTTACAAGTTTGAATTGAAATGTATCACTCACTAACAATTAATATCTTGGTGTTTATATGATTACAATAAGATTTCACACAAGAGTATTTTTGAATATAAGTGAGAAAAATGAAGTATAATCTTGAGTATGATATTGAAATAATAGCTTATTTGAGTTTGTGAATTGGGGTTTCTTCATTAAGGAATTTGGGGGCCATTTGAAGGATAAATGGTCTTGTTA
This sequence comes from Primula vulgaris, assembly GCA_963920805.1. Taxonomy (NCBI): domain Eukaryota; kingdom Viridiplantae; phylum Streptophyta; class Magnoliopsida; order Ericales; family Primulaceae; genus Primula; species Primula vulgaris. Next base: position 20,415,835 of record OY987222.1, read on the forward strand.
CCGTTGTATGAAGGGTTATGTTTTTATCCAATGGTTTTTTGCAGTTTCCCAATTTTCCAGAATAAGCCAAAAAGCTATTTTTTGAATTTCTGCAGAAAACGATCGGTCGTTTTGTCATTTCGACCGGTCGTTTTTAAGACGACCTCACTGGAACATTTTGGACCAAAAACGATCGGTCGTTTTGTCTGTTTCGACCGGTCGTTTTTATCATGACCTCACTGGAACATTTTGGACCAAAAACGATCGGTCGTTTGTCCAAAACGATCGGTCGTTTTTTCTGACAGTTTCTCGGTTTTCCCGCCATACTCGAATGCTTGTATCTTCTTCGTTTTAAGTCCGATTATTGTTCCGCTTGAACCGTTGGCTTCGTATTTAAATACTCTATCATTTTGAACCTTTAACAAGCTAGATAAATGATTAGTACGCAAAACGAGCTTTTATCATGTTTTACATATTTTGTTATCATTCAAACAATCGATTAGAAGAACATCGTTCAACAATCTCTCCCTTTTTGATGATGACAAAATATTGACATTAAACATATTATAAGCTCTTTTTGCTAAAACAACAATATAATCGAGATGTGTAAGAGACGTTTACTAGGGTAAAAGGTTTTGTAGAAAAACGAGTAAATGTCACAACATCCGATAAAACGAAGTTTTTCAAAGCTAAAAGTTTTGAAGGATAAAGAAAGCACAAATGCAAGCGAAAAATTGGCCAAAGTTTGTCCTAAAAACGATCAATCGCCACAAATGAAAAATCAATAAATACAACCCAATCATCAAGATATTATGCGCACAAATTTCAATAACATCAACTATGATAACAACGCATTCATCTGGAATAATAAACGTCAATCTCACAAAGTATTAGAATTTAAAAAACAACATATAAAAAGAAACATAAAAAACGCTTCATAACATAAATGTAAAAACATTTGCTACTTATTACATCAAAAAACGACTTTGTTCGAAGAAAAGGAACACAAAAGAAATACAACGCAAAATAAAACGAAAGGGGTATTTCTCCCCATTTGACGTCATCAAAAAAAATATAAGCGCCTAATGGCGGTGGGAGGTCGCGTCGTCGTCCTCGTCGTCGGCATTTGGACCGGCAAGGTCGGGAAAGTATGAGGAGAACTTCGCTCTTTGCTCGGCGCTTAATCGATCAAGTTCGGCAAGCTCTTCTTGACCCGGATTTAAGAAGCGAAACATGCGTCGGGTCACTTGCGCATTTCGATACGTGTCGATGTAGAGATCGTTGTAAAATTGGTCGGTGCGTGGGAGCGGGTTGGAAGATCCTACCTTAGCTTTGCCTCTACCTCGAGAGCGACGAGAGAGGTAGGGATGTCGGGTGGGGGAAAGGACTCGGAGGAAATTTGCAAATCCTCACGAGGGGCAAATCGAGGTGTGGCCTTGGGGCCGACATACTCTTCCTCTTCACATGGAAGAGCGGCGTAGTCGGGGACGGACACCTTACTACCCGACCAAGTTATGGTCTTCTTGGTAGTATCGAATTTGATAAACATTTGGGCTAAATAAGTGGTGTCCCAAATGTGTTTATCTTTATTCTTAAAAGGAGTTCCACTGGGAGCGAGGTGGAGGTCCTTTAAGATGGCGGAGATTGGGGCACCGTAAGGTAGCCCATTTTTGGATTTGGTTTTTAGAGAATCCATCTTGAAAAAGATAAGTGTGGCAAAGTCAAGTTTTACTTGACGATGGATGCACCCGAGTAGGAAAATGTACTCGTTTGTAACATCGGTGAAATTGGATGAATGAGGTAGTACGATGCGAGAAAGAATGTGGTAGGCCATTTTATTATTAGAAAGAAGGTCGTGAGCCTTATTGGAGCGGTTGTTGTGGTTTGGATGGAAAAGCTCGTCTTTGAGATCGTTAAAGCTATCAATCTCGAGTATTTCACAAAGTTCTTCACTTTGCTCGTACACCCCGTCGTCATCGAGGTGTAAAAGAGTTTGTAAACGGTCTATACCGTAAATAAAGGGTTGGCCATTCAAAGAGAAACGTAAACGGAGTGTGTTACCACTACCCTTATCAACAACTAAGTTGGCATAAAATTCATAAACGTTTTCTTGAAAAAATGGCTCTTTTAAAGTAAGAATGGTGTCGAGTTTTTGGAATTGAAGACGTTGCATAAGGAGTGGAAAGCGTTCAAGAAAGAGAGGCATGTCGATTGTAAAATTTGACAAAATATCTCGTTTGGTGATTTTCGATGGATAAGAAGGAGGGAGTGAGCCGGAGGGAGGAAGCGATGCCGAAGGGGCACCGGAGCTCGTACAAGGAGCGGCATCGGTTGTAGGAGCGGTATTCGAGGCGACGGCTCGAGGAGCGCGGGGAACACGCGAATGGCGAGAGGATGTAGGCACGTATTCATCCTCACTTTCATCGACGAGTGATGGTTGAACTTTCTTTGAACGAACCATTTTTTGGATTAAAAAAGGATTTGGAAAAAAATTAGGGTTTTTTGAAGAATTGGGTTTTTGAAAAAAAATAGGGTTTTAAAAAAAAATCAATGGATTGGTGATTATTAGGGATAATAATGGAATTAGGGTATATTATAGAGATTAAAAAAGTTTTTGGGGAATTTTTGGAAGATTTGAGGAAGGGGGCGAATTTTGATAGAGAGAGAGAGTTTTGGGAAAAAATAATGAAATGAGTTTAGGGTTGAAATGTTAAAACACAGTAAAACAGAAAAACGATCGGTCGTTATAGGATTTCGACCGGTCGTTTTGGGTAAAAAACGTACCAGAGACCACATTAAAAAAACGATCGGTCGTTTTCAGATCGATCGGTCGTCTGAAACAAAACGACCGGTCGTTTTATACAGTCGACCGGTCGACTGTAAACTGATACAGAACAAGAATTTTTTTGCACTTTTCGACACTGATTTGGCAAAAAAAAAATATATAAAATCAATCAAATATATATATATATATATATATATATGTACAAGTCACACATCAAACATGCCTAACTCTCGTCGAATAAAACAAAATTGTTCCTTGTTAAGGGGTTTTGTAAAAATATCGGCTAATTGCCTATCGGTACTTATATATTCAAGTATAATATCCCCTTTTTGAACATGATCCCTTAGAAAATGGTATCGTAAATTTATATGTTTAGTACGAGAGTGTTGGATCGGATGTTTCGAAAGATTTATAGCACTAGTATTATCACACAAAATAGGCACACTATCAAAAGATAATTCAAAGTCATTCAATTGTTGACGCATCCAAAGGATTTGAGCACAACAACTACCCGCGGCAACGTATTCTGCCTCCGCCGTAGAAAGTGCAACCGAATTTTGTTTCTTGCTATGCCAAGAAACTAAAGCGTTTCCTAAAAAATGGCAAGTGCCACTAGTACTTTTTCTATCTAGACGACAACCGGCAAAGTCGGCGTCGGAATAGCCAAGAAAGTCAAAAGTAGTATCATGTGGATAAAACAATCCTAAATTACATGTACCTACAAGATATCTAAATATGCGTTTAACGGCTATCACATGCGATTTCTTAGGACAAGATTGATACATAGCACACAAGTAAACACTAAACATGATATCGGGTCTACTTGCGGTTAAATATAAGAGTGATCCAATCATAACTCTATATAGCTTTTGGTCCACGCTTTTACCCGATTCATCCTTGTCTAGTTTTGTTGCCGGACTCATTGGAGTTCCTAGCGACTTTGCATCGCTCATGTTGAACCTTTTGAGCAAGTCCCTTGTGTATTTGGCTTGATTTACGAAAATTCCGTCCTTAGTTTGTTTGATTTGCAATCTAAGGAAGTAGGTAAGTTCACCCATCATGTTCATCTCGAATTCGCCTTGCATACATTTAGAAAAATCCTCGCACATGCGAGCATTAGTAGCACCGAAAATAATATCATCAACATAAATTTGAATTAAAAGCATCTCTTTTCCATCTTTTTTAATAAAAAGAGTAGTATCCAAAGTACCACGAGAAAAACCTTTTTCAATCAAAAACTTACTAAGTCTTTCATACCAATCCCGGGGTGCTTGTTTTAAACCATAAAGTGCTTTTTGGAGTTTGTAAACGTGATCGGGAAACTCATGATTTTACATAAACCGGGTGGTTGTTTTACATAAACTTCCTCATTAATAAAACCATTTAAAAATGCACGTTTAACATCCATTTAAAACAATTTAAAGCTTTTAAAAGAAGCATAAGCAAGCAACGTCTTAATGGTTTCTAGTCTAGCTACGGGTGCATAAGTCTCATCGAAATCGATGCCTTCTTCTTGGTTATACCCTTGAGCCACTAGTCTAGTTTTAGTTCTAATGACTACCCCGGATTCATCCATCTTATTACGAAATATCCATTTCGTACCTATGATGGTTTTCTCACGCGGTCTAGGTACTAAAGTCCATACGTTACTATGCTCGAATTGATTTAAATCGTCATGCATAGCTAATACCCAACTCTCATCGAGTTCCGCTTCATGAATGTTCTTAGGCTCTAATTGAGACAAGAATGCAAGATGATTAACTAAATTTCTCAATGAAGAACGTGTATGCACTCTTTCTCCCGGGTTACCCAAGATTAATTCTTGCGGATGGTGATTGGCAAACCTCCATTCTTGAGGCAAATCGTCATGAATATGTATACTAGATTCTAGGTCCGTTTGAAGTCTCTCTATAGTGACTTCTTCAACAACGGGTTCAACCTTTATATTAGGCGTGACCTCTAAGCTAGATGTAACATGATTAGAAGAAGATGCATTATGAAAAATATCATCATCAATATTATGAACAATTAATGGCTTATCAATCGTCGGTAAATTCTCATCAAAGAAAACATGTACCGATTCTTCCACCAATAAAGTTCTTTTATTAAAAATTCTATACGCTTTACTCGATAGAGCATATCTGATGAAAATTCCTTCATCGGACTTAGCATCGAATTTTTCTAAATTATCCTTACCATTATTATGAACATAGCATTTGCAACCAAATGCACGTAAATGAGAAATATTGGGCTTTCGCTCATTCCATAATTCGTAAGGTGTCTTTTTCAATATGGGCCTAATTAAGGCTCTATTTAAAATGTAACAAGCGGAATTTACGGCTTCGGCCCAAAAATACTTTGGCAAATTATTTTCACAAAGCATGGTTCGTGCCATTTCCTCTAAGGTTCTATTCTTCCTCTCTACTACCCCATTTTGTTGGGGCGTACGAGGGGCCGAAAAATTATGATCAATACCATTTTCATCACAATAAGTTTGAAATGGAGTATTTTCAAATTCCTTACCATGATCGGTTCGGATACTTTTGATCATATAACCCTTTCGTGTTTGGAGCTTTTTGCAAATAATAGAGAATTCTCTAAATGTTTCATGCTTATGAATTAAAAACAACACCCAAGTAAAACGACTAAAGTCGTCAACCATGACGAATGCATATGCACGCCCTCCAAGACTAAGTATCCGGGAGGGACCAACTAAGTCCATATGAATGAGCTCCAAACAACGAGTAGTAGAAATAATATTTTTAGACTTAAAATAAAATATTCGTTTGTTTGCCTAATTGGCAAGCGTGACAAAGTTTGTCCTTTTTATAAGGAGCTTTTGGTAAACCTATTACCAAATCTTTTCTAGAAAGTTTAGTGAGTAAATCAAGACTAGCATGACCAAGTCTTCTATGCCACAACCAACCATTGTCGTTGATAGTAACAAGACACTTGACCTCATTATCCACCGAACTATTCAAATCAATCATATAGACATTATTTTGTCTTTGACCCATGAAAATAGTTTTATTTTCCGAAATACAATGAATGATGCAATGCGATTTTTCAAAAATGACTTTGTGACCCAAGTCGCAAAGTTGACTTATACTAAGCAAGTTATGTTTAAGACCATCAACAAGCAATACATTATCAATAATAACATTTGATAGTTTAGAGATACTACCAATACCGATGATTTTACCCTTGCTATTATCCCCAAAGGTCACAAAGCCTCCGTCTTTAGGTGCAAGAGTAGTAAATTTCGTTTTGTCTCCCGTCTTATGTCTTGAGCATCCACTATCCAAGAACCACTTGTCCTCGTTAATTTTTGACCTCAAGCATACCTACAAAACAAGACGATCATTGATACCCTAATCCACTGTTGGGTCCTTGAGGGTTAGTGTCTCGACCCTTTGAAATCCAAACCAAGTCATTTCTATTTAATTTATATCTATAAGGGCAATAGACATAATCCTCAAAGTGATCACAACGGTTGCAAGTAAGACATTTAGCATGCACACTTGGTTTAACAAAACGATTATAAACTAAGTCATTTTTATGCAAGTTGTTTTTACGAGAGTGACTTGGTCGTCTATTTTCATTTTTAGTCATTTGTTTGGTGAATAGATTTTTATGCTTGGCCGTTAGAAGTGGGTTGTACCCTACACCGGTTTTATCATAAGCGCCTTGTTGAGAAGCTAATATAGTACTTAACATTTTACTTCCTTTAGTGAACTTAGCAAGAGTAAGTTCGGCGCTATCCGCCTTAAGTTTACATGAACTAAGGTCATTTACTAACTTATCATTTTCCATGGTAAGTTCGGCTTTTTTAGAGGTGAGTGAGTCATTTTTTATAGCTAAGTTTTCAAGTTCGTCTTGTAGAGTAATTAACATTTTTCTAAAAGATTTGTTTTTACCTCTAGCTTTTTCTAAAGAAGCTAACATATAATTTATGTCAAAGCTATCATTACTAGAAAGAGAAGAGTTAGAGGAGTGGAAGCTTACATCCTCGGTTTCGTCGTCTCTAGCCATGAGACATAGGTTTGCGACTTCTTCATTGTCGCTATCGGAGCTATCATCATCGTTCCCCCATGCGGCCATGAATGCCTTCTTGTATTCCTTTTTCTTTTCGAACTTGTCCTTTTTCTTCAAGGGACATTCATTTTGCATATGGCCGGGTTTGTGACACTTATAGCAAATAATTTCGTCCTTCTTGTTCGATTTGTCGGATGGCTCTCCCTTATATTCCTTTTTCCGAAATCGTTGTCCACCCTTCTTTTTCCAACTTAGGAACTTGTTGTAGCGTTTGCCGAAGAGTGCCATTTCATCATCCTCACTCGAAGAATCATTATCGCTATCGTCATTAGTTGTACTTTTGAAAGCGATGCCTTTCTTTTTTTTCGAGTCATCCTCTTGTTTTCGAGTTGACATGTCTAGTTCATGGGTGCTTAATGATCCTATGAGGTTGTCGAGAGAGAGAGTGTTCATGTCCTTGGCTTCTTGTATAGCCGTCACTTTTGATTCCCATTTTCTCGGAAGACTTCTTAGGATCTTTGTCACCATCTCCTTGCTAGAATACACTTTTTCAAGTCTTTTAAGATCGTTAGTAATCTTAGTAAAACGAGTGTACATAGAAGCAATAGACTCGTCATCATCAACTTTAAAAAGTTCATAATCATGAATAAGCATGCTAATTTTAGAGTCCTTAACTTGACTAGTTCCCTCGTGCATAATAGCTAGCTTATCCCACATTTGCTTAGCGGTATCACAACCGGAAATCTTATCATACTCACTAGGCGAGAGCGCACAAGTTATAGAAGTCATATCTCTACAATTAAGAGAAAAAGCACGGCGTTCATCCGTGTCAAGTTCTTCTACGAGTTTATTTAAACTATTTCTCCTAGGCGTTTTGTAGCCTTTGCTAATGCTAATCCATTGGTCTATTTCGTAACCACATAGAAAAAATTTCATAAGATCTCTCCAATACGGATAGTTTGTACCGTCAAAGAACGGGGGCCTAGTTATGGATTTTGAGTCAGCGTACGTAGACATATCGGATCTTTAAACTAAAAATCGTTAGATTTTATAAATAGAAGAGATAGGGATACCAATTGTTGGTCCGTAAGTGTCTAAACCTTAGAGGGGGGGGGGGTGAATAAGGTTTACGTACGATTTTCACGGAATAAAATATTTGAGCTATTAACAACGCTAATAGTAGAATTTATAACTAACCAAATTTTGTTAACTATATAATGCTAGTTTAAGCTATCCAAGCAAACAAAATAAGCAATAAATAAGTGCGGAAAATAAAAGTTCAAGGGAAAAGAAATAACACAAGATGTATAGAGGTTTGGCAAAACGCGCCTAGTCCTCTCCTCGGTATTCACACTACCGAGTATTTCACTAGAATCTTCTTCCCAAGATTACAGCCTAACGAGCTAATCCACGGATTAAGCTCCCCCTTACTCTATGAGTATCCCGAATGAAAAGACCTAGAGCTTTTAAACAATACTCGCTTATAAAGCCTCTACCCGATCACTCGCTCACAATTGAGTTTATAATTCACTCTTACAAGTTTGAATTGAAATGTATCACTCACTAACAATTAAAATCTTGGTGTTTATATGATTACAATAAGATTTCACACGAGTATTTATGAATATAAGTGAGAAAAATGAAGTATAAGCTTGAGTATGATCTTGAAATAATAGCTTATTTGAGTGTGTGAATTGGGGTTTCTTCATTAAGGAATTTGGGGGCTATATGAAGGATAAATGGTCTTGTTACCGTTGTATGAAGGGTTATGTTTTTATCCAATGGTTTTTTGCAGTTTCCCAATTTTCCAGAATAAGCCAAAAAGCTATTTTTTGAATTTCTGCAGAAAACGATCGGTCGTTTTGTCATTTCGACCGGTCGTTTTTAAGACGACCTCACTGGAACATTTTGGACCAAAAACGATCGGTCGTTTTGTTTGTTTCGACCGGTCGTTTTTATCATGACCTCACTGGAACATTTTGGACCAAAAACGATCGATCGTTTGTCCAAAACGATCTGTCGTTTTTTCTGGCAGTTTCTCGGTTTTTCCGCTATACTCGAATGCTTGTATCTTCTTCGTTTTAAGTCCGATTATTGTTCTGCTTGAACCGTTGGCTTCGTATTTAAATACTCTATCATTTCGAACCTTTAACAAGCTAGATAAATTATTAGTACGCAAAACGAGCTTTTATCATGTTTTACATATTTTGTTATCATTAAAACAATTGATTATAAGAACATCGTTCAACAATGTTTGAGATATCACTTTTAGCTTGGTTGTGTCGAACTCAAAAAATACTCCTTCTAAAACATCCTTCTAAAATATGCTTAGCTATAACTAAAAAAATACTCCTTTTAATTAAACTGTCACTAGAAGGATGTAGTATCATTTAAACAGACTACCCCCTATTTTTTTTTTGCTTCTACCTTGTGCTGCCTAAGAGTTCCTATGGTAGAATTAATGTTGGTTACTCACCGGAAGCTGCAATGGGTTTTTTGTCAAGACTTTTGTTATGTCTCTAATTACTATAAGACGCGAACTAAACATGCAAGTCGCAATACACAACAAGTTTTCAACTTCTAAGTAGAATAAGCCCCGAGTTATTATCATTTGTCTGGGCCTGGGGCCTAGCCTCTTCGACGCGTACAAAAAAAGTGAGATTGCAGACGGAAATTGTTTGCTTCGCAACACCCTAATCGGGGACGATATGGCGACGGATTTTTATTTCGCAGACAGATTTGATCATTTAGTGATAGATTTGTAACAGATTTGGCCGTCCCCAGTTGATATTTATTTTGTAGTGACGGGTAGATAACGTTATGAATTTTCATCACATAATTGATCGATCGTGGAATGGAAGTCACTTTAGAAATGTTCAATATGCTATAATTGATTCTTCAAGTCTTATCATGTCACCTATACAGATTTGTCCACTTATGAACGTTATAATATGGAAGTTCGAGTCTTGGAGACCCGGTTTACATTTGAAAACCGAATGTTAATATATACTGAGCTCTCTAGTGATCAGTTCTCACTTCGACACTCTAAAGCATATGGTAAGGCCAAGCACAACACCAGTTCCGGACTTTTGGGTCTTGGAGGCGACAAAAAAATAGGAATATTATTTTAACTATAAATGTGATACAAAATTAATTAAATTTAATTGAAACGAAACGAAAAATTCATACTGTTTTAAAAACACCTCAACCCGTTTTAAACTGACTCATTTGTTAGTGTATCAAACCTTAATTATTATTGAAGCACTGGACATCTTCTTAATTATTATTAAAAATAGACAATTTGAGGCCAGTGCAGTTTTACATCTTTTACTAAAAGTAGACTCATAACATACATCTTATTTAAGCGGTAGTCTAAAATATAAAAAGCAGATAAGTTTTTTTTTTTTAAGAATCAAAACAGATAAAAATATAAAGCATATGAAACATTAAAATGTATATGTATAGAAGTCAACAATCTGTATTTCAATTTCGGAAGCTAATTTAAACGTGAAAATATACTTCTAGACGTTGAATCAATTACTAAAGTCAATAATATGTATTTTTAAAAAACTGATGACTCAGGACTAAAATTTAAACAAGTTTCGGGGCAGAAATAAAACTTAAATAAGTCAAGTTTTTTGAACTCGTCAACAACGGGCTCATTGGTGGGATGTCACATTGCAATAAGATTTTTTTCGTAAGTCATTACTCTCATAATAATTTTATGCGTAGTTCACCTTACAAGTGATAAAAAAATATATTAATTTCGTAACCTTTTGGTATCGTTTTTTTTTTTACTTAATAATTCAATCAAACACTAAAAAAACTTTTAAGTTATTTTTTACACTTTGATAATTTTCTCGTGTAGATTATAATATTTTTTTAAGGTTAAAAACAACTTTTAAACTTGTTTTTACATTTTAATAAGTTCATTTTAAGCTTAAAAACAACTTTTAAGCTCATTTTTATTGGGTCGGACGACTGAACCTTAAAAAAAGTTTCGGCACAAAAAATCAAATTAAAAAATATTATAAAATACTAGTTATAACTAATATTGTCAACGAGTGAGATATTGATATAAAATGACTCTCTTTTAAGCGAATCATTTGTTAATGGACTAAATATTAATTAAAAACATAACCATAACCCGACTTCGTTTAAAAGCCCAAAAATAAATCTCCTTACACGCAAAAACCCTATCAACACTATTATAAAACCCAAAACCCCCCTTCACAAAATTTCTCCCTCGCGCCTCCACACAACCTCTCTCTCTCTCTCTAGAACCACCACAGAACCAGCAAAGATGCCGCTAGACCCGTCGTCGCAGATCGTGGTGATTTTCGTACGAGTCACCGGAGGTGAAGTCGGAGCCGTGAGTTTATTGGCCCCGAAGATCGGACCGCTGGGTCTCTCTCCTAAGAAGATCGGTGATGATATCGCTAAGGAAACCGCTAAGGACTGGAAGGGCTTACGTGTCACCGTTAAGCTCACCGTCCAGAACCGTCAAGTTAAGGTACCGGAATGCATATTTATTTATTTATTAATTTATGATTTTTATTATTATTGTTTTAAGTTTGGTATCTCTTATTTGTATTTATTTTTAATGTGGATATTTGTTATTATTGAGGATACGGTAACAGAATGCATTTTTTTAATTAATGTATTTATTTTTATTGTTATGCGTTAAGTATCTCTTATTTTTAGTTGTTTTGTGTTTTGTGTTTTGGATAGTAAATTTGAATAAGATTAGAAATATTGTTATCAGAAAGTTGATAAAAAGAGTTTGTTTATTTCGGTTTGGGTTATGTGGGTCGGGTTAGGGTTTGGGAAATCTAACCAAATTTCTATACGTTATTGGTGAATAGCTTAACCTGGTCTTATAATCATTTTTGAAGATGGAATATTGAGGCTAAGGTACAGGACGGAAACTATATTGTTAATTAATCATTATTGTTGTTACCATGTTATTATGTCTCATTTTGGCCTGCATCACTCTAGTACAATTAGAAATTACGAAAGGAAATATAAAGTGTGTTTAGTTTCGGGTCGGGTTATGTGAGTTAGGGCTTGGGAAACTATATTTTTAATTAATAATTAGTGTGTTTTATTGTTATTGTTTACCGGTTTACTATCTCTCGTTTGGCTGTTGTGTGTTTTTGTTCACTCGGTACACAGAGAAAAATGCGAAATAAAATAAAAAACAATGCGTTGATTTTCGGGCCGGGTAATCTGGGTCAAGTTAGGGTTATCTGGGTTATCTAAGGTACTACAAATCTTGTTTTTTTTTTTCATTTTTACTGTTACTAGTATTGTTACGGTTTTAGTATCTCCTATTTTGGCTGTTGTGTGTTTTTGTGTTTGTATCACCGTAGTACAATTAGAAAATGCGAATGGAATGTGAGCTAGTGTGTTATTTTCGGTTCGGGTTATGTGGGTCGAGTTAGGGTTTGGTGAATAGCTTAACCTGGTCTTATAATCATTTTTTGAAGGTGGATATTTGTTATTATTGAGTCGATATAAAAATATTTTTGTAAATCTAATTGTTCTGTTTTTGAAGGATTAACTATGTCACTATGTGTAAATCTAAATGTGTAATCTATATCTATGGGTTTTGATGTATTATGAAAGAGAAATTGGAAAATGTGATGCGAATTCGATGTGTTATTAGTCTAATGACTTTGCTTAGGTGGTAAAATGTGTTTGTAAATAGAAACTGGTATTATTTATAAAAAAAAATTTTGAATGTGGATATTTTTTGTTATTGACTCAGTATAACTATATACTGTTAGTTTTTGAAGGTTTATCTATATCTTTATGTATATGTGTAGGTGTGATCTATATTTATTGGTTTTGATGTGTTTAGAAAGAGAACTTGGAAAATATGATATGAGTTTTTATGTGTTATCAGTCTTAAGGACTTTGCTTAGCTAGTCTTATGTGTTTGTAAAAAGAAATTGGAATAATGTAAAAGTTTTTTTGAAGGGTGGATGTTTGTATATAAAAAAAACTTATTTTGTTTATGAGTGAATAGTTTTGACAATAGAAAAGATTAAGTTGTTACATAGTAGCTGAAAAGCTTAAGATGCTTGATAGAGTTGATTTTGTTTTTTATTTTATGCAATTTTGATGTGTGCAGCCCTAGTGTGATATGTGTAGTTTAACACATTTCTATGTGTAATATTGGGAAATAGTCTTTGGGTTGTTAACTTGAGTTGATTTCTACTAACATGCTTCTTTTTGGTGTATCTTTTGCATTTTGTGTGCTCGTCCAGTTTATTTGTGTTAGTCGTTTGCATTTGGTTTAGAATTTGGAATCCTGTCTATGGTTGGGATGATTAAGGACATGTAAAGCTATATTTGTTGATTGTTTGGTAAACTGTAAATGCGTCCTTAATATTATTGATGAAGAGCATTTTAACATTTTGAACTGTGAGAAAAGCTTTGTCTTGTGTTTGAAAATCCGTTTTGCTGAAGTCATTTGACCATGTCAAAATTAAGGATCTATAATCGAGTGAGCGTATCAATGAAGTTCCAAGTAGATCTTTTGTTTAACTATCTGGATTATACTTGTATTTAAATCTTTAGTTTTAAATTCATGATTGAATATGCTTTGAAAATGTATAACCCAGGTTATTGAACTCACGTTGTAGGTTTAGGCTGTGTTGAAGGAAATTAGTCAATAGACACTAAATTTTGATGTTTCAGGACACTTTATATAACGAACGCTGTAAAAATATTAGGGACAATCCATGGAAATTGAGAGGTAGAATAGAACTGAATGTGCATTTTTTTTTTTTCGAAAATGGGGATACTCAATTGATGTAAATGACTCTTTTAAATTTGGATTTTTAAGATACCAAGTTAGTTTTTGTAGTGTGTTTGGGCTTGGATTTCAACTTTTTAAATACTAGGTTACATAAGCAATGCAATCCTAAACGTGCTTCCAGAGTTTTTGGTGGCAGTGTCTAAATAACCGAAATGGTTGTGTTCATGCTCTATAGAGGGATAGTTGACGAAACAATTGCTTTAAAGCTGATGTCGTTTGACAGATTTGCTATACGTTACGTATTAATCTTGTGCAATTTTGATGTGAGGGAGAATCCTGCATTTGCTATTCATTTTTGCATATGCACAACGTCATATGTGGAGTAATACATCTGCATGTACAACTGCTGTTAATATTTTTGGGTTTTTATTTTGAGTTGATGTGTCACTAACCCACTACTATATTGGATTGTCTTTGTATTTTGTTTCCCTCGCTGGGCTTTTCCTGAAGTTTAGGGACCAAATTAATTACACTGCTGAAATTAGTAATTTATGATTGTTTCAAAGAAAATCTAAAGATAAGTAGATATTTTGCTAAATTATGTGGACCATTGTCATGTTTGGCCCTTCTTATTTTAAACTAATGTTGAAATTGTTTAAAATGTAATGCCCCTTCGTTATTTAGCTCAGATGTGATTTGATGGTTTTAAAAAAACAGTCATTAGGAACTAAAATTAACATTGAATTTGTTGGTTCTGGACAACAATTTTCAAAGGACCTCTGTTGATTTTGCGTAGGCATTTGAAAATGGCGGATAATCCATTGATAATATCATTTTGAGTTTGGAACTCCGTAGATTTATATAGTAGGTTTTTAAAAATGGGGGATAATATATTGATACATCGTGTTGTGTTTGGAACTATTTTTAATTTGGATGAATACGAACTAGATTTTAGAATCCTGCTATTGGACTTTCATTAAACATTCATAAATCATTCAAGGCAAGGTTTTTTTCAAACAAATGCATTCTTCTTTATAATACCAGAAAGAATATCCAAAATTCAGTATTCTGCAGTATTTTTTTCCATGCCTACACTTTAAAATCCACATGTTTGCATCAACTTCAAATGCAGTATTATTGTTTTTTTTTTCATATAAAATTAGTTTTACTCCCAGTCGGTAGATATGGAATGATACCCCTACTTTTAATTTACTGTCTGCTTTTTGATGCGCCTGCTAAGTGCTAATAATTTCATTTTGCATTTCCCTTCAAGGTGTCTGTTGTGCCCTCCGCTGCTGCTCTTGTGATCAAAGCCCTTAAGGAGCCAGAGAGAGACAGGAAGAAGGTTAAAAATATAAAGCATACGGGCAATATCACCCTTGATGAAGTCGTTGATATAGCACGAATAATGAGTCCGAGGTCTATGGCCAGGAGTTTTGTTGGGACTGTTAAGGAGATACTCGCTACATGCGTGTCTGTTGGGTGTACTGTTGATGGCAAGGACCCGAAAGACCTCCAAACTGAGATCGACGACGGTGATGTGGAGGTTCCAGAAGCGTGATGTGTGAGTTTTTTGTGGTGGAAGCTTTTGCTTTTCCTCGTCGTCGTGTTTACTTTGTAAAGTTGAATCTTTTCTTTGCTTTTTTGTTATCTTTTTCATATATTGATCCAACAGTAAACCTCAGAGAATCTATTTCCTCGTTTTTTTGTATAGTTAAAAGTACTTTATGAGAATTATTTTTGCTCCCGTTATCTTTTCAAATTTTCATTAACCCCTAGCATATTCATGTAGTTTTGGGTTGAACAACTGTGCCCCAAAACGAGAATTGAAGGCAGTGCATGATTTTAGGTTTTCAGTTTTAGTTTAATCTGTTTCTGAAAAGAAATCTGAACTGTGTAGGCGAGATGAGAAAGGGGGGGAAATACTGAATTGTACAAGTCATGCCCTCTCATCCATCTAGCTTTGTTTTCTCTGACCCTAATTTTCCAAATGTAATGCGATTTGTATTTTCTTCTATACGATTGCCTGGCCTGTGCAGGATATGTGTAGTATATTGTTGACACAAATCAAGTCCACAAGTCATTTTTCTGATCTGATTTTATCACAAGTTTCACCAGAAGAATTACAGTATTTGTAGAGAGATTAGGCAGCTCAGTAATTGTTTTTTGTTGATGGGAGACTTGTAAATATAAAACCAACCGAATTCATTGCAACTGTATTTATCAACAAACACCATCTTCTCGTTCCTTTTCGAAATTATTTATTGCAGCCCCATAAGCACTGCCTAATTTTGGGTGACAGTGGGAAATTTGAAAAACTACCCAAAATTCCCTTATTTATTCGCGTTAAGTAAGGATTGATCCAAAAAAACATAATTATTGAAAAATTGGTCACGCTATAAAATTTAATTTAAGTATTGGTCAATTAATCCTAAAACTAATTAAGAATTGATCAATTACTCATTAAATATAAAATAACTTCAAATTTTATCTCTCATTATCATTGTTTCTCTAAAAATACATAACTAAATAACTACGACCACCACCACCACCGTGCTGCCTCCGAGTGTTGCCGTTTATGTCGTCTGCCCACAGTCCGTTCTCTCTGTAGTGATACTATATTTGAAGCTCTCAGTTGCGGTGCTACGATGAGAGATAGGCGAGGACAGGCGTAGCCCTAATTCACCGTTTTACAGAGATAGAGGAGAGAGAGACGAGTTGCTGAATATTATTGTTTCTGTTTATTATTATTATGTAATATATTATTACTTATGGAATGATTGTAGCCGTAGGATTAGTATTATGTGTTTTATTCTGAAGCGTAGGATCAATTAGGGTTAAATGAAGCAGTTCACCAGATTGGACACGTGTCACTAAATCAACGGCTGAGATTGTGGCAGTTTGATAACTGCTATTAACTGCTCTAATTTCAAATAATTGCTATGTAGTATAAATATTTCAGTTTGTAACAGTTAAAGGATATAAAATCAATAAATCAGTTTCTAATTTTCGTTAATCTTCCTGTTAAACTCTCTAATACAGTACAAATTGGTATCAGAGCAGTTCGGTTCCATGGGTGGAAAACGTGCTCAAGCATCACAACAATCACAACCAACTTCTGCACCATTTAACGAAACTAACCAACCAATAGTTCAACCAGAAAATCAAACTCCTATGACTACTGATCAAAAAATTGATCAATTACAAAATTTAATGGCACAAATGAATGTCCAGCTACAAGAATTAAGCGAATCGCAAAGGCAAACTAAAAACAAAGAAGGGGAGAATGGATCTTCAAGCACACCTGGACAGTCCAATTTCAAAAACGCCAATGTTGAAGGCCTTCAAAATACGGTACCTGAACAAAACTTTCTTAATATTAGAACAGTGAGACTTGATTTCCCCAAATTTTTTGGTGAAAAATGTATGGAATGGGTTTATAAGGCTAATCAATTCTTTAATCTATATCATACTCCAGAAAATCAAAAGATAATGATCGCTAATTTACATTTTGAAGACAAGGCCTTAATCTGGTATCAAAACCAAGAACAAACAGGACAAATCACTACTTGGAAGGAATTTACAGAACAGGTTATAAGAAGATTTTCTGATAATCTTCATGAAAATGCTTTAGATTCACTAATCAAGTTAAAACAATCACATTCTGTTAAGGATTGCAAGGGAGAATTTGAATTAATTTCTAACAGGATAAAAGATCTAAGTGAATATCATAAATTAACTTATTTTGTAAGTGGGTTAAAGGATGAGATTGGTCTAATGGTTAAAATGCAATTTCCTAAAAGTATTGAGACTGCCTATGCCATAGCAACATATCAGGAACAAAGATTAG
The DNA here is from genome assembly GCA_963920805.1 of Primula vulgaris. NCBI lineage: Eukaryota > Viridiplantae > Streptophyta > Magnoliopsida > Ericales > Primulaceae > Primula > Primula vulgaris. Next base: position 20,433,250 of record OY987222.1, read on the forward strand.
TACTGGAAAGGAAAAATGCTAATAAATCTTATGTGGGGTATAATAAGTTTAATCCAAATTCTCAAAACAACTACACTAAAATGCAAGGTTCTATTCCTAATTCTAATCTACCACCCATTAAAAGGTTAACTCCTAATGAAATGGAAGAAAGAAGAAAAAAGAATTTATGCTACAATTGTGATGAGAAATGGGTGAGGGGTCATGTTTGTATTAAGCCTAAAATATTCTTACTTCAAAATCAGTATTTTTACAGTGGGGAAGAAGTTGAAACTGAGTTTACTGAAGATAATGAAAATGATAGGGTGGATAAGGATGATAATCAACCAGAGATTACTTTACAAGTAATTACAGGGGGTGTAAATTCATCATCACTTAGGTTTGTTGGTAAAATTAATGGACAAAAGATTGGGATTTTGGTGGATTCTGGTAGTACACATAATTTTTTAGATCCAAAGTGGGTTAATAAACTAAAATTACCAGTTGTTAATAACCAAACAATGAGTGTTAAAGTGGCTAATGGGGACAGTTTGATGAGTGAGGGTTTGTGTAGAAACTTGAACTTAAAGATACAGGACCATAGAATTACAACAAATTGCTTAATCCTACCCTTAGTTGGTTATGATATGGTGTTAGGTGTCCAGTGGTTAAGTTCTTTGGGTCAAATAAATTGCAACTTTAAAAATTTGACCATGTCTTTTTATATTGGTAATGAATTAGTCTGTCTAAAGGGTATCAAAAACCAAAATGAAATCTCTGAATTAAACTATTTGGAAGGAAAATTAAACAAGGAAACAGGACTTATCTTTTAGCTTTATGCAGTAGAACTTCAGGAATCTACTCAAACCCAAATAACTGATCATGTGCTTGATGAGTATGTGGATGTTTTTGCTGAACCACAATCTTTACCACCTAAAAGGAAAATTGAGCATAAAATTGAATTAGAAAGTGATACAAACCCAATCTCTGTGAGATCTTATAGATATCCTTACTATCAAAAGTCTGAGATAGAAAAGATAGTTAATGATTTATTAAAAAGTGAGTTTATAAGACCATCTCAGTCACCTTTTTCATCTCCAGTTATATTAGTTAAGAAAGCAGATGGGTCATGGAGAATGTGTGTTGATTATAGAACTTTGAATCAAGTTAAAGTTAAGGATAAGTTTCCTATACCAGTGGTAGATGAGTTATTAGATGAATTAAATTGAGCAGAAATTTTCTCTAAGTTAGATTTAAGATGTGGTTATCATCAGATTAGGATGAATAAAGGGGATATACCAAAGACAGCTTTTAGAACTCATGAGGGTCAATATGAATTTTTGGTAATGCCATTTGGGTTAACTAATGATCCTGCCACATTTCAGAGCATTATGAATACTATGTTTAAACCTTATTTAAGGAAATTTGTGTTGGTATTTTTTGATGATATTTTAATATACAGTAAATCCAGAGCAGAACATCAAGAACACCTAAAAATAACCTTACAATTAATGAGAGATAATCAATTCTATGCTAAGATGTCTAAATGCAAATTCTATCAACAAGAAATTGATTACTTGGGGCACTTAATATCTAAAAATGGGATTAAGGCTGATCCTTCAAAAATTAAAAGTATGATTAATTGGCCAACACCAAAAAATGTTAAAGGAGTAAGAGGATTCTTGGGTTTAACTGGTTATTACAGAAAATTTATCAAAAATTATGGGGGAATAGCAAATGCACTGACTAATTTATTAAAGAAAGATGCTTTTTTATGGTCTGAGGATGCAGAAACTGCTTTTAAGAATCTAAAAATGGCTGTTACTACCCCACATGTCTTAACTTTACCAGATTTTAGCAAAAAATTTGTTATTGAATGTGATGCATCTGGGAATGGAATTGGAACAGTACTACAGCAGGAAGGAAGACCAATCGCTTTTTATAGCAAATCTTTAAAAGGAAAAATGTTGAGTTTTTCTACTTATGAAAAAGAATTGTATTCCTTGGTACAATCTATTCAAAAATGGAGACCTTATATTTTTGGTACTGAATTTATAGTTAACACTGATCATCAGAGTTTAAAGTTTCTATTAGAACAAAAGATATGTACTCCTACTCAACAAAAATGGCTTTCAAAAACTTTTAGGGTACAATTTTAAAATAGTTTACAAACAAGGTACCTTAAATAAGGCAGCAGATGCTCTTTCCAGGATTGATGAAGGACTGAGATTAAACTCTTTTTTAGTAACAAGTCCTCTATCTGAAATTACAAATGAAATTATAGAGTGTTATTCTAAAGACAAAAAAATAGCTGAGATAAGCCAAGGTATTTTAAAGGAAAAATTATCAGCTACCTTTTATAAATGGAGTAATAACCTACTTTTTTACAAAGATAGATTGTACATTCCTAATGACCATAGTTTGAAATTAAAATTAATGAATATTTTACATTCTGATCCAACATGTGGTCATATTGGAGTACAAAAACAATAACTCAGGCTTATAAGGAGGTTTTTTGGCCTGGAATGAAAAATGACTTCAAAAAATTTGTGGATTCTTGTGATATCTGTCAAAGATGCAAATATGGAAAAACTAATTCCTATGGGTTACTACAACCTTTACCAATGCCAGAAGCAGTTTGGTCTGAAATAAGTATGGACTTCATTAATGGGTTACCTATATCTAAAGTTTACAACTGCATTTGGGTAGTAGTGGATTGACTAACCAAATATGCACATTTCATACCTTTAAAACATCCATTTACAGCCTCTGAATTAGCAACCAATTTCTTAAAAGAAATTTTTAGACTACATGGACTACCTAAGAAGATTGTATCAGATAGGGATGCTTTATTTACAAGTGCATTTTGGAGGGAATTGTTTAAACTTTTGGAGACAAAATTACTTTACAGTACAGCCTTTCATCCACAAACTGATGGTCAGACGGAAATTGTTAACAAAGCTTTGGAAACATATTTGAGATGTTATACAGGTGATTATCCAAAAAAATGGTCACAATGGATTTATTTGGCTGAGTATTGATACAATTCTACCCTACATGCAACAACAAAAATGAGCCCTTTCAAAGCCCTTTTTATGGATACGAAGCACCAAGGATGTGTCATTACCTAATTTCAAAAGAAACTAAGCCAGAACTACATGAGCTATTAATGGAGAAAGAGGACGTTTTGTCCAGTTTAAAGAGGAACTATTTACAAGCCCAGAATAGGATGAAACAAAACGCAGACCTTAAGAGAGTGGATAAAAGCTACAAGTTGGGGGACTTTGTGTACCTTAAATTGCAACCATATCGCCAACAAAGTGTAGTACGAATGAGGAACCAGAAGCTATCACCAAGATTTTATGGACCTTATAAAATTGCAGAAAAAATGGGGTGAGTCGGATATCGTTTGGAACTACCAACAACAAGTGAAATACATCCTGTTTTTCATATTTCCCAATTAAAATTACAAATAAGGGACAAAGAGAAACTTGTACCTGAATTACCAGTTACAGATCTGAAAGGAAGAATTCAACCTATTCCTATGCAGCTTCTAGCTATACGAGAAAAAAAGAGAGGCAATAGATTGTGGGAGGAGGTGTTGGTACAGTGGAGTGGTCAATTGGCAGAGGAAGCTACTTGGGAAAATTTAAAGAGGTTGATGAATCAATTTAAGGATCTTGAGGGCAAGATCGAGTCCAAGAAGGGAGGAATTTGTAGTGATACTATATTTGAAGCTCTCAGTTGCGGTGCTACGATGAGATAGGCGAGGACAAGCGTAGCCCTAATTCGCCGTTTTACAGAGATAGATGAGAGAGAGACGAGTTGCTGAATATTATTGTTTATGTTTATTATTATTATGTAATATATTATTACTTATGGAATGATTGTAGCCGTAGGATTAGTATTATGTGTTTTATTCTGAAGCGTATGATCAATTAGGGTTAAATGAAGCAGTTCGCCAGACGGTGACACGTGTCACTAAATCAACGGCTGAGATTATGGCAGTTTGATAACTACTATTAACTGCTCTAATTTCAAATAATTGCTATGTAGTATAAATATTTCAGTTTGTAACAGTTAAAGGATATAAAATCAATAAATCAGTTTCTAATTTTCGTTAATCTTCCTGTTAAACTCTCTAATACACTATACTCTCTCCCACTTTACTTAGCTCTCTCTCTATATATATATCTATATCTATATATGTATATATATATATATGTATATATATATATATACACACACGGCGATGGCGGAATTCGTAATCTCACCGGAGGGTCCGTCGACGGTCTGTTGGCCACGGGGGCCTGTTGGTGACGGGGTCCGCCCCTCGCTCTCTATAATCACTCAGATCTGAAAAAAAAGAACTGAGTTGTAATTTTCATTAGTTTGGTCAAACTGCATAATTGGTCTGCTAGTTTAGAACTTAATAATTCGAGTCATTCATGTTTAACCCCTGACTTAATAATTTAATATGTAGAACGTTTGAAAAAAAAAGATTTCACTTTGTTCTTTCAGAAAATGTCACATTTATGACTATAAACATTTAAAATGATCCGTTATGTTTAAAAAACTGCTTAGACTGTTTTTAAAAAAATTTAGCACTTTTAAAAAGAAGCAATTTATAAGAGTGATAATTAAAAAGGACGGAGGGAGTAACACATAACAATTCAATTGCATTTAATAGTCATATAACCAATAATATATAAACTCAAACAAAGTATACCAAAATATAATTGCCACTCAAAACTATTAGAACCATCTCTGTTAATGCTTAATCCCTTCTTCTCATTTTCAAATCTGTATTACAAAAAAAAAAAAACATCGCCATCGTTCATTCAAATCATTTCCCCAATTTAATTTAAACAAATAAACTTTCCCCCATTTCCCTCTCTATCTTTCTAAACTCCATTTTTTCTCCTATCTCAAACCCCTAATTTCTCTAATAAATCCCCAATAAAACCACTAAAAAATGAGTCAAATTCATCAAATGCCATTTATAACAGAGTGCGTGCGCGATAAAGAAGAGGTTCGGAAAACAGGATAACTCGTCCGAGCCTTTTCCGGCAACGACGAGCTCGCCGGAGATCTTCAAGTCGGTGGTGAAGGAGGGGATTTTTGGTGCCACATCATCAGTGTGTAGCTTTAGTGACAACGGAGATGATGCCGATGACAGTGTGGTGAAGTAGAGCTTTGAGCTTAGTGAAGATCCTTCGTTTTGGAAAGATCATAATGTCCATGTGCGGATATATAGATATATATATGTATGTATGTGTGGGTGATTTGCCTAGTTGTTTTATTGTATGAAAATCGTAGGTGCTTTTATTATAATGAAAGTAATTAAATAGAAGTAGTAATAAATAACATCAAATATTTGTAATAAATTTGTTTTAGTAAGAGTATATACATATGTAATTTGTATCATACAGCTGGAAAAATCACAATATTCAAGTATACAGACTTACAGTGTATATGTATGTGTGTTGCTTAGTTTTTTTTTTTTTATTGTGTGAGATTTGTAGGTGCGTTTATTATAATGACATTATTTGATTAAAAAAACTGCATTTTCACAGTTCACTTCTGTTTGATCTTTATCGATGGTGAAATATGAGTACTTGGGTGTATTAGCTTCTAATTTGTTTGACTTTAGCTTATCCACCTAACCATAGTTATCCGGTATTAGTTTTAATGACGAATTACGAGTACAACTGCATAGTAACTAATTTATTTGAATTTACGTTTTTCTCTTATCTAAGGCTCATGTAGACATACACATCCATAAATATATATGGATACATATTACATATATAAGTGCTATTTAATCAAATATTCAGGTATACGTACACATACATATTTGTAGGTATGTTTATTATTGCGACAGTAATCGATTAAATTGTTTGCAGGTTTCGCTTGTGTTTAATCTATATTGATAGTGAAATATGAGTACTTATTAACTTCTAGCGTGCTTGATTTTAGCTTTAATCATTGTTATTTAGTTTTATTTTTGATGGCGAGTTACGAGTACAACCGCATATTTAGCTGATATTATGTTTGAATTTACGCTTTTCAGGTAGACCTACATATCTATATACATATGTTGAGTGCTTTCAATTCCTTTAGCTTTTTATTATTCTATGTAATGGTTTCTATTCAGTATATAAAAAAAATTTAAGTTTTAACGGCACATGATTTGTGTGTTGACATGAATTTAGTCTCAAGTTAGACCTGTATTACAAGTATCTTAGAGGAAACTGAGAGAATCACAAGTCACAATTATTGAGCTCATGTAGATTTGAAAGTACTTAGTGTTTGACTTATGTGTGCTTAGGGAAGAAAGTTTAGTTAGTATTTACTCATTTTGTAACAGTTCAAAAGATGAGTTTCTAAATAGTGATTCCGAGGAATTTTGCGGATTGCGACTCCAATAATTAGTTATTAACTCGGAAATCGGAATTAAATTATTCTGTTGGAGGTATCACTTTTAGCTTGGTTGTGTCGAAATCAAAAAATACTACTTCTAAAATATCCTTTCAAAATATGCTTAGCTATAAGTCAAAAAATACTTATTCTAAAAATACTCCTTTTAATTAAACTGTTACTAGAAGGATGTAGTATCGTTTAAACAGACTACCCCCTACTTTTTTTGCTACCTTGTGCTGCCTAAGAGTTCCTATGGTAGAATTAATGTTGGTTACTCACCGGAAGCTGCAATGGGTTTTTTGTTAAGACTTTTGTTATGTCTTTAATTACTATAAGACGCGAACTAAACGTGCAAGTCGCAATACACAACAAGTTTCCAACTTCTAATTAGAATAAGCCCCGAGTTATTATCATTTTTCTGGGCCTAGGCTTAGCCTCTTCGACGCGTACAAAAAAAGTGAGACTGCGGACGGGCTTCCCAACACCCTAATCGGGGACGGTATGGCGACAGATTTTTATTTTACTGACAGATTTGATCATTTAGTGATAGATTTGTAACAGATTTGGCCGTTCCCAATTGAAATTTTTTCCGGACTTTTGGGTCTTGGAGGCGACAAAAAAATCGGAATATTATTTTAACGGTAAATGTGATACAAAATTAATTAAATTTAATTGAAACGAAACATTCATACTGTTTTAAAAACATATCAACTTGTTTTAAACTGACTCATTTGTTTGTAGATCAAACCTTAATTATTATTGAAGCTTTAAACATCTTCTTAATTATTATTAAAAATAGACAATTTGAGGTCAGTGCAGTTTTACATCTTTTACTAAGAGGAGACTCATAACATACAGCTTATTTAAGTTGTAGTCTAAAATATAAAAAGCATATAAGTTTTTTTTTTAAGAATCAAAACAGATAAAAATATAAAGCATATGAAACATTAAAATGTATATGTATAGAAGTCAACAATTTGTATTTTAAATTTGGAAGCTAATTTAAACGTGAAAATATACTTTTAAACGTTGAATCAATTACTAAAGTCAATAATATGATTTTGAAAAAACAGATCACTCGGGACTAAAATTTAAACAAGTTTCGGGGCAGAAATAAAACTTAAATAAGTCAAGTTTTTTGAACACGTCAGCAACGAGCTCATTGGTGGGATGTCACGTTGCAATAAGATTTTTTTTCATAAGTCATTACTCTCATAATATTTTTAAGCGTAGATCATCTTACAAGTGATAAAAAAAGATGTTAATTTCGTAAATTTTTTATATCGCTTTTTTTTACTTAATAATTCAAGCAAACACTAAAAAAAACTTTTAAGTTATTTTTTACACTTTGATATTTTTCTCGTGTAGATTATAATATTTTTTTAAGGTTAAAAATAACTTTTAAACTTGTTTTTACATTTTAATAAGTTCTTTTTTAAGCTTAAAAACAACTTTTAAACTTTTTTTTATTGGTTCGGGTGACTGAAACTTAAAAAAAAATTCAGCATATATAATCAATTTAAAAAATATTGTAAAATGCTAGTTATAACTAATATTGTCAAGGAATGAGATATGAGGTTGGATTTTTATACTACACTTTTTCTGAAAAAACGCACAAACCGTAAAAAAAATGTACGGTTTGCAAAAATTTTATACATACCGTAGATTAAATCTACGGTCTGGATCAATCCACTGCAGACCGTAGATTAAATCTACGGTTTACAGTGGATTGATCCAGACCGTAGATTTAATCTACGGTTTACAGTCAATCCACTGTAAACCGTAGATTTAATCTACGGTCTGGATCAATTCTGTGTAAATTACACAGTCAGTCCCTACTTTTCAGAAATTACACAGTCAGTCCCTGCGCGAAAATTACACAGGCAGTCCCTTGAAAACAGAATTTCACGTTTTTTTTTTAAAAAAAATAAACTTTTATACTATACTCTCTCTCTTTCTCTCAAAAACCCCCAATTTTCATCCAAAAAAACCACCCAAATCAATCAACTACAATAACTATCAACTTTCTTAACAAAAAACCCCAAATCATGAATCAAATTTATCCATAATTCAAGGTATTTCTTTTATTCTCTAATTTATTATTTATTTTGTGTAATTTCAATTTGTAAAATAGGAAAAAATATATAAAATATGCAAATCCATAATTCTCTTAGCTATATATAATTGTTTGTTGTTTGTTTATATTAATTATAGAAATTATAATAATTGTTGATATTTGTCCCATTTTTGCATTATTTATTTTTTTTGTGTAATTTCAATTTGTAAAATAGGAAAAAAATATATAAAATATGCAAACGGATAAGTCACTTAGCTATATATAATTGTTTGTTGTTTGTTTATATTAATTATAGAAATTATAATAATTGTTGATATTTGTCCCATTTTATAAAAAAATTAGGGTTTTTATTCAAAATTGTTTATTTAGATATTTATTACTAATGGTTTGGTTATGATGTTACATGTTTATGATGGTTATTTGTTTTGATTGAGAAAAATAAAAATTGTTACGCTTTATTAATATTTACCCGTTTTGAAAATTAGGGGTTTTATAAAATTATGTTTTTTAATTAGTTTGTTTGCCCAAATCACCAATAAAAATTGGGGTTGTTGATATTGTTCCCGTTTTATAAAAAAATTGAGTTATCATTGTTTGGTTATCATTAAATGTGTTTGGTTATGATTAAAAAATTGAGTTATCATTGTTTGGTTATGATTAAAAAATTGAGTTATCATTGTTTGGTTATAATTGAGTTATCATTGTTTGGTTATTATTAATTGGTTATCATTGAGTTATCATTATCTAGTTATCATTGAGTTATCATTGTTTGGTTATCATGGTTATCATTGTTTAATTAGATAATTAAAATAATTGTTTGGTTATCATTAAATGTGTATGTTTCTTATGTTGTTTTTATTGTTAAAAATAAAAATAGTTAGGATGGCAGAACCAGGTCCACAGATTAAAGGCAGGATGGGCATTTTACGACAGACCGGTCATATTTCAAATACGACTTAGGATGCTGGAAGAGAAGCGGGTAGAGGAGATGCCCATAAGATTAGGATTTATAATTATAGTTGGCAGATACCGACGCCTGACAGGGTAGTTCAAAATATGATTAGAGCTGGTTTTTATGGTATTCACGCTATAGGTAATTATAGCGTAGACCGAGGCTTGCTTACAGCCTTAATTGATAGGTGGCGTGATGAAACGCACACGTTCCATTATGTCGGTGGAGAGTTGGGGATATCTTTACAGGATGTAGAGATTATGCTTGGTCTCAGGGTGGATGGTCTTGCTGTTACCCGATCGGAGCGGAATGATAACAGGGCGAGCAGGTTAGATATGATAGAGAGTTTGTTGGGTGTTAGACCAGCTGACAATCAAGTGGATACAAACTGTTTGACAGTTAGACTTGATTGGATGTTACACACCTTTGGTGAATTACCGCCCAACCCTAGTGAGGAACGTTTGCTATATCAGTCTAGGGCTGCCATGTTATTATTACTGGGGGCACATGTGTTTTCAGATAAGAGCAGTGATCAGATTCCACTCTGGCCTCTGCCATTTCTGGAGGATTTTGACACATGTGCTGAGTACAGTTGGGGATCAGCTCTTCTGGCCTGGTTAGAGGCTAATCTATGCAAGTTGGTACGTTGTAAGGCAAACGGAGTAAACGGGGCGGTGATGTTTCTCAATATGTGGGCGATGATCAGACTACTGGCGGTTAGACCATGTGAAGAGTTGCCGGAAGATATCGAGCCACCTGAGGGCTTGCCTAGGTTCCCCCTCGGTTACAGGTATGATATTATTTAGTTTTTGTATTGGATTTGTGTTTTTTTTAGGGTGTCATCTATCATTTACTTATCTTATTTATATTTATTGTTTATCAGGTTTTGTTTGTATATTACAGATGGAAGATTTGGAGGCTTACTAATGATAAGCCATATGTCTACGGACATAATGTGGTCCACATACGGGACCAGTTTGACCATATGTCGCATGAACAGGTAAATTATATGTTGTATATGTTTGTATTGGTCTTATCTTCGCAGAATTTATTACTAGTATTTTTAAACCCTTGTTTACATATTCTAATAATAATTTTGCTGATTACAGATAGTTTGGCAACCTTACGGGAATCTCGATGACTATCCGGAATACTGCACGCAGGGCCGTTATATGTGGCATTGTTCTGTGCCTCTCATTTGTAATGAGAAGATTGAGTTCCACCCCGCGGACAGGTTCATGAGATAGTTCGGTTTTGTTCAGCGGGTCCCTATATATATTTGGAATCCCAGACAGGGTCACGGCAAGGATAGAAGATATGGAATTGGGCAAAAACACGATTGACCTGCACTTTTTGCAGAGTTTATAACCGTGTGGAATGACCGCCACAACCGGCTTATTAACGGCGAATTTGGCACGGGGACGTCACCGGATTACATGAGATGGTATAGAGAGAAGACCCGCATCTTTATAAACCCACCTGAACTTGCCCGGCCATCGCACGGTTTCCGGGAGCATACAGAGTTGTTCAATAAAATGGTAACAACTTATTAAAGTTCATTAATATTTGATTGTTATTTTTTTGTTTGGGTATTTCAATACTTATAAATCGTTTTTTATTGGGTCTTTTTTTCAGAAAGCGATATTGCGCCGCAATTTCAAATCGTTCAAACGGCTAAAAGCTAAACCGGAAGTGGACTTACTACGTGCGGATTTCGCTGAAATGGGAATGAATCCGTATGAGTCAGCTGATGAACAGTCGGATGAGGAGGATGACGATGACGACGACGACGACAATGGTGATGCCGACCTACGTTACGATCCAAGAATTTACATTAGGGCTTCAAGTTGTCGGTGTCCCGACGAAAGAGGCAGAGGGGAAGGCGAATCTAGTAGCGGCGGGCGTAGCGGGGGTAGAAGATCGAGTGGAGGTCGACCCCCGACTACAGATCAGGGTTCGGGTCCGAGTGCAAGCGGTCATGGTCGTCGTGCTTCTTTTGCTGGGTCGGACTACGTTCAGGATGATGTTCCGTTCGATCATCATAGACAATCATTTGGGTCGCACGACAGTTGGAGTCGAGGATTGACACTTACATCCCACGAGCGTGCTCCGCATCCAGAATCGCAGCATCGACAGAGACGTCGTCCGGAGCTAAACGAAATCGAAGAGTCTACTGAGCCGTCATCGGATAGATTAACATCGGCGGGAAAGATGCTCCCTACGTCCAACTTTAAAGGATTTACTCGTTACAAAAATAAATAAATGCACATTTGTGTTTTTTGTATTTGATTTCTATGTTTGATTTGTATGTTTGATTTGTACATTATAAATTCTTAAGTTTAATTTAATTCGTATGTTTGATTTGTATGTTTGTAAAAAATATTATGTATTTTAATTGATAGAACCAATATTGAGTTTTTACAAAATGCAGAGACTGATTTGCAATTTTCTGAAAAATACATACAAACCGTACATTTAATGTACGGTTTGTATGTATTTTATGCAAACCGTAAAAAAAATGTACGGTTTGTACCCTTGATTTAAGCAGTGGTCATTTTACGAATGTATTTTTTGCACTGAATCACCATTAATAATGTAAAAAAGAAAAAACTACAAACCGTAAAAGTAATCTACGGTTTGTAGTGTAAATGACATTGGATACCATATCCATCAAATGCATCCGACAACACTTTATTACTTTTGAATTATTATGAGTTGACAACCCTATCCGAAAATGACTATTCAATGCATTATTAAAGTTTGGAAATGACTACACCAAAAAAAACACTACAAACCGTAAAACTAATCTACGGTTTGTAGTGTAAATGACATTGGATACCATATCTATCAAAATAAATCCGACAACACCTTATCACTTTTGAATTATTATGACTTGACAACCCTATCCGAAAATGACTACTCAATGCATTATTAAAGTTTGGAAATGACACCACCTTGTGGGGTTTCTGAAATTAACACTATAAATATGGCTCATTTTTGCCAATTCTAACAAACCCTAAAATCAAACACAAACACTTTTCAAAAATCTCTTAAAAAAATACTCCTTTCTCCCCAAAAAAAAAATATAAACAAACACTTTTCGAAAATGAATTACAACTATGGTTATGACAACAACCAATGGAATAACAACAATGCGAATTCCTCAAACGATGAGCTAACTGATTATACAGAGCACTTTGAAGTCGATGAAATGACTTGGGATACAAGGGATGAAATGCTTGCGGATCTTTCTGATGTGGCTGGAAATTGGGGTTTCATTCTTACGATTCGTAGGTCTGGAGGGGGTGATGGGAGCAGAACACCGTATGTTGATATTGTGTGTGATAAATCGGGGGTTTACGAAAAAAAGAAACCATCTTCCGTAAATTCAGGTACAAAGAAAAAAGATTGTCCATTTTTCATTAAAGGTTACGTAGTTAATGGTGAATGGATGTGTCAAGTAGAAAATGGACAACATAACCACCCACCTCCAACTTACCTCCAAGGGCAAGCACGACGTGCTCGTTTAACCCAAGATGAAAAAGAAATGGTTAAAACTTTAAGGCAAAGTAGTTTTAAAGTTAGTGCAATATTAGAGGCCATAAAAAATCGAAATCCTGACAATGTATCAAACACAAAAACGATACATAATTTTTTGGCTTGACTGAAATTTAAAGAACGAGATGGTAGAAACCCGATACAGGAACTGTTTAATTTGTTGGATAGACATCGCTACACATTCTACTATAATATGAACCCAACAACCCATTGCCTTGAGAACTTGTTTTTTGCACACCCCGATTCTATAAGGATGTTCAAAGCTTTTCCTGATGTCTTGTTAATGGATTGTACATATAGGACAAACCGTTTTAATATGTCATTTCTAGAAGTCGTAGGAATGACATCAACGAACCAAACATATTGTTTAGGTTTTGTTTTCATGAGTGACGAGACAAAGGAAAGTTATATATGGGCATTGGAAAAATTCAAAGATACATTGGAGGGTTGTATACTACCTAGGGTGTTTGTAACCGATAGGGAAATGGCCTTGATAAATGCTTTATCCGTTGTTTTTCCCGATTCTCATCATATTTTGTGCACTTTTCATATTGCAAAAAATGTTTTGAAAAACTGCCGTAAAAAAATCCCTGACGAGGAGTGGCAAACGTTTCTAGATGATTGGGGTTTATTGGTTGATTCTGAGTCGATAGAGGAGTATAATCATAACCGAGCTTCTTTCAATTCCTCTTACAAATCGTACCCTGCTGTGATTGAGTATGTAGACAAGCTTTTAAATGATTATGCTGAAAAGTTTGTTGCATGCTATACCAACCATACAACACATCTAGGTAACAGAACTAGCAATCGAGCCGATCAACAACATGCTAAGCTGAAAAGATCCCTTTCCACAAATACTGGCACCCTTGAAAATGTTTGGGTAGAGGTGAATAGAATTCTAGAAAAACAGTTTGAGGATATTAAGATGAAGTTGGATAAATGCAAGTCTTATTTTCCACATTCTGAACGAACACCTCTATTTATAAATCTTAGGTCGTATATCACACACTATGCATTTGATTTATTATTTCAAGAACACAAAAAATGTAGTGGCCAGGCTGATGAGAATTGTTCTTGCGGTTTCAAATTGTCTCACGGTTTACCTTGTCATCATATTATGAGTGAACATATTTTATTCGGGAAGCCTCTTCCTCTAGAATATATTCATCCATTCTGGAAAAAATTAGACGTAATTGATGATAATGGGAACACCGATGATTATGGGGTAGAGGGTGATCTAAAAGAGTTTAAAAGTGTTTATGCTAGCAAAACTAATGTTGAAAAACGGCGTATGAAAACACAACTTCGAGAGATAACCGTACCAGCTAGAACATCCATCAGTGACCCCGAAGTGAGACAAAATAGGGGGAGACCTAGAAAGGGAGACAAATCTAGTAAGAGAGATAAGTCGGGATGGGAGTATGTGGAGGAACAGAGTGCTGGTGCTAGTAGGGACAAGGGCAAATGTATGGCGGATGAAACAAGGAGCTCGCCGGAGATCTTCAAGTCGGTGGTGAAGGAGGGGATTTTTGGTGCCATGTCATCAGTGTGTAGCTTTAGTGACAACAGAGATGATGCCGATGACGGTGTGGTGAAGTAGAGCTTTGAGCTTAGTGAAGATCCTTCATTTTGGAAAGATCATAATGTCCATGTGCGGATATATAGATATATATATATATATATATATATATATGTATGTGTGGGTGATTTGCCTAGTTGTTTTATTGTATGAAAATCGTAGGTGCTTTTATTATAATGAAAGTAATTAAATAGAAGTAGTATTAAATAAAATCAAATATT